>CM061139.1:143194991-143870035 GCA_030789695.1 Scilla litardierei | reverse complement strand
TCAAACTGACATGTACACTGCTCTCAGCATCAAGATACTCATTATATCAACAACTAAATGCTATGTTGGCAGGCGGAAAGGGAAATGCTCCTAAAATTAGGGTGCATCTCACTGTGAGACTGTATCTTGATGACTAACAGGCAAGTGTCTCTTTTCTGAAATTTTTTACCCTTCTTATTATCCATTTTTTATTTGGAATCCATGTAGTACTGTTTTATAATTCGTAGACACCTACCCATCCACTACAAAGATGGTCATTCCAGACATATTTGACCAGGAACTAGGATGCCTTTTAAAAAAACTTAACGTCTGAGAAACACGACATTTGTCTTAATTTCTCCTGCATCGAATGAACAATCATATGACTTCACAAGCAGGAAGCATTGCTCAGCCTCCGTCCATGATACCTTCATCTACAACTTCGTTTTTTTCTTCTGTAATTACTTGATGCATATACAACACCATACAGATGTTAAATGGCATCTCTGATGACAATGTGCTGTTAATACAAAACAAACATGTGACTGCATATATGGTTTAACAATACAAAGATCAAAATGAAGGATGTCTATCATTTTTAAAGGTATGCACATGTATTGCATCCTAGACATTACCAAAATTGTGTTAGGATGAGAAACATATCTTCTTTAATCTAGCATGTCTTAAGAGGGGAAATTGTTTGCTACAAGATTCCTTCCAAGTGTCAATTAAAGAACAGTCAACCACATTCTTGTTGTTTTTATATGCTGATAAACCCACAAGGCATTGGGCCCCTCTCTTTACTCTAGCTGTTGGGGGATTAAAGGCAGGGGGCCTTGTGTTTTTTGGGCAACCGACAGCCACATGAAAAGGGAAAAGCCTACAACATTTGCTTGGTTGCTGTTTTGGGTTTCCAGAGCCAAAACCAGACGGTGACACACTCTTTTTTTTTTCAGAAAGCAGAGAGAGGCAAGTGCTCGGCTGCCATTTTTCTTGGGAAAAATTGGGAGAGCTTGGATCTGAATTGGAGAGCAAAGCTAGGGTTTTGGAAAGCCAAGGAGCTTTGCTAGTGAGATCCAAGGTGAGTGTCTGCAATTCTTCTTCCGTGTGAGATCTAGAGTCTCTTGGGTAGCTTCCTAGTTTGGGGGCTATATTACCAAGGAGTGATCTCTATTGGTGTGGGATTGGTCCCTTGAGGAGCTCTACGTGTTGTAGAGGCTTTGTTATCAAGGATTCCCACTTGGTTGAGAGTGTGTGTGAGATTGGTGAGAGATCTAGGGTTAGGTCTTGTTGCTTGAAACTTGTCTCTCAATGTGAAGGAAGAAGATGATGGGGTCGGTGTATGCCTTGCTTGATCAGTAGTGGAACCGGGTGCATTGGATGCTGGATGTAGGTTGTTCGCAACCGAACCAGGGTAAATCTCTGTCTCTTTTGTGTTTGCTCTTACTTTCGTATTATATTCGTGTGCCTACATATATCTATCGCAAGATCGTCGAGGGAGTTGGTAGTTGGTGACAACTCTCTCTTGTGCCCGTGAGATGTTTGGTTTTGTGCCTAGGTGACATCTCGGTGGAATTCGGGCTTGGGATTTTTGGCCACCGTTTCCGCGTATTACAGGTGGCGTTGTGTACCTAGCCTAAGTGTTGGGGGAGGTGCACGGGGATCCAACAATTCTTGCATATCATAGAGCATAAATCCTAAAAACAGAGTTGCATGAATAGAATTTGACCGATCTAGGGAAACGATGAGCCGATACTTCAACAAAGTACTGGTTACAATATGCAAACTGCATGATCGTTTCATGAAGCAAGCTCATAATGAAACCCCTCCCAAAAATAACATACTCTAGTTTGTTGTCTAATCTTGAATATATTATCCTATAGTAAGTGGCACCAATATTGATGCTATAGCACATACTCGATATGATGCAAGGTTTAGAAGTGTTACGACCTAAAGATCGTAAGAGTCTGACTCCCACCCGGACCCGCTGATATACCCCATTGACTCCCCCGTTACGACCTAAAGATCGTAGGGTTCCCACCCGAATCCGCCCACATGATCCATGGACTCTCCGCTTCATGAAAGGGTCGCCACCCCGAAAATCCGGGGCAATATGGAGACGGGCGCGCCTTGCAGCGTTCCCCAACCCGGCCGAGGCGAACAACCACAGCCGCTCGACCCACCGAGGGTAGCGCGCTTGGGGACGCTTGGGTAGATAAGCTGGGCCTACTGACAGGCACGGACGTATCCTTCCGTACCGGCGAACCATAGCCCATGACCGATCGGGGGGCGCGGCCGGGCCGGACAACCCCCGATCCGAACGACCCGCCCGATTCCCACGAACCGCGGTGCCTAGAGTGATACAGCCCGACCTTTAGTTCGTCGCCAATGATAAACAACCTAGGATAAGGACACGACTGACACATACGTCACCCGACCGACTGACAAAGCGCCCCCTGACGGTTGAGCCGACTGACGGTTAGCACTTTCAGCCCTGACATCCCGACAAAAGCATCCCTTGGCCATTGCGCCGCCTGACAAAAGCAGGTCAGGAACTCCTGTTCCCGACGTCCTTGTCCGAAGCTTCCGCTGACAACCGAGCCAGCTCAGCACGCCTAGTCATCTCCCGACAGGTATAAATATCCCCTTTCCCCTTACGGTTAGGAGGTTGGGAAAATTCTCTCTTAATCTATCATTCACACACGAGAACAAAGGTCGTCCATATCTTTGTTCTCCCACTTATAGCTCGCCACGTGCGGTCGACACACCGTTAGTCCGACCGGTGTGTCTAGCCCCCGCTTTAAGTCCTATTACTGACTTAGGCATCGGAGGGGCTAAGGGTTGAACCCCAACCCTGCCCTTCTGACGAGTTGTTCGTGTTGCAGGAAAGCTCGCCCCTTGACCAACGTCAACTTCGGCCTCCTGCCATCCAACCTTACTCTGCCGCATCCGGAGAGATTCGACCCCGTGATCACCACCGGCGACGGGTCCAACTTCTTCACCCCACTAATCACTTGTAAAACAACCCACATAAACCCTCTTCTCCATGTAACCACCGTGCCCTTGGTTCCCCATAATATAAATTCATTGTACGCGATTTCCACCTCGTAACAATTGGCGCCGTCTGTGGGATCGAAGGGTCACACCCATGTTAGACTCCATGCCGATCTCTCGGAACCCTGACCACGACAAAGATCCCGTGGGTCAGGAACCGCTTTCTCTACTAATCACCCCGGCGCCCGACCCCCTTCTGGGGATGGGCACCGAAACTGAACATACTTCGGCCCACGCCGTCCTGAAGAGCTTCGAGGCCGTCACTCAGGCCAGGGGAGGCTATCCGACGGCGAGAACGGAGCCTCCGTCCGGCCCCTCGGAGCCCCAGAACGTAAGGCGGAATCTCCACCCTCAGTTTGAGGAGGAGGGGAGAACAGGGGGCTCATCGAGGAGATTGCGGCCCAGCAAAGGCTCCTAGAAGAGGAGATGGAAGTTGCGCGGCGGTGGAGGCGCCTGGGGAAGGCGGCCGCCGTGCAAAGGCGTTTGGACGAAGCGGTCGAGACCGCCCGAAGGGCCTTCCAGGATAAAGAGGCCGCTCGCCGCCAACTCAGCCTCATCGTCACAGAGCACGAGAGGCTAAGGAGAGAGAACAGGAGCAACCGAGAAATCCTGGACGAGACGGCGACGGGTCGGCGGCTCGGGGACAGGCGGGACCCGTTGCTGACCAGGTCCCCACCGGGAGGAGGCAGCCCGCATCACCTGCACCACCCCTTCGATTCCATGCGCGAGGAAGCCGTTCGTCGACAACTACGCTTCCTCACCGCCGAGCGCGAAAGGCTTCTTCGGGAAAATCAAGAACAGATGGAGGCTCGAGGAGAGCTGGCCGGGAGGTGCTGACGCTGGGAGAACCGTAGCCCGCAGCCCGTCGAGTCCTCGACCCAGGGGAGGAGCCCCGCCAGACGACCGTCGGGCTACTCCCCGTGGCCGGAGGACCGTCGGCGGCCGAGGCACAACCGAATCCAGATCCCCGAGTGGCGGAGAGGGGATGCGCCAGATCGCCCTACCTATCTGGAGGAGGCCACGCCGCTTGCACGGTGGATCACGTCCGCCCCAAGGCCCATAAGGTTCAAACCTCCTCACTTGGCCACGTACAATGGGAGAGGCGACCCCCTCACGCACATGCAGCAATACCGGGGGGCGATGGAGGCGCAGGACGTGGATGAGGCGTTCCTATGCCGACATTTCTCCCAAAGCCTGAGGGACACCGCGGTGGACTGGTAATTTGGCTTGCCCGCGAGATCCGTTGGAAGCTTTGGCGAGCTATCCCACAAGTTCTGCCAAGAGTTCTGGGCCGGGCGGACGAAGAAGAAGCCCTTAGACTATCTCAGCATGATAGTCCAAGGGGAGGGAGAGACAACGGGTAGATACCTCCGCCGCTTTCGGGAGGAGAGACGGGCGGTGGTGACATGCGGCGATGAGGTGCTTATGCTGGCCTTCAAAACGGGGTTGCGGACTCGGAGCCTCCACAAATCCCTGCTCCGGGATCCGCCGACCGACTATGAGGCGTTGGTCGCTATGGCGGAGAGGCACGCGTTGGCCGAAGAGACTCTTGGTGCAAAGGCCTCATTCCCCCCGGCGAAGCCGTCCCAAGGCGAGCCCCGGTCACACCCTCGGCCGAGGCAAGAACAGGGCAGCCGAGGAAGAAGTAGAGCGGCACCTCGAAGCCAAATTTGTCCGGCCGGTGGACTACCCCGACTGGCTCGCCAACGTCGTTCTGGTGAAGAAGCCCAGTGGAAAGTGGCGCATGTGCGTCGACTTCACCGACCTCAACAAGGTATGCCCGAAGGACAGCTTCCCTCTACCCAGGATCGACCACTTGGTGGACCATGCGTCCGGCTATGAGTTGTTAAGCTTTATGGACGCCTTCTCGGGATACAACCAGATACCGATGGCGGAGGAGGATGAGGAGAAGACGTCTTTTGTCACCGATAAAGGCACCTTCTGTTACACCAAGATGCCTTTCGGACTGAAGAACACCGGGGCGACCTATCAACGGATGGTAGACCGAATATTCGGCCCTCAGGTGGGGCGAAACTTGGAGGTCTACATCGACGACATGCTGGTGAAGAGTAGAAGGGCCCCCGACCACCTCGCCGACTTGCAGGAAACTTTCCAAAGGGTCCGCCGATACAACCTGAGGCTAAACCCCGCGAAGTGTATCTTTGGCATGCAGTCGGGAAAATTCCTAGGATTCATGATAACGAAGCAGGGAATCAAGGTGAACCCCGACAAGGTGACGGCCCTCATCGGTATGGCGGAGCCCCGGATGATCCGGGACTTGCAGCGACTGAACGGCCGGATCGCTGCTCTGGGGCGATTCCTGTCGAAATCCGCAGAGAAATCGCTCCCCTTCTTCAGGGTCTTGCGCACAGCCTTTGGCGAAGCTAAAGACAAAAGGAAGGTGATCCCGTGGGACGATGACTGTGCGCGGGCGTTCACGGAGCTGAGGGCTTACCTACAGAGCCCACCGCTCCTCGCACGGCCGGGGGAAGGCGAACCCCTAGGGTTGTACTTGGCGACCAACGAGGAGGCCGTTAGCTCCGTCCTAATCAAGGAGGAAGGAGGGGTGCAGCGCCCTGTTTACTATGCCAGCCGGATCCTCTGGGAGGCGGAGACTCGTTACAGCCCTATCGAGAAAGTCGCCTACTGCCTAGTCACCACAGCCCGGAAGCTCCGACCCTACTTCCAGGCCCACCCCATAACCGTCCACACCGACATGCCCCTCGAAAAGAACCTGAAAAGACTGGAGCGGTCGGGGAGGATGCTCAACTGGAGCGTCGAACTCAGCGAGTTCGACATAACGTACAAAGCCCAGACGGCGATCAAGGGCCAGGCGCTGGCCGACTTCGTGGTGGAATGCACCACGGAAGTCCTGCCGGGGGACCGGACGGAGCACCCATCGGCGACCGCGTCCCCGCGGGGGATCGAGGTGGGCGAACCCTCAGTGCCCTCCCAGATGACCGCGGGCGAACTATGGACCATCCACGTCGACGGCTCCGCGACGGGGTCCGGGACAGGAGCGGGTATCGTCATTCAGACCCCTGACGGATGCTCGTTGGAATACGCCCTACGCTTCAGCTTCCCGGCAACCAACAATGTCGCGGAGTATGAAGCCGCAGTTAACGGGTTAAAACTCGCTAGGGCGGTGGGGGCGACGAACGTGTTGCTCCTAAGTGACTCCCGTCTCTTCATCCAACAGATCATGGGGAGCTTCGAGGCCCGAGAGGAGACAATGAAAAGGTACCTGAGGCGCATCCAAATCGAACTCTATAAGTTCAAGAAAGCAAACGTCCGGCACCTACCCCGCTCCAGCAACCTCCGGGCGGACGCCCTGTCTAAGCTAGCTTCCTCCTCGGCGGACGAGATCGGGAAGGCCATCTACGTCGAAAGCCTATTGACGCCAACCATTGACAAAGGAGAACTGATGTGCACGGGCACGATGACGTCATGGATGACCCCCATTATGAAGTACTTAGAGACGGGGGAACTACCCGAGGAGCGGATGCTGGCTAAACAGGTGGAAAGGCGGGCCCTGTCATTCGTGCTCCTCGACGGAGTGCTGTACCGCCGCCGCCATGCCAATTTCGACGTCCTGCCCTACCTGAAATGCTTGGGCCCGGAGCAGGCTGAGCAAGTCATCCACGAGGTACACGAAGGCTTCTGCGGAAACCACCAAGGCGGGCGCACCATCGCCCACAAAATAATGCGCCAAGGATACTACTGGCCGACGATGATCCGGGATGCAGTACAGTACGTCAAAAAATGCGAGGCGTGCCAGAAGTTCTGTCGACGGACGACTGCACCTCCGGCCAACCTGATGCCCATCGTGAGCCTGATCCCCTTCGCCAAGTGGGGACTCGACATCCTGGGGCCTTTCCCAAAGGCCTCCGGGGGAAGGAAATATCTAGTCGTCACCATGGACTACTTCATAAAATGGGTCGAAGCAGAGCCGCTGGCACGAATCGCGTGGACGGACATGAAGGGCTTCATCTGGCAATCCATCATATGCCACTTCGGGATTCCCCGCTCCATAGTCACGGATAACGGAAAGCAGTTCGATTGCGAAGGCTTCCGTGACTTCTGCTCGGGCTGGGGGATCAAACTCCAGTTCGCGTCAGTCGCCCACCCACAGTGCAACAGAATGGCGGAGGCCGCGAATAAATGTATCTTGAACCCAATGAAGAAGAAGGTGGACACCGCCCTGGGGGCATGGGTCGACGAGCTGCCGGGAATCCTATGGTCCTATCGTACCACCCACAAGGCCTCGACCGGAGAAAGTCCCTTCATGCTAGCATACGGATCGGAGGCGGTCGTTCCAATGGAAATCGGCGAAGAGACACTCCGGCTAAAGCTCTTCGACGAAGAAATCAACGGGGAAGGACTCGGCCTCAGTCTTGAGTTGATAGACGAGGTAAGAGACTGGGCCCTGACCAGCCTCGTCAAACACAGCCAGAGGATGGCACGGTATTACGACTCCCGGGTGAAACCGCGGACTTTCAGGATCGGCGATTTGGTCCTCCGAGATGCCACCTTCCGCCCCGAGACTGCACAGCGGGGAAAGCTGGCCGCTAAATGGGAAGGGCCCTACACGGTCGTCGATATTGTCAGACCAGCCACGTACATCCTGGCTACCCCCGAAGGGAGCGAACTGGCCCACCCTTGGAACGCAAAGCATCTGCTAAAACTCTACCAATAGTTGTGAGTTTTTCCTTTTTTACGCGCAATATACACATCTACCCGTTTTTCCCAACATTGTTGTTCCTACACAATTTTTGCAGTTCACAAAACCTCCGAACCTCTGGGGCAGGGCCAACCCTAGCCACCCAAACCAGAGAAGGGCACGGGCCGGGCAACGCGCCCGCTCCCCCCCTCAAGACCTCTGGGGCAGGGCCAACACTCGCCACCCAAACCAGAGAAGGGCACGGGCCGGGCTACGCGCCCGCTCCCCCCTCAAGACCTCTGGGGTAGGGCCAACCCTAGCCACCCAAACCAGAGAAGGACACGGGCCGGGCTACGCGCCCGCTCCCCCCCTCAAGACCTCTGGGGCAGGGCCAACCCTAGCCACCCACACCAGAGAAGGGCACGGGCCGGGCTACGCGCCCGCTCCCCCCCTCAAGACCTCTGGGGCAGGGCCAACCCTAGTCACCCAAACCAGAGAAGGGCATGGGCCGGGCTACGCGCCCGCTCCCCCCCCTCAAGACCTCTGGGGCAGGGCCAACCCTCGCCACCCAAACCAGAGAAGGGCACGGGCCGGGCTACGCGCCCGCTCCCCCCCTCAAGACCTCTGGGGCAGGGCCAACCCTAGCCACCTAAACCAGAGAAGGGCACGGGCCGGGCTACGCGCCCGCTCCCCCCCTCAAGACCTCTGGGGCAGGGCCAACCCTCGCCACCCAAACCAGAGAAGGGCACGGGCCAGGCTACGCGCCCGCTCATCCCCTCAAGACCTCTGGGGCAGGGCCAACCCTCGCCACCCAAACCAGAGAAGGGCACGGGCCGGGCTACGCGCCCGCTCCCCCCTCAAGACCTCTGGGGCAGGGCCAACCCTAGCCACCCAAACCAGAGAAGGGCACGGGCTGGGCTACGCGACCGCTCCCCCCCTCAAGACCTCTGGGGCAGGGCCAACCCTAGCCACCCAAACCAGAGAAGGGCACGGGCCGGGCTACGTGCCCGCTCCCCCCCTCAAGACCTTTGGGGTAGGGCCAACCCTAGCCACCCAAACCAGAGAAGGGCACGGGCCGGGCTACGCGTCCGCTCTCCCCCTCAAGACCTCTGGGGCAGGGCCAACCCTAGCCACCCAAACCAGAGAAGGGCACGGGCCGGGCTACGCGCCCGCTCCCCCCCCCCCTCAAGACCTCTGGGGCAGGGCCAACCCTAGCCACCCAAACCAGAGAAGGGCACGGGCCGGGCTACGTGCCCACTCCCCCCCTCAAGACCTCTGGGGCAGGGCCAACCCTAGCCACCCAAACCAGAGAAGGGCACAGGCCGGGCTATGCGCCCGCTCGCCCCCTCAAGACCTCTGGGGCAGTGCCAACCCTAGCCACCAAAACCAGAGAAGGGCACGGGCCGGGCTATGCGCCTGCTCCCCCCTCAAGACCTCTGGGGCAGGGCCAACCCTAGCCACCCAAACCAGAGAAGGGCACGGGCCGGGCTACGCGCCTGCTCCCCCCCTCAAGACCTCTGGGGCAGGGCCAACCCTAGCCACCCAAACCAGAGAAGGGCACGAGCCAGGCTACGCGCCCGCTCCCCCCCCCCCCTCAAGACATCTGGGGCAGGGCCAACCCTAGCCACCCAAACCAGAGAAGGGCACGGGCCGGGCTACGCGCCCGCTCCCCCCTCAAGACCTCTGGGGCAGGGCCAACCCTAGCCACCCAAACCAGAGAAGGGCACAGGCCGGGCTACGCGCCCGCTCCCCCCTCAAGACCTCTGGGACAGGGCCAACCCTAGCCACCCAAACCCGAGAAGGGCACGGGCCGGGCTACGCACCCACTCCCCCCCTCAAGACCTCTGGGGCAGGGCCAACCCTAGCCACCCAAACCCGAGAAGGACCACGCGCCCGTGACCCTCGAAAAACCAAAAGAAGGCAGAGGCACACAGACCTGGACGAAATGGCATCAGTCCCCGGGTAGGCGGCCCCGATATGACTCGACGAAACGAAAGGACTCTCGAGAAATACGCCGCCATTAATGATACACTCCAAAAGAGGACCCGTAAGAGCCACCTGGCAAAAGCGGTCCCCACGGGCGTGAATTCGAGGAGCCCATTAATAAGGACAGCTCAGCGCAATAAATATGAGAGAAACCGTCAGCGAGATCTCCCTATAAAGACGCCAGTCACCCCTCCGAAAGAAAGAGAACCAAGAGTCAGAAGGCATGAGAAACCGCCACTTGACCCCCCACACACACTGGGAAACGGGCCGGGATACAACACCCTAACAAAATAGAAGTCACCGGCCATCAGTGGCTCCCACCGCCCAGGGCGGCGGTTCCCGCACCTCCGGTAACTCCGACAGGATATTCCTCTTACAAACGGATCACAAACAGGATATTCCACTTACACAAGGGAAATCCGCCTTTCACGCCTCCGTCCGCCCTAAACAAGGATGAGTGGGAGAAAGGTTGGCATCCGATCTCCGCCGGCTGGACAGGCGAGAGCCCCCAGTGCTCGCCGGCCAGTACCTCCTCGCATTCGACCTCCGGGCGAGGACCTCGGAAAGGATGAGCCCAAAAGGCAAGTCATGGCGTGTCAGCCCTCCCCTGCACAATCGGGCCCCGAACCCCACCCTCAAACCGAAGCAGCGAGGCATGGGGGAGGGGCGGCCCGATCCTCAAGAACCTCCCCAAGACACAAGCCCCAGAAAGACGGCTTCCCTGGTGCCTCTACCGGACCGAGGAAACTTTACCCAGTCCGTGGAGGGAGATGACAAAGCAATGGAGGGGAGGCGGCCCGATCGGCAAGATCCCCCCCCCCCCTCTCTCTCTCGGGCCAAGGAGACCTTGCAACACTTCGGCACAGAAGGCGGTCACCCACCTCCGCGCCAAGAACGACTCGAGTTAAAAAGGGCCCACCCGGCCCAAAGTGACCCCAAGATTCGGAGGTCATTAAACAACGGGCGAGGACAGCTCTATAGCCCCTCCTCGAGCCGGATCTGTCCCCACAACTGGCGATAAACTAATAACTCATGTACAAGCTATAGATTAGCTCTTATAAATTTAAATGAAAACGTTCTTCCTTGTACGCTCAGATTTTTCGGAGAATACCATAGCGTCTAGCTATCCCCCCGCCAAGTGCCGGGCGAGCAACGCGCCACCCCCCCCCCCCCCGCCTAACCGGCTTAGGACGCCTAGGAAGTTTACGCCCGCATCTCGAACCCCGCGATACTACGCTTCGAAACCAGCCCGCCCGCTCCCTGAAAGTTACCGACAACTGTCGCTAAATGGGGAAAAAGGTGAACTGAGGCTCGCCCTGCGTAACCAGTTCGGCCCGAGATCAAATCATGATAGGACAGCGTGTCTCATCCCGAACCCCTTCGCCGACTCCCCGCCCTGCCCCGCCGAAAGGCAACACAAGCCGTCAACATCCCCTTCCCCCAGACCTCGCGATCTCGGATACGGGAATGTTGGGGGCATAATTGGTGATTGTGTAACTCACGCAAGAAGCCAAGACACGTGACCAGAAACGGACCGGTCGCAAGGCAAAGGCCTCGAAATCGACGCCCGGTCCAGATAAGGCAGCGGCCCCGTCTCGTCGAAGCAACGCCACGATGTGACTTGACATAACGAAAGGACGCTTGGATAACACGTCATCAGCAGCAACACGCCCCCTGAGAGGCCAGAGCAGACAACCCGTGCCGGATACCGCCAGGGAAAAGCGATTCCCAAAACGCGTGATTCCGCGGAGCCCATTAATGGCACTAATCCCCCACCTTACCCAGGAAAAACCCTTCCCCAAAATCTCGCTATAAATACCCCCCCTCCAGAGGTCAGGGGAAAAGGAGAAAGAGACACAGGGGATTCGCATCCCCTCACTCCGGGCATAAAACGGCCCCAAACGCCCCACCGAGCTACGGAGAAAGCCGATAGCCACCGACGGACCTCACTTCCCCCGACGATGGCCGACATAGACCCACCACCTCCAACAGGATATTCCCCTTACACATGGGAGGCCCCGCCCGCCAGCTTTCCCCCTGCTCGTTATTGGATCAAAAGGCAGGTCCAGATGGCTAGCCGCGGGCCGCAACACCCCAATTAACACCTGGCCGACGGCGATCCCCACAGGGTGTCAGGGGGGAAACCCCCCAACGGCTCTCCCTACGGCGCCACCACCGCCACCTCGTCCTCAGCCTCCCCGGGGTTCCCCCTCGGTGCACGGGATCCCTGGCGAGGCTGGGTAACCCTCCAGCACGACGACAGCGAGGCAGAACAGCGAGGCAGAACGCGAGGAAGCGAGGAAAGGGAAAGGAAGAGGGTCCCCTCCTATGACCGAGGGTCGGCCCCCCCGAAGGCTGAACCGCCACAGGGCGGCACCCCTGATAAAAAAAGAAAAAAGAAAGAAAAGAGAAGAACCAAACATTGGTTCCCGGCGCGTCAGCCCGCCCCCGGACAATGAGGCGGTAGGAATTCGACAATCGACATAAGGGAAGACCGCCCCAACGCAGGGATCTGCTCCTCCCGACGGAGCGAACAAGAAATGTGGACAACCCTCCGTCCCAACCGCCGGTTGGGCCACATCTTCTCCCTTGTTGTAAATATCATCTAGATCCCCGAATAAGAATTGATGAATAACGCTCCCCCTTACGAACCCCTCCCCTTGAGCCCAAGCGCACGGCTACGGGGCGGTCCGCCGGGCGCGGAACGGCCGAGGCCCCACGGAAATTACAAACCCGACTTAGTTACCACATACGACGGCACGTCATTGTAGGGCGACTCCCCGCTCGGCACCACTCGGGATAAGACCTCGCAATCCCGCTATTGCGGGACACATCCCACGGGAGTGGCGTCGCCCCCTTCCCCCCCCCCTCTCCAAGCAGGGATCCTTATCCAAGTCGGGGTAGGGGGCAGCGTTACGCCATCCGAGCCGAGCCAGGCTTCCGTCTCACTCTCAAATGCCGGGGGCAATTGTTACGACCTAAAGATCGTAAGAGTCCGACTCCCACCCGGACCCGCTGATATACCCCATTGACTCCCCCGTTACGACCTAAAGATCGTAGGGTTCCCACCCGAATCCGCCCACATGATCCATGGACTCTCCGCTTCATGAAAGGGTCGCCACCCCGAAAATCCGGGGCAATATGGAGACGGGCGCGCCTTGCAGCGTTCCCCGACCCGGCCGAGGCGAACAACCACAGCCGCTCGACCCACCGGGGGTAGCACGCTTGGGGACGCTTGGGTAGCTAAGCCGGGCCTACTGACAGGCACGGACGTATCCTTCCGTACCGGCGAACCATAACACATGACCGATCGGGGGGCGCGGCCGGGCCGGACAACCCCCGATCCGAACGACCCGCCCGATTCCCACGAACCGCGGTGCCTAGAGTGATACAGCCCGACCTTTAGTTCGTCGCCAACGACAAACAACCTAGGATAAGGACACGACTGACACATACATCACCCGACCGACTGACAAAGCGCCCCCTGACGGTTGAGCCGACTGACGGTTAGCGCTTTCGGCCCTGACATCCCGACAAAAGCACCCCTTGGCTGTTGCGCCGCCTAACAAAAGCAGGTCAGGAACTCCTGTTCCCGACGTCCTTGTCCGAAGCTTCCACTGACAACCGAGCCAGCTCAGCACGCCTAGTCATCTCCCGACAGGTATAAATATCCCCTTTCCCCTTACGGTGAGGAGGTTGGGAAAATTCTCTCTTAATCTATCATTCACACACGAGAACAAAGGTCGTCCATATCTTTGTTCTCCCACTTATAGCTCGCCACGTGCGGTCGACACACCGTTAGTCCGACCGACGTGTCTAGCCCCCGCTTTAAGTCCTATTACTGACTTAGGCATCAGAGGGGCTAAGGGTTGAACCCCAACCCTGCCCTTCTGACGAGTTGTTCGTGTTGCAGGAAAGCTCGCCCCTTGACCAATGTCAACTTCGGCCTCCTGCCATCCAACCTTACTCTGCCGCATCCGGAGAGATTCGACCCCGTGATCACCACCGGCGACGGGTCCAACTTCTTCACCCCACTAATCACTTGTAAAACAGCCCACCTAAACCCTCTTCTCTATGTAACCACCGTGCCCTTGGTTCCCCATAATATAAATTCATTGTACGCGAGTTCCACCTCGTAACAAGAAGCAAGTGCGGAGGGATTCAAAATGTGCTAGCTGCTTGTACACCAGACAGTAACTGAAATAACTGAATTAAAAAAGAAATTCAGCAATAAACTGCGTGAATCAAAATCATATTTATGTAGCAGGTAGCTCAAAGTTTGAAAACATATTCCTAATATGTCTATGTCCAGCAATACATCAAATTTTGGTTTTGAGTAATTACACAATCACTTTAAATTGATTTAGATACATTGTTAACCTGTAACACATCTAATTAAAACTATAGTGTTAACTTGTCCATCATTTATGGGTTCAAACCTGGTCACCTATCATTTATTGTACTTTTATTTATCATGTTGTTCTCTGATTTATCTTACTAGTGGATGCATGACGGTTGAGTGTAGACAAGCTTGAAATGCATTAGTAATCTACAAAATATCAACTTAAGATTATGGGTCAAGTGACCATGTGACACTAATTTAAAAAAATATTAGGGTAGCTACGTCACCAACAGACACTTGATCTTTTAACAGCCCCATGCATTGATCAGAATAGTACTTGAAATAATTTAGCATGGCCATATGCTGGATTTCTGACAAATAAGTAATGATGGCCATATGCTGGATTTCTGACAAATAAGTAAGGATGCAGATTCTAAGTGGTAAATTTTCAAGTCTTAAACCCCCAAGATAGATGTATGCATGATGTTGCCTGGAAAAGGAACAAGCATTTCCTCATCAGCCAAACATTTTACAATGAAATAAAAGTACAGAAGGTTCAAAGGCAGATGGGTAATAATGATATGGTAATATATCACAAATTAAACTGGTTTACATTCTGCTATTGGTTGACATAAATCCGAAAGTACGGAGAAAATTGAAGTCTTATGTCTATCCTTTCTCTGGCTCTTAATAATGCTACAAAGACATGAAAGCAAAGCAACAATTTCATCAAAAATTAAATTTGGCGTAATTCTATAGATTTGTACAAAAACTAGGATCTTCTCTATGATTTTATATGGATACATTGTTTTAATTATGCAGACAAGTTGACTCCAAACACAATGCATACGAAGAGAATTTACACTCTCCTTTCTACTCCTACATCTTCTTCCACCCAACAAGTAAGCAAACACCTTTCAGTTTACAAGTATAATATATTGGCCTACTTAATTCTGGTCCACATCCATCACCCTGTATGTAGCAAAGTCATATATGAACCTTTTAGTGCACTGCAAATACAAGCAATTAGGAACCTTTCACCTTATAATTCTCCCAACACTTCTCTCTTAATCTGTATACTTTCCATGAATATCCTTTCTCCTCTAAGTATGGCATTGGATTGCCTAACTTCCTTGTTACTTACTTGAGCACACGAAAATAGGCAAGAAAATAAACAAAGAAATTCCCAATCCAGTACCAAATATGAACTTTGATTTGTGATTATCGACATTCAAGACATATGGCTTGGAATGCATCCAAACCAGAACCAAGTCAATTAGCTGGCACTTTTATGACTCTTTCGATTTTTTAACTCATGGCAATTGAAAAAATACATAAACAGAAAAGATATTCTCAAAACCAAACACTAAGGAAGAAAAATATTGATCTTAACTTTTATTGAGATTTACCATTAACTAACAAACCCTGAAATAAAGATATTTGTAGACCGGCCATATATAATGATCAACATTATATCAATCATGTTCTGAAGACAGTAAGAGGGATTAAAGGCTTGCAAGAAGATGAAGTTGAAATGAGATCCACTGTAGGAACACTCATCGCTCGCAACTTCTTTGAGTAATGTTCAAAGAGTTACAAGATAATCTAGATAATTTTTGCAAAACAAAATATACCTATTTCTGACCCCAAATCAAATTCTTAAAATCCAAGCCAAACACTTGCAAAATGTGAAAACAAACAAACAACCAGTTTGACATTGTCATTATTCATTAGCTGGCATAAAATGCCAGCATATTGCCCAAATATATATAGCTCAAAATTTGAAACAGTTCATCAAATGGAGCAATATTGTGACAGCTTAAGTTGATGGAAATGGCTAATAAATTTGGAAACCATATGTCCGAAAAAAGAAGAAGAAACGTTGAGACTAATTTTACTGGCATCTACATATGCAATGCAAATATACCAAATTATTTAGCGAAAACTTAATATTATTTTGAGTATCTTAGCGGGCTTCACCTTCAAATGGTACTAGTAACCCAAAAGTTCTACTTACATAAATATTTACAGATTGAAAAGCATTGTGTCATTTGTACAGATTAACTCATGCTTAGTCTTTGCGAATTAGTCATCATACTGGATGAATGACTATAGAAACAAACAATGGTGATAATAAAGGGTTTTGATATATGAATAAGAACACCTAAACATAAAGTTTTAAACTTGAGTTAGAACTTGCACATAAAAAGGAACACAGTTGCCTCAAACAAAAATAAGTCTTTGTATATTTTTTGTTTGTATTTTGCCTGTAAGCATAACATTGTTGAGGTATGTTATTTTCATGCTAAACATTGATCATACCATCATATAAAAGCATTAGCCACGGATCTTGCCATATGGTCCCTAATCGGCACATATTTTCTGTAAAGCACATAAGAGACCACAAAAGCAAAAGAAGAGACAAAACGAGGAAAACGAGGAGGAATGTAGAATGAAACGATGTAAAACATGCATGAAAAAGAGTGGAAAACTATATACAATAAACACTCATCAATGGTCCAAGTACAATGCACATGAAGACTAGGAGATTGGCTAATCAAATTTGAATTTTAAATAAAATCATGGAGTCCTAATTGCTAGAGGATTGACCAAGTTCAATGCACCAAAGAGATGAGAAAAATTGGCTAATCAAATTTGAAGGAGTCCTAATGGATCTAGGATTGTCCGTGTGAATGGATTTTGTTAGATGTATATGTCCCTTTGTATAGGGTCTTTTGTGCTTATTTACCTTTCCCTGTACTCTATATATATCGGGCTATTGCCCTTGGAATAATATAGAGAGTTTATTCCTAACATGGTATCAGAGCTAGGTTTAACCAAACCCTAGCCGTCTTTTTCTCTCTCCCGCAAAATCCAAAAAAATAATAATAATAATAAACCCTAGCCCCTCCTATGCGCCGCCGTCCGCGCGCCTCCGCCTGCGCGCCACCGTCCGCGCGCCTCCCCCATGCGCCCGCGCCGCCACCCTACCAACTGCGCCGTCGCCCTCCCAGATCTGCGCCTCGCCCAGCCAAGCCGCCTCGATAAGAAGCCGCCTCGCCCAGATCTGAGCCTCGCTGGTAGCCTGCCTCTATCCGCGCCCAGATTTGAGCCTCGCACGAAGCCGCCCAGATCTGTCCGCGTGCACGAAGCCGCCTCGCGCAGGATCTGAGCCTCGCACGAAGCCGCCTCGCCAAAATCAAGCCGCCTCGCCCAGGATCTGTTCGCGCGCATGAAGCCGCCTTATCGAAGCCGCCCAGATCTGTCCGCGCGCACGAAGCCACCTCGCGCAGGATCTGAGCCTCGCACGAAGCCGCCTCGCCAAAATCCTGCTGTTGTCCGCGCCCAGATCTGCTGAAGAGCTGTTGCTGCTGTCTGCTCGGATCTGCCAGCCAGCCAAATGCTCCTCGTCGAAGAGCAGCTGCTGTCCGCGTGCTACGCCCAGATCCACGCCACCGCGCCGCGCCCTACCGGTGCCCTATACGCACCGCCGCCTGCCGCCTGCCACTGCCGGTGCCCCCTATGGAGTCTCCTACGGATCTACCTCTTCATCATCATCATGTTGCTATCCCTAGGTGTTCGTTGATTTTTGATGGCCTTAATTATAAGGAGTGGGTACCACACATTCGTCTCCATATGCGCGGTCAACGCCTTTGAGACCTTCTCACCGGCGATCGTCCTTGTCCACCGCGACCGGTGTTTTCCAACGAGACACCAATCCCTCCCACTGCTGATGACACCGCCAAGAAGGCGACAATCGATGCGTATGCGACTACTGTTGCTGCTTATTCCTCTCAGAATGTTCTCTATCGACGGTGGTGTGATGACGATGCTCGTGCCACCAACATCCTCATTGCTAGCATTGATGTGTCCCTGACTGGCGACATTGTGAGTTTGGCGACGTCTCAGCTGATGTGGGATCATCTTCGCTCTCACTATGAGCCTACCGGTGACTCCCTCTACCTTGCTGTCGTCAGACAGGAGCAGGCTCTTCAGCAGGGTGATGCCACGGTCGATGAGTTCTATGCACAGGTATCTTCTATCTGGTGTCAGCTCGACTCTTTGGGACCAGCGATCTGTCGTATCTGCCAGTGTTGCCAGCATCAGCACTCCCACCTGCAGCTTCGTCGGGTCTATGACTTTTTGACCCGACTTCGGCCTGAGTTCGAGCAGATACGTGCCCAGCTGCTTGCCCTTCACCCACGCGTGACGTTCTTGGAGGTTCTTGCTGCTATTCGTACTGAGGAGACTCGTCTTCGTACTGCCGGTCTTTTGGCACCTTCTGCTTCTGTTTTGGCGACATGTGCTCCTGCCTCTTCTGCTCATATCACACCAGATCTGCCTTCTTCTACAGCACCCGTGCGAGGTGACACCAGACGCTGCACCTACTGCCACTGAGCCAGACATGTGGAGGCGCATTGTAACAAGAAGCGGAGGGATCAAGCTGCTGCCAAGAAGAAAAAGGAGACTCACATTGGGGGTTTCACATCTCAGAGGAGCACTGCCCCATCTGATACTGAGCAGGAGCTTCTCACGTTATTTCGTCGGATGTCTTCTTCTGGGGCATCAGGCTCTGCCTCTTCTGCCAGTCAGCCTCCAGGTACTGCGACACCATCTTCCACCACCTCAGGTACCTCTCCTTGGATCCTTGACTCTGGTGCTTCATTTCATATGACTACTGACCCTACCACTTTACATTCCATTAGTACTCCTTCCCGCTCTGTCACAGTTCTCACTGCAGATGGCACCCCACTTTCAGTTACAGGGCTAGGCACACTTTCTAGTCCCACTTTTCATGTCCTTGCTGCGTCCCTCGTTCCAAAACTCACCATGTAGATTATGTCGGCAGGTCAACTTACTGATCATGGCTGTCGTGTTATTCTTGATTCTGACTCTTGTTCTATCCAGGATCGTCGCACGGGCACTCTAGTTGGTTCTGGCCCCCGCAGGCGTGATTCTCCACGTCTTTGGGAGCTTGACTGGCTTCATCTTCCTTCCGCTGCCTCTGCCAGTCCTCCCATCATGACTATTTCCTCCGCCTCTGCTGCATCGTCTACCGGTTCGTTTGCCCAGTGGCATCATCGCTTAGGACATCTCTGTGGTTCGCGTCTTTCTTCTTTGGTTCGTAGAGGTTTATTAGGGTCTGTCTCTGGTGATATGTCTTTAGACTGTATGGGCTGTAAACTAGGCAAACAGTTACAGCTACCTTATCCTACTAGTGAGTCTGTCTCTCAGAGTCCCTTTGATCTTGTTCACTCAGATGTATAGGTTCCGGCCCCCTTCGTTTCGAAAGGGGGTCATCGCTACTATATTATATTTATAGATGATTTTTCTCGGTATACTTGGATATACTTTATGTCCTCTCGTACTAAGGTTTTGTCTATCTATAAATCTTTTGCTACCATGATCCGTACACAGTATAGCACTCCCATTCGGGTTCTTCGTGCTGACTCTGCTGGAGAATACTTATCTCGGCACCTTCGTGCCTTTCTTGATACCCAGGGCACTCTCTCACAGATTTCATGTCCTGGTGCTCATGCCCAGAATGGCGTTGCTGAGCGCAAGCATCGTCATTTACTTGAGACTGCTCGTGCCCTTATGATTGCTTCCTCTGTTCCCCCTCAGTTTTGGGCTGAGGCTGTATCTACTGCTACATATCTCAGCAACATGCAGCCATCTTCTCCTCTTCAGGGTGCGATTCCACTTGAGCGCCTTCCTACACCACCTCCAGATCTACCGTCCTATCCTGAGCTTCGTCTTTTTGGTTGTGTCTGCTATGTCTTGTTGGCCCCTCGTGAGCGCACCAAGTTGACAGCCCAGTCTGCTGAGTGTGTCTTTCTTGGATATAGTGCTGTACACAAGGGATATCGGTGTTGGGATCCTGTAGCTCGACGGATGCGGATTTCTCGTGATGTGACTTTTGATGAGTCTCGTCCCTTCTTCCCTCGTCCTTCTTCATCTTCCAGTCCGACTTTTATTGTTGAGCCTCTTTTGTTTCTCACTTTTCCTGATAGTCCACTATCCATCATTCCACCACCCATACCTCCATCACATGTGCCCTCGCCTCCACCACCAGTGCCTCCGGTCACCTCTGCACCTACCCCATGACATGTTTCTCCATTTCCTCTTCACTACACTCTTCGTCAGCGAGTCGAGGATCCTCCTGCAGTACCTTCTCATGAGATGCCCTCCATCACCAGTGACCCTCCTGAGTTGCCCTCTTCCTCCAGTGACCCTCCTCGTTACCACCTTCGTGATCGTGAGTCACTACGCCCTCCTGGTCGGTTTACTTCTCTGGGTGCTATTCTTACCGAGCCGACCTCTTATCGAGATGCCGCTGCTCACCAGGAGTGGCAGCATGCTATGGCAGAGGAGATTGCTACGCTTGAGCGTACTGGTACGTGGGATCTTATACCCCTGCCTGCCCATGTTCGTCCTATCACGTGCAAGTGGGTTTACAAGGTCAAGACCAGATCTGATGGTACTCTAGAGCGCTATAAAGCTCGTCTTGTAGCGCGCGGTTTTCAACAGGAGCATGGGATAGATTTTGAGGAGACATTTTCCCCTGTTGCTCATATGACTACTGTTCACAATCTTATTGCTGTTGCTGCTGTTCGTTCATGGACTATTTCCCAGCTTGATGTCAAGAATGCTTTTCTCAATGGCGTTCTTAATGAGGAGGTTTATATGCGACCACCACCTGGTTATTCTGTCCCCGAGGGCATGGTTTGTCGCCTTCGTCGCTCTCTATATGGTCTTCGGCAGGCTACCCGTGCTTGGTTTCAGCGGTTCTCTTCTGTCGTCACTGCTGCTGGTTTTATTGCGAGTGATCATAATCCTGCTCTCTTTGTTCATACTTCATCTCGTGGTCGGACGCTTCTCCTTTTGTATGTGGATGATATGATTATCACTGGAGATGATCTCCAGTTTATTGCTTTTGTGAAAGCACGGCTGAGCGAGTAGTTTCTTATGACGGATCTTGGCCCTCTTCGTTACTTTCTGGGGATTGAGTTTTTCTCCACACCTGATGGCTACTATCTCTCTCAGGAGAAGTATATTCAGGATCTTCTTGATCAGGCTTCTCTTGTTGATCAGCGTACCGCTGATACACCGATGGAGCTGAATGTACATCTTTGCTCTACTGACGGCGAGCCTCTTCCGGACCCCACTCGTTATCGCCATCTTGTTGGCAGTCTGGTCTATCTTGAGATCACTCGGCCGGATATTTCATATTCCGTGCACATCCTGAGCCAGTTTGTTTCTGCACCTACTCAGCTTCACAACAGCCGCCTTCTTCGTGTCTTGCGTTACCTGCGCGGGACCAGCCACCGTCGATTATTCTTTCCACGCTCTGGCCCTTTACAGCTCCATGCTTACTCTGATGCGACTTGGGCCAGTGATCCTTCTGATCGTCGGTCTATCTGCCTATTGCGTCTTCCTGGGTGGCTCTCTCATCACTTGGAAGACCAAGAAGCAGCAGGCGGTTTCTCGATCGAGTGCAGAGGCTGAGTTGCGTGCTATGGCCTTGTTGACAGTAGAGATTATTTGGCTACGTTGGTTACTTGAGGATTTTGGCGTGTCTATTTCCACACCTACTCCTTTGTTGTCTGACAGTACAGGTGCCATCAGTATTGTTCGTGACCCGGTGAAGCATGAGCTCACCAATCACATTGGTGTGGACGCCTCTTTTACGCGTTCACAGGTACGGGATGAGGTTATTGCTCTACAGTATGTGCCTTCTGAGTATCAGCTCGCGGATTTCTTCACAAAGGCCCAGACCAGAGCACAGCACAGTTTTTATCTTTCCAAACTCAGTGTTGTTGATCCACCATGAGTTTGAGGGGGGGTGTTAGATGTATATGTCCCTTTGTATAGGGTCTTTTGTGCTTATTTATCTTTCCATGTACTCTATATATATATGGCTATTGCCCTTGGAATAATATAGAGAGTTTATTCCTAACAGATTTAATTAGAGTTCATCTCTAAGATGAGAGCTACAAAAGTCATATTGGAATTACAACTCTAGGATCTACATCTCCTGTAAATATACACATGCTTCCCTAGCCAAAAATTCCAAGGAAAGAAAAAAAGCCAAGCAAAAGTCTTCATCTTCAAGAAATTGATCAAACATCCAAGGAGCCATCTTCAAGCAAGTCTTCATCTTCATCATCAAGCTCCCAAGTCACCGCACAAGCTCAAGCTCTTCAAGCTCCTTGCCGCAAGCCAAACTCCAAGCTTCAAGATTCAAACTCTCCAAGCAAAGCAAGCATCAAAGATCTCGAAAATCTTCTCCGCAAGAGCATTCAAAAATATCTTCTCTTATTTTTCAGTCGAAGAGGAAGAGCTCACTATTCCTACGGATATTTTTGCGGATTTTTCTGAGCCCCGAGCTATTTTATACATTTTCTAGAAGACGGATCAGTTGATTACTTTACACACCGACCAAAGGCATGCACGCGGTCTGCAAACACATATTCTGATCGAGCGGAATTGGGAACTCCACCGAGCCTGACTCAATGAATCCATGAGCCAAGTTCGTTTCTTTACGCACAGATCAAGTTCATGTAGATTTGCGTAGCGAACTTTGGAGAGCCATAACTTTTGATCCAGGCATCGGATTGAGTCACCGTTTACGCCAGCGCGAAGCTGACGACGAGCACAACGACAAAGACTATTTAATCATCAGAAACTTAGCACTCTAAACTCTTATTATTATTATTTTTGATTGATTTGTTTTAGATCCTTTGTATCTTTTACTTTTCTTTTTTGGTTCTTGACTTGTTTGGGCAAGTCAAGGGAAAGTTTTTGATAGAATATTAGTGTTCGATGCTTTGGAGAGTGATGTACAGACTTGGGGAGCTGAATGTTAGGGCACGAAGTTTCATGTGTGTTGTATCTTAACAGTGTTATTCTAGTGATTACTTTGGGGCTGGAGTATGTCATTGGGGCGACCGAACCAGAGTAAATACAATGTGCACTCTTATTAGCTTCTGCATTTTTTTATCTACACGTATTTGCTCTGTGATTGTCTAACTGAGTAGGCCATAATTTTTATATTTGCGAAAATTGCATATAAGCCTATTCACCACCCCTAGGCTTAGATCACGATCCAACAAGTGGTATCAGAGAGGGATAGAGGATCTAGTCCAGAAATCATGAATACCCCAGAATTAGTTTCTTTTGAAGGCATGTCTATAGATAGAGCCCATATGTTTATTGGATATGATTATATTTACTGGAAGGCTAGGATGAAAGTTTATTTGCTATCTGTTATGAATAGGGCCTAATGGGCCTATTGGGTATCTACCCACATTGAATAATATATATATGAGGCCAGCTAGGGATTTCCTAGCCCTTAACCCTTCACAAAACGTTATTAGCACGACGGCTGGTGGAAAAGGCGACGGCTTGTTAAAGGGAGGCAGCCAGTGGAAGCTCCGACGATTTTTTCGCGACGTGATGCTTCGCGAGACAACGCGGATTTTTTCGGGCATCCTTCATCGAACGTCACTAGATTTGGAGAACAGATCTAGAGATAATCACACAAAAACTAGATCTAAACCTATTTTTCATAGAATATGTTTAGATCTGCTAAATCTTGGACCAACATCGATGGTTTAAGCAATAAAAATCAAATTTTCATGATGAAAATGTTGATTTCAACAATAAAAACCAATTTTTTACTTAAAAATAGCTCTTTTATTTGTAAAAGGTGATCTTTTGTTGGATCAGTGTTTTCCCCTTCTCACCGTCAAAATCCCCATCGTCGCGAACCCTACGAGCAGCCGAACCCGCTGCCGCCACCAATAAATCGCTAAAAGACGTGATCTAACCCCCTCATCGCGGCTTGAAAGGGGGGGCGGCAACCCCCTGGCAAACAGAGGGGGGGCCGGCAGCTCCCACCCCCGACTTCATAAGGGGGGCCGGTAGCCCCCCACCATGGTGTTCAGATCAGGAGGGCGATAGCTCCCCTCCCCTCGGCGACTGCAAAGCGAGGAGGTGGCAGCCCCCCTATTGAGAGATGTATGCCCTCAGTTCATTTGTATTTGATGCAAATGGTTTTTGATATTAGATGTGGGAATTTTGCAAATGATACAAAGGGAATTAAATGTGTCATAAAATGTTTACGTGCATATTTAATATAATAAACACGTGAAAAGAGTTGCCTGGATGACGGGGTCATCACGGTCTAAACGCAGGTTCAAACGACATCCAAAACGGACTCCAAACCCAAAGTTAGAGCCAAAACATCTCAATAAATTGCTGCAATTTTAGATCCTAGATACAAAATGCACGCAATCGACTTTTGTTTTCCTAGAATGTATCTGAAACAAGAAGCTCTAGAGAATATTCACAAAGTTAAGAAAGCTTTATATAAGCTTTATGCTGAATATATGGAAGAATTTCAGTACAATAATTCTCATGAAAGGGAAGAAAGTACTGTTGGCACCGGCAGTAATACAAGTTCTCGAATTTTATCTTTCGGTTGGTTAGAGTTTGCTCAATTTGTAAAATCAATTGAAACATCTCTACCATAGAAGTCCGAATTAGACAATTATTTAGAAGAAATTTGTTATATTTGCGAAGGAGATTCAGTTCCATTTGATGCTACAGAATGGTGGAGAGTGAATAACTTAAAGTATCCACATCTTGTCCCAAATGGCTCGTGATACACGTGTTATTCCTGTTATAACTGTGGCTTCGGAATACTTTCAGTGCTGGCAGCAGAGTTATTGATACTTACCGTGCTTCATTGTCTCTCGACACGGTACAAGTTTTAATATGTGGAGGAGATTGATGTCGCAGTCTTCATGGCTTGAAGAGAAAGAACAAAGTGAGTCTCTTTTCCATTCTTTTTGTGACATTTTTGTTTTGATGATGCTCTTTTCTTTTATTTAATTATATCTCATTTAGTTTTTTTCCAATCTATTTATATTATGAAGAAACCTTTGGAGATCACCTTAGAAATAACGTCATGATCCTTATAAACTGGACATATGAGTGCAATTATCTTCTAACCTGGATACTCTCTTTTTCTTTTTAAGTTCAAACAAATAGCATTATGTGAAAGACAATCAGGTGAGCGCATTTAGTTAATGTGTGTTCTATAAGGAAACTTCATTGCATCACGATTCCTCTCCAAACTTGAAGTTTGCATGGACCAATAGATTCCAATTGTTTTCTTCTGGCAGCCTCTACTTGAAGACCATCTTATGCCCTATGAAGAATATGTGCATTCTGACCAAGCTAATTTGCACGTCTTCATCAAGTAAGTTCTGCTTTCAGGTAATTCGATTAAAGTTCCATGCGTTATTACACTTCAATGAAAGCTTCTGATATTCATAACAAAATTGGAACTCAAAATTGTTTTTGTTAGCTTTAGATGATGAATGGGCTTGGATTCTAAAATGTATTAGATAAGCTTGTTGAATGGATTTGGATATAAGCTTCCACATTACTTGACATGGATCTACATGAACACTTGTACGATATTAATCGTGCATTGATAAATCTGTCAATGTTATTAAATCATTTTTTGTCAATGGTGTTCTACATCATTCTTGAAGACTGGTGTAGAAATCATCATTTTCTTAGAAAGGCATGTAGACTTACAATGTAGCCTTTGATGGGAAAAGGGGAACTCGTCACAGAGTGGAGGAATAAACCTCCCATTAAAATTCAATTTGATTGTTTAGATGTATGTTGCTTAATTGAATATTTGATATTAGCTGATTAATTTGGATATGGAAGCGAGATGCAAGTGCCATTTGGCTATCACAACATCTGCAAGCAAAATTTGATTCTTTGTATCAATTGGAGACACTGGGTTTTATTTTTATATGCTATGAATAATTGCTTATATATGATGCCTTGATTTTGAGCTTTGTATGATTATTGCATCCCAATGTTGGGTGTCTACCTGCGATTCTGGTTATTGCATTGCAATAAAAATTACATGTTTTTGGATCATAGATGATTTCAATGTTTTTAGCAATTAACAATCTTCGTTTTTCTAAAAAGTTCAATTTATTGAATGTATTGTGGCAAAAACATCACAATACTATTTACAGATAACACTAGTTAAACATTTCTCACGACCAATGACAGATGACTAATTAACTGCATATTGATATGAAACCATTTTGTAGACTCATATCCAAACATTCAATGAATATGCCAGTTTCAACATGTATTCTTTGTGCAAGTGAATTAATATTCTTTTCAGCCTTGCAACTCTTGCTGCGAATTTGAGCTTTTGTATGTGTTTGCTGAAGTGCAATCTGCATTGGATGACGCTTAAAAATCTCCTGCATGAAAACACCAAAATTTTGATAGAATTAAGACGAATGGTGGAAGGAAGCCCTTTATCATTGTCGCATCTGAAATGTTTTCAATCCTTTAATCCAAATGGGGGAAGTGACTTCAAGGTTCAAGGCTCAAGCTGTATGAATTTTTGACTCATTTATATTGTAAGTTAAACTTTAGGTGGACCAAGTTATTTGTACTTTTTCAGATTAAAGACTATATTAGTAGCATTTTTATTTGAATTTTATGAAATTTGTCACTATTTTACATTTTTATTTTATTTTTTTGAAATTTATTACTATTTTACATTTTAATTTTAATTTTATGAAATTTGTCCCTCTTTGTCATTAATCGAGTCGAGCAGAGTCGAGCTTGAGTATTTCGAGCTTTATATAGAGCCGAGTTCGAGCTCAAAAAATTGAAGCTCGACTGAGTTCGAGTCGAGTATCGAGCTTAAGTTTTTAAGTCGAGTCAAGCTCGAGTATGGCAATACTCGAGCTCGGCTCGACTCAGTTACACCCCTAACTTCGCCTTTATTATTCTGCTTCTCCGATGCATAAGCCTCCAGTCCTTACTCAATGGACTAATTATTGAAGTCACAGTGTACCATAAGACATAGCTTGCTGAGCACGAGCTGCCAGGTATATACTGACCCCTTGGTCTCTTGAGTGAGGAGGAGTCTGATGTGCATGCATGTGCCAGGTATAAAACTTTAAGTGGACCAAGTTAGTTGTAAATTTTCAGATTTTAGACTATATTAGTAGCATTTTTATTTGAATTTTATGAAATTTGTCACTATTTTACATTTTTAGTTGACTTTTATGAAATTTGTTACTGTTTTACATTTTTTTTGAATTTTATGAAATTTTTCCCTCTTTTTCATTAATCGATTCGAGCCGAGTCGAGCTCGAGTATTTCGAGCTTTATATCGAGCCGAGTTCGAGCTCAGAAAATTGAAGCTCGACCAAGTACGAGTCAAGTATCGAGCTCGAGTTTGTTAAGTCGAGTTGAGCTCGAGTATGGCAATACTTAAGCTCGGCTCGGCTCGACTCGGTTTCACCCCTGACTTCACCCTTATTATTCTGATTCTCCGAAGCACAAGCCTCCAGTCCTTACTCAAGGGACTAATTATTGAAGTCGTAGTGTACCGTAAGACATCGCTTGCTGAGCACGAGCTGACAGGTACATGCTGGCCCCTTAGTCTCTTGAGTGAGGAGGAGTCTGATGTGCCGGCATGTGCATCCTTAAGCCTCCACTGGGAGCCCCAAGGCCCATCTAGCCAGGCCCGAGCCAAGGATCTGAAGTCTCATCGATGCTAAAGGCCTGAGGGCGGAATCTTTTATAGGGGTATTGAACAAATGTTGTTGGAACACCTGCTATGATGTACCGCTGAAGTTGGCCCAGCAAGGGCCCAAAATTGGGCTTTGGTCTCTGTAGGAGGCGACATTGTTGGGGGCTAGCTGGCCTGTGTTGCTTTGTAATTGGTTTTATCTCCGTCCGGAGTTTGACAAAGCAGGTCGGTTGACCCGAACACAAGGCTGGCCCCGAGTGATGGGCCACAGCTGGAGCTTAGGCGTGCCGATTCCCAAGCCTGCTCCCTAGCATTTACTGCTGAGGTTGTCATTGTGAAGTGCAGCTGCAGAGGAGCTAACCCTTTAGGTGTGACCGCTAGGACCATCCTTGTTGGACGTAACTTGTGACGAATCGGGCCATAAGGGAACAGCTGAGATCATCCCATGGAGTGTGGCTCATGGAAGGGTCGAAAGCATGGTAGTCTCCAAGATGCAGGAGCAACGAGATCCGAGGATTCCTCTATCATAAGGTAGGACAGGGGAAGCACTGGGCAGCATGGATCGAGGATGTTGAAGAGGATGAGATTTGAAGAAGAGGGACGGCCCCATCCGGAGCTAGGGGTCTCGTAGTCATGAGGTGAGATCTGAAGGAGATCTACTCAAAGATGATGGTTTGAGAGCCTACGCGACAGATGTTGTCACAATGCCATCCTTCTAGCACCAATTGTTGGTGCGTAGATTCTCATTGGGCCCATATCAGGCCTCAGGAATGAGGAATCCCGCAACATGGAGTCCGGACATTGTGGTTTCACCTGGCTTATGTAGAAGAGCCCTTCGCTACTGCCTAAAATGAAGAGAAAACCAGTCAGCCTCACCAGAGGGGGTGGCCCTCCGATCAGACTCCAACGCTCAAGTTAGATTCAAGTGGGGGAAGAAGGGATGCCGACTGAAGGTAGCCGTCGCTGGTGCGGTAAGAATGGAAAGTGCAGGGTTTTGGCTGAAGAATTGAGTGCCCGAGGCATATAGAGGAGCCTCCGGAGGAGGTGCCCCCATCTGCCATGAAAGTGTCCAGTTTTTGGGTGTAATAAGGCATGCCCGTTTCTTTTTTCTTCTTTTTCCGCCTTAATACGTGGTTGTCCTTTGCTTATGTAGAGCTTTCAGGATCACGTCGCGTCACACAGCTAGGAAGATTTGCAGATTTTAGGCACGACTGACCCGTACGAATAGGGTGCTTTTCGCCGGTGAAATAGCACATGGTCGTACTCTGTGTCCTCTGGCAAGGTCGACGGCTATTGATGCGTCGTAGACAGTGGCGTAACCAGGATTTTTTTTACCATGTGCAAAACTAAAGATAATACAAAAAATAATATTTAAAAATACTACTACTTTACCCGCTTTATCTCAAACAAAGTTCATCATGTTGCAATTTCAGTAATGATGGAAGTTTATCACATCTAAAAATGTGCTTTTAGATAATTATGTAACTAATCAAAAAAATAATCATAATTATTTTGAATATTGCTTTGAAAATTTTCTAGGGAAATAATTAGCATACTCACGAGGCCATAGTTAAATGATAATATTAACCAATGGCAATATTAAGAAATAAAAATGAAAAAGCTTATAAATTTGTACTATCACGCAATGGTAATATTACACTCAGGCTCGGAAAATCCCTTAACTAGCTTGGAATGTTTTGTAAAGGAGTTTATACAAGAGGTTCATAAAGCAAAAAAATTAATTTAGAAATTTATGATGGAAGAAAAAATTTAAAAATTAAATTAAAAAGGAACCATGTTGAAACCAACTGAGAAAATATAAAAAATTTAAATAAATTGAGACACCAACTAAGAAAATATTTAAAATTTTAATTAAAACGTTAACATGAGAGGTTTCGATCCTGCGACTAGCTATTGAGAGGAATAACGCTGAAACCAGTGGAGCATACAAACCAACCTAGTGTGTTATATACAACTATTTTATTTATTGTTGCCTGGGCAGCTGCCCAGGGCAATCCTACTCTAGTTACGCCCCTGGTCGTAGAAGAAATGAGTGATTGCTGACGTGGATGGCATGTAGAGCGAGGAGCTTATCTTGCGGGAACTTCACCATGCGGAGTGGATTGAGCTGACCAGACACTCGGGTCATGAGACTGGAAGGCCGACCTCGGAGAGCTGGGTCGTCTCAAGGAGCTGGGTGAAGCGCCATGGACATCTTCGCACCAAGGCCAGGTCGGGATGGCTTCTCTGGTAAGGTCAGGGTTTTCTTGATGGCGGGCCTCATTTGACGGGCTTCTGTTGGGGCTTCACTGTTGCTAGCGGACTCAAACTCGAAATGGTATACACATCAACAAAAAGAAAACCGGAGGGATAAATATGAAACGGATGAAGCAAAGAAACTCTGTTAAAGCTGGAGCTTGGATGATCTGTAGGCAGGTTTGACGAGGGTGTTTGATCGATTGGCAAAGTTCTCCGAAGCATCACAGAAGTTTTTTGAAGACATTAGATGAGCGAATGAGAGCTTGCATCGAGTACTATACTAACACAGAGTTAGACTGCTCGCGCCTCTATTAAATTCATCCTCGCCAATAGGCTGCATGATGAACTTGAGGATAATGACGCAGAGAAATCATACGTGGACTAGTGGCGTAACCAGGATTTTTTTACTCTGGTCAAAACTAAAGATAATACAAAAAAATAATATTTAAAAATACTACTACTTTACCCGCTTTATCTCAAACAAAGTTCACCATGTTGCAATTTCAGTAATGATGGAAGTTTATCACATCTAAAAATGTGCTTTTAGATAATTATGTAACTAATCAAAAAAATAATCATAATTATTTTGAATATTGCTTTGAAAATTTTCTAGGGAAATAATTAGCATACTCACGAGGCCATAGTTAAATGATAATATTAACCAATGGCAATATTGAGAAATAAAAATGAAAAAGCTTATAAATTTGTACTATCACGCAATGGTAATATTACACTCATGCTCGGAAAATCCCTTAACTAGCTTGGAATGTTTTGTAAAGGAGTTTATACAAGAGGTTCATAAAGCAAAAAATTAATTTAGAAATTTATGATGGAAGAAAAAATTTAAAAATTAAATTAAAAAGGAACCATGTTGAAACCAACTGAGCAAATATAAAAAAATTTAAATAAATTGAGACACCAACTGAGAAAATATTTAAAATTTTAATTAAAACGTTAACATGAGAGGTTTCGATCCTGCGACTAGCTATTGAGAGGAATGACGCTGAAACCAGCAGAGCATACAAACCAACCTGGTGCGTTATATACAACTATTTTATTTATTGTTGCCTGGGCAGCTGCACAGGGCAATCCTACTCTAGTTACGCCCCTGCGTGGACTTGAGAGATGGATGCATGCAGCATGAAATATTTCCAAATACATAGTGCAGACAAATGAGATACATCCAACACTTCATCAATTGAGAAGCAAGGTTGTGATATGGTGTAATTATATGAATCTAACTGTGTTGTATGATCTATAGAAATCTAAATGTAAAATAGAAATCTTTGGTGAAGGGATGTAAGTCTTTGTATTAGAATTGGGAATTATCGTTAATTGCAAAATAAATGCATCTGTTATGAATAGGCCCATGAGGCCCATTGGGTATCTGGTCCATCATTGAAAGCTATATATATAAGGGTAGGGGCTCTTAACCCCTTACACCTATTATTCTACTTTTCCCTTCACAACACGTTATCAGCACGATCACACTCGTTGGAAAAGGCGACGACGTTCAAGGAAGGAGATCCATCAATCGCTAAGTTTTAAGAAGATCGTAATCTTCTCAACGGGGAGCGAAAAGGGCATCCTTCATCAACCGTCGTCTAGATTCCCTTGTCGAATCTAGAGGAAAATCCTCAAAACTTTTAGATCTAAACTTGCTTTTCCAGTAGATCTGCATGATTTAAGATCAAAAAGTTTGACAACACGGTAAAAAATCACATTTTTATTTAGATCTGAATGTTTATAAACAATAAAAAATCGTATTTTTAAAGATCTGAATGTTTGAAAAATCCGGTTTTTACCCCCCCCCCCCCACCTTGATCCATATACCGCACGCCCATAGGGCGGAACGGCGGCGCTTTGCCAGCGCCGCCGCCGGCACCAACGCTGCGGCCAATGGCCGCGTCCCCCCAGGCCGCGGTGGCCCACCGCCGCCACGGTGGCCACGCCCCTTGGCGTGACCAGTCTTCGCGGCGGCCGCCGCGGGCCCCCCAGGGTTTTTCGAAACCCTAGCCCTTGACTGGTCAAATTTTTAAGTGAAGGCCCAATAACCCTAGTGGGTTGTTTTCATGGCCCAAAAGCCTGAAAATTAGCCAATTTACACATAATTTTTCTTTTTTATTTTTGGCCCCAAATGCCTAAATAATTAAAGAAATTTTAATTTTGTGATAAGGTTAAAGCAAAAAATAATATATAAATAAAATGGATCAAGGTAAAAAAGTTTTTCAAAATAACTTTTAGCACGTCACTCACTTTTTAGATTATTTATTAATCTTTATATGCCAGTGATATAATTCTCTGCATGGTTGTATATTCTTAATATATTATCTGCTTGGATGTGCTATTAGGCTATGATTTTAGGGATCAACCAGGTTCTCGACATCTTTACTTTTCTGCAATTTTTCTTTTTAAGAGAAAATTTGTAAGTGAGGTTATACATGTAAAAAGAAACTGAATGACCACCAAAAGGAGCTGAAGGCATTTGCATAAAGAGAAAGGGGCTTCTTTTTGAATTTTTCGAGTTGTATTTACTTTTTCATGCACTTTTTGATGTAAGTTCGGACTCTCTTTTTCTGTTGGTGTCGGCTGGCTGATCAACATAGTCCTGATTTATTTTCATTGCCTATACATTAAATGCATGGATGTCTACTAACTCATGCTATTTTAAATGTTAAAATGAAAATGTTAAATGTTATTTTCATAAAATGAAAATGCTATTTTCATAATTCACGTTATGAAAATGTTAAATGCACGCGTGGATGTTTATTTTTTAAATAATTCACGTTATGAAAATGTTAAATGCATGCGTGGATGTTTATTTCTTCAATAATTCACGTTATGAAAATGTTAAATACATGCGCGGATGTTTATTTCTTAAATAATTCACGTTATGAAAATGTTAAATGCATGCGTGGATGTTTACTTTTTTTTAATAATCCATGCTATTTTTGTTTATGTTGCTAGATTGTTTAATGGCCAGACTTGCGAATGTCGATTTTTCGGTCCTTAAGGCCGATGGGTTGAACTACTTGAGCTGGCAGTTGGACCTAAAGTTCTATCTGCGATCTCATGGGTTAAGTCTAACACCCACTTAAAAGGCAACAACAAGTACTGTCACAGCAGAAAAGAATGCGTCTAAAGAAGCACCTCATACAGAAGAAGTTTCTGATATACTAAAGGTGAAAGCCATTATTTATATCAGGAAACATTTAGACTCGACCCTGAAGGATGAGTATCTTACTGTAGAGGATCCTTACTAACTGTGGGACGCACTTGAGGAGAGGTACAGACATCAGAGGGATGTCATACCCCCGTGCGCAATACGAGTGGACTCACCTCCGCATACAGGATTACAAATCCGTAGCGGAGTACAACTCAGCACTATTCTGTATCACCTCTTTCCACGAGAATGTGACTGAGAAAATGTGACTGAGAATGTGACTGAGAAAATGTTGTTGGAAAAGACGTTCATGTCTTTCCACGAGAAGAACATGATCCTCATGCAACAATACCGTGAGAGGAAGTTCACTAAATACTCTGAACTGCTTTCATGCCTCCTAATGGCTGAACAGAATAGATATTTGTTGGTTGCCACTCACAACCTGCACCCTCCTGGCTCCACTCCACCGACACCTCCTGCAGAGGCACAATTCCAGTCTTCCTAGAAGAAGAAGATGGTCAAGAAGGCTAAATTCCAGAAATGGAAAGAACAGAAGAAGCGGAAAAAGGCCACTTCTCAAGCTCCTCCTCAGAACCAGAAGTTCGTGGAAAGAAGTAAAAGTGGACGTCCAATAAAGGTGGTACTCCCAAGAAAGACTGGGAGGATAAGTGCTACAAATGCAGAATGACGGGCCACTGGTCCAGAATCTGCCGCACCCAGAAACACCTACAGGACCTCTACCAGCAAGTCTCAAGCCTCACGCTGAGACAAACTTGATAGAAAGCGCAGCGTTGCCAGAGACCACATGGAATCCAGAAGATTTCATGGGAGACGACACTCTCTAGTCATGGACTATAAAAAATTTTTATTTACTAGCAATGTATCTTCTCTTTTTTATGCAACATATCTAGTTTTTATTCCATGTCGAACTCTTGAGCATCTTAAATGAAAGTAGATTTCTTGTTTTCATATTTTTCATTGCTTAAATGTCTTTCTTAGTATAGATATGGAATCTATATGCCTAGTGGACAGTGCATCGACGCACTCAATCCTTCAAAGCATAGACTACTTTTCGAGCATATGTAGCTATGCTGGTCCATTGAGAACAATCTCAGGACCAGCCAATATAATTGAAGGATCAGGGGAAGCAATCATTTTGCTCCCCGGTCACACACTAATCACACTTAGAAATGCGTTATACTCCCCTAAATCAAGCAGAAACCTCCTAAGTTTTAAAGATATCCGTTTAAACGGGTATCACTTAGAGACGGTCGAGGAAAATAAAAAAGAATACTTGCACGTAACGTCTCTTACAAATGGTACAAAAACCATTGTGGAACGTTTCAAGGGACTCCCCTCGGGACTCTACCAAACAAGTATTCAAATCTCCAGAAACATTAATGACGGAGCACCTGCAGTGCTCCCAAACACCAGAATTCCAACTCTGGCATAGTAGACTGGGACACCCTGGATCTGTTATGATGTACCGCATCATAAAAAGCTCAAGGTGTATAGATTTGAAGAACCTGAAGATTCTTCAAAAAGGTACATTCCCATGTCCACTCTGTTACAAGGGTAAACTAATTACGAGACCCTCTCCACTGAAAGTGGACTTGGAGTCTCCAAGTTTTCTGGAAAGAATCCACGGAGACATTTGTGGGCCTATACACCCATCAAGTGGTCCGTTCAGGTACTTTATGGTCCTGATAGACGTATCTACAAAGTGGTCACACGTGTGTCTACGGTCCACCTGTAATCTAGCACTGTCTAAGCTTTTAGCTCAGATAATCAGGTTGCGGGCCCACTTTCCCGACTAACAGATAAAAAAACTTTGTCTGGACAATGCAGAGGAGTTTGCATCACAAGTCTTCCTAGACTATTGCCAAGCACAGGGCATTGAAGTCGAACATCCTGTAGCACATGTTCACACCCAGAACGGGTTAGCAGAATCTCTAATTAAGAGACTGCAATGGATTGCTCGTCCATTATTACTTCAATCCCAGTTGCCAGTGAATGCATGGGGTCATGCAATTTTGCATGCTGTATCTTTAATAAAATTAAGACCTTCTGGAGGTCAGTCATCTTCTCCTATGCAACTAGCACTTGGAGCCCCACCAATCGTCTCACACTTGAGAATATTTGGTTGTGCAGTATATGTCCCCATAGCACCACCACAAAGGAAAAAGATGGGTCCACAACGTCGCCTAGGCATTTATATTGGGTTTGACACACCCTCCATAATAAGATTCCTAGAACCCCTTATGGGAGATATTTTCAAGGCACGTCTAGAAGACCGTGAATTTGATGAAACATCATTTCCAAGACTAGGCTCACAAACCAAGAAGCCCAAAGCTTCAGACTGTATCACTTGGGATACAATGACATTAAGTCACTTTGATCCGCCCACAAGCCAGTGTGAGGAGGATGTCCTAAAGATTCTCCATATCCAAAACACTGTCCATCTCTTGCCGGACAAATTTACCGACAACCAAAAGATTGTCAGATCACGCGTCTCTACTGATAACACTCCAGCTAGGATCGACATACCACAAAATGGATGCAATCCGCCAGCAGCAGAAATGGTTGGACCTCTTAAAAACAGAGGGCGACCACCGGGATCCAAGGACCAAGTCCCTCGAAAGAGTAGGACCCTTGGCAATGGTAAAACAATACCACCACAGGATGCTAATATAATCCCTGCTATCCCATCTCTTCCAAACTCTCAAACAGAGGAAAACCCGGGAGAAAATGAAGTTACGATACACTATGTACGAACTGGGGAGTATTGGGACAGAAAGAATACAACCATAGATGACACATTTGCATGTAATATTTCCATCAACGTTGCGTACTACGACGATGATATTGAACCACGCTCTCTGACAGAATGTCAAAGCAGAGATGATTGATCAAAGTGGAAAGCGGCAATAGGAGTGGAGTTGGATTCACTCACAAAACGCAAGGTCTTTGGACCTATTGTCCAGACACCAAAAGGTGTAAAACATGTGGGTTATAAATGGGTATTTGTTAGAAAAAGAAATGAACAAAATGAGATCGTTCGCTACAAAGCAAGGCTTGTAGCGCAAGGTTTTACCCAACGTCCAGGGTTGGATTTTGAAGGTACATACTCTCCGGTCATGGATGCGATCACTTTCCGATTCCTCATTGGCTTGATAGCTCAAGAGGGCTTAGATATGCAGCTTATGGACGTCGTGACTGCATACATATATGGAAATTTAGACTGAGACATCTATATGAGACTGCCTGACGATTATTCTTTGCCTGCAGCACTAAAAGAGAGACAATGTGACATTTACTCAGTGAAACTGCAAAGATCATTATATAACCTAAAACAATCTGGAAGGATGTGGATGATCGGAGCCCCGGGGTGCGAACACGCAACCGGGGCACGCGACTCGCTAGTCTTACCGCAAGCGCACGGTGTAGCGGCGAGCGGGTATCGAACACGAGGAGGTCAAATGACAGTGTCTTCTTCAACTCACCTGGCTATAAGAACAGTCGAGAAATGTTCGCAATAAAGCGGTCACAGTCGTTCAATTGTATAAAAGGAATATCAAATTAATAAAGACGCCTAGGGGATAGGGAATCCCCGCTACAAACCGTATCTCGTCATTGTAATTCGTAGGTTTCACAATTGCTAGACTTGAAATTCAGGTGAACTAGTTGCAACTAAATGTAGAACCAAGCTCACGCTCTCGTGCTATTGTCGGTCTATAGCAAACCTAAGGTAGGGTCCAATCTCTTGCAAACCCTAACCTAGGCAAGCTAGCGTGAAGAACAACATCATCGTTCAATCGTATCTCGAGCCCACTCTCATGCAAACTCGAGCTACGACCTAGGTTGGGATAGTTCCTACCCGTCCAATCTCTTGCAAACGGGTATTGTTATAGAATTGCAATCGAAAACCCTAGTTTCGGTCCAATCTCTTACAAACCGATTCCGGAGAAATCCAATTGTAACCCAATTCAAATTTCTAGGGCTTCCTTTCGAGTTAGGATCCAATCTCTTACAAATCCCAATCGGTATGAATCCCTAGCTATTCGTATTAAATCAATCCCAACCTAAAGCTAATCAATTCTAACAATAATTTCACCAATTCATCACAAATTAGAAATAGCGTTCGTAGGGTTCATCCCTACGCCCTAAGACGATAAAACTACTCACAATTCATAATGAAATTCAATAGAAATTCACAAATAAAATCAATAGAATTCATGGCAATATTCAATATATCAATAAAAATGGAGTTTTTGATAGAGAGAGAGAGAGAGAAACCAATGAAGAATCAATAGCATCCAACAATATAACACTTTTCTCTCCCCCCCTAAAAGCTCAATCTAATCTCCTAAAAGTAATCTAAAAAGGGCTGCAAAAAGTTCTGAAAAAGCCCTCTAAACTAGGTTAAAAACTGGGGTTAAATACCCCCCAAAATCGCCCAAAAACTGTGACGAAAATGCCCCTGCGCAGCCTCAAAATCGCAATTTACGCTACAGGCAGCGCGGCTCACTCGGTCGAGTGACAAATGTCATTCGGCCGAGTGATAAACCCTGACAAATTCCAGTAACTTCGGACTTTTGGGGGTCAGCTCCTCGGGAGTCACTCGGCCGAGTGACTTTCTTTGCTTCGGCCGAGGGGACTTCTTCACTCGGCCGAGTCGGAACTCGGGAGTCGACTGACAAATTACAGTAAGTCTGGAATTTTCGTTGCCGTCGTCTTGATGCCACTCAGGCGAGTGGTGTCTCCGTGGTTCGGCCGAGTGGGTTGGCGATGCTCGGCTGAGTGCACGCTGATACTCTATCTTCTGCGTGTCCGATCTGGCCGGCCGAGCGGGCTCTCGATGGTCGGCCAAGTGACTCCTTCACTCGGCCGAGTGACATGCTCAAAATGCCCAATCTTCGTATTTTTGCTCCCTCGTCGCTCCTACGACGTTGTTTCTTCTCCCACTCCTCTTCAATAGCAAAATTCCCCTCCAAGGAGTCACAGGTGACACTCCGGAGTGGGTGCATCTCAGGATCACTCCAAATCGCTCGAAATCTCCTGAAATTCGAGAAAAAACAAGAAATCGTGAAAAGCATCGCAATATTGCCGAAAAATCGTGAAAAGCGCGATTCGAGCGATCAAAATGGCGTGCAATCATGCAGAAAAAAGGTGTAAAATATGGAGTGATCAAAATCCCCCAAGCTTACCTCTTACTCGTCCTCGAGGAAGATGAGTAAAAAGCGAACCCGGTGGATAAAGAAAATAGAAACTATAGAAAAGTGGAAAATGAAAATAAAATGAAAAACAAAATAGAAAACGAAGAGGGAAGCTGCTAGATCATTTTTCTCAGGACGTGGGTTTTGCTTACTCATATAGCGCGTATCGAATGTAAAACACATGTCAAAGACTTTTATTTCGATATCATAGTATAATGGTGCATTTGAAATAGAAAACCCAAGAATATCAATATAGCATGAAAAAGGGAATAATTCTAGAATTAGCATCGTCTGAAGCATCTAAAGCGGTATACAATATCGTAGATCACACACTTTTCAATTGAATGCTTTCTATAGGGAGTATAAGAGATATCACACAATAGAGTAGTAAGAATAGAAAAGTGTGGTTTTCATGAAATGAATGCTAAGCATAGATTTCTGGATTTCGTAAAACTTTAAGCAATCTCACCGAGTATAAAATATTACTTAGCCTAGGTTGTCATGTACCGTCAAGTATTCACTCTCTCACACATCATTAGATCCTCTCCCCCAAGCTTATCCATAAGCGTGGTGGCATATACAAAACAATATTTACATTTCCGTTTCTTATGAAGCTCCAAAAGTCAAAGAAAACAAAAATAAAAGCAAAAGAGGGAAGAAAGAGAGAAAGGATATGAGATGGGATCGTTTTTGAACTTCTTTTCTATTTTCTTTTCTTATTCTCAAATCTTTTTCTTTTTCTTATTCTTTTTCTCTCTTTTTTTATAAATATATACACAAATGATCCCAAATCAAAGAGAAGGATATACGAGTATTTTTCTTCGGGTTTTGGGGAATTTGGAGCATGTGATATAATAACAGGGGGATGCCAATAATAGAATTGCTAAGGGGAGATTCACCAATGAATTTAAAATAGAGAAATAATGTTCAAGATATGTGGAGAAAGAAATAAATGTATCTCTCGGTTCACTCTATAGGACGTGCATGACAACTTCTGCAGGGTAATCTAATCTACTCAGTTTGATCTCAAAAAGCAAACTAGTCCAGATATATCAATGCTAGCAAACATTCAATCAACCTGAAGTGAAGCGTACAAATCATGCAATAAGAAGTGATATGAGAAAAGAAAGCAGTACTCCAGATATAAGCATCAATGCGTGAATCTTGGTGTGTTTTCTACGATAGCATACATATGAATCTTCAGACATCAGCTAATAATAGAATTTCATCCATTTTCATACGGAAAAAAGAAGTGGGTTACTATTTCTAAATGCAAAACAGGACATAGCATATGATATGAGAAACAAAAGCTATGACATGACAAAATTAGCATGCATATAGAGAAAAGCTAACACCACGTCATCGTCATCACAGAAAAATCATCTCTAGCAAAAGATGAAAGAAATAAAGATAAAGAAAAACAAGACTATTTACAATGCAGCACACAAAGAAAATAAGAAAAACGTGATGCATGGTTAAAAATGCAAAAAAATGATGAAAAATGGGTGCTAAAGCGGAAAAACGTGAAAAAAAAACTAAAAATAAAGGTGATAAAAACAAAAAGTGTGAGAACTCACTCCCCCAAGCTAAAGTGCACAGTGTCCTCAATGTGCAAAGTGTGGCACATCGAGAGACGAGAAGTGGGTGGGGAGGGTGAGGATGCATGCATGATAAAAAAAAGAAAATGAAAAGAAAATATGATGATGTGAAAGATGCATGCAAAGATCGGAGTGATGCAGATAATGTGTCACCAAAAATAACTCTCCCTCTCTCCCAAAAAAAAGATATATAATGATGTGAGCAAGATAGGAACAAAAATAGTGCGGGGGGAGGGGGCAAAAAATATATCGACGGGACCAGCAGAGAATGGGCAGCATAACGACAAAAAGGATCAATGGCATCAAGGGTGTGCCTAAGCTGGTGGTGCTGCACCGTCTCCGTCCTGTGGTGGAGGTGGTGGTGGGGGTGGTGGTCGAGGTGTCGGCTGTGTGGGTGGGTGAAGTGGAGGGAGCCGCGTCAGGATCTGATTCAGGCAAACCTGAATATCGGGAAGCATGGCGACGCGGGACTCCACGGAACTGACCGCGGCAGAGAGAGCCCTAAAATCGCCCCTGAGTCCACTCACCGCCCCCTCAAGAGCACGAAGGCTCTGAAGTAGAGTGTCGGGGGGTGGTGGAGCGGAGGGATGAACAGGTTTAGGCTGTGAAGGTCGGGGCTGTCTGATACGGGCAGTGTAGGTAATCGGGCCAGTAGGTAGGTGTGGAAAAGGTGATGTGCTCACTAGTGGATGCCCAGCCTCAGTGCGAGGCTGGGACGCAGGCTGGGACGAGGAGGCAGCAGCAGTAGTGGTGGAAGACAAAATCGGCGACGAGGCAGCAAGAGAGGTCAGTGACACAGGTGTGAGGACAGACGTCACGACACTCTCGGATAGGACAGCTGCGGTGGAGACAGAAGGGTCGACCACTGGGGAGGAAGTGTAATGACCAAAAGGTGACACCCCAGTGGACATCAAACCGGACAGGGTCCCCACGACGGCAGCGAATGAAGGCTCGCCGCTCTCTAGTATGGTGGGTGGACGCTCGGGAAGAAGTGAGGAAATAGGCTCAACCGAGATAGGCACAACAGTGGTGGGGGTGGTGGTGGTGGTGGACGTCTCAGCAAGGGTACTTCTGACACTGGCAGAAGTGGGGACAGAAGTGTCGGGAGGTGCAGAAAGTGCAGGCTCGGGCTGAGGGATCACGGGGTCAGCAGGAGGTGTATGGGGTGCATGGGGTGCCTGCTCAGTGCCCTCGACCTCAAGTACATAGGCAGCTGGGATGAGGAGATCCATCACTGGGATCCAATCCTCGTGGGTCGGTCCTATATGTGTCCGAGCGAGGCTCGGGAGGATCATGTAATCAGCACTGTAAGGATAGTGCAACCACACCCAGTGCCGCTGGCCGTGGGGACAAAGCATCTTCATCCGGGCCATGACGTCTATCGAGAGTGCAGTGGGGCCCGGGGCTCGTCTAAGGTCAGCAGGTAGGTCCACGCCGGTCATCAGGGCTAGCAAAGTAATCAGACCGTCGCAGCAAATAGGTGAGCGAGCGCCCACCGAAATGATGATGCGGTCTAAGAACCAGCTAGAAATATCAATCTCAACTGCGGGGACCAGGTCATCGCTATCCCTATCGAGAACTTTGGGGCGAGTCATCGCGTAGAGCATATAGAGCTCAGGCGTAGACATCGTCCCAGGCTCGTACCTCGCCAAGAAAGTGGTCACCATGAGGCGCTGGGCTATGCAGAGGCAGGGGTGCATGATGGCTGAGGCCTTGGCCCTACTAGGGTCAAAGCCATAGTGGGAGCCCGTGATACGTGTCCAGAACGTGGAAGTGTCAAACGACGGCGGTGGGATGTGAGTGGGTGCGTAGGCTCGGTCGGGGACAGGGACAGCGGGCCACTGGAAGAATGCACGAAGCATGTCGAGAGTGACCTCGCACTCTCGATCCATAAGGCGGAATTTGCATCCTCCAGGGGTCCGGGCGATCGAGCTAAGTACCTCAAGTGTCGGACGGACGTAGGTGTCCGCCGACACAGACAAAAAATTGCGCCAACCCACGTTGTCGTACAACGTGAGCATCCCCTCTAGCACCCCTAGACGGTCAAGGTCTGCTAAGTGTGTGAACCTAGAGGGCACTATAGAGCGCTGGGCTATACGCTCAAATCAGACGCGTTGTGCGTCGTCTCTGAACGTGATCCCAGAGGCCCAACAACGGGAGCCGGTGGTGGGATAGGATCGGCGGGGATAGGCTGTGCGTGGATGGGATCGGCGGGAAGCGGCTGTGTTGGGGGTGGTGGACTAGGTGGAGGGGAGTCCTCCCTAGCGTGAGAGGGACCGACATCATCTGTCCTCTTCCGCTTGGAAGAGGCTCCCCGCGTGCGTGGCCTAGTGCGGGGCGGCATGTGTGCCGCGAGTGCTCACCCAACAAAAATAGTGCGGCGTGCTCAATAAAAGGGACGAGTGTACCTGAACACGCCGCGAGAGCAAATCAGCAAGTGCGTGCGAAGAGCACCGCCTCCACGAAGCTAAAAATGCGTCTTGAAGCTCCCCTGAGCTCCCCCCAAATAGCCTGCAAATCAAACAATGATATCAGCGGGTAATATTCAAAATACATGGGGGAGATATGGTATAATAGATAGATAAACAAATTAATTTGGGTTAGGGGCACAACGGGTCTACGGATCGAGAAAAATCGGAGAAAATGGCGTTTGGGGGCAAACTGAGGTGATAGGGGGTCGGCCGGTGGCGAGGCTACTCGCCGGAGTCGGGGCGTCGACGGTCGGACGATCGCCGGCGACGGTCGGGTGATTGGGCCGGCGACGAGGTGATTCGGGCGAGGGAGGGGTGCGGTCGCCGTCGAGTGGAGATGAACAGGCTCAGGGCTCGGGTGAAATTGAGGATTAATCGCGTTGAAATTCGCACCGAGCCTGCAGCGGCTTATATAGGTGCAGATACGACTCGGCTGAGTGACTATGTTGCTCGGCCGAGTGACGTATCGATAAAAAAATTTAAATTTCTCCCCGCCACTTACGACTCGGCCGAGTGGTTTCTGTTCACTCGGCCAAAGGGAGAAAACTCCTTCGGTCGAGTGGCACAAGCTACTCGGCAATATTCAGGCTAGGAGGGTATCCGTTTCCCTCGGCCGAGTGACTAAACGTACTCGGCCGAGTGACAGTTAATACGAAATGCACAAAAAAGACAGAGAGTTGGGTTCAGCAGACTTCCCTTGTTGGTGCTCCACTCGGCCGAATGGGGTCCTTTGCTCGGCCGAGTCGCATATGATACTCGGCCGAGTGGCATGCTGTTTTCTGCTTCGGGGCTCCGTTTTCTTTCTACTCTCTGTTTTTCTTCCTCCAGTTGGTTTCTTCCTCCTCCCAAGGCCTGAGCGCATTCCTGGAGCGCTCTTCCTTGCCTCTATCTTCCTCCATAAGAGAGATCTCCTTTTATCCTCTCCTGTCATAGAAATTAAGACCCGTTGTCACGATTTTTATGGGCAAAAAGACTCAAAACACTAATAAAGTCTAAACCAAAAATGAAAATCAAATAAAAATAAAAATAATGCAAAAACCGTCGGGTTGCCTCCCGACAAGTGCTCGTTTAAGGTCTTGAGCTCGACCCCTTTGGATTTTTCAATTAACGCTTGATGTTGGGTGCATATGAGATGCACCCATCGAACTTGCCGGGAAGACCGCTCGGATTTGGATCATGTTGGTGTGTGGCCTTCCTCAGCGCCCCTTCATCATGAGCAATGTTGGGGGATGGCTCCCCCAAGCTTAAGCTTGTTCCGGTCCTTAGCTTCGCCGGTGACACCGATCTTCGAGTTGGTGGAGCTTTCTTTGGATTCTTCAATGTCGAGAGCTTGCAAAGCTCCCGTATTCTCGCGACATCAGCGTTGCCATCATCATTTGCCGTGGAGCTATCGGGAGAGTCCTCCATCTTCTCTTCTTCGACCGAACCTTGGCCTTCTTCGAAGCCGTCATCATGGAGCGCACCGATGGAGTAGGGGATAGCCTCTTCAATGACCTCGTCAAGGAGGTCCAAATAATCTAGCTCCTCATGATACGGCATGTGCTTCATAGCCTTTGGTATATGGAGCTCGACTTCAATGTTGCCTACATTCAAGGTAAGAGTCCCTTCCCACACGTCGACGATTACACCGGCGGTGGCGAGGAATGGGCGTCCAAGTATGAGCGATGTGTCACCCTCTTCCTTGATGTCCATGATCACAAAATCACAATGCAAGCATATGCCTCCCGAAACTTGGAGTGGGATATTCTCTGCGATCCCAACCGGCCTTGTAATCTGACCATCCGCGAGTTGAATCCTCATGTCGGTTGGCTTTAAATCCGTGCCGGTATTTAACTTCCGGAACATGGTGAGAGGCATGAGGCTCACACTAGCGCCCAAATCAACCAATGCTTTTTGTAAGGGGACGCCTCCGAGTGTGCAAGGAATCCGGAAACTCCTGGGATCTTTAAATTTGGCGGGCTCTTTTTCCTTCCTAGTGAACCATGTTCCTTGTTTCCCGAGCATGATCTTCTCCTTCCTTTTCCTTCCCGTAATCAAGTCCTTTAAGAACTTCGCATAGGACGGGATTTCCACTAAGGCATCAAGAAAAGGGATATTGAGGCTCACCCCTCTCAAGTATTCGAGGAACTTGGCTAGCCTCTTCTCAATCTTGGCTCTAGCTAGCCGTTGAGGGAAAGGCACCGGTGGCATGAATCGGCGCTCATCAATAGGTTACTCCACTCTAGATTTTTCTCCTTCTTGCGGCTCCTTCTCCTTTTCCACCTCAATTGCCGGCTCGCTTTCTTCTAGAATCTCCACCACGGGTTCCTTGATTTGAGTCATGGAGGAGTGGTATCCTTCCCACCACTTGTCGTAACCGCAACAACCGTGTTGATATGGCCGGTGTTTCCCCGTGGATTTGGCTCGGGTTGAGCCGGCAATTGTTGGTTGTTTCTATTGAGCAACGCAAGTTGCTCCCCGATTTGAGCGACGACGGTGGTGAGAGAATCTTGTCCCGCTTTCAACGTGGCATTAATCTTTCTTTGCTCCACCATAACTTCCTCCACCTTAGCTTCTAAATCCGAACGCGGTTGAGCTTGCGGAGGGTTAGGATTTCTCCACCCTTGATTATACTCGGGTGGCCTATAAGGTCCCACTTGTTGCCTTTGTGGGAAGTTTTGTTGCGGTGGCCCCCTTGGTTGATAATTCGGTTATGGTGGTGGAGCCCGAGCTTGAGGAGGTTGTTGAGGCGCGGGGATTCAAGGCACCATCATTATTAGCATAAGAAAAACCCGGATGGTTTCTAGCGGCCGGGTTGGCCCAATATCCGGAATTCCCCGCAACATATTGAATTTGCTCCAAAGCTCCTTCTCCTTGCTCTCCTCCTACATACATGGCTTGGGATTGGTCTTTCCAATCACTCATATGATTTATCAGTACGTATGTAGTAGGGGCTCCTTGCGGCTCGGTAATGTATTTTTCCAACCTCTCCACTACCTTGTGGAGAGAGTCAAACTTGCTAGCAAGCTCCTCCATGGCCTTGGCCTCGTAAATACTCGTGGGCTTCAAGGAGGATGAAGAGTGTCCTCGCTCGTCGCCCCATTGTTGGTTGTTGGAGGCCATCTCCTCTAGCAAGGTCATAGCTTCATCCGGAGTCTTTGACAAAATGGCTCCATTTGCAGTAGCATCAATAATTTGCTTTGTGCCTGGTTGGAGTCCATTGTAGAAACTGTGGACAAGCTCCCAATCTTCAATGCTGTGATGGGGGCATTGATGTTGCAAGTCCTTGAAGCGCTCCCACGCCTCATAGAGAGTCTCCTGTGGTCCTTGCTTGAAGGACATGAGAGCACTTCTTATTTTCACCGTCTTGGAGGGCGGGTAAAATTTGTCGACGAAGGCACTCGCCAATTCATCCCAAGTGGTGAAGATTCCTTCAGCTTGGGTCCTCAACCAATATAATGCCTTGTTCTTGAGTGTGAAGGGGAAGAGGCGCAGTCTGATAGCATCTATGGAGACGCCCGGCATTTGGAAGGTGGCGCATTTTGATAGGAAGAGCTGGATGTGGTAATGGGGGTTTTCATGGGAATTCCCATGAAAAGGATCTTGTTGCATCAGAACTACCAATCCGGTCTTCAATTCAAAATTTTTGTTGGCCGCCAACTCCGGCATAGCTATGGACGAGGTCGTGGAAGAAGTCTTAGGCCGAAGCCTATCTCTAATGGAAATGATCCTCTCCATTCGCTCCGCCAATTCTTCGGGTGTCTCAGGATGGGTCATAAAATTCCCTTTCGTATCGAGTCTCTTCTCCGCTCGGATCCTCCTCAATGTACGCTCGATCTCCGGATCGTATAGTATTTCTTCGGGGTTCGCCGAGGATCTCGTGTACATGCAAGGGAGAACAGAGTTTCAAAGAAATAGTTAGCACAAAGGAGGGTTAAATAAAAATAGAAATAATAGAATAAAAAAGAAAAATAGCTAGGTAGGTAGAATCAAACACTATTGCCTCCCCGGCAACGGCGCCAAAAACTTAATCGGAGCCCCGGAGGTGCGAACACGCAACCGGGGCACGCGACTCGCTAGTCTTACCGCAAGCGCACGGTGTAGCAACGAGCGGGTATCGAACACGAGGAGGTCAAATGACAGTGTCTTCTTCAACTCACCTGGCTATAAGAACAGTCGAGAAATGTTCGCAATAAAGCGGTCACAGTCGTTCAATTGTATAAAAGGAATATCAAATTAATAAAGACGCCTAGGGGATAGGGAATCCCTGCTATAAACCGTATCTCGTCATTGTGATTCGTAGGTTTCACAATTGCTAGACTTGAAATTCAGGTGAACTAGTTGCAACTAAATGTAGAACCAAGCTCACGCTCTCGCGCTATTGCCGGTCTATAGCAAACCTAAGGTAGGGTCCAATCTCTTGCAAACCCTAACCTAGGCAAGCTAGCGTGAAGAACAACATCATCGTTCAATCGTATCTCCAGCCCACTCTCGTGCAAAATCGAGCTACGACCTAGGTTGGGATAGTTCCTACCCGTCCAATCTCTTGCAAACGGGTATTGGTATAGAATTGCAATCGAAAACCCTAGTTTCGGTCCAATCTCTTGCAAACCGATTCCGGAGAAATCCAATTGTAACCCAATTCGAATTTCTAGGGCTTCCTATCGAGTTGGGATCCAATCTCTTGCAAATTCCAATCGGTATGAATCCCTAGCTATTCGTATTAAATCAATCCCAACCTAACCCTAATCAATTCTAACAATAATTTCACCAATTCATCACAAATTAGAAATAGGGTTCGTAGGGTTCATCCCTACGCCCTAAGACGATAAAACTACTCACAATTCATAATGAAATTCAATAGAAATTCACAAATAAAATCAATAGAATTCATGGCAATATTCAATATATCAATAAAAATGGAGTTTTTGATAGAGAGAGAGAGAGAGAGAAACCAATGAAGAATCAATAGCATCCAACAATATAACACTTTTCTCTCCCCCCTAAAAGCTCAATCTAATCTCCTAAAAGTAATCTAAAAATGGCTGCAAAAAGTTCTGAAAAAGCCCTCTAAACTAGGTTAAAAACTGGGGTTAAATACCCCCCAAAATCGCCCAAAAACTGTGACAAAAATGCCCCTGCGCAGCCTCAAAATCGTAATTTACGCTACAGGCAGCGCGGCTCACTCGGCCGAGTGACAAATGTCATTCGGCCGAGTGATAAACCCTGACAAATTCCAGTAACTTCGGACTTTTGGGGGTCAGCTCCTCGGGAGTCACTCGGCCGAGTGACATTCTTTGCTTCGGCCGAGGGGACTTCTTCACTCGGTCGAGTCGGAACTCGGGAGTCAACTGACAAATTACAGTAAGTCTGGACTTTTCGTTACCGTCGTCTTGATGCCACTCGGGCGAGTGGTGTCTCCGTGGTTCGGCCGAGTGGGTTGGTGATGCTCGGCCGAGTGCACGCTGATACTCTATCTTCTGCGTGTCCGATCTGGCCGGCCGAGCGGGCTCTCGATGGTCGGCCGAGTGACTCCTTCACTCGGCCGAGTGACATGATCAAAATGCCCAATCTTCGTATTTTTGCTCCCTCGTCGCTCTTACGACGTTGTTTCTTCTCCCACTCCTCTCCAATAGCAAAATTCCCCTCGAAGGAGTCACGGGTGACACTCCAGAGTGGGTGCATCTCAGGATCACTCCAAATCGCTCAAAATCTCCTGAAATTCGACAAAAAACAAGAAATCGTGAAAATCATCGCAATATTGCCGAAAAATCGTGAAAAGCGCGATTCGAGCGATCAAAATGGCATGCAATCATGCAGAAAAAAGGTGTAAAATATGAAGTGATCAGTGGTACAATAGACTGAGCGACTTCCTTGCAAAACAAGGATTTACAAATGGCCCAGTCTGTCCTTGCATCTTTATAAGAGCAAAGACAACAGGATTTGTTATTATAGCCGTCTACGTGGACGACTTGAACCTCATCGGATCTCTTGAAGAGATCGCCGAGATTTCTAGAAGCTTGACAGAAACTTTCGAGATGAAAGACCTCGGAAAGTCAAAATTCTGCTTAGGTCTTCAAATAGATCATCTTAACGATGGGATCATGTTACATCAGTCAACTTATACATCGAACTTGTAGAAAATTTTTCAAATGGATAAGTGCCACCCCCTCAGCACCCCAATGGTCGTCAGATCATTGGATGTGCATAAAGACCCCTTCCGGCCGCTGGAAGAGGGGGAGAAAGTATTAGGCCCGGAAGTGCATTATCTAAGTGCTATCGGTGCACTCCTTACCTGGCTAACTGCACTCGCCCTGACATAGCATTTGCAGTCAACCTACTAGCCAGATATAGTGCTGCACCTACACAGCGGCACTTGGCCGGAGTTAAGCATCTTCTGCGCTACCTCCAAGGGTCCATAGACTTAGGTCTATTCTACAAGAAATGGGCAACAACAGGTTTAATTGGTTATGCTGATGCAGGTTATAGGTCTGATCATCATACAGAGAAGTCTCAGACCAGATACATGTTTACCTATGGCGACACTGCCATATACTGGAGATCTGTAAAGCAGACCATGACAACTGTCTTATCCACTCACTCAAAACTTCTAACGATCCATGAAGTAAGTAAAGAGAGTTTCTGGCTACGTTCTGTGATCCAGCACATTCTCACCTCCACCGGCCTGATGACCGGCGTTCTTGCGCCTACACCACTCCATGAAGATAATGCAGCATGTATAGCCCAGCTACAGGACAGCTACATCAAAGGCGACAAGACGAAGCATATCTCTCCCAAGTTCTTCTGGACGCACGACCTTCAGAAGCAAAAGCAAATTGAGGTACAGAAGATCCAATCATGTAATAACATGGCGGATTTGCTTACCAAATCCCTGCATACTAGTATCTTTGAGAAACTTGTATATGGGATTGGGATGAGGAGAGTGAGAAAATGTAGACTGGGTCAGGATGAGAGGACTATGAACATATAGATAAATAGGAGACTGATATATAGATTCATAGGAAATCTGCAAGCCTGAAGCTTGGTCAGATGAGGGGGAGTCAACTGCAGAGTTGTACTCTTGTCCCGTGACATTGGTTTTTTTCCACCGGGTTTTCCGTAGTCAAGGTTTGACGAGGCAACCTCGTTGACTTTGGATCCTGAAGTATCCGCCCCTAGACACATCCCTAAAACAGAGGAAGTTATGGATAAACCGTTCTTTATTTAACAAGGCAGTTATCCTAACTCGGATCCTGAAGAATCCACCTCTTATTCAATGTTGGTTGGATAAGGGGAAGTGTTATGAATAGGCACATGATGCCCATTGGGTATCTGGCCCATCATTGAAAGCTATATATATGAGGGTAGGGGGCTCTTAACCCCTTACACCTATTACTCTACTTTTCCCTTCACAACAACATCTTGTTTATTGAAATTTGTTGATTGTTGAATTGTCTCTGAATTTCTTGATGATGGATAATTATTGATAAAAAGCTGGTGTTAAGTAAGTTTTGACAAATTCAGATTCACAAGATCTTCCTCATTGATTGTAGACAAGTTGTTAAGTAAGGTTTGACAAATGATAATTCTCAAATCTTCCTTCTTGATTGTAAACAAGTTGTTAAGTAAGTTTTGACAAAATTCAAATTCTCATATCTTCATCCTTGATTGTACATAATTAGTTATCATAAGTTAGGATTATGTAAATCTTCATTATTTCATTTCCTTGTAAACTTTTGTCTATATATTGGAACAGAAACAAATCACCAATTGCATTGGGTGATATTTACATGGTATCAAACTAGTTAATTGATCCTAAAACCAATGGCCGGCTCTTCCTCCTCCTCCACGTTGATCACCAACAAAATCCTCCCCTTCTCCACTCTCATCACATGCTGACTATCAAGCTTTCCCCCTCCAACTTTCTCTTATGGACAAGCCAACTTAAACCCCTTCTAAGTAGCCAAAACCTATTAATTCATTGATGGCTCGAATCCTTCACCACCACCATAATTTCTGGCGAAAACAACACTACCATCACAAATATGGACTATACAAAATGGCGTCTTCAGGATCAGTGCCTTCTCAGCCTTCTCCTTTCCTCATTGACGGAAGAAGCCATGGCTGAGGTCATTGGCTGCAACACCTCTCACGCAATATGGTTAGCTCTTGAATCGGCACTCAGCCATAGCTCTAATTTTCGGGAGATCCGTCTCAAAGATGATCTATAGTTGATGAAGAAAGGCTCTCAATCAGTCACCGAATTTGATCACTCGTTCAAAAATCTTTGCGACTAACTTGCGGCAATTGGTCGACCTGTTGATGAGATAGACAAATCTCATTGGTTTCTTCGAGGTCTTGGTCCAACGTTCTCAAGTTTTTCAGCAGTGCAAATGATTCCGATCCCACCCTTCTTAGATCTAATCTCCAAAGCCAAAAGCATTGAATAATTCCAGCAATTACTTGACAACAGCGCTCTGATGGAAAATCTAGTCACACCCCTAAGTGGTTTTGATGTTGAGCACACCAAATGATGTTAATGTACTAAAAACATTATTCAAATGTGTAGGTTGTGCATTAAAGCTAAGTGAAGCTCAGAGCATACTCCGAAAAGAAGAAGCTCAACCACACTATGAAGATAAAGATAAATGGAGTAGCTCGCATTCTATGCTAAGCACAGATGAAGCTCACAGATGCAGCTCATAAAACGTGCTCAAGCTTAAGATAAAGAGGAGCTCAAATTCAAGCGAAGCATGCATTTACATCAAGATCTTATCGGCTTCAAAGTCTTCATTAAGCCTAGTGTATGAGTTATTTCTTTTTAGGAATATGTTAAATCCAAGAAAATTTGCACACCCACAAAATGTTTTTCAAAAACAATTTTTAAACTTGTTTTAAAAACTTCTTGAGAGCTAAAGATATTGATTCAATTCTTGTAGTCAATCTCCAAACACACAGGAGTTGATTACTCATTTCTATATCTGTGTTTCACTGAAAATCTGCTCTGGGAGTCGACTACCAAAGGAGGGAGTCGACTACCCGTTGTAGCAGAGGTTTCATTGAAAACTTTCTGGGAGTCAATTACCTCCATTGGGAGTCGACTACCAGCTGTGCGTTTTGACTTCCCTGATTTCCTCTCCCACTTAGTCTTTGCTTGATTTTTGGGGCTAAAGTCCAACTCATTTTGAAATTCGAATTCTCTTTGAACTCTATAAAAAGAGACCCTATGAGAACAATTAAAAACACCAATTCTTTCATTCTTGAGCTAAGCAAAAACTCTCTTGAAATCTCAATTGTTCTCATCGCTCTCAAACGTTCGTTGTAGCCAAAAAAGGTTTTTCATATTCTTTGATCTTATTGTTTATATTTAAATTCTTTTTAAGATCATATTACTTTTTGGCTATTGCAAATTGGTTTTTTTCAAAATCCTCTCTTTGATTTTCATATTCTTTAAAGGATTTTTGAAACTCAAGATTCTAGGTCACATCGAATTCATTCATATTCTTTGTGTGATCTAAGCACGCTTTTTAATTCTTTAGCCACATACGCACAATTGCAATATTATCTTGGGTATAGGATTATTTGGGTGTAAACCAATCTCCACTAATCTTTGTGGTGAATTGGATTGTGAATTTTATTTGGAGTCCCTTGGTGATAAGGGTATTGAAAATCCTAGTCAAGACTAGGTGATTGGAAATCCTGGTGGTGATACTAGGTCGTTGAACATCGTAATGAGTGAAGTTAGGTAATTGTATTGCTAAGGCAATAATGGATTAAATCTCGAGCTGCGTTGGTCGGGGGCTGGACGTACCCAAGTTGCGGGGAACCATGATAAATTTTTTGTCTCTCTCGGTGTGATTTTTTGTGTTTGTATTTATTGTTTCCTTTGTGATAGTTATCAATTGTTGTTAATATATACTCATTTGTAAATCTCTTGTTAATAATATTGTTAATTTAAAGATTACATTTTTATTCCGTTGTGAGATCTCTCTGTTCATTGTAATTAATCTTTGTGTTCTTTTTCATCGTGTTGATTAAGGACTAAGCGTATATCACTATACTTGGTTCCTTAGGCAACATTGGAATGGATATTTGTTGTGTTCTAATAATTGAAGAAAAAGTTTTAACTTATACAACACTATTCAAACCTCCCTTCTAGTGTTGTTTGTCATCCGCATGATCCAACACGCTCCTCCTCTAATTGTTTTTGCCGCGCAGCACCACCAACAGCTCCCGAGCAACTACGCCCCTTCTCACCGAGGACGCGGTGACAATCGAACCACCTCTGGACGTGGCAGCGGCCGACGTCAATATCCGTATTAGTGTCAAATTTGCAAACTTGAGGATTATACTACTGATAGATGTCGTCGCCATTATAATCGTGATAATGATGGAAAATCTGCTAACCTCACAGAGGCATTTAATGCCGCATGGTCTATCTGTAACGACTGGTTTTCGTGTAATTGGATTATATATATTAAAATATATGCTTGGTGGATTTTCTCCTTGGATGTGTGGTTTTCGTCGCCATAGCTTTCACTTTCGATCGTTTCGTCGTGATTTTCTAGTCCTTCGATCGTCGATTTCGGAGTAATTCATTCGTGACGAGCTTCAAATCGCTCATATCTTAGAGTATAAATCGATCCTAGAAGCCATAGAAATCTTCCCGAAGCTTCGCGCTTCGAATCGACACTTTTCGTGCACGTTAGTTGGTTCAAGAAGGAGAACCAACCGACTAGATTTCAATCTAGTCGGTCGGCAATCCTTAATGGACCGACTAGTGGGCTTTGATTATAATTCAGGAGTTACTGTATCTGTTTAGTCGGTCTAAGTTCATCTTTCGACCGACTAGTTGTCAAACTAGTCGGTTAAGTTTTGTACTCAGACCGACTAATTCTTAGTTCTTCTGTGCAGTCGAGTACTGTTCATTCTTAGTCGGTCTAAGAACGTTTGTCGACCGACTAGATGAGAAACTAGTCGGTCAGCAGTTGTTCTTTGACCGACTAAATCCAAATCCTATTTTCGTTCAGAAGTTACTGTTTACACTTAGTCGGTCTGCGTTGGTCAACCGACCGACTAGTTCCCAAACTAGTCGGTCAGTGGTTGCTCTTTGACCGACTAATCTGTGTTAAAACCCTAATTACTGGGCAGCCGCCAGCCCATCCTATTTATACCCCTCCCAAACGTTTTCTTCTTCCTCCACTCGACCCAAAACCCTAGTTTCTCCCCCATTGAGCCCCCTTCTTCCTCAAACCCTTATTCCTCCATTCCAAGCCCAAGATCCATCATCCAAACCATCCATCAACTCATTCTACCTCTCATCTTCCCCAAATTTCCATCAAATCCCCAAAATCCCCCAAAAACCCTAGTTCTCCAAACTTCTCCATTCGTTTCCAGATCTGAGCCAGATCGTTCTTCCGTTGCCGTGGTTGCTCGGCATCGTCCCTCCGCTTCTTCACGGGTAGTATTCTTCCTTTAATAATCTCATAACCCACACTTGATATTTGTGAAACCCTAATAATAATGGATGTTGTTTGACAATTGTTTCTACATGACAGCGATTCCCTTCCCCGTAGATTAGCGCTTGTGGGACGAACCTTCGCGATCGTCTTCCTCGGTGCTAGGCAAGTGAAACTTGCAACTCTTGAATTGGGCCATGTCTTAGGCCATTTTCTTGCTTTAGCGTAAAAGAGACTAGACGGTGAAAGGATGGCCGTCTAGACGCCATTGACCTAGCTTGACAACGAAGCTTGGTCCGTCACCCTCATCATGCGTGTATGACACGTTTACTTTCCCTTAATGGTACGCGTATTAACTGTTCATGTCATCCATGCATCCTTAACTGCTATTGCATTTTAACTGCCATGTTTAATTTAGATAAACGGTACGCGAATATCTGTTCATGTCATTGCATTTTGACTGTCACGTTTAAATTCAATTAACGGTACGCAATTATCTGTTCCTGGCATTGCATATTGATTTGTCCTCGTGATTGCGTAGCACACGCTACAATACTTATATTCCTGGCTCGTGTTCCAGAAGCGAGCCCTGTAGTTGGAAACCCCAACGATCGATACACATGGGTGGGGTAAGAGATAAGCGGACTGAGCCCCGAGTTGGCCTGATCCGCCACTCCGGCCAGCAGGTGGACTCTCTAGTGCACAAGTGATTAATAGTGATACGAGATAAGCGGACTGAGCCACGAGCTGGCCAGCAGGTGGACTCTCTATGCACTAAGTGATAAACAGTGATTAATAGTGATACGAGATAAGCTGACTGAGCCACGAGCTGGCCAGCAGGTGGACTCTCTATGCACTAAGTGATTAACAGTGATAATCGTGATAAGTGATAATCTTGATAAATGATAAGTGATTAGTGATTTGGTAGCTTTGGCTACATCGTGCGTGCTTGTCTCTTCCTTTAAACTATCGCATCATACTTAACTGTCATGTCATTGCTTAATATTATAAGTGCTAGGTTGCTAGTTTACCTTCTTTTCAGTTTCCTGGCACAAGTCCTTCCAGACTTGCTGACATGAGCCCCTTTCTCTTTGGGTGTCGCATGTTAGTTGCCGAGCCAGAGCTTGTTGCAGAGGACGTTGTGTTTGCTGAGGAGGAGTCTTGTGGACACCTGTGACTTGTTGAGTTTCCCTTTATGTTTTAGGATTCCTATTAGTTGTCGGTGCGTGGCACCCTTGTATGTATGTTATTCCTTGTTGGCCATGTTTGGGCCTTAGACCCTTTTTCTTTTAGCCTGGTGGCTTTTCTGCGATATTGTAATTTGTTTATGGACATTTGGAGATTCAATAAAATGTCGTCTCATTTCCTTATTATCATTGTTGTTTCGTTTCGCTTTGCAAGGACTTGCCATAATAAGTGTTTTTATACGCTTATCAGACTTGGAGCTTCACAGCTTCAAGTTTGTGCGGACCTTCTCACGTCTCGCCTCCACATTTTTGGGAAGCGGGGCGTGACAGGTTTTAGTGGTGGCCCATGCAGGTCCATTTGCAAATGCGAACTATCGAAACATCGATAATAATTATAGAATGTCCATTAAATGAATTAGAACATCCAAGTTATAAGCCCGGAGTCTAAGTTTTTAGCGTTCATATGCCTTAGGTGGCTAGTAGGCGTGTTAGAGCACCTGTCCCAGCTTGATAGGAGATCCATTAGGTCAGGACTATAGTGAGACTTAGTTAGAAGTTTGTGCTTGCTATTTAGGGATCCTTGATTGTTAGTTAGACTCCATGCTAGTGATCGCTATGATAGTCTTAAGAGTTACCTTAGTGGTTCCTGTCTAGCCCTGACCATGATAGATTCCTAGGATTTCTTTAGCCGTTCGCTTGGGTTCATCGATTTCGGACCCAGCTGAACTCATTTCATCGCTGTCTAGCCCTAGAGAGTCTTAGCGCTTAGTTCCAAAATCTTGGGTTGGTTGACCGTAGGAGTTTCCGTAGATTTTCCTAAGTCATAACCTAGGCGTATTTATTTTTTGATCATCCGACCAAATCCCTTGGCCTTTAGTTAACCCGATGATTAGAACCTCCCCTGATTCAATCTTTCCTGGTTACTACACTTTGGTGTTACTGACCGTAGATCTTCATCATGGTTTTCTTGCATTGTGATTTAGGTGCATGCCTCACACAACCACATTCATTGCCCTCGATTCACATGATCCCCTCCTTACTATTATCGTTGACCTTTCAAATCTTTCCCGTTGCAAATCTAGATTCTTCCAAGGTCGTTTTCAAATTTTCCCTTATTAAAAGTTTCCACTTGATTTTAAATTTTGTTTTAAACCTTCTTTCAACATATTTCCATTACTTCCATTTGAGCTAAAAGTCATTCTTAGATTTGAAGACTTTTTGGTCGTAATTTTAAATTACTATATGGTAACTATCTTTCTAACATATATCGTCCGCACTTGATTTTAAACTTTAGTACTATTTCGATAATTCGATATACCACCTTTTCTACTATTGCGAAATCCATTTTAGCTATTTACCGTACGTACTTTAAAATACTTCTTTCAAGATAAGTAGGACTCCAATTAATTTATGAATATATACTAAATTACAAGTTTGTCGTACCCGTACTTCAAGTCTTTTACCAACCCATTCTTGTGGCAAATCCTTGTTTTCCCTAAAGGTATTTTCGATGTTCCTCCTTCGCTAAGTTTGAAATTGTTCGCGAACTTTTAATGCATATATTAGGTCTCGTACTCTTTCGCGACTTAAATTTATTTTTTCTTTTAAACATTGAAACTTTTGTCGAGATTTTTGATTATTAGTTTATAATATTCTTCAGCCTATATTTTCATATCGATATAAATGACTAGCCTCCTTTCATATACCAATTTTCTTCTGAACCGTACTTTTGTTTTTCCTGACCTGAATTATAAATTTCTTTTCTTCCTTATGTCATTAAAACTTATTCGGATACCGCATCATGTTTGCTTCTTACATACCTTTCAAGTCACATGGGACTTCATCTTTCAGCGAGTCGATTTTTTATGCTCAACTTTTTCCCTAGTTCAGATTTTTGTAAAATTACTTTTCGAAATCCTTTCCTGATTTAGACCTTCAAAATTCGGTTTTAAAGCTTATTACCAATTTAATAATCCTATATATGTATATATTTTCCCCCCACTTACTTCCATACCACTAAGATGTTATTATCTTTCCATTCGTCATACATATTTCTAAAAATGATTTCTAAAGTAGAACTTCAACTAATTTTTTATATATCAGTACTACGACCGTTATGCTCCTCGTTTCCCATATTTCAGATTTTTGTATTAAAAAAATCGTTATTTCATAACCTTTCCTGATCTAGACCCTCCATAAATTTGATTTTAAAGTTTCACTACAAATTTTGATAATACTAATAATAAGCTAGTGTTATCTTTCCGTTCACCCTACATGCCCTTAGAAGAATTTCTAACCTAAATGGAATTTCAATTATTTTTATATCAGCACCAGGCTCGTGGTGCTCGGATGTTAAGAGCTTTGTGTAAAACAGTCTCTTTTTGGCAAATCCTGATTCCTCTAAAAAGTAGTTTCAATATTGATTACTTTGAATTTTCCCTGGCTTAAGGATTTTGAAAGCATTCAACCTGAGTTTAAAATTTTCAATTAATTTCATTTCAAACTTTGCGAACGTTATTAAGTTACTACCGTGTAATATTTTCTAAACTACGACCTCAAAATTCGTGTGAATGATTCACTTTCTTTTAATGACCTGACGTGAGCCAATGAACCGTTTTCTCCTACTATGTATATTCGACTCAAACTTATTTCAAACAATTTGTTTTGTCGACCTCTAAATATTTTTATACGGAAAGGGACTCCAACTTTGAAGTATAACGGTTTTCAAACTTTTCGTATTTTAGAATATGTTATTTACACTATTTTCCATGTGTCCTAATGGAGCATCATTACAGCATTACACAACCGTTTTCATGCTTTTCGATCCTTCTATTCGTTACGCTCTTGATTTCAATTTCTTTCCTTTTTGTCTAGCCAATAGAGCTTGTCGTCGCCGTGTCGACCTTAATATAGTTTGGTGGGCCCCATTAGTGTAATTTGATGTGTTGTCGTAGTGTATTTGATTTCATGGTGCATATGAAGTTGTGTGTGTGTTGGTATTGGTATATTGTGTGTAGGTAGTTATGTACTAGCTGCATGAGTGTAAGTGTGATAAACATATGATAGTAGGATTATAATGTTTGATTGGTATTACTTGTTTTTATGAGATGTCGTATGCGTGTATACCATGAAGTATACCCGACTACTGCATATCTTAATTTATGTATGAAGTGAATGTGTATAGATGTACCAATTATAGGTGGATGGATATGGTATGAAGATATACGATGTTTGGGTGTGACTATAGGTAAATACTTTTATTAGGGAATATTGTAATTATAGGTGTGCTAATGTTTGTAATAATATCATGGTATATGAAGTGATTGAAATATGTGATATTACCTGATTAGATATTAAGGGTGTTTGACATTTAGATATGTATGTGGTTATGTTGGTAGACGTGTATGCATTAGCTAGTATTGGCATATGTATGGATGCTATGTTACGTATATGGAATTATTCCGCTATGATTTTGAGTCTCGCTCCAGCTTGAGTGGGTACACTCTATGTACATTGGTGTATTGTATGTGGTTGGTGTATAGTGATGGATGATGTATGTATAATGTTTGGATTGTTTGTGCCTGGTTGTGTTACGCACACGACTGTGGGTGGCTATACCAATATATAGTTATGAGAGTTGGTCTTGTGGTATAGTTATTCACTAAGGATTCGGTTGCGTGAATATATGTGCGCTAGCTAAACTAGGTGCGTAGATGTGCTAAGCATATAGTGGCGTGATTGGTGTATATATGAATGAAATATTAGCGTGTGTGGGTGTGCACCATGCACGGGTAAGTATGTGATAGTTATAGGAATTGGTGACTATGGTGTGTGTGGTGTGTCGTGATTATAGCTATAGGACTATATATGGAGTGATAATATGGTGAAATGTGAGCATGCATTTGAATGACTATAAATTGTGAAATTATAATGATTGTGAATGTATATTAGATATAGTGAACTTGTTTTTAACAATCGTATGGTGTGATTTCGCATGTTGATTGTTTGGCGCATACTAGGAGATATAGGGACTAGTGTACTCTTATTATCTTGTCCATGGGTAGTTACCTATATGTGTAGATTCCGATGGTATTTTCTAGTGTGAAATTATTTTCGAAATAAGTAAGAGACTTGGTTATTTTCATATAGAGTGTAATAAGTGTTTTATGGTTATATGGAATATACTTGCCTATATGAATGATTTGAATACGTGAATGGAGTTGTTTGATTATAATAAGTAAAAGTGTACTATGTGCGTGAATATATATTTACTTCCGTGGTGTTAATAATTGACTACCTAGAGTATATATATATATAAGCACTAGAAATGAATGTACTTGGTTGAAATTTTGATGTGATATTGATTGAGGGTAGTTACTAGGGTGACTAGATATAGCTATAGTTAGAAAGTCCGATGACGGACTTTATTCTAAGGTGGGTAGGATGTAACGACTGATTTTCGTGTAATTGGATTATCTATATTAAAATATATGCTTGGTGGATTTTCTCCTTGGATGTGTGGTTTTCGTCGCCATAGCTTTCACTTTCGATCGTTTCGTCGTGATTTTCTAGCTTCTTCCTCCGATCGTCGATTTCGGAGTAAGTCATTCGTGACGAGCTTCAAATCGCTCATATCTTAGAGTATAAATCGATCCTAGAAGCCATAGAAATCTTCCCGAAGCTTCGCGCTTCGAATCGACACTTTTCGTGCACGTTAGTTGGTTCAAGAAGGAGAACCAACCGACTAGATTTCAATCTAGTTGGTCGGCAATCCTTAATGGACCGACTAGTGGGCTTTGATTATAATTCAGGAGTTATTGTATCTGTTTAGTCGGTCTTAGTTCATCTTTCGACCGACTAGTTGTCAAACTAGTCGGTTAAGTTTTGTACTCAGACCGACTAATTCTTAGTTCTTCTGTGCAGTCGAGTACTGTTCATTCTTAGTCGGTCTAAGAACGTTTGTCGACCGACTAGATGAGAAACTAGTCGGTCAGCAGTTGTTCTTTGACCGACTAAATCCAAATCCTATTTTCGTTCAGAAGTTACTGTTTACACTTAGTCGGTCTGCGTTGGTCAACCGACCGACTAGTTCCCAAACTAGTCGGACAGTGGTTGCTCTTTGACCGAATAATCTGTGTTAAAACCCTAATTTCTGGGCAGCCGCCAGCACATCCTATTTATACCCCTCCCAAACGTTTTCTTCTTCCTCCACTCGACCCAAAACCCTAGTTTCTCCCCCATTGAGCCCCCTTCTTCCTCAAACCCTTATTCCTCCATTCCAAGCCCAAGATCCATCATCCAAACCATCCATCAACTCATTCTACCTCTCATCTTCCCCAAATTTTCATCAAATCCCCAAAATCCCCCAAAATCCTAGTTCTCCAAACTTCTCCATTCGTTTCCAGATCTGAGCCGGGTCGTTCTTCCGTTGCCGTGGTTGCTCGGCATCGTCCCTCCGCTTCTTCACGGGTAGTATTCTTCCTTTAATAATCTCATAACCCACACTTGATATTTGTGAAACCCTAATAATAATGGATGTTGTTTGACGATTGTTTCTACATGACAGCGATTCCCTTCCCCGTAGATTAGCGCTTGTGGGACGAACCTTCGCGATCGTCTTCCTCGGTGCTAGGCAAGTGAAACTTGCAACTCTTGAATTGGGCCATGTCTTAGGCCATTTTCTTGCTTTAGCGTAAAAGAGACTAGACGGTGAAAGGATAGCCGTCTAGACGCCATTGACCTAGCTTGACAACGAAGCTTGGTCCGTCACCCTCATCATGCTTGTATGACACGTTTACTTTCCCTTAATGGTACGAGTATTAACTGTTCATGTCATCCATGCATCCTTAACTGCTATTGCATTTTAACTGCCATGTTTAATTTAGATAAACGGTACGCGAATATCTGTTCATGTCATTGCATTTTGACTGTCACGTTTAAATTCAATTAACGGTACGTAATTATCTGTTCCTGGCATTGCATATTGATTTGTCCTCGTGATTGTGTAGCACACGCTACAATACTTATATTCCTGGCTCGTGTTCCAGAAGCGAGCCCTGTAGTTGGAAACCCCAACGATCGATACACATGGGTGGGGTAAGAGATAAGCGGACTGAGCCCCGAGTTGGCCTGATCCGCCACTCCGGCCAGCAGGTGGACTCTCTAGTGCACAAGTGATTAATAGTGATACGAGATAAGCGGACTGAGCCACGAGCTGGCCAGCAGGTGGACTCTCTATGCACTAAGTGATAAACAGTGATTAATAGTGATACGAGATAAGCTGACTGAGCCACGAGCTGGCCAGCAGGTGGACTCTCTATGCACTAAGTGATTAACAGTGATAATCGTGATAAGTGATAATCTTGATAAATGATAAGTGATTAGTGATTTGGTAGCTTTGGCTACATCGTGCGTGCTTGTCTCTTCCTTTAAACTATCGCATCATACTTAACTGTCATGTCATTGCTTAATATTATAAGTGCTAGGTTGCTAGTTTACCTTCTTTTCAGTTTCCTGGCACAAGTCCTTCCAGACTTGCTGACATGAGCCCCTTTCTCTTTGGGTGTCGCATGTTAGTTGCCGAGCCAGAGCTTGTTGCAGAGGACGTTGTGTTTGCTGAGGAGGAGTCTTGTGGACACCGGTGACTTGTTGAGTTTCCCTTTATGTTTTAGGATTCCTATTAGTTGTCGGTGCGTGGCACCCTTGTATGTATGTTATTCCTTGTTGGCCATGTTTGGGCCTTAGACCCTTTTTCTTTTAGCCTGGTGGCTTTTCTGCGATATTGTAATTTGTTTATGGACATTTGGAGATTCAATAAAATGTCGTCTCATTTCCTTATTATCATTGTTGTTTCGTTTCGCTTTGCAAGGACTTGCCATAATAAGTGTTTTTATACGCTTATCAGACTTGGAGCTTCACAGCTTCAAGTTTGTGCGGACCTTCTCACGTCTCGCCTCCACATTTTTGGGAAGCGGGGCGTGACACTATCTCTTCGCATAATACTCGCGATTGGTACCTCAATACTGGTGTCTTGGCCCATATGACTGCGGATTTAGCTGCTTTGGACTCTGTTGCTCCTTACTCTGGTAATGAACGTGTAGTCATTGCAAATGGGCATCTTTACCTATTTCTCATATTGAATCTTACTATATTTCTGATGATATTAAGTTGATGGATGGTTTGGTCGTTCCGCATGTCACCAAAAACTTACTCTCTATCAGCAAATTGACAAATGAATATCATGTAAATGTCTTATTTACTAATAACGCATTCACTATTCAAAATCGAGCAACTGGAACTCCTCTAGCAACAGGTAGTCGTGATAGAGGACTTTATGTTTTGGAGCAGGGACACTCAACCTTCTCGGCTGCTATTCAGGATAAACTGTTACATGCTTCCTTTGATTTATGGCCTTCTCGTTTAGGGCATGTATCGCCCACTATTATTTCAACTTTGCATAAACAAGGACGCTTGTTTGCAACGTCACTTCTCCCCAACCATACACTATGCTCATCTTGTCAATTTGCAAAGAGTAAAGTTTGCCTTTTTTATTAATGATAAGCACGTGACACCCTTTAGCTTTAATTCATTGTGATTTGTGGGGTCCTGCTCTGGTTGCCTCTACTAAAGGTTGTATATATTATGCAATATTTGTTAATGATTATTCTCAATTGTCATGGATGTACCCCTTACGCCGAAAGTCGGATTTCTTTGATGTGTTTATGCAATTTCAGAAATTTGTGGAAAATCAACTATCATGTAGAATTAAAATTTTCCAAAGTGATGGCGGAACTGAATTCACCAACAATCGGCTTCAGGGTCATCTGTGCTCTCATGGCATTCATCATCGCATATCATGCCCATACACACCAGCACAAAATGGGTGAGCAGCGCGCAAACACCGGCATATTACAGAAACAGGATTAGATATGCTTTTTCACTCTCATTCACCATCATCTTTATGGGTTGACGGTTTTAGCACAGCTATTTACATCATTAATCGGCTGCCATCCTTAGTTCTTCAAAACAAATCTCCTTTTGAGATGTTGTTTGATGTGATACCCAATTATGAAAATTTTCACTCCTTTGGGTGTCGGGGTTTTCCATGTGTTCGAGATTATGCATCCAATAAGTTTTCACCACGGAGTATTTCTTATGTCTTTATTGGCTACAGAACAACCTACAAAGGTTTTCGTTGTCTTGATCTAGCAACTTCTCGCATTTATATTACACGGCATGCTCAATTTGATGAGTCTGTTTTTCCGTTTTCTGGCTTACTTCCGCCTAATCAATCAGCAAACATGGATTACATCAGATTTTTTGAACAATAATGATCTATCTCCACTCCTTGCATGCCACCACCTGTAGTACTTGCCACGCACCTACGTGCGCTAGGGCAGATTGTGCCCCAGGCATGCCACCTATGTCTGGCTACCCGGAACTAGCTGCATTGCATGTGGTTCCACTGCAGCAACCAAACTGCACGCGGCCGCCCCGGGCTCGCCAATCCAGCCCGCAGCCTATGCCATCAACTAAAGCTGAGCTTGATTCTCCTTCTACAGCTCCTATTACTTCTTCACATCATATGGTCACATGAGATAAATTTGGAACCGTGCCATCCCGTCGATTTATCCTATTTGGATCCATCAGGATTGGGTTCTGCCCTTCTATCAACCTCTAAACCCAAAGGTTTCAAGTCGGCCTCGAAGCATCCAAAATGGCTCGTAGCAATGGATGAAGAGATGGCTGCTCTTCATTTTAACGACACATGGGATCTAGTTCCTCGGCCGAAGAACACTAATATTGTTGGCTCCAAGTGGATACTTCCTCTCCAATGGAACCAGTGATCGCCTTAAGGCACGGCTTGTCGCTCAAGGCTTTCACAGCTACTCGGCCTGGACTTCACTCATACATTTAGCCCTATTGTAAAGGCCACTACGGTTCGTATCATTCTCTCCATTGCCGTCATGAATAACTGGCAGTTGCACCAATTAGATGTTAAAATGCATTTCTTAATGGTGTTCTCTCTGAAAGGGTTTATATAGAGTAGCCTTCGGGTATTGTTGACCCACTCTACCCGAGTCATGTATGTCGCCTTAAGAAGGCGTCTTAAACAAGCGACTCGCACTTGATTTCAGCACTTCAGTGATTTACTTCGTATTGGTTTTATTTGCAGCCGGGCGGACACTTCTTTGTTCGTCTATAGCAGTGGATCATCACGTTTATATCTTCTTGTGTATGTCGACGAAATTATTCTCACCGTGAATGACAACACCCTCATCGACCGTTTTATCACCAAGATAAATTCAGAATTCTCTACCAAAGATCTTGTTAAGCTCAATTATTTTCTTGGTTTGGAAGTTACATATACTAATGATGCCTTGTTCTTGGGTCAAACCAAATATGCACATGATATTCTTGCGTGTGCCCAACTTTTAGAGGAGAAACCAGTTCCCACGCCGATGGTGGTCGGCCAATGTCTTTCTTTGGATGGTACGCCCTTCTCTGATCCTATGTTATATCACTCTCTTATTGGTTCTCTTCAATATCTTACGATTACACGTCCAGCTCTCTCTTTTGTGGTAAATTCAGTGAGCCAATATCTTCAGGCTCCAACCGAAGATCATTTTTAGGCGATCACGGTGAAGCGCATATTACGCTATGTTAAAGTGACCATGCACTTCGGAATGAGGTTTACACGGCCAACGCCATCCTCGCTCACTGGTTATTCCGATGTTGATTAGGCATGTTGCCCCGACACTCAGCGCTCTACCTATGGGTATTCTATCTTTGTTAGGGAAAATTTGGTGTCTTGGAGTGCCAAGAAACTACCGATGATTTCGCGCTCAAACTCGCCATGTGCTTGCCAATACAACTGCTGAGGTCATTTGGGCCTCTTATGTTCTTCGTGATCTTCATTTTCTACCGTCTTCTCGGCCAGTGCTTTTATGTGATAACCAAAGTGCAATATTCCTCAATCATAAGCCTATTGGTCTTAAACGCACAAAACACATTGATATTGATTATCATTTTGTTAGGAAACTTGTCTCCACCGGGAAGTTATCCATTCAGCATATTCCTACACATCATCAAGTAGCTAGCGGATATTTTCACAAAGAGTTTAGCACAACCTCTGTTTGAATTCTTCCGATCCAAGCTTCGTGACGTCTCCAATCCGACGCTTTGCTTGAGTGGGGTGTAAAGGAATTTTTGACAAATTTATATTCGCAATATCTTCCTACTTGATTGTAGACAAGTTGTTAAGGAAGGTTTGACAAATTTGAATTCTTAAATCTTCCTCCTTGATTGTAGACAAGTTGTTAAGGAAGTTTTGACAAAATTCAAATTCTCAAATCTTCATCCTTGATTGTACATAATTAGTTACCATAAGTTAGGATTATGTAAATCTTCATTATTTCCTTGTAAACTTTTGTCTATATATTTAAATAGAACAAATCACCAATTGCATTGGGTGATATTTACTACTGTAGCAAGCAAAACATTGGATCAAAGTCGCATATGATGAGAGATGCATACAAGAAATGAGAATGAGCATGAAATGACAGTTTTTATCTGCAGTTTTCAGTGAATATCACAATTGAACAAATGCAGTCTTTACTTCACATAATCAAACAGAAATATGTATAAATATCAAGTGATATCAAGATAACAAATAAAATGGCAAAAAGAGAGAGCTCTAATGAAATAACACATTACGAGGGCTGATTCAATCTTAAAATACAGTGTTGTGAATGGAAATAACCAGAGTCGGTTAGGATTGCGGGTATCTTAAAGATACGCCCATATCTATGTATTCGATGTATCTACTCTCCTACCATGCCTATAAATAAAGGGCTGGGGGTTCCTCCCCCAGTAGTTGATTCATAACACGTTATCAGCACGACTCTAAAAATTTTCTTTTCCACAAAATTTTTTTTTTCCGTTCGTTGCGAAGGCGAAGGCGAAGGCGAGACGGGAGATCCACGAGCGCGGTGCAAGGCTTCCTCCACCAAGGGTCGTCATCCGCGTAGGGCTTCGAGCAACCGTCGCTATATCCGGAGGACGGATATAGAGGTAAAAACACTAAAAACGATATTTTTAATCATACGTATGATTACCCCTCCCCTAGATCTCGCGAGATCGATATGGGGATTATTTGTCGCCTTGAAAACGACGGACTTTTCATCCAAAAACTCAATTTTTAGGGCTAAAACCCTAATTTTGATCTCTCCGGCGGCTAGCCGTCGCCGGAAACCCCTCCCCCCTCGCCGGAACCCCCCCTCGCCGGACCCCCCCCCCCCCACCTTGGCCGCCTCCCCCTGCAGGGGGGCGGCCCCCGCCGCCGCCCCTGCAGGGGGCGGCGGCCGCCGTGGCCGCCTCCCCCTGCAAGGGGGGCGGCCCCCCTTGGCCGCCTCCCCCTGCAGGGGGGGCGGCCCCCGTCGCCTCCCCTGCAGGGGGCGGCGGCCCCCGAGACCGCCTCCCCCTGCAGGGGGGGCGGCCCCCGAGGCCGCCTCCCCCTGCAGGGGGGGCGGCCCCCGCCGCCGCCCCTGCAGGGGGCGGCGGCCCCCGAGGCTGCGCCCCCCTGCAGGGGGCGGCCCCGGCCGCACCCCCTGCAGGGGGCGGCGGCCCCGGCGGCCGCGCCCCCCCCCTGCAGGGGGCAGCAGTGGCGCCGGCCCCCCCAAAAAAACCCTAATCGAAAAAAAAAATGATGATACAGCCTGTGGGCCTGAAGCTCACAGGCTGGTTGTGGGCTTCAGGCCCACAGGCCAATTATTTTTTCAAAAAAAAAAATCCTGTGGGCCTGAAGCCCACAGGCTGTGGGCTTCAGGCCCACAGGCCGATTTTTCCTTTAAAAAAATTCTATGGGCCTGAAGCCCATAGGCCGACTGCGGGTTTTCAGACCCGCAGGCTGTTTTATCTGAAAAAGGGGGGGGATGCAAAGGCTATTAACAAGCCTTAAAAGGCAACTTGCTAGCCTAAAAATTAATTTAAAAGGGGGATTTAAGGGCAAAATATTCGTGAAAAATCACGGTAAATTACGGGACAAATATCGAGCAGGCGAGGACTTTTTGGGGATACTTGGGGGGATTTTGGGATGATGAGGGAAACTTTTCCCTCTGACAAAGAAAATGTTTATTTTGGGCTCTTAATCAATTTAATTGATTAAACCCATTCAATTTACAACCTTTGCATTGTAATGATTTTTTCTGCAAAAATCATATTTACATGCTTTGCATCTCTGATATATTCTGTTGGATATTATATGCGTGGTTGTGCATTGTATTTAAAACTTAATAATTAGGAAGATCCTGCGACCGCTCTGCCGTTAGTAACCTAACCTAACGGTGTATGACGTTGCCCAGTGGTCCAATAATTATTAAGTGTTTAAATTATTTATCCATCTCTGCGAATATTAAATGCATGTGATGCCTGTGATGAAAATGTCTGATGAAAATGTCGATGAGCACAATATTTCTGCATGAATTGCTAAATGTGGTTTTTGGATCGGCCGTTTAGTCCCACAGTTTATTTCCCGCACTTTTCTTTTATTTTTGAGAGAAATTGTAGTGAGGAATTTATGTAAATGTCAAAGAAAGAAGACCAACTTCCATGGAGACGGAGGCCACACTTGAAGATGGAGATATCATATGGGACCCACGGGGTTTCCAAAGTTGTATTTTCATTTTCTTTAAGCTGCAAATTTGTATAATTTGGACTGTGGACTTTTTTGGACTCTTTCTTGTGGGACTGGCCGATCCACACATTTAGTTTTTCGTTAAATATTGCCTCCGCATGAAAATGTTTTCTCTGATTAATTATTAATTCATGCATGTTTGTGCTCTGCTAGATAAATGGCTAATATTACAAGCGTTAATTTCGAAGTACTAGAAGCATCAGGTAGAAACTATCTAAGCTGGCAGCTAGATGTAAAGTTTCACCTGCGGGCAAAGTCCCTCATCGCTGCTGTGACTGAAAAAGAAAATGTTAGCGATATAGAGAAGGCGCAAGCCATCACCTATATTCGCCGCCATGTGGACAAGACCTTAAAGGCTGAATACCTTACGGTCGGAGATCCACTTGAGCTATGGAATGCCCTTGAGGACAGGTATAAACATCAGAAAGATGTTATACTCCCAAGGGCACGATATGAGTGGGAGAACATGAAACTACAGGACTTTAAGTCCATTGCTGAGTACAACTCATCACTTTTTAGCATCACCTCACGCCTGAAGTTGTGTGGTGAGAATGTCTCAGAAGATCGCATGCTGGAAAAAACGTATACGTCCTTCCATGGAAAAGATGCGATACTCATGCAGCAATACCGTGAACACAGGTTCACCAAGTATTCTGAGCTGCTGTCATGTTTACTCATGGCTGAGCAAAACAGAGAGCTTCTTCTCGCCACTCACAATATGCGCCCTCCCGGCACTGCCCCCCTACCAGAAGCTCACCATTCATCTTCCTTCAAAAAGAAGAGAGATAATAAAAGAAAAGAAAGACTACAGAAGGGGGGGGTCAACAGAAAAATGCCAAGGGCCATGTACAGCAGCAGCGAAATAATGAAAGTAAGCGGAAGTTCACGAGGCACAGAAATAACAAAAATAGAAATGATATACCCCCACCCAAGAGGGAATGGGAAAACCAGTGCCAAAATTGTGGCATGAAAGGCCACTGGTCCAGAGTGTACCGAACTCCGCATCATCTCCAGGATTTGTATAAAGAGAACAAGAAAAATAAAGCTGAAACAAACCTGATGACATCTGATGCTCCAGTTAAGTTTTCAGCTGACAACTTCGAAAATGATGACTTTCTTGATTAGCCTTTATTTTTATCTTAGCAATTTGTTTTGAGAATAATTTATGAGAGCATTTTAATTATGAAATTTGTTCTGAATGAAAATGTTTAGTAGACAATAAATGAAAATGTTTATCTGAATATTCATGTGCCTAACGATTCATCTTTCAATAGATGAAACTGCTCTCATAAATAATTAGTAGACAATAAACACGTACGATCTTCTTCAATACAAAGCCCAATACCAGGGCTATATTGAAGATCCAGGGAATGCAACATTGTTGCCCCCAAACGACGCAAAAATAAAGGATGCACTAATCCCTCCGAATTCCAAAAGAAACTTTCTAAGTTTCAAGGACATCTGTTTCAACGGATTCCACTTGGAAACAGCAAATGTAAATGAAAAATAAATTATTACCGTATGCAACGTCTCAAGAAAAAGGAGTAAAATCCACACTTGAATGTTTTGAGAGCCTTATAGGCCTCCACCATACGAAGATTCGGAGAAAGGAAGCAGAATTTAAACGGAGCACCTGAAGTGCCCGACATCAGCCGAGTTTTTACTCCGGCATGACGGACTTGGCCACCCTGGAATTGTGATGATGCATCGCATCTTATCCTATGGGTATGACTTGAAGAACCAGAAGATTCTTCAGAAGGGAAAAAAATCCCTCGCATCCCTTACTATAAGGGAAAACTAATTGCAAGGCCATCTCCACGATAAGCTGAAAAAGAATATCCACGCTTCCTCAAAAAGAACACAAGGAGATAGATGTGGATAACATCCACCACCCCTAGTGGGCTATTTCATTACTTCACTGTACTGATAAATGCATCCTCAGAATATTCGTACGTGTGTCTACTACAGACCCGCAACTTAGCTTTTCCAAAGCTATTGGCACAAAAATAAAAATGTTGCGGGCACATTTCCCAGACAATAAAATGTTGTAAATAAGTCTGGTTAATGTTGGGAAATATACCTCCCAGTTTTTTCAAGAGTACTGCCAATCAACGGGAATTGAAAATGAACATACAAGTGCCGCATGTTCATACCCAAAATGGGTCGGCAGAGTCACTGAAAAGTAGACTCCAATGGACTGAACGTCCATTAAATCCCGATTGCCTATGGATGCATGGGGACATGCAAACTCTGCATGCTGCATCGTAAATGAAAATAAGACCCTCTGGAGGTCAGAGTCTCCAATGCAACTTGCATATGGAATGCCACCGAACATTTCTCATCTGAGAATCTTCGGTCGCGCAGTCTTAAATCCCCATTGCACCACCAAAGAGGACCAAAACGGTACTTAACGTCGCCTAGGTATCCATGCAGGGTTTGACTCACCCTCACTTATAAGATACCTAGAACCCCAAACGGGGGACGCATTTAAGGCACATCTAGAAGACTGTGATTTCGATGAGACGAGTCTCCCAAAAATAGGCCCAGATACTAGAAAATCTGGCGCGAAGAAAATTATAACGTGGGATACAAAAAGTTTGACCCACTATGATCCGGTAACAATACAATGTGTAGATGAGATCCCGAAGATCCTCCACATACAGAACACTGTTTACCAATTACCGGAATCATTTATTGACAACCAGAAGAGTGTCAGATCACATATCCCTGCTGCAAAAACTCCAGCTAGGATTGACATCCCCGAGAATGGATGCAATCCACCAGCAGCAGAAGTGGCTGATCCTCAACAGAAAAGAGGCAGACCACCAGGCTCCTAGGACAAGAAACTCCTGGAGACCTTAAGACAATACTACCACAGGACAATGAGCTCCTGTCCACACCATCACCCTTCCCGGAATCCACTGCAGAGGAATTACCGGGAAAAAGTGAAATTAAGTAAATGGTGTACGTACTGGGGAGGTGTTGGACAGATAGAACATAAATTGTCGACAATGTATTCACGTATCATATTGCCATATACATCGCAATGGCGATGATGTTTGTAAATTATCGTTCCACACTCCGTTGCTAGAAGGCAAACGTAGAGATTGGCCAAACGTGGAACGTGGCAATAAAAGATGAGCTGGACTCACTTATGAAACGTGAAATGTTCGGACCTGAAGTCCAGACACCAAAAGGTGTCAAACCTGTGGATAAAACAAAGTATTGCAAACATAAGAAAAATAAATACAAAATCGTATGCTATACGGTACAACCTATAGCCCAAGGAAAATTTCGCTGAAACTAGGGATCGAACAAATTCAAATGAGCATGTCTCATAAATGATGCATCAGTCTCCCTAAGTTATCAAAAGCGAATACCTTACGATTTGGCGAAGGAAAATTTTGGATATGCTGTTATTGGATGTTGTGACGGCATACCTTCGTGGATATCTTGTAAAGATAATTTCCACATTTTCTTAAAAGCCCTTAAAGACTTCGGGACGTCTATTCAAATGAAGAAACAATAAGTATAATAAATAAATGTACAACCAAGAGAATCACTTGACAAGTCAATGATTCCTACTAAAGGTTGTCTTTGCATCTGTGCAAAGAACAGGATTAGAGATCTTAGTTGTAGACAACTAACATCTCATCGGATCTCCTGAAGAGAAAACCGAAATAAATGTATAAGCCTGACTTTTAAACATGAAATAAAAAGACCTAGGCAAATATAAAGTCATGGCTCATAGAATCCTGTTACAAACGCCCAGAAGTGCGTTGGAGAAATTAACAGGACCATTGTCATCCAAAGTACACCTACGGTGGTACACTTACTGGATGTATAAAAAGAACCCTTCCGATCGCTGGAAGAGGGGGAGGATATAACTGGTCCTAAAGTCCATTATCTTAGTGCAATCATGCACTCCTGGCTAACTGCATGTGTCCCGGTATAGCAATTGCAGTAAACTCATTAGCCAGAGATAGTTGGCACCTAAAAAGGGCCATTAGACCTGAGTTAAGCCTTCTGCGCTTCCTCCAAGGGTCGAAATATTTGGACTTACAAAATGTAGTAGCATCCTCCAATGTTTATGCAAATGCAGGTTTCAGGTCCAGTCCCTATGCTGAGAAATCACAGAACGGGTACCCACAGTGGGATGGCCATCCCCTGCAGATCTGCAAAGCAACTTATGAAGGCAACATCATCCTATCATTCCGAGATCCTCACCATTCCAGAATCACACCAATGGTGTATTTGAGGGCGCCTGGTGGTACATCACATCCCAGTGACGACTGGGATAGAGGCTGGTTCTGTGGAGCTGACCATATTATCTGAAGACCACATCAGAGGCGACAAAACTTAGCAACCTCTTCAGAGTTTCTGGATTCAGCAGCTGCTTGATGGTGATAAAATTCGTAATCTGTGTACATTTTCGGAATATTGTAAATAGGAGTGATGAGATAAGCCTACGAGATCTGAAAGCCTAAGAGCTTTTACAGATCAGGGGGAGTTGACAGAATTTGTACTCTTTTCCCTTAGCTATGGCTTTTCCCACTGGGTTTTTCATGGCCAAAGGTTTTAACGAGGCAAATCACATCAACTCTGGATCCTGAAGTATCCACCCCTCAGTGACGCTCAGAATCCAGAAGTATTCATGAGCAGAGTCACTTGTACAAATCAGGGGGAGTTAAAGAGCGTTTGCACTCTTTTTCCTTAACTATGGTTTTTCCCACTGGGTTTTCCATAGCTAAAGGTTTTAACGAGGCAAACCTCACCAACTCAGGATCCCGAAGTATCCACCCCATGTGAGACTCTTATTACGCTCAGAATCCCGAAGTACTCTTGAGCGGAGTCCACACCTATGGCTGGATAAGGGGGAGTGTTGTGAATGGAAATAACCAGAGTCGGTTAGGATTGCGGGTATCTTAGAGATACGCCCATATCTATGTATTCGATGTATCTACTCTCCTACCATGCCTATAAATAAAGGGCTGAGGGTTCCTCCCCCAGTAGTTGATTCATAACATACAGCATATTGATACAGTTTTCTTTTTCGTTTTAATCATTAGTTGGAAACCAGTACAGAGAAGTATTTTCCCGTATGTAAAAGATCAACATATACAGTGTAACTGTTCTCCTCGGCTTTATTAGTACATAAGCGTGCTTTATTCAAGAATCGGTCACTCCTATGTTATATTTACCATACAGTTTTTCTTGTTTATCTCTATTTCCCTTCTGAATCTTAGTGCATTTATCGCATAACCCACTCAGCTTAGTTTCTCCAAAGCTGTTGGATTCAAGAACAAGAGACGAACGCTTGCAACTTGAGCTCTTCCTGCAGCTAATCTTCCTCTTTAAGTCTTCCGCTCTTATAAGATTAGGTGAATCTTAAGTGCTCTTTTATGTTCAAGTGGTCGTCGATAGTTTCTCCAGACTAGAATCCAACATATTGTGTGTACTGAGAATAAGCATCTGATGACATTCCAATAGGTGCACGAGTGACATGGTCGGGAAAATCAAATGCATCTACCAATTCTCTTGCAACCCCTCTCACCTGGAAGCTGAGATATTCCGTAAGCTTGTGGATTGCCTGAAAACACACGAGACACAACAGTTAAATCTGAGCAAAACTAAGTTGAGTACGGGGGCATTTGGTTGCAGCCTTGTACACAAGAATAAAAACCTACCCTATGATGATATTGAACATAAGGCGTAAAAAATGTTCCCTTAAATAAAAGAGATTAATGGAAAACATGTGCTACTGAATAAAAATGATGAGATGCATTCACGTGGCGTTGTCCCATTGGTCAAGGAAACAAAAGCAAATACAAATCATGTGATACTTTTTTCTCAACCAACACGCCATTTCAATGCAGCTGATCATTTTTGATCAAGTGCTACATGCCTTCCATTAATCTCTAAATAAAATGTCCAGAAACAAATATATGGAAACAAATATATGGCGAACTTTCAAATGAAGGTGGCTAAACCATCGGGACCTACATAATGAACCGTTTTGAACTAAATCAGACTTGTTTTTCAACCAAAACAGCTTAAAGAATAAATTATGTGTTTTATGACAGCCTTCTCTACATTTTGACATGCTTAATCCAATAAACAAGGATTGTCCCTAAAGTTGTATGATAAACATATTTGTTTGGTTGATACGGAAAGAGGAACATCAATTTTTCATATATGATGAAAATTGCAGCTTAGTTTGCTTGTCATTATAAAAAAGGCGCAAATAGCTAATATAAAACGAAACATTCCTTTACTCGGATATAAACCATTTCCTAAAGACATGCTTCTCCAGAAATAAGATTTCAACTGGTGGAAATTTCTATAGAAAGTATTTTCCTCTCCATACAAATTTTTGCGCTGTAGTCTGCAGTAGTCACTCCATTTCCAATTTTTCCTTGCTTCAACCAATGTACCAAATAGAGCTGAAGGCTAATATTTTTCAGTAGATCACCCAGCAACAAAACCCAGCGCAAGGAACTTCCACAGACCAGAAACATGTTATGCAAACCTTGAACAAATACAAATTGTTTTATTACTAGTACCTTAGCTTTATTAGGAGCGACATAATCCACATTACGGTAAGTGCCAATATCCTCCCAAATCCGATCTAATGCATAAAGATCGCAAACCAGCTTCAGAACATCACGTGTATTGTTATCAGGGCAGCTGCAAGAAGATGCGAGAAGATTGAGTGAAAAATTACATGAAAATCTGATCTAAGACCACAAATAATAAAGACTTTACCTTTGAACAGACTCAATGAACTTGGCAAGAATGACCGACTCTATGTGTGACTCTGCAAGCGTGAGCAAATGGTTCAAGCATCTGTTCCATGCACCGAAGCTTCCAAGAGTCCTAGAGTGCTTGCGAAGCCGTACAGCAACACTTTGCAGCAATCGTGACGTTCGATGCTGTAAACACAAAAGCCGTCACTGTTAAAATAAGTTTGTTTCAATGATGCTGTCATGCTGATCACATTATAATGAGGAAAGCAGAAATTGTTGCATAATTTTTTTCTTTCTTTCTTGAAACTTGATTCTTGTATAAGATGCTTCTCAAGAGCCCCTGGGCACATATTTTGTTATACCTTCATGAACAAATAGTAGGTTTGGCGCTTTTGAACAAAGAAAGTATTTACATACGGTTTGGTCACTCAATAATAGCTCCTTTGAGCAAATCACCAAAATGAATGACCTGCTAACTATGTGTGTGCTTGACATAGCTAGTTCCATGTAGTGACGATCACTCTATCTATCTTTATGCAGTTATTTTGTCACCAGGCTAGCGAGGCTAGTGTAATAACGATCTGAACTTGATTCACTTGTAATTGGTATTTATCTATGAAGATCAGGTTACTTATATAGTTAGAAAGATTCAGTACAGATTATATGCTCAAGTCAAGCATCACCTGCCAAAATTTCCAGCCATTCTTGGGTATGTCCTACTCAGCTAAGTATGAAATTTTTCGGAAAATTAGGATATGTAACTAGTTATCAGTTGGATTTTCAAATTGAGATACATCACCAAACAAATGTTGGTTTTAAGAGGACATAAATGCCAGGGAGTTTGAGGAGAGCAAATAATTTGAAGGCAAACCCCTAAAGAGCAGATAACATGTTCAAGTTGCACAAGATAGAGAACTGTAGTTTACTCTGAAAGCATCCAGCTGGAAGGTCGGATCCCGTAAATGATCTTCTCCTTCCCATCGAGCAGTCACCGGATTTGGTTGGGACAAGTATGAAGACATAGACTCCCTCAAGTAGTGCCATGTAACAGTAAGAGTCCCTCCTCGGAACTTTTCTTTGTATTGCTTCAACAGGTCAGCAGCAACCTTCAAGAGAAAAGAGTTGATTTCAATTCTCACACAATTATTACAACAAAAAAGATGTGACTGATAAAGAAGTGATACTTAAATTTTAAGAGGCATAAAAGCAGAGAGAATATCAAAAGCCAATATGGTAGCCAGTTATTAAAATGGATCAGGAAATGCAGGAAAGTGACTGCTTACATTGACAAGATAAAACAAGAATTCACAAAGCCAACCAAGATAGATAAAGCAAGACTTGGAAATTAATAGTCACTGCAATGGTAATAATGATATAATCCATCCTTACCTGTTGCAGAAGGACAGTGTTGTCCCCTTCAAACGTTTGGAATATATCATGATCATTTCTCAGAATACCAAATCGATTAACAGCCGCATAGCCATGGCCACCACAAGATTCTCTGCACACGCTCAAAGACTTAGCTGTGTATGAGGTTACATAAGCCTTAAGGCCAGCCGAGAGAGCATGGACATCACCAACCACCTCTTCATCGTGTGATTTCTTCATCTCCGAGTACTTATCTACCAAGTATCGAGTAGCAAAATGGAAGGCATAAACCGATGCCAGCATTGGCATCAACTTGTGCTGCTGAGACTGATAGTCCAGTATACTGACCTCAGGCTCCTTAGGAGGTCCAAACTGCTGGCGAAGAAGAGAGTATCTCACTGCAATTGTGGTAGCAATCTTAAGAACACTTGCTGAGGAATAAGCAAGTCCCACTCTCCCACCAACGAGCTCCCCTAAGGTAGCAGCAAATCTTTTATTGATGGTTGGAAGACTGCTTGTATACTTTCCATCACGAGCAACATCCCCAAAACGGTTCAGAAGATTATCCCGAGGGATTCTCACGGATCGAAAGCGGAGTGCACCATTGTCCACACCATTGAGACCTATTTTGTGGCCACAATCATTGATTTCAATCCCATGAAGGGGAAGATGAGTTTCCATGTCCCGAATGGGGACGATGAAGGCATGCACACCCATGTCAGCAGGACCTCCTCCCTTCCCTTGTAAGGGTAAGATTAACCTGGCAAATACTGTTGCAAATTTTCCATGAACTGCAGCATTGCCTATCCACCATTTAATCGCTCCATCATGGGGTGTGTCGATTATGAATTCATCAGTGATAGGATCGAAGGTGGCAGTTGTCTGAAGGCCTTGTACGTTGGAGCCTATTCATGTTATGAACATTAGAAACTTGTAACGAGGGATGCCAAGAACCTGAAATTGAACCAGCTTACCGTGATGAAGTTCTGTCATGGCAAAACATCCTGGGTAATCCAGATTGTCTATTCCATCAAAGTACTTATCCTTGTGCTTTTTTGTCCCTAAATTTAACACAGAACCTCCCCAAAGGCTGTATAGAATTACACTCATGTAAGATAAAGTTTTACTCGAAAATAAAATTTTGAAAAATGTCAGCCAACTAAAAGAAGAACCTCATACTTCTTAACCCAAGAATCAAAATCGATTTTTTTCCAGCTATTAATCAATCAACGTGTGACTAACCATGATGAAAGAGAGAGTTCAATTTTATTTCCTTTCAAAAAAAAATAACAGTTACGCATTAACCGATTTTACATTTTAAGCAAGACTGCAAGCTTAATCATTAAGCACAAACATATTAAGTACAATGCTTAGGATAACCCAATAGCCATATATGGCATGTCAACGTATGAACTACTTGCTTATGAATCATAGTGGAACAACAAAACGAATGCATGAAACAAAAGGTCTAGCTCAATAATCATACGAATGCACTAATTTTACATTATAGTTCACGGTTATTTGAAAGGAATGCCCTATTTCTTAGTAGCAAGCCACAATCCAAACACTAAAAATTAAGCTTTGACCGAAACCAATTAAACAGGAGAACAAGACCGCTCAATCATGTACCCAAAGTATATGCTAATTTTCATGTAAATCGACAAAAACTCATGTCTCAATTTCCCCTCTAACGCAAAAAAACTCACATTAAAAGTCAAATTTTAGATCAGAGCCAATGAATTAAAAAAAGGCAGCAAAAATCAGAAGCAGTCACCTGTATTGAACCCCCATCTTGATCCCAAGCGAGATGTCAATCCCACCGGCGGCCTCCAGGATCGCGAAATACAGCGCAGGATCCTCGGCCACGTAGCGAAAGGGCCTGATCCCGGCGTCCTTCACGAGGGCGGCGAGCTGGCGCATGCAGAGCTCTCGATGATCGGCGGTCGAGATCTCGACGGGAGTCTGGAGATCGGGACGAGAGAGGAAGAAATCGAAGATCCTTTCCTGAATATTCCTGTGCTCGCCCTTCAAGTACTCGGAGAGGTCGGCGCGGTCGACGGTGAGCTTACGGCTACCGCACGGCGAGGGGAGGAGACGGGAAGATGAGCTGAAGGGAGAGGATAGGTGGAGGGCGAGGGTCTGGATGCGACGGCGGAGGATCTGGTCGGTCTTCTCACCGGCGGAGCTCCGATCTTCCATATTCGATGAGAGAGAGAAAGGATCGAGGGAGTGCGGCATTTGGATTGGAGTTCCTTTCTTTGGACTTTCGGCATAGAATTTTTATATCGGCCACGGGGTGACGTGGCGGCTTAGGGCGGGGGAGGGTTGACGTGGGAAGATGAGAGTGGAGGTTGAACGTCGAGGCAGTTTGGCGCGCTTTTCAACGAACGGGATTTGGTTCTGGATGTGGGCCACATCTGATGGATGAGGATACTTTTGAAGCGATGCAGCGCGTCATGGCGGTTGCGCATGAAATTGGGACACTGTGATGATGAGACAATAAAATAGCCACATCAACGTGGCGTGCTGCTTGATACAATGCTCTTTGTGATAAAAATTCGGTTAGCGTATCTGCACGTTTTTATTTTTTATTTTTAATTTGGGCAGAGGATAACCACGTAACTTGAAAATGCTGGCTTGTAAACGAATACAAAGATTTTGTATTTGGAGCCATGTATGCACTTGCATACCCAGGTTCAAACCAAACCAAACACATAGTTATGCCTTCATTGGTACTCTAGTAGCTAGAGGAAGGATGGGAGAATCTGAACCGTTCACTTCGCCCTTGTTAATGGGTAAATCCTTGTTAATGGGAGAATCTGATGCAACGTTTTCCTCCGCTACGTGGGCCGGTCCAATGTAATAACAATGGCCACCATTTCCCAAGCTCAGATAAAGTGACGGTTGAGGTCAGGTGATGTGACGTCTCATTAATTGGGCACGGCAGTTGAAGCGTGAGTTTTGATTTTGTCTCCCAAAATTCATGTTCCTTTGGTTCAACCGTTGTGATGGTACGAGGCTCGGGGCGTCGATGCCTTTGGATGTCGACACGTTCTCCCATTTGAACGGCTAAGTTTAGTCAGGAAAAATGTCCCCTAGTATAAGTATGAAGAGGGAGCGGAGCGTCAAGCTCTCCTGCTCTTTTTTTTAATAAGCTTGCCTCTGATCTTGCTTCCCTCGCTCATCATCGGCGCCAAATAAGGTAGTCCTTCTTTCTTGCTCGCGTTTCTCTTAGTTCCTTCCTTTAAACTCCAGAAGTTAAGAATCAGATAGGCATCCCAGCTTGAAGCTCCAGGTGCTTCCCATTCTCCACGGGATAGCCCAGCTCTTGGCAAAGGTAAAGGATTGCTTATGGAGCCCGAACTCCCAATCTTGTGGGTTGACAAATCATCCAAGGTGCCCCTAAAAGTCTTGAATTTAGTTCCCAATCTTTCTTTTTCCTTGATTGACAGGATTCAAACTGATTATATCTGTCCTCCCTGTGGATATCGGAATCCTGAAGTGAACAAGAGGATCTGTTCTTTAAGAAACAAGAAGTCAGGGTATATGTCAAAGTCTTCTGGTTCGGACTTCGTTTTCCTTTTCACCCTTTCATCCATGATGCCTTGAATTTCCTTGAACTTTTACTTTGTCAGCTTGCACCACGTGTTATCTCCTCCGTGGTTGGTTTTATCATGCTCTGCATGTTGAACAAGATAACAACGACTTTCCACTCTTTCGCTTTTTCTTCCAAGTTCAGACTGACCATCGGAGCGTATGGCATCATATCGTTGCTCGGGAGAACATAAATCTTATCTGGAACCTCCCTAGTTCTGATCATGACTGGGAGGACACTTTTGTTTTTGTTACCTTCCTAAATGCGGCAACAATATTTACCCATTGGGGTAGCCTCAATCCTTCGGCTTTAAGGAAAATGGGCCTTTCCTTCACTGAGGCCAGAGCAACCACACTTCTACTGAACCTCTCACGGGGAGGGGTCGATCAACCATTTATTGGACAACAACTTGATGAAGAGTGTATTATGAAGCCCGGGTAATGCTAAAAATTAGATTATGCTTTCATGATTGCTTACCCTAATTTCCTTCCTCTTTGAAGAAATGGTCGGCTAAGAGTTCGAGCACCTTTCCCATGAGATATGGAAGCTCATCCGGTCGAAGAACAAGGTGTCGATGGGTAGCACGTCCGCTTGCCTATCATACCCTCCCAACTTGAGACCGTTCAAGGGAGCTGGGATTCCAACCCTGGCATCTGGTCAGTTGGTTCCGACATCAGCCCAATATGTTGAAAATGGGGATCCACGCTAGACCCTCGCCATAGAAGGCCCTTCTCCAGCTATGGGGGGTTCGATTTCAAAGTCTGAGAAATCATTGAAGAGGAAGAGAGCTCTCTTATCGATTGAAGTGGACAGTGTGGAAGGGAAGAGGAAGAAGAAAGCGGTGATGCTCCCAAACCTCACTTCCCTAGACACTGAGGCAGCCAAGACCCAAGCCCCCAGACTCATATTATGACCCATGATGCCTTTACGGAGACATTTGTGCTAAGATGAGCTTTAACATTTATAAACCGCAAGCGCACGGCTGTCGTCGTAGCGTGTTACGGGTCATCCGCAGGGAGGCGGATTGATCAAGTACTAGCTCGATATTGGGTTATATGCTAGCTACCTCAATCGAATTGAAGTGGATATGCGTTTACGTGGGGTTAACACAGAAATGACATGCGAGTACGAAGACATGATGGTGGGAATGAAGAGGGAATGTAGTAATCAACAAAATAACAACAATAACATCAACAACCAAAATAACAGACAACAATCACAGTAGAACAATTAGAGATAACAAAACAACATCAAAAATATTAAGAGAAAGGGAAAGAGAGAAGCTTATCTCAATGAATCATTGAGGATTGTCAGATCCACGTAGAAACCAAGAGAAAACTCTCCAAAATATCACCTAAAAACTAATATAGACTTAAATCTACTCCTAAATAAGTAATAGAATAGTAAACTAGGGTTAAAACGAGCCTAAGACTCGGCTCCCCATTTGATGACGGTACCCTTTAGTTTAAATAGGAACCCTCAAGCTGTCGGGTTTAGCACTCGACCCGTTTTCAAACGGCCGCGTAGTTGAGACCACGCGGCCGCGTCATCAGAAGGATAAGCTCAGGTTAAGGGATGAAATGATACGATCGTGTGGTTTCACCCATGTGGCCGCGTCGCTTTCTGTTGTCGGTGAAGAGGATGGTGCCACACGGCCATGTCGTGGAAATGATACGGCCGTATGGCTATGGCTTCTGTTGCCCTACTGCTCTCTGAGTGACATGACCGTATGAGTAGGTCTCATACGGCCGTGTGGTTTTTTTGGATGCCCCTTTGCCCTTGCTGCTTTGGGTTGAAGATGGTATCGTACGGCCTGCTTCACACAGGCGTGGGAGCTCTTCTACTGAGATTTGAGAGGGATACGGCTGTATGGGGTGTTCCAAACGGCCATGTGACCTTGGTTGCTCCAAGTTCATGCTCCACAACTCCAGATTCATGTGTGTTCACTCCAGCAAACTCCAACAAGCTCAATGCTCCTCCATACAATGCTAGCATCAAATGTTCCAAGCTGCACTCTCTGACCATCACCATTTGCTCCTGGGTTGATGTGCCCAAGTGGCACAGCTCGTCTCCAGCTCTAAGCTTCAACTGCACTCCCTCTACTGCTTACATCCAACCTCCAGCCATCTTCATCCTAGTGTAAAATCCCATTTAACTTCAAATGCTCCCTCAGTCCATCTATCAAATCTCTCATCAGCAAGGCTCCAGACTCACATCTCCGGCTTCATTTGAACTCAAGAATCTAAGTAATTACATGCTCTCAAGGCTCCACAACATGAGATCAAGCCCAAAATGCCAAAATGCTCTGATTTCACCTGAAAATGCATCGGGAAGTCCAAAAGCATAAAAGGGAACAGAAAGAGTTAAAACGGTACAGAAAACGAGGTGGAGTGGAATAAAAATTGAATGAAATGAATGTTTATGCAATCTCTTGAAAAAAAAGTGAGATGAGTGATTTGGGAAGGGGTGATTGGGGTGATCGTGGCAACCCTGGCGGCGGGCCTTCAGAGGTGGTCCCTCAGGTGGCTTCTGCAACCTCTCAGGCGACGGCAGACCTACAGGCGACTTAGGCGATTCCGACGGAAATGGCGGCAGCACGATCCTAGGCCAACAAATCGATGACGGCGAGAGGCCATTTGGAGGTAGCCGTACTGGGCAACATGCGAAGGAAGATGGGAGGGCTAAAATTAATGGTGATGAAGGGGGTTGGCGGGTTGTTACGAGGAGTAATTAGGGGAAGAGGCAATCAGCAGGGGTCGGAGGGTCCGGACCCCCAAGGGGAGGTGGATACTATAATGGACGAGGCAGACCTTGGCCTCAAGTGGACAACCGCAATGTTCACCGGCAACAAATTTCTCAACAAAAGCAGGAGGGCAATTTTGAGGATGCTCACAAGGTGTTCGCTCGTATGCCAGTAAGACCCAATATTCCAATAAAAATTAACACTACATGGGCTAAGCTCTCTTGGTCTGAAGTATGTGCCAATAGGAGATCTTATGATGAGTCTACAACAATGTCTTACATCCCTCCTATAATTAACAAAGATGGTCTACAAATCGGTAGAGTTGCGGGCTCTTTACTTGAAAAGGGGCTGAGCGATGGAAGAACACATTGGTGGGTTACGTCCTTGGAGATGTTCCCTACTATGGACAAATACGCACGTGGGTGGATCGCTTGTGGAAGCTTAAGAAGGGAGTACATACCTATAGTAGAGACAATGGATTCTTTTACTTCAGATTTGATTGTGAGGAGGAGTGAGAGATGTCCTATATGGAGGGCCTTGCTCTTCGATGGTAGGTTGACAGTCCTTCAGCGATGGAGTCCAACTCTCCAACATGATCGTGACATTCTGTCTACAGTCCCCATCTGGGTCCAATTACATGGGTTGCCGCTAAGTATGTGGACACTTGACATCCTGAATATAGTTGCTTCAGTGGTAGGCATTCCACTCTGCCTCGACAGAGTAACTGCTAAGTTGGAAGACTGTCCTATGTCCGATGCCTTGTCGAGGTTGATGCAAAGAACCCCTTCCAAAATCTATTATTAATATTGAAGCCAAGTATGAAGGTGAACCCCCGAGGTGTAGCCAATGTGTCTGCTTTGGCCATGCTGACACCAAATGCCCTGACCTCACAAAGCCCCCCTTCAATCCAAATCAATAAGCAGTCTGAAGATGGGAAATAACCTTCAGACTCTGAAGCTCCGGCATCATCTAAAGGAGCTCCGGGATCATCTAAAGCTCAGGTTAGGACAGTTCACAAGAACTCCCAGCTGGAGAGGGGATCCATGGGATTCAAAATATTGTGCAGGAGATACATACTCCCTGCGAGCATGTGGGAAGTGGTTCGGACAAAGGGGATAAGCCCCGAAGCAGCAAGGGAAATGTTGCGGATAGGAAAATTGCGGATTTGTTGAATAATGTAGGGAATGAGGGGACATCAGCTGGAGTTATTGGGATCCTAGACGGGGCAAACAATGAAGCCAATCCACTGGTCATAAGGGATGCAATGCAGCAAGGCCATTGCCTTCTTTAATTGAAGATGGGAATTACTTAGAAATTGACTGCATCCCAGAAGAACTTTCGTATGCTAACCCAGAATTGGAATTGGAATTGGAAGTGGTCAAAAGGAAGGACGTTGTTGTGAAGGGGCTCGACCTTGAGAAGGCCACGACACAGGCGGCAACGGGAGGGGGCACAAGGAAGAGCCTGCGGATCAAAGAGGGGGCTAGTGGGAGGTATACTCAACCCATTAATTTATGAGTCTATTCATATGGAATACGTGAGGTCTCAGTAACTCTATTAGAAGAAGAGACCCACGCGACAGACTAATTAAGATTAAGCCATCTATTGTGATATTGCTGAAGACTAAACTGAAGGAAGGTGACAGTAGTTGGAAGTCATGTTTCCCTACGAGTTGGTGTACCTATGATAATTTCTCCCTGTGCAAGGGGGGTCGGATACTAGTTGGGTTCGACAGCTTAGTCTGGGGAGTTGTTGTGCTGTCCATATCCTATCAACACATCACTATGCGGTGCAAGAATGGTGGAGGACTCTTAGTTATCGTTTCAGCCATCTATGGCTCTAACTTGCGCTCAGAACGCATACATCTCTGGGACCAAATTATATTGGATGCAGGCAAGATCAGCGGCAAAGCTTGGGTGTTAGGAGGCGACTTTAATTGTATCATGTACTCTAAAGAGAAGGCCGGGGGTCGAATCTGCGACGCGAAAGTTTTGGATGAGTTCAATAATTTTCTTAACAAATGTTTGCTTATGGACATAAAATATGTTGGGGGATCAACGAGTTAGTGTAACAAGAGGATGGGCCGAAAACAGATTGCGACAAGACTTGATAGAGCTCTTTGTAATCCGAGTTAGCTTGGAATGATGCCAGGAACTTTTGTCAAATATTTGGACCCTCTAACAAGCGACCACTCTCCAATACTGATTAAGCTGCTGACCAAGGTGAAGTCTCATCCTAAACCCTTTAAATTTTTTATGCCGGGATAAAATTGCTTGGTTATAAGGAGATAGTTGATTCGGCTTGGGATCAAGATGTTGAAGGCTCTCATATGCAATGTGTAGTAACAAATCTCTGAACTCTAAAGTCTAAGTTGCGGGCCTGGGCGCAAATGCAATACAGGGCGAATGATGTTAATTTGTGCTGCCAACAAATGGAGGAGGTCCGTAACTCACCTTATATTCATTCTGATTTCAATCTGCAAAAACATGCGAATGATTTGTCTAATAAGTTCAAGTTTAATGGGGATTGAGGAAGAGATTCTCCGTTAAAAGAGTAGACAGGATTGGCTAAGCTTGGGTAACAAAAACACCAAGTTTTTCTACACAGCCATGAAGGCGCGACAGAGCCACAACAATCTAGGTCACCTAATTGATGCAGAGGGAAATCAGAACAAATCTTATGAGGCCCTCAGGAAAGATGCGCCCCTAATTTATGAAAGGTTGTACAACCAATCTGACTACTGGAATGTTTTCCCTAAACTTTCCCCTAAGCGCAAATTGACCCCGGATGCTGCTATTTGGTTGAAGAGAAGAATCTCTAAAGAGGAAATTAAGGATGCGGTTTTCCAAATAGGGGTGGATAAATCCCCTGGTCCAGATGGTTTCAATGGCTATTTTTATCATAACAACTGGAGCATTATAGGTAACATGTCGCTGCTGCTATACAATCTTTCTTTCTTTTTGGCTCTTTAATGCATCCTATAAATCATACCTATCTCTCCTTGGTGCCTAAAAACTCTAATGCCTCTGGGCTAGGAGACTACAGACCTATAGCTTGTTGTAATGTACTTTATAAAGTGATTAGCAATGTAATATGTAACAGGCTGAAAATAGTCATTCACGAACTAATATCTCCGAATCAATCTGCTTTCCTCAAGGGGAGACTGTTATCTGATTGTGCTCTTCTAGAACACAAACAGATTCAGGATTTCAGTAACCCCATGGGTGCCAGAGCTTGCCTCAAATTAGATCTGAGGAAGGCATTTGATAGTGTAAATCGTGAATTTATTTATTATATGCTTCATCAGATGGGGTTCAGCAGGAAGTTTTCAGAATGGATAAAGGAATGTATATATACCCCTATATTCTCTGTCATGGTTAATGGCTCCCCAGTAGGCTACTTTGAAGGTAATAGAGACCTCGGACAGGGAGACCCCCTTTTCCCATACCTATTTGTCATCACCATGTAGGCTTTCTCGTTAATGGTCGATAAAGCTATTGTAGCTCGCAACATCCATCCCATGAGACATACAGGTGCTATAAGCCATCTACTTTTTGCAGATGACTTGCTCTTATTCTACCGAGCTAACAATCACTCTTTTATGGGCCTCAAGGATTTATTAGCAATTTCTTTAATCTCACTGGTTTGTATATTAATTGGGAAAAAGTACATCCATATTCGGTAAAGGGACCAAAAGTCCAACTAGCCTAGCGAAGCTACTGGGAATTAAGCTAAGGTACTTCCATCACGACATACTTGGGCCTTCCGCTCTCCACCAGATACCCGAAGCTATCTATGTACAACAGGTTGATTGACAAGTGCAAGAAGAGATTACTAGGTTGGACGTCGTCTAAAGTTTCTATCTCAGGACGGATTGAGCTGGTCAGGACAGTCATCTATGGTATGGTTAACTTTTGGATGCAAGTTTATCGTGTCCCTAAATTGGTACTGCGCGCTATAACATCTGCTTGCATGAAGTTTTAATGGGTGTCCTCTCACACTTGGGCCTGGAAAGACATATGCACCCCAAAAGAGGAGGGGGAAGAGTGTAAGAGATTACTCCCTGATCTTAACCATGCAGCTGGTATTAGATTGACATGGCGTATGTTGTCTACAGGGGCTATGGGCAAACTATATGCGAAGTAATTACAGGGATATTGAAAAAAATTTATCTGCTAAAGGCAAACTAACACACTCTGGCACCTTGAAGTTTATGTTACACTACAGGCAGTACTCCAAGAAACTGATTAAGAGACAAGTTTAGGATGGCTGGTCCACTCTATTTTGGCACGACAATTGGTTGCCTTGCGGGCCACTTAGCGATCTATATGACGTGCCAAACAGGCAAGCAAACGGAAGGTGGCTGACTATTGGACAAACTCAGGTTGGGTTGACGACCCCGAAATTCACCAAGTCCGGCCCCTGTTGCCGCAAATCACCCTATCGATTGGCACGGATGCTTCGGAATGGGCTCCGGGTTCGACTTTCTATTTCAAGGAAGCTTGGGAAGGAATCAGTCAACAGTGTACTATTTTTCCTTATGCAAAACTAATTTGGTATAAAAATCATGTTCCCAAAATGTCAGTAACCTTTCTAAAAACATTTCACGGCAAATTACTCACTAGGTGTTAAGGCCAAAATTGACGGGTACAGTTGTCAAGCTGACGGAGACTCGGAGCGCTGAGCTGGAGCCTCATCAGCAATTGGGATGAGACCCTTGGTTGGAAGAACCAAGGTTGGATGTTGGTAGCTGGAAATGATACGACCTTCGATCGACCTAAGAGCAGCCGTTGGGTAGATCGTTCGAGGATGATGACGAAGCATGGACCTTCGATGTTGGATAGCGATCACTGATCTGCACCAAAGGAGTCGTTAAAGGGGTCGGATCTGGGTTCCGACCCAAATCCCCTCCGATACTTAAGTTAGTAAGGAACTTAAGGAAGAGAGGGAGCTCGGTGTAGCTGAGATCGATTCACGGAGGTTCGTCTCTAGACTAACGATGCAAGCTCGAACGTAGGAATAGTAAAAGAAGATAGAGTTCTATGTATTAGCTCTCATACCTTGAAGATGGATCCCCCTTACCTTCGCACATCGGTCTCTTTATAGGTAGCTCCTTCTTGATGATGTGTAATCGTCCCCCATTGATCGGGGCATGATCTTCTCCGGGATTCCAGTTAACGGATGCCCATTTACTCGGTCACCATAACTCCACCCTATTAATGTTGGCGGGAATCCAACAGTTCTGAAGAATTATTCCTTCGACCAAGTCTCAGGCTACCTTCATCTTGTTGGCGGACCCTGTGTCGTTTGTCGTATGATATTGGGCCGTGATTGGGCCTCAATTTTCCCATGATGATTCGTGGGCCGTACCCGTGTATCAACATTGGCCCCCGGCATTCGTTCTCGAGAGATAGTGCTGATCGAGGCCGAATGATGAGTGCTTTCATTAAATGGGGCATGGCATTCGAAGCAGCAGATTTGATTCATGCCGCCAAGGCTTCTCGCCTTCAGTTGATCTCAACAGTTGCTTTTGGTGAGTTTCCGATGCGTGTTGGTCATTGGGTACTGAGCCGACGAATTCCCTTCGCGTACAAGAAACTGGAGTTACGAACCCAAAGGCTTTTGCACTCCTGTCCCCTGGCAACTTGAGGAAATCTCATCTTCTTCTACTTGCTTCCGGCAATCAAAGATGGCAGGCGAAGCATACAGAGATTTGACTTCAGAGCTGGAGCAGGCCTATGAGGAAGATCGGAAGAGGAAAATGGCTGAGGTGTAAGAGGGGGAAGAGGAGGAATTGGAGGAGTCAGAGCACTTCCTTCTGGATCTGGGGGAGGCTGGAGGCTCCTCAAGTCAAGCTGCAAGGGCGTTGAAGGCGTCTCCATCTGATCCTAGAGGTGGGGCTGAACCTTCTGCCATTTCGCCTCACGACAGGTGGCCATACGAGGACATACTTCCTCTGGTCCCTCCTGTCGGCCTCATTTCTCCAGAGTTCAGCCACCTTCTATTGTCGAATTGCATTTTGGTCGGCCGTCCTGTAGAGACTCAGGGGGAGCCCTATCGACCCCCGTTCGTCATGGGGAGGGATGAGTCAGCCCTCTTGGATTTCGGGACCGGGGCTCGTCTGGCGGAGAATATCACTCTGTCAAGGGACTTCGAATTCCTGCAGGGGGTCGACCTTGAGACGATGACCAACCACTTCGTCTGTAGTGGCCTTTAGGTCCGTTTCCATTGTGCCTTCCTTCTTTGCTTTCCTTTCTGTTTTTGTTGATTGTCGTTCTCCACAAGTAACCATTTTCGGTGCATGCCTATGCCGCCGGGCCCTCGACCTGATCGAGGGGCAGTGCCAGCTGGCGGCTGCCGAGCAACAGGCTTCTGAGCTCAGAGCTCTGGTGAGGAAGCTAGAGGATGACTTGGGGACGACGTGCCTACTAAGGCTACATCGGATTGGGCGGCCGCGGAGGCAAAATCCAGCTATGCCTCCGTGTCAATCACCAGGAAGCAAGCGGAAGCTCAGTGGGGGAGAGAGCGATCTCAACTCCGTACTGAGCTCGAGGCATCGAGGAAGGAGGCTGCTGACCTTCAAGTCAAACTTCTCGAGAAGTGGAAAGAGGTCGATACTTACAAGGCTCGGACCTTTTTACACCCGACGATGTCTCGTCTTCCTAAATTTTTATGAATCATCACTTTTGTAAGACCGCTCTCGAGCGAGTCATATGTAATTGCCCAGAATTAAATGAAAAGAATTTTTGCAACTGGAAATTTTCACGTTTGTTTTGTAAAGTGTGTGGAATTCTGAAATCCTTGTCAGCGTTTAGACATGTGCGCATGTATGTGGCCCCTCAACGACGCAAGTTTAGTTAGACTTAGGTCGTTGGAGTGTTATGACACTATCTAGCAGGGATTTGCTCGACATGGTTGTTCAACAACGGGAGACGTGGTCCCCTCGGCTTATGGCCGATGTCGATCAAGAGTCGCTAAGTTGTCAAGGGTGATCCCTTGGCCTACGGCTGACAGTCGAGGGTCGAAGGTCGTTCGGTGGCGAGGGATGTGGCCCCTTCGACTTACGGCCGACGAAGATTGTTCAGTGGCGAGGGACGTGGCCCCTTTGACTTACGGCCGACGAAAGGTTGTTCAGTGGCGAGGGACGTGGCCCCTTTGACTTACGACCGACGAAGGTCGTTCGATGGCGAGGGACGTGGCCCCTTCGACTTACGACCGACGAATGGTCGTTCGGTGGCGAGGGGTGTGACCCCTTGGACTTACGGCTGACGAATGGTCATTCGGTGGCGAGGGGCTTGACCCCTTTGACTTACGACCGACGAAGGTCGTTTGATGGCGAGGGACGTGGCCCCTTCAAATTACGGCCGACGAATGGTCGTTCGGTGGTGAGGGGCGTGGCCCCTTCGACTTACGGCCGACGAATGGTCGTTTGGTGGCGAGGGGCGTGGTCCCTTCGACTTACGGCTGACGAAAGGTCATTCGGTGGCAATGGACATGGTCCTTTTGACTTACGACCGACGAAGGTCGTTCAGTGGCGAGGGGCATGGCCCCTTCGACTTACAGTCGACGAAAGGTGTTGCGACCGATATCGAAGAACAATCTACTTTGCATTCATAATGAACATGTATAGGATGAAGAATGAGCGGTCCATTTACCCCTTTAGTACAATCATTGATAATACTTTCGTAGATGTTCCGCGTTTCAAGGATGAGGAGGTTCCCTATCATCCAAAGTAGCGAGTCGGTAGGTGGCTGGGCCGAGTACATCGATCACTCAGTAGGGCCCCTCCCATTTTGTAGCGAGCTTTCCCTGCTTGAGGATCTCGGGAGTGAAAGCGGCCTTGTGCAGCACCAAGTCTCCCACATAAAAACTGCGTTCGCAGACTTTCGAGTTGAAGTATCGGGCCATGCACCCATTCTGTTCGATGAGGGTCGCCAACGCCCGTTAATGGACCTCGTCCACCAATTGTAGGTTGAGCTCGAGGCCCCTTGGGTTTCTTTCTTCATCGTAGTATTGGAGACGAAGCGATCGCTCATTGACCTCGACGGAGACGACGGCCTCACATCTGTAGGCCAGCATGAAAGGTGTTTCCCTCGTCAAGGTTTTGTGGGTCGTTCTATACAACCATAATATAACGGGGATCTCATCCAGCCAAGTTCCCTCGAGCCCGACTATTCTCTTCCGCGTGGGCCCAAGGATGCTCTTGTTGGCTGATTCTGCCAAGCCGTTTGACTGGGTATGAGCGACGGAGGCGAAGTGTAGCTTGATCTTCAGCTCTGCATAGAAGTCTCTGAAGCCGGCTGTCGAATTGTGTCCCATTGTCCGTCACTATGGATTGTGGGATGCCGAAACGATATACGACAGACTTCCAGACGAAGTTTCGAACCTCCTTCCAGGTGATTCGGGATAAAGGCTCTGCTTCGATCCACTTGGTGAAATAGTCGATCGCCACTATTAGGTATCTCTGTTGCCCACTCGCTGGTTTGAATGGTCCAAGGAGGTCCAATCCCCATTTGGCAAAGGAAATTGGTCTGACGATAGGGATCAAATCAGTCGGTGGTGCCGAGCTAATCTTTGAGAACTTTTGGCAGGTCGAGCATCGTCGGACGTACTCGACGGCATCTTTGAACATCGTTGGCCAAAATTACCCTTGTCTTACAGCCTTTAAGGTTATGGAATTTTCTCCGTAATGGTTCCCGCAATCACCCTCGTGGATCTCTTGGATCACGTAGTGTACTTCCTGCGGGGCTAAGCATTTAAGATAGGGAAAGATGTCATACCTGGTCCATCGTCTTTTATACAATGAACCATCCAACAGGACGAATTGATAGGCCTTCCGCTCAAGTTTTCGTGACTCCACTGGGTCGGTCGGTTTCTCTTCCGTGTTTAAGTAGAGGATTATCAGATCCATCCGTGGGGTCCCCTGATCGAGGCTTAGAAGCTCTTGTGGCACCCTGCTAGGATGGGGTATACATTGTACGTGCACGGTTCGACCGAGCCCCGCTGGGGAGGACGATGCAAGTTTTGATAAGGCGTCAGCTCGACGATTCTTCGACCTTGGCACGTGATGAATTTCTACGCATGCGAATGTGGCGAGCTCTGCCTTAGCAACTTGCACGTAACTCTGCATTGAGTCATAGTGGGCCTTGAAGGTCCCATTCAGTTGATGGACGACGAGGCTGGAGTCACTAAGCAGTTGGACTATTCTCGCCCACAGGGCTCGAGCCAGTCGGAGTCCGTTGATGGTCACTTCATATTCCGCCCCATTGTTAGTGGTTTAGAAATCGAAGCGAATGGCGTATTCAAATATGTCGCCCGCGAATGTTTGGATGATTATCCCGGCCCCTCTTCTGGCTTGTGTGGATGAACCATCAACTTGTACGATGCAGGTTCCCTCGTCCTCAATTGCGTCCTTTGTCTTGCTGGTTGAGGGTGTGGGGACAGCCTCAGGCATTGTGCTAGTTGCACATACCTCCCCTAGGGGCAATCGTCGTAGGCGAGTTCGACAATAAAGTCGGCGAGAGTCTGTACTTTGATGGCGGCCTTGGATTTATACTGGATGTCAAACTCACTCAGTTCGACCCCCCATTTCGTCATTCTCCCTGATCGATTGAGTCTCTTCAGGGTCTGCTCTAAGGGAGTGTCGGTGGGGACTAAGATGGTGTGTACTTGGAAATACGGTCGTAATCTCCTGGTGGGCTGGACCAACGCAAAAGCCATCTTTTCGATCCCCGAGTAGTTGACCAATGTGCCTCTGAGAACCTGACTGATGTAGTAGATGGGCCGTTGTACCACAGTGTCTTCTTTGACGAGCGTCGAACTCACAGCTTCTTTGACGGCAGCCAAGTAGAGGATGAGCTGGTCATCTCTATCTGGCTTGGTCAGGAGCGGTGGAGTGCAGAGGTACTCCTTCAGCTCTGAGAAGGCTTTTTTGCAGTCTTCATCCCATTCGAAGATTCTCTTGCTGCTCGTGATAGAGGCTATCGCCTTTCTCAGCACCATGAAGAAAGATAATGACCTTTCAGCCGACTTAGACAGGAATCGTCCCAAAGCCGCTATCCTTCCGTTCAGCTTATGGAGCTCTCTAAGAGTCGAGGGCTCCTTCATTATGATGACGGCATCAATCTTGTCGGGGTTGGTCTCGATCCCTCGATTTGTCAGCATGAAACCGAGGAACTTCCCCGAACGAACCCCGAATGTACATTTGGTGGGGTTCAATCGAAGGTTGTATCGTCGGATCTATGCAAATATCTCTCGGAGGTCTACGAGGTGATCCGCTGGCTTCTTTGACTTAACCAGCATGTCGTCGACGTAGACTTCTAGATTTCACCCTATTTGGGCCTCGAAGACGTCGTTCATCATGCTTTGGTATGTGGCCCTTGCATTTTTCAAAACGAACGGTATTTTGGAGTAACAGAATGTATCTCAATCGGTGATGAAAGAAGTTTTCTCCGCATCTTCTGGTTCCATTTGAATCTGGTTATACCCGGAGAAGGCCTCCATGAAACTGAGAAGCTCGTAGCTCGAGGCATTGTCGACCAGATGGTCGATTAGTGGCAGGGGGGTAGCTATCTTTTAGGCATGCCTTGTTTAGGTCGGTGAAGTCGATGCACATTCGCCATTTGTCGTTCGCCTTCTTGACCATCACGACATTCGAGAGTCATTTGGGGTATTTGATTTTTCGAATGAAGCGGGCCTCCAGGAGCCGATTTATTTCTTCATTAGCAGCTTTCATCTTTTCACCTCTCATGTTTCTCTTCTTTTGCTTCATGGGCTTGGAGGTCGGATCGACTTCTAGCTTGTAGGATGCGACCTCAGGGTCGATGCCTGTCACGCCCATCTTCCCATAATACCTGGGAGCGAGGACGCGAGCAAGTCCGCATGTGCATAAAACAAGGAGAAATTTTTTCTTCTTCCTTGTTCGATGCACAATAAGCGTCTGTAGTAATTCCATCGAAGGCATGTCCTTGTCATGCAAACTCAGCGAAACAACACACAACATCTTTATTATCCAATAGAAGAAAAGTAGTACAGGACTGGGCCTAATAGTACGGCCTACAACGACTCGACAGAAAGTAAAGTACAGTACTCTAAAGTAAATAGCACACTGGCAGTAAGGAAAGCACACTGACGGTGAAAGAAAGCGGATGCTGTGGTCGAGTCAGAGACTCCTGCTCCTCTACAGGTGCGGGCTCAGTAAAGTCCTTTGATCCTTGGTCCGTGGGATCGTCCTCAGTGTTATACTCCGTGTACTCCGTCGGCTCGTAGACTGACATGCATTTTAAAGAAAACAATGAAATACATGTCAGTGCTAAGCGGCAAGTAAAAAACCAACAGAAAGTAAAGGCAGCAATGAAATGAACGAACAAGAGGTAACAACGTAGCTTGACTATCTAATAGTGTAGGCAGGCCTAATAATAAGAAGTCTAACTTAACTTCCAAACCAGCCAGTCAGTCAGGGCTTGAAGGCACAGGTCACTTCTATGACCGCAGGACAAGTCCTTTGGTAGACCAACCACCTTCCCATTCCTTTCTAGACACTGATACGGTAGTAATTTAAAACCACTTATTATTATACCGCTCTGCCACGTTCAAGTAGTCTCAACTTAGTCAGTAGTCGTAACAGAACAATGATATCACGTCAGTAGTCGTGACAAAACAATAGTATAAATCAAGCTAGTGCAACAGTCTTAGATTGAGTGCACGATGTGCAACCAGAAGTGCACCCATCCTGCGGAGTAACCCGTGAAATATGACCTACCATCCCCCTGCAGGGTGTTGGTTCGGCTTACCAAATAATGGTGGACCCGATCACTCCCACACACTTCGTACCTTAAGACTACCCCATAACCCGTGTAGTATCTACAACAGTATCCGTATCCGTATCTGTATTCGTATGGCCTTATAGGCCCATCATTTCGTACATCCAATAAATACAACAATGGGTACAACAATCACATATACATGATAATTACTTGCACCAACACAGTAGTTAATTGCATAAAACAAGGAGCAAGTCCGCATACACGGTATTTTACTTGCATATATATACGGTAGTTACTTGGTAAATACTTACCTGTAGTCGTGACCAGTTGTAGTCCGGTTCCTTGGGCGAGTCCCGTGTCGTGTCCGGGAGTCGGTGTCTTCCCGGGATGTCTACCTACAAACACCACACGCACGCACGCACCCATATTTTATTCATTAATAATCGAAGTTACAACACGTACAACTCACGCCCGTGCACGTACGCACGTACACGTATACATGTCTATAAATAAAATACAAAAGAAAACAATTCCAATCTAACTCATTTCTTTCACAAAATAAATCCCTTCACATATCATTTCACAAATCCACTCATCCCATATCCTTCATATTTATTCATACCCTTCACAAACCAATGGCAGCACAAATATTTTTCCCAAAGTTTTAAAACTGTGAAATTTTTTTCCAAACTTTCATCTCCTTCTTGTTTTGCTTGTAGGTGGACTAAGGAGGGGAGAGGAGCCATGGGGGAAGAAGGACCAAGGGGGCTGGTAGCCGGCCGTCGCTGCCGGCCGTCAGCCAGCAGGCCGAGTCCTGCTGCCAATTTTTTTTGTTTTGATGATTAGAGAGAGATAGAGAGAATGGAGAGAGAGAGAGAGAAGATGTATAGAGATGGAGAGGGGGATCAAGGGGAGGTGGAGGTCGCTGCCGGAGGGGTCGCCGTCGCCGGAGTCGGCCATGGCCGGAGGTGGCCATGGTGGGTTCATTTGCTTTTCTTGGGTTTTTGTTGATTTTTAGAGAGAGAGAGAGAGAGATAGAGAGAGATTGATGGAGGAGAGAAAGGAGGATGGTGGGGGCTCACCGGAGGGGGAAGAAGCTCGCCGAAGATTTGGCCGAAGTTTGGCCGGAATGGGTTTTATGATGGGGAAGAATGAGGGGTTAATAAGGGGTTTATATAGGTTTAGTTAATTAATTTTTTAATTAGCTCATTTAATATTTAGTCAAAGATAGGATTATGATAAGCTTAGGATGAGATTTGTCTTTGAATTTTAAACCTCCCACGTTTTGATTTCTGGTTTATTTTATTATTAGTATTATTTAATTATTATAATATTATTATTATTAATATTAAAAAGGGTTATTTAGTACCGACCCCCTGTGTTTTCTACGAAATTAGCAGCACCCCCCTATGGTTTCAATAATTAGTAAGACCCCCCTATTGTATCTAATTTGGACTCCCCCGCCTATAGGAAGACCCCCCCCCTAAACAGGGGGAGGGGGGGTCCAAAATTGGGTGCAATAGGGGGGTCTTACTAATTATTGAAACCATAGGGTGGTGTTGCTAATTTCGTAGAAAACACAGGGGGTCGGTACTAAATAACCCTATTAAAAATAGTATTTTAGAATCATCCCGGAAAAATTATTAAAAAATACGGGCACGTCCCTGACGACGCGGGGATCATGAATATATGGTCCGTATTTCAGGTTGAGCTATAGAAAATTCGTGAAAAATAAAAAGGTCGTTTCGATCATCGGTGTCGGGTCTGCGGGTCCCTAGTCGATCCGACTTCGGAATCGCACGAAACTTGAACCGATGGTCTATTATAACCTAAAAGTCATGGTGACGGAGTCTGAAGTCGTCTGGACGACGTTCACATATATACGTACTTATCAGCCATGAATAATATTATTTTAATTTTATTTAGTTATATAATAAGACAATCCACTCTAATAATATATATATATCCATAAAATACATAAAAATATGAAAAATACTTAGAAAATATATATTGACGGACACAGGCCGTCACATCCTGCCCACCTTATAAAAATTCTGTCCTCGGAATTTAAGGAAAGAGATGAGGATAACGCTCGCGCATTTCCTCTTCACGTTCCCAAGTGGATTCACCAGGCGAATCATGATGCCACATAACTCTCACTAGCTCAACAACTTTGTTCCTGAGAGTCTTCTATCGAAGGTCTATGGTCTGCACCGGTTGCTGCTCATATGTGAGATCTAGTCGAACAGTAATCTCAGAGAGGTCGACTACGTGCTTGGGGTCGCTGATGTAATGACGCAACTGGGAGATATGAAAGACATCATGAACTCCCTCCAATGATGGTGGCAGGGCCAGACGGTAAGCTACTTCTCCAACTCGCTCAAGCACATCAAACGGTCTGATGAATCTCGGACTAAGCTTTCCTCGTTTTCCAAAGCGTATCACTCCTCTGTTTGGTGATATCTTTAGAAAAACATAGTCTCCAGTTTGAAATTCCAAACATCGACGCTTGGCATCAGCCCAGTGCTTGTAGCGATCTTGTGTGATTCTCAGCTTGTCTCTGATAGTACGCACCACATCAACAGCTTCCACGATCATCTCAGGACCTAAAAGTTCTCGATCACCAATGTCAACCCAACTTAATGGAGATCGACATTTTCTTCCAAAGAGAGCCGCAAAAGGGGCCATGCCGATGCTGGCTTGGTAACTGTTGTTGTAAGCAAACTCTACCAAGTGTAGATGATCTTCCCATGATCCTTTGAAATCTAGCATGCATGCTCTCAGCATATCTTCAAGAATCTGGATGGTACGATCCGATTGACCATCAGTCTGTGGGTGATACGTAGTGTTGAATTTGAGATGTGTACCAGATTCGATTGCAGGCTCTTCCAAAATGTGAGGTGAACCTCGTGTCTCGGTCGGAGACGATGCTCACTGGAACTCCATGTAGTCTCACAATTTCCTGCGATAATCAGATATCACTATATATATCGCAAGGAGTTTAAAGGTATGATATATATATATATATATATATATATATATATATATATATATATATATATATATATATATATATATATATCATTACCTTCATATACTTCTTTGCGAGTATTTCCGTGGATTGTCCTACTCGAAATGGTATGAAATGTGCCGACTTGGTTGATCGATCAACGATCGCCCAGATGGCATCATTTTGTTTTGAGCTCCGAGATAGTCCAGTCACGAAGTCCATTGTGATATGTTGCCATTTCCACTCTAGAATAGGTAAAGGTTGAAGCAATCCAGTGGCTCGATGATGTTCAGCCTTTACTTGCTGACATACGAGGCATTTGGCGACGCTTCGGGCCACGCTTCTCTTCATTCTGATCCACTAGAAGTCAGTCGCAGATCTTTGTACATCTTGGTACCACCTGGATGTATGGAGTAAGGAGAGCTGGGTGCTTCATTCAGCAGCTTTTCCCTAATCTCTCCTGAAGGTACGCAGATGCGACTTCCATACCTCAAAGACCCATCTTCATGAATATGAAATTCTCTTCGTAGACCAGCTTCAACTTGTTGCTTGATCTTCTACAGCTTCGCGTCTCCAGATTGAGCAGCTTTGATCCGATCGATGATGGTAGACTGAATCTGCATGTTCATCAATGAATGTAGCTTCTGGCAAGACGACTTCAATTCCCATCTCTTTCAAGTCTTGTTGAAGTCTCCATTGAGTCGTCAGGGTCATGACTGTTGGTAGTTGACTCAATGCATCAGGTACGACATTCACCTTCCCAGGATGATACTTGAGGTCGATGTCATAATCAGTCATGAGTTCCAACCATCTTCGTTGTCTCATGTTGAGCTCCTTCTGTGTGAAAATATACTTCAAGCTCTTGTGGTCAGTGAATATCTTTACTTGCTCTCCCAACAGAAAATGTCTCCAAATCTTCAGAGCAAAGATGACGGCTGCCAACTCTAAGTCGTGTGTTGGATAATTCTTCTCATGATTCTTCAATTGGCGAGAAGCATATGCAACTAGCGACCATGTTGATGCAGCACACTTCTAAGACCTTTTCCAGATGCATCACAGTAAACTTTGAACCCTCCAATTCTATCTGGAATAGTTAGAACTGGTGCGGTTGTCAGTTTTATTTTCAATTTTCTGAATGCTTGCTCACAAGCTTCAGACCAAACAAACTTAACATCTTTCCTAGTCAGTCGAGTCATCGGCTCAGCAATCTTTGTGAAGTCATTGATGAATCGACGATAATAACCAGCTAATCCTAGAAAGCCGCGGATGTCTCAAACTGACTAAGGTGTCGGCCAGTTTCTAACAGATGCGACTTTCTCAGGAACGACGAAAATACCATCTCCCAAAACTATATGTCCAAGAAAGGCGACTCGATCCAGCCAGAATTCACACTTGCTATACTTGGCATAGAGCTGATGACGACGCAGAGTCTCCATAACTATCTGCAGATGCTTGGCATGATCTTCCTCGCTCTTCGAGTAGACCAGGATGTCATCGATGAAAATAACTACGAATTTATCCAAGAACTCATAGAATATAAGGTTCATGAGATTCATGAATACCGCTGGGGCGTTAGTGATTCGGGTTGAATATTGCATATTTAGCACCCTATTTAGCCTTATTTTGTGCTTATATGATGCTTAATTGGTCTCTAATACGTTCGTATTTTGTATATCATCATTTATTAGAGAAATCACTTGATTTGAGCACAAAACAGAAATTAACTGAGTATTTCTGCACTTTTAACATTTTGCATGGCTTGGTCTCGATCTCACGATTCCAACGACTATTTATTTGTATTTTTCTGAGATCTGTGCTAATTACTGTGTATTTTTGAATGCAGAATACCAATTAAATGGAGAAATACGCTCAAAATATGAGAAATACGGTCGCTGCCCAATCAGAGCTTGCCACATGGCAGACATCGGTAATTTCCCGCTCCATCCGATGGGCGAAATAAAAGGAGACGCTTCTTAATTCTCGACCGTCGGATGATGATCCAACGGCTAAATTCTCCCCGCATTTGATTTGGAAGCACAGCTCGAAGCTACGTGGACATTTATTAGCCGTTGGATTTCAATCCAACGGACAGCAAGCGAATGAAAAAGCAGGCGACGTGGGACGATCTCCGCCGCACGATCTCGATCCAATGGCCTAGATCACACCAGCAAGAACCTTAGCCGCAGGCAAATGGGAGGACAGGTGGCAGCCATCCGTGAAGTTCCCTCTCGATCGGACGGTTTGCATCAATGGGGCGAATCGGCGATGTTTTTGGCCGTTGGATTGCGATCCAACGGCCCGCATTTCCCCCGCTTCGATCCAACGGAGCGGATCATCTCTGCTTCGAACTCTTATTTCGCAAATCCAAGGGACACTCGGCATCAATCTAAACACCCTCCGACCGATCCGACGGCTATAATCAAAGATCGAAGCGACTACGGAGAGCGCAGCGAGCGGGTGCGGATCCGCAAAGACGGGACACGTGGCGCTCCGGGTTTTAATCTCGCACGAATCCAACGGCTGGAATTTCAAGCGGTCTGCGGGTTTAGTGTTTTAGCGGGTTTCGACCCGTTAAGCACAGTAAAACCCGTAATGCCCCTATATAACGTATTTTTAGGGTTTTTGAGCGTATTCGTGGCGTATTTGGGCGATTTTGGAGCCGATTTTTACAGAAAATCCCTGACATTACAGAGATCAACCTGAGGGAATTTTCAGAGGCTTTTTAGAGGAAGAAGAAGGGTTTTATTAGGCTAAAAGAGAGCGTATTTGGTGATATCTTTCGAAATCTTTTGTGTATTTTGAATTCTAATTAATTATATTGCTTAGAACCATGCTTTATATGATGAAATTGCTGTTTATTTTCAGTATGAGTAGTTAAATTCTCATTGTGCATGGTATGGTGCAGTTAGGGGATATGATTTGTATTCGTTTGGTTGAATATTCGCGCTAAAATTGTCACGTTGGTAAAGTTATAGTCTTTGTTATTAAATGTTCTCTTCATCTTCCAAAAGAACGTGTTTGAGTAGATGATCACCCCACAAGGGTGAGTTTTGATTTCCCCAAAAAGGACTTTCATCGCTTATATTTAAAAGACTAAAACTTTAGCAACGATTTTATTGAATTTTGTGCTTTAATCCCCACAAGGGTATTTTCCGGTGAATTGCTCACAAAAGGAGAATTTATTGAGTTATATTTAATCAACCAAATTAATACGAATCATGGATCCTAATGAACCCATACCATGTGCATATTTCTCATAAATATTTTCATACACGAAGTTTCTTTGTTCGTATTGTTCACATACCAAAAATCACAATCAAACACTTTCAAATCATCGTCAACATAAGTGGTTAGTTTCTTTATGTTGGCTTTCTATTTGATTTGATCTTTGTGGTTGCAACAGATTTTCTCCCGAGGATTCGACATCTGGACTCCCAGATTATATTACTTGTACGGACTCTTTCGCTTGAGAGAAGCACATTTTTGGGCCAGTCAAGTTTTTGGCGCCGTTGCCGGGGAGAATGGTTTGTTACCACAGTTTATTTCATTTAGAAGACCTTCGGTGAGATCTTTCCACTTTACTGTATATAAACTTTTGTTTATTTATTTTTATTTTTTTTAAAAATGGAGTATATGAATTTCTATTGCACAAACAATCTGTATGATGCAGAGTACGCTAACGCACACAAACATAGAATGGAGAAGCTCAAGATCGTTAATTTTAATCAGACTGACTGTGAAACTTTCTTTCAGGCCTGGAGGAGGTTCACAGACATAATATCGAGCTATCCGCAGCATGGGTACATAAAGGAAGAACTTATGGAGTCCTTCTTAGATGGACTACGACCACAGCTGCAGGAATTTTTGGGAGTCATGACGCCGACAAAGGCGTGGAGATACATGGAGTCTTTACAAGAGAATGATGAAATCATAAAAGAGACTTCAGAGTGCGATTCAACGGAGCCTTCGTGCCTTGATCAAGGGGGGCAAAGCGTAGACGTACCTTTGCAACCCTTGAAAGAGGAAGTTTACTTGATTATTTAGACACAGGATGCCACATCCCATCAATTCCAAGAGAATTTCCTTGCTCAGAATCGGCAGATTCAGAAATCCTTTGAAAATCTTACTCTGATTGCCACTTGCCTAGAAGAAAGTAATGCTTTTGAAACTCAATTTCAAGAATCTAATACGAGTTTATCTTCTATTGCAGGTATATCGAGCGAACCATGTCACGTTGAGGACAAGAATAAAAATATCTACATGGCAGGAAGTGTGTGCAAAAGAGAGGACGAGCTTTACTTGGTCCGAAAGGCATGACTACGAATTCGTAGTGTCCATACTTGGTCTGAAAAGCTGTCTTAGGAATATCTTCATTCTTGACCTTTACTTGATGGTAACCACTTCTGAGATCCAGCTTTGAGAAGACTCGTGATCCAACGAGTTAATCAAAAATATCATCGATGCGAGGCAACGGATATTTATTCTTTACAGTCACCTTGTTCAGTTCTCGATAGTCCACGTACATTCTTCTCGATCCATCCTTCTTCTTGACCAATAAGATAGGCGCACCCCAAGGAGACACATTGGGATATATCAATCCTTTCTGCAACAGGTCGTCGAGCTGACTCCAAAGTTCTTCCAATTCAGCAGGAGCCATGCGGGAAGGAGCCTTGGAGATAGGTTGAGTGTTTGGCACGAGGTCAAAAGTGAATTCGAGATCTCGGTCTGGTGGTAATCCCGAAATATCTTCAGGGAATACGTCTTCGAAGTCTCGAACTACTAAAGGTTTTTAAGGGTTAACCTGCATTGATCAGACTGTTGCTTCATTCGGCTTGGCCTGAAACTTGATAGGACCAAGCGAATGACTCCCATTCATGAACTCGAACACAGGATGTTCAGGAATTTTAAACACTACACTCTTCTGGTGACAGTCGATGTTAGCGTAGAAAGTTCCTAACCAATCCATGCCGAGTATCGCATCAAATTTGGCTTGCTGATGATCATGAAATCAGCGAACAGTTCACATCCACAAATCACTAGTGTGCATGACTTGCATCCGGTAGACACCTTTACTATGCCATTGACGTGCGTTTATATTTCATATATTTACGCGCGTTTTCTTCCGTGTTTTTCCGTATTTACCGCCGTCTTTTATTTGTTTTCTCGTGTTTTCTTGTATTTTCTTGTTTTCTTTCACTTTTCTGTATTTTCCGTGTTTTGCAGGAGTTTGTTGGCATTTGGGACGTAAAACGATGATATCATGTGTCCCCGGAGCAACGGGAGGAGTCACACGTGATCCAGGGGATCAAACGACGAAGATTGCATCTTTCAGCCCCTCACCCGGTCGGTTGGTCATCTCCAACCAATCGGGTGATGCACGCGTGCACCACCCGGACGCAGCTTGGAGCTCACGAGAAGTCGCCCAGTCGGTTCAGTGACCGAGTCAAAAGCTCAAAGTCTCTGGAAATTCGAAGCTGATTTCCAACCGATCTGGTGACCTTCACCCGATCGGTTCACCTGTAGCTGAATTTCAACAGCCAAGACTCGGAGCTCCAACCGATCTCCTCACCCGGTCCGCTCCAAGATCCAACCGGTCGGCACCAAGATCCAACCGACCGCACCAAGTTCCAACTGACCGATTCATACTAACCGGGTGAAACCCCCGCATTGCGCTGTGATTTTGTGAAGCGGCTCACCTGACCGGTTGACTTGTCAACCGATCGGGTGATGTCGTTTTCTATAAATAGAACCCTAGATTTCCCAGATTCGGGAGTTGGTTATTTTTTACTGTTTTCTTCATTTTGTGACGGCTGTAATTTCCCAGTTTTTGTAAGTTTTCGGATCTTTGTAAAACTTTAGTACTATCTTAATTGCTTTACTACCTTCGCATTCCTATTGTCTGATTATGATTTTAACGGTTCATTTTCGTTTAGATCGCTTTTTAATGAATATTTGTGAGTAGTTCCCAAATCTGGGATTTTGGCGGAAACCCCTTCGGGGGCTCTTCCCGATGCATCCATAGGGTTAGGAAATCGATAGGGATTAGGAATCTAACGGTTACGCGGGGTGTTTTATTGTCATCGGCGGGAAAAAGACCGCCTTTGACCATCGGGCCAAGGGGGAATAAACTTGGCGGTTGACTCCCTAGCCATAGCTCATGCCCTTAGCGTAGACGTCGAATCCTAGCGCGTGGGAGCGGCAGGATGAGACGTTGGGAGTTATCGTTGCGGGCTTAGTGCTCCCGGAGTCGATCAGTGTTAATGGACACGGGAGTGTCCACTGATCGAACCCGGGAAGTCCGGCGTATCATCCTGGGCACCGACCGGAATATCGAGCCCATGGGATGCCGGTACCACTTTTAGAGGCAACGTCTCACCATTAGACCCTAATTCCGATCGCCATCCTACCCGTAGGCCGTATCGGCGAGATTCGCTCGTTGGGGTGGAAACCAAAGTCCCGGGTTTTATTTTCTTATTGTCTATACCCTGCATTCATTTACCATGACAACCCATCATTCGATCTGGGCTAGCTCGCCCATGGGGTGATTTCGGTCCTCTTTGACACAAGCACATCCTAGCCTCCCTGTGTTCGACCCCCAAGCCACACTACAACACCGTGCACTTGCGGTTACAAATATCTAAACCCTCACGCGGGTCCCCCGGCCATTTGCGTCTCGCAAACCGGGGGCACGTCCTCATGAACCCTAGTGTCTAGCTCTTATCCCTACCTCGCGATAATTTTCGCATTGTTCCCTTTTCCTTTTTATTTTCTCATTCTTATTTCTATTTTTATTTTTATTTCTAACCTTATCTGTTTCTTTCCTACTTGTCGCTTCACGGGTGTTTGTTGTTTTTCATGTGCAGGAGTTCAAGAAGTCTCGACGACTTGATCCCCGTCGATCCAGAGATACACGCCACCCTTAGACGTTTGGCTGCAGAGAAGCGAAGAAGAGAGGATCCTGAAGCCATGGGGGAGAACACCCCGCCTCACAAGTCCCTGTTGGAGTACTCGATGCCTTCCATCGAGTCCACGTCCGCCATCCGTCCTCCAGCTATTACGGCCCAAAGCTTCGAGCTTAAGCCATCTTTGGTGACGTGGATCCAGCAGGATCAGTTTTCGGGTGCACCCATGGAGAGCCCGATCGAGCATCTAGACTCCTTTTTGGAGAAATGTGACACCTTCCGGATTAACGGTGTCACAACTGAGGCGATCCGACTGAAGCTGACCCCCTTCTCCTTGCGAGATAAGGCCAAGCTGTGGCTTAGGGGGAAGGACCCCAACACATTCAACACCTGGGAGAAGCTCTCCAATGCTTTTCTGACGAAGTTCTTTCCTCCGGGGAAGACCATGAAGCTGAGGAGTGAGATCTCCTCCTTCTCCCAGGCCAGCCACGAGTCCTTGCATGAGGCTTGGACAGGATACAAGGAGATGCAGAGAAGATGTCCCCACCATGAGCTCCCCAAGTGGCAGATTATAAATCTATTTTATAATGGGTTGAGGGACGATTTAAAGTCTTCCATGGACGCCGCGGCTGGAGGGTCCTTCATGTTAAGAAGCGAAGAAGATGCTGGGCAAATTTTGGAAAATATGGCATCCAACAATGAACGGTGGTGTGACGAGAGGTCCACACCAAGGTCTGGGGGCATCCATAGAGTGGAAGACGTTGACAAATTGTCAAGCAAGTTTGACTTGCTGTCAACCCAGATCTCTGCATTGATGGTAGGCGACGGTGGCGCCGGTTCACAACAGATTGCTGCGGTAGAATCCGAAGTTTTTGGAGAGTTCGACGGTGGTGACATCTCACCACTGTTGGATCAGGCGAGCGCATTGTTTTACAATCTTACGGGGAATGTGCCATTTCCACCACGAACCAACTCAAACCCAGCCTACTCTCCCAACAACCGGAATCATCTGAACCTCAGCTACTGGGCACCTTACCAACAGCCGGCTCAGCAACAACATCAGACTTATCAGTCGGCTAGGCCCCAGCAGCAGTTCCAGCAGCAGCAGTTTCAGCAGCAACAACCACCACCACAGTATCAACAATACGCCCCTAGGAATCAGCAGCCCGCCCAGCAGCAATACGGCCAACAGAGGGCCATTTCTCCGGTTGAGTCCCTCTTGACTCAATACATAGCCAACCAGGAGAAAATTAATCTGAAGCTGGAGATGGGACAAAGAGTGCTCACTGATCAGGTGACCCAGCTGGGGTTGCAAGTGGCGAACCTTCAGAGACCACAGAATTTATTACCGCCACAGCCTGAGGTGAATCCTAGGGGGGTAAATCGGACCTTGGTGCTCACACATGAGCATGAGAACGTGTCCGCCATCGTCTTGAGGAGCGGGACACAAATTCCTACTAGAGCACCGCCCAAAGAACCGGAAGCACCACTGGCCGTTGAGCGGCCAATTGAGAAGGTTAATGACGACGGTGCCCCGTCGCCAAAATTTGTGGCTCCGGAGGGAACCCCCGAAGAAGAGAAGAAGAAAGAAGAAGGGAATTTGAAGGTATTCAAGCCCGTTGTGCCTTTCCCACAACGGCTTGCCAAGGCAAAAATCGATGAGAAGTATGGCAAATTCTTTGCCATGGTGAAAGATATGAGTTTACAAATCCCCTTCCTTGAGGCCATAGAGACGATCCCCTCCTATGCTAAATTCTTGAAAGACTTGGTGACACGGGGATCTAGAAAAGAAAAGGTCGTGTTAACGGCGGAGTGCAGCGCTCTCATTCAGCGTGCAAATCCGCCCAAGCTCAAGGACCCCGAAAGTTTCTCCATCCCTTGCTCTATTGGGAAAGTGCAAATCCAGAGGGCGCTCGTCGATCTTGGTGTGAGCGTCAGCTTAATTCCCCTATCATTGTACAAGAGAATAGCGATGGGAGTTTTAGAGCCCACCGGCATGACATTGCAACTTGCTGACCGTTCGGTCAAGTATCCGATGGGAGTAGTGGACGACCTCCCCGTCGATGTGAAAGGGGTGCATGTACCAGTTGATTTTGTGGTGATGGACATGCCGGAAGACAAGCATACACCAATTATTCTTGGACGACCCTTTATGGCGACCGCCGGAGTGTTGATAGACGTAAAGAATGGAAAGCTTTCCCTGAATGTGGGCCAAGAAAGAGTCGAATTTGACTTAGGCTTGTCAATGAAGCATCCAAACCCCCCGGAAGATCCTAGTATCAATGTGCTGGAGAATGAAGAAGATAGGGCTGTTGAAACGAGTGTCTGGGAAGTGCTCTCGAGGAATCCCCCCGATAGCTTGGGGGACCTTGGAGAGCAAGTTGGCTCCCCTAAGAATGAAGTGGCTAATGAGGCAGTCGCGCGACATGTGATCCCTCCCGGGTTTCCTAAGTCTCCTCCCACGAGGAGAAAAGGAAAAGAACCCATGGACCTCACCGGTGATGAGGTCCGGATCCTGAAAAAGATGGCGGTGGACGCCAATTTGAGGGAGAAGCCCCCGGATCCTATCAACAAAGGGAGGGTAGTCGAGTAAATCTTTTTACAGCCGCTGACTACACCGATAGCCACAACCTCTGGAGCTAAAGAGATGCCTGATTTTGGGCATCACCCGTACCGCCCAGCATGAAAATCATCAACGGGCGTCGAGCTAAACGACGTTAAACAAAAGCGCTTCATGGGAGGCAACCCATGTTCTAAAATTTTGCTTCGCTTTTTAGGATTTTTTTTCTACTTTATTTTTCTCTATTTTTATAAATAAATCCAGCCGAAACAACTTCTGTGAAGGAACTTAGATGATTTTTGGGTTTTGCAGAAAACAAGGCCTCAACCGATCGGGTGAGTTCTCACCCGATCGGTTGGGATGTATCAGCATACGGCCGTGTCTGTCACCAAATGAACCGACCGGGTGGAGAATACTGACCGGGTGAGCAGACCGGGTGACCTGGGGGAACTCTCGGAAAAATTTCAGAGTTCATCAACCGACCGGGTGGCAAGATGCGAGACAAGTTGATGGGCCGGGTGAAAAACTCTGAGTTTTCGGGAAAATCTGTGGAGCGGCGAACCGATCGGTTGAGTTCTCAACCGATCGGGTCACCTGTAGCGTTTCTTCAGCATCGAATTTTCGACCTAAGGTCAACCGATCGGGTGATAACTCACCCGACCGGGTCGACTTAAATTTCTATAAATATCTGTCGCTGCCCGTTCATTCCGCCCTTGCCATTTTCGAATCCCCAACCGACGTTTCACCTCCTCCTCTTGCGCCAGACCTCGATCTTCCCCAAAATCAACCCCAATCGACCTCCCCCCATCTCCCTATCCATCCCACCATCGATATCTCTCCATTCTCCTCGATTCCACCCGCACACAAAACCCTAACTTTCACCCATTCTCCTCAATTTCGAAACTTGCTGAAGAAATCGCCGCGGCTCCACAACGTGCTCCTATCGAGTAGCATCGGGGCGTCTACGAGCAACGATCTTCATCTCATTTGGGTAAACTCGCTCCTTAGCTCAATTTTAATTTTACCCCAAATATTCCATTTGCTCGTTGGTCGTGTTTCATGTTTGTGTTGATTCATTGTATTTTGCATACTCACGCACACACACGACTCCCGCACAATGCCTCCCCGCCGTGTTAAGCCCACCGACGCCAGCTCTTCCAACCCTAGGCCCACCCGTCGTACTCGTCGCACACAACCCCCCGCTCAACGCACCACCCCCCCCCTCTCACGTTGACGATCCCGAATATGGGATGCAATTCCAAGGCGACGACCAAGCCGACCGATTCACGGACATGATCCTTCTAGCTGGACAGGGTGGTCGGATAACTCAGGAGTCCGTCGACCGAGACCTCCCCTTTCTTCAAAGCTTCATTCGCCACATCCGTGAAGACCCACCCGATGTCTCCGAGCTCCACATTCCACCCCCCACGACTCCTGGTCCCCAGCGCAGACCCCCATCACCACCCTCAGAGGGTGGTGCCCCTACTTGATTTTTCCTTTCCCGCTTTTGCCCCCCCATATTTGTGCCCATCTGTCTTTACGGGGCCCTGCTTTGTCTCTGTCAGGGGGGAGGACCCATTTACGTGTCGCATCACTTCCTTTTGATTTTTGATTTCACTTTATTTGTTTTTGACTCCCCCCTTGCATATTTCTGCATTTCACGATCACATTTTATTTGCTAGCACTGTCATGTCTAGCTTGGGGGAAGTCTGTTTGGCTGTGTTGTCGTATTTTATTTTCTTCTTATGTGTGTGCTTGTCTTTACTTTTTATTTTGTCGTGTCGTGTGGTTTTATTTCGTTTTTCGTGTCGTGTGGTTTGATTTTGATTTTTCTTTATTTTTCAGTTTCGTATCTGTGTTTTCCTCGTTTTTCATTTCTTTCTGTGTCGGTGCATCCCCCCCCCCCCATTTTCATTGTCCCCCCCCCCGTACTCACTCTTATTGCATTGAGGGCAATGCAAGATTCAGCTTGGGGGAGTCGCACTTTGTGCGTCATTTGAGTCTTTTCTTTTTTTCCGTTTTTGTGTCGTTTTCATCGTGTTTTTATTTTTTCTTCTCTTCTTTTTGTCTCTTTCTCCTAGAGATGAACCCTATGATGAATCGTCAAAAAAATCACACACACCTAGCACCTAGCATCACATTCACTAACCCTAGGATTTCGAGTCCTCTTGCATTTCACGCATCGTGGGTCCACTTAGCTTTTTTGTGAGTCGTGTGTCGTGCCTAACCGTGTGGTATGCTTCTACTTTGTGATTTTACTTTATATACCTGTCCAGGAATGACCCCTAGATTATCATGCTTCGATTTGAATATGCGGTATTTGTTTCCCATGTCTGCTTCTGCATGCTATATATATATATATATATATATATATATATATATATATATATATATATATATATATATATATATATCGTGTATTTCATTTCGCATGTGTCGGGATTCCACAACTAAGGACTAGGATAACCCCATCTAGCCCATGCTCTAATTAGCGAGAATAGTTTCCTTTGTCCAAGTTTTTAGATTCCGATTTCTTTTTTGTTTTACTTGGTGCAAACCCCCTCGTCGTGTACCGTTCTCCCACTTGGGAGAGTACACATGTATATGTAATGCCCTACCAGCTACTGCACAAGTACTAGAGGGGGGGTGAATAGTACTTTAAAATAATAAGGCGTATAATTCCAAATTAAATTGCAAACAACCACCAAATCAATTTGCGGAAGCTTAAATTGATTGACAACAATGAAATAAACAAAGCTAACAAACGATGTTAATGGGTTCGGATCCACCCAAGTCTCCCCGACTTGTTCCCGGTGATCCTACGTCCCAACCACCCGGATCCCCTCCGGATACTTGAGTTAGAAACCCTAACTCAAGATTTCCACTATGAATATCTTGTGAAAAACCTTCACAAGATCAAATCATACATGCAATGGCAAAGTGAATCCCACAACCCGGGATCACAAACTTCTCTCACAACCGAGAGAGCCAATAAGCAATATAAAGAGTTTAAATGAAATAAATACTCTTACCACAAAATCCTATACCTTGAGTTTTTCTTACCCAATAGGTGGAATGAAGGATTTGAGGAAGATGAAGTCACCAAGCCCTAGCACCAAGGAAATGAGCAGCAATGGGTGCCTAGGGAAGAGTTGGAGACTTGGATCAAGCAATAGCTTGAAGAGCTCACCAAGAACAAGCTTCTCTCTAGATCTAGAAATGAGAGAGAATGGCTTTCTTGTGAGGAAGAGAGCTTTAGATTTGAGGGAGAATGGCTATCTCTTTAGGGCTCAATGAATCTCTTAATGGCAGCTCTATATAAGATAGAAATGACCTAGGTTCGTATTTATAGGAACCCAAAAACATAAGTTAGGTCAATCTCCAACGGAAAGAAATCTGGGAGAATTAGTCGGTCAAAGAACAATCACTGACCGACTAGTTCATCAACTAGTCGGTCAGTCACAAAGCATGGACCGACTAAGAGCAGATCAGAGAAGAGATAGAATTTCAGACCTAGAAAACTAGTCTGAAGGCAAGTTGACTTAGTCGGTCCAAGAACAAAAGTTGACCGACTAGATTGTCAACTAGTCGGTCATCAAACGTTCTTAGACCGACTAACGGTAAACAGTAGCTTAGGAGAAATTTGGCATGTACAGTAAATCACAACTAGTCGGTCAAAGAAGCATCACTGACCGACTAGTTCACAAACTAGTCGGTCGGTGAGTCAACGTAGACCGACTAACTGTAAACAGTAAAGAACAAAGATTTAACTGACTGAAACTAGTCGGTCCAAGAACAGTGGCCGACCGACTAGATCTCCATCTAGTCGGTCAGTACTTGTTCTTGTACCAACTAACATGCACAACAAGGTCCGAATCGAAGCGCGACGCTTCGAGGAAATTAGAGTGAACATGTGCAAGAATCCTAGAGCTACGAAATGAGCGAAATGAAGATAGAAACGTAAGATATACTCAAGGCTTAACATTCTATCAATCGAAACTAAAAGACTATAAATAAAACCTTAATAAACGGTCTTTGAGAGCTTCGATTGAATCTTCATTATTTCCAAAGCGTTGCATGAGCTTCAACGAAGCTTTAGGCTTGAATACGAGCTTTTGGAAGTGTTGAGATGTCGCTTTGAATATTCTCGTGAAATTGGCGACGATCTCCAATACTGCGCTCACAAATTGTTAGTTCATGAATTATTTATGTTTGCTCATCATCCAAAACCAAATCCGGGGAGTCCAATATTCAACATTCTCCCCCTTTTTGGTGATGACAAACCAACATAAATAATAATCAAAGATAATAATTCAAATGTAAAATACTTACTCCCCCTGCATTGATGACACGTTAATTCCAAAATGAATATAAATGAATTGTATCAAGCAGACGAGTAAGATAAATAAAGTGAATTGATTTTTGAAATATCGGATTTTGAAAATCCTTTTTGTATCTTAACTCCCCTTGAATCTAACATATCAAACTAGATTCTTGGAAATTGAGTTAAATTTTTCATTTGCGCTATTTATTATCATTATCTCTCCCCCTTTGGCATTATCCCAAAAATGGGGGGCATACAACGACAACAATTAGGAAATGTAAAATCCAACATCGGTAGTCGTAGACGAAGACAATGGACCAACTTGACACCAAGAGAAAAATGTGGAAATCAAAACAAGGTGTGTCAAATTTTCCATTATCAATAAAAATCAACGATAATCAAAATCATCAAAAAAATACCAAATGTTTATTCATGTCTTGAATAAAGAAACATACTCTTCAATATTCAATATTCTTGGTTAATTTTGAGCATGAAAAACAATTCTATAAAATCCATTTAACCAACTTTTTATGCGTCGATTCGATATCACATTTCAAATATATCCAACGAATATTAAATTTGCACGACGAATAAAAGATAAAGTGATCGATGATGAACATATATATACATAGAGACAACATGAGTACATCCAAAAGATATCACATCGAATATAAGAGATACATCATATCAAGTGCTACATATCATCAAAAAGAAATACATCATCATCAACATATCATACAATCCAACACCGACAATCAGAAAGCACAAAAGCAATACAACAAGGCAACTCTCAACCACATCCTAACCCAAAACTCTCTCACTAGAATACATCATCCAAAGTGTATATGGAGAGTCCTCGGAACAACGATCACGAGGAGGAGGCAGGATCTGCAGCGTCCGTGGGTCCAGTCGACGGAGTGGACTCAGGATCTGCAGGGAGAAGAGGTGTCTCAACAGATGGAATCGTCGGGGCAGGAGTCGAGATCTCAGCAACAGGCTCAACAGCAGCAGGAGTCTCGACAGAAGCAGCAGCAGCAGATACATGAGCAGGCTCGGAAACTGGATCAGCAGCAGATGGCTCTGGAACACCGGAAGAGGTGGCAACTCCAGGAGCAGAAGTGGAAGTACCAGCAGCAGCAGAAGTGCCCTTGGGGGCACGAGTCGAAGCACGACAGATCTCCTCAACGTCCTCCTCATCCATCTCATCCATCTCCTCTCCCTCAGACACGGAAGGAGGAAGCTCAACACCCATCTGACGTGCCATACGGCAGACCACCTCCTCGGTACGAGCCAAGCGGGACTCGTGACGAAGAAGTATCCGGACGACGTCATCAAGGGTGGCAACGGGAGAAGCAGAGGCAGTGGCAGAGGCAGGGACAGACGCTGAAGGAGTCGTCCTCTGAACGTGACGAAGCGCCGCAAGAGATTTCTTGACGGCCGTCGCATTCAGCGGAGGACCGAGGGGACGCTCATCGTCACGAGGCAATGTGACACGAAAGTGACGAAACACGAGGGTCAACATGCAAGGAAAAGGAATATGAGCCGATTTATTGGACTTTCGAATACACTCGAAAGAATCAATCTTGTCGAGTATAATTCGAGCCCAATTAATCGAGCTCCCCATGAAGATCGCATAGATAAGCTTCAAAAATGGCTGGGATGGTAAAGATGAGGAGCCGTACTTGGGAAGCAAGCACGACTTCAGAATCAAATTTAGGACCCAAGCATTAGGCTTAAAAGATTTAGAGGGCACGCCAATCATAGCAGGAGGAATCTGATGGAAAATCTCTGATAGGATGGTCTGGTCAAGAGAGGAAATATCATCTACCGAGATATCAGAAGGAAGAAGGCCAGACGAAGAGATACCCAGAATCTCTCCTAAGATTTCCGCAGTGAGGACTATAGGAGTCCCCAAAACGGTCGTCTCAATAGAGTGGGTCTGATCGTACTGACCCCGGATCCTATTGGCATAGAAAAGCTTCACTAATCTAGGATAGGGGCGAGGATTCGCCTTCGGGTCAAATCGAAGGTAATCGAGAAGACCCGACGACGACAGAAGATCAGCTAGCCCTATGAAGTCGCTGAACTGGACGAAATGCTCCAGAAGCAGCGGACAATGTTCGATACGATTATATGCCGCAAGACACAAAGGGTCATCGCGACATAAGGAAATATCGACACCGCCCACCGGCATCGGAGCCTTTCCCTTAGGCTTTCGAGAAGACGTACGAGGGTGGGTGCTAGACTCGGGATGAATAGGAGGAGAGGGTTCCCTATGAGTCTCGGTCTCGGGATTATACTCCGTATCGGAATCGGTAGGAGTATGGAACGAAGAAGGAGAGGCAAGAGATTTGGCCTTTGGCTTAGGTTTGGGTTTGGGTTTGGGTTGACCTCTAGGCTTGGCGGTCGTCGTCCTCTTCTTCTTGAGAGGAGGCGAAGACGACGAAGGATGGGTGGTCTTGGCTCTACGCTTCGTAGGGGTTGGATGCTCGGGATCCGAAGAGGTTGGATCAACGGTCATCGGAGAGGGGTTAGAGGAAGGGATCGGAATGCGTGTTCTTGCCATAGTCGAAGCAAGACACGAGATCAAATCAACGAATCCTAGCACAACCCTAGAAATCCGAAACCCTAGAGGAAGAAATTTAGAACCCTAGGCAGAGAAACCTAACCCTAGAGCTGAAAACAAAACCCTAGATAGGAGAGGGAGGAGGTAGGTTTACCCTAGGAGGAAGAACGACGGCCGGCGACGGCGGAGATGATCGGAAAGAGGCCGGAAGTCGATCGGAAGGGGAAGGGTCGGGGTTTTGAGCGGAGTGAACTGAGTTTTCGATCGATTAGAATGGAAATCGATCGACTAAACTGAGTTTAAGTCGGTCGATTTCCCAAATGACCAAACAGCCCCTGGCACAACTAGTCGGTCACAGTTCAAGCACTGACCGACTAGTTCACAAACTAGTCGGTCGGTAAATGAGCTTGAACCGACTAGGTGCAAACAGTGGCTGAATCCAAGAAGACTGACAAGATTTAGTCGGTCTGCGTTCGATTACTGACCGACTAGATCTCAATCTAGTCGGTCGGTCACTGAACATGAACCGACTAAAGAGTCAAAAACTTGAAAATTAAGTTCTCTCCATAATACGCTTGGACGAAAAATCTCAAAACTCTCAATAGACATCTAAACTACCCCATTAAACATCAAAAAACAGAAATTTGACGATTACGCACAAATCGAACGAAAAATTAAGATAACACTTAAAATTCTCGAAAAATCCAATAATTCTAGCATGAATGAGATATTGTCAAGAATAATAGCATGCAAAATTATTGAATGAAACATGAATCCTATATTTCGGATTCACCCATAATCCCCAATTCTCGACGCAACCGCACAAAGGAGTCCTCCTTTAGGGGTTTCGTGAAAATATCGGCGATTTGCTTTTGGGTTTCAACGTACACTAGAATGATGTCCTTTTTAGCAACATGGTCATCTAAAAAGTGGTGGCGGACATCTATGTGTTTCGAACGGGAATGATGTACCGGGTTTTTGGAAAGACATATTGCACTTTGGTTGTCAACCATGATAGGGCAAGTATCACAATTTATACCAAAGTCTTTAAGTGTGTGTCTCATCCAAAGAACTTGAGCACACGCGGCACCGGCGGCAATATATTCCGCCTCGGTGGTTGAAAGTGATACGGAATTTTGCTTCTTGGAAAACCAAGAGACAAGAGAATTTCCTATAAAATGGCAAGTGCCACTAGTACTTTTCCTGTCGGATTTGCATCCCGCATAATCGGCATCACTATATGAGATTAACTCATAAGTGCTAGATCTCGGATAAAGTAATCCAAAATCTAAAGTGTAACTTAGATAGCGAAAAATACGCTTTACCGCTACTAAGTGAGACTCCTTAGGTTGAGACTGATAACGAGCACATATACATACGGCAAACATAATATCGGGCCTACTTGCGGTAAGATAAAGCAAACTACCAATCATACCTCGATATAAACGAATGTCTACATCCTTACCGCCCGTATCCTTGTCAAGATGCGTAGTCGTGCTCATTGGAGTCTTTTTCCCGGAGGTATTCTCCATTCCAAATCGCTTTAGCAACTCCACCGTGTACTTCGTTTGGTGGATGAAGATTGCATCGTTCATTTGGCGAATTTGGAGTCCTAAGAAATATTTGAGTTCGCCCATGTGGCTCATCTCAAATTGTTCCTTCATAACATTAGAAAACTCTTCGCAAAGAGTGAAGTTAGTAGCACCGAAAATGATATCATCAACATAAATTTGTACTAATAAAATATCATTATTCGCATGCTTAACAAAAAGAGTTGAATCGGCTTCGCCCATTTTAAAATTCAAATCCAAAAGAAAATTCTTTAGGCGATCATACCAAGCTCGAGGAGCTTGTCTCAAACCATAAAGAGCTTTCTTTAGTTTAAAAACGTGATTTGGAAATTTTTCATTTATGAAGCCCGGAGGTTGAGAAACGTAAACTTCCTCAACGACATCTCCGTTTAAAAAAGCACTTTTAACATCCATTTGAAATAATTTAAAATTCTTATGGCATGCAAAAGACAAAAGTAATCTAATTGATTCTAATCTAGCTACCGGAGCGAAGGATTCTTCGAAATCAATACCTTCCTCTTGTCGATAGCCTTGAGCTACTAACCGAGCTTTGTTCCGGACGACGACTTGGTTTTCGTCGGTTTTGTTCTTGAAAATCCACTTTGTCCCTATGACGGTGTGGTTCTTCGAAGGCAATGGAACAAGCTCCCACACTTCATTCCTCTCGAATTGAATGAGCTCCTCCTCCATGGCAAGTATCCAAGCACTATCTTCGCATGCTTCAACTATATTCTTTGGCTCTATCGATGAGGCAAAGGCACAATTGGCGAAGTGGTGAACTTGTGATCTTGTCTTGACACTATCTTGAATATTGCCAATTACTTGCTCATGGGGATGGTCGCGAATGACATGAAGTCGCTTGGGAATACCTTGATCACTTGGAACATTCTCAACAAATTCATTAGTCGGGTTAGTCTCAATAGAATCAATAGACTTAGAATTATCAAATGAATCACATAAAACATCCATAGAATCATTATCATTTGAAATTCTAGTTGGAACAAATCCTTCATTAAATGAGACATGAAGCGACTCCTCGATCGTCGAGGTTCGTTTGTTGAATATCCGGTAGGCTTTGCTACGCGAAGAATATCCCACAAAAATCCCCTCATCGGATCTCGGATCGAATTTGTCCAAACTACCATATGTGTTCTTAATAAAACATTTCGAACCAAAAACACGAAAATGTTTAACTTGAGGCAACCTACCAAACAACAATTCATAACAAGTTTGTTTAGTGCCGGGCCTCAAAAGTATTCTATTAAACACATAGCAAGCGGTGTGTACCGCTTCCGCCCAAAATTGATGGCCAAGTTGGCTATCATCAAGCATAGTGCGAGCACACTCCACTAGCGTCCTATTCTTTCTCTCAACTACACCATTTTGAGGCGGTGCACGAGGGAAAGAGAAGGTGTGAGTAATACCAACTTCATCACAAAATGTCTCAAAAGACTCATTCTCAAATTCACCTCCATGATCACTACGAATAGTGACAATGGTGTTTCCTAAGAGATTTTGTACTTTCTTAACAAAAATTGTGAAGTTTTCAAAAGCTTCATTTTTATTGCACAAGAAAAATACCCAAGTAAATCTTGAATAGTCATCTACGATGACAAGTCCATACCTTGCATTTCCTAAGGAAGCTACTCTAGTTGGCCCAAATAAATCTAGATGTAATAGCTCTAGTGGCCGTTTTGTAGAGATGCTTTTCTTAGGTTTAAATGAAGATTTAGGAAGCTTGCCGCGTTGACAACAATCACAAAAACTTTTCTTTTCAAAAACAAGCTTCGGAAAACCTTTAATAGAATTCAATTTTGAAAGCTTATATAGTGTTCCAAAGTTCACATGTCCAAAGCGTCGATGCCATAAGTGTTGTTCACTTGTGTTGGCAACGAGACATTGTTCATATGACTTAGGAAGATCCAAAATATAAATGTCTTTACGACGAGTTCCGGAAAATAATAATTTTTCATTATCCTTTCTTAAAATATGACACAATCCTTTCGCAAAGCTAACTTTGTAACCTTTGTCACAAAGTTGACTTATTGAAATAAGATTATGATTTAAACCACTAACAAGATACACATCACTAATTAATGGTTTAGAAGGGTTACCGACATTACCAACACCTATGATGGTTCCGCTCTCGTTGCCTCCAAATACGACGCGGTTTCCATTCACAATGGGAACCACTCCGGAGAGCAATCGAGCGTCACCCGTCATGTGTTTGGAGCACCCGCTATCGAGTATCCAATTCCCTTTGGAGCTAAATTTAAATTTGTTGCTCCTTTTCTTTTTCTTTTCCTTGAGTACCTAAAGATAGATAAGTTTCATATCATGGTACCCAAGGTCATTGGGTCCAAGGGATTAGACCTTTGGAAGCCAAGTCCAAGTGGACTTAGACTTCCCCACATAATTCTTACTATGCACAACATCCGAAAAATAAGCATTCATATATATTTGTTTTTCGTCCATGCTTGTGTCCTTTGGGCTCCAAATCGTGAAAACTTTGGGAGCCATCATCCTATTGGGTGCATGCATGCGACGTTGATTTCTACGTGATGCATGTTGTGGATAGGCATACGGGACATGATGGAATGGTGCACGACGAGAATTATTCATATGATGAGGTGGGTGTACATATGCATGTGTGGGAACACGTGCGTGAGGGTGTCTCACTTGGTGTGCACGTGCCCGAGAATGTGTTGCATAAAAATCATCATAAGTGTGAGATGGTGGAGTAGGACGTGTGTTCCTACGTGGCATGGAATTGGTGTACATATAAGCATGCCCCTTCTTTGGAGGTCCACCCAATGTGGGTTTCTTTCCGAAAGAGGGTGTGGACGAGGTGGAAGCACCATTGGTAGATGAACTACCAATAGAGTGTTTGCTCCCACTCGTTGAGGCTTCGGAAGTTGGCCTAACAAAGGTAGTGACCGACTTGGAAGAATTTCCCATCATATACCCCAAGCCAATGTGGTGCTTGGCCGGAAGTAAATCTTTTAGGATATTATCCAAATGGCCTTTACCCTTGTTGAATTTGTTGATTCGGCCCAATGTGTCCTCATATTTCTCTTTGAGAGAACGCAAGGAAGTATCCAAAGTGGATATTTGCGAAGTGAGCACATAAACACGAGATTTAAGATTCTCGTTCTCAATACTCAAAGTCGAGTTTTGAGAAGTTAAATCCGCTATCTCATGTTCTTCCGCATCCTCAATGCTAACATGTTCAAGTTTAGATTTGAGATTTACTATCTCATTTCTTAACTCTTCAACAACGGTGTCGTTGTTGGTGATGATAGTCTTAGGCGATGTTTGAATGCTAGCTAGGTCATCTTTTACCTTAGTATATCTATTTACTAACTTAGTATATTTTGACCAAAGTTGAGTGTTAGCATCCCTAAGATCATCCATCGTTACCTCATCGCTTTCTTCATCACTATCATCGGAAGAGGAGGATCCTTGATCGTGCTCCTCTCTTGCCATGAAACACATGTGTGCTTGCTCCACGTGCTCATCGTCCGACTCTCCGCTTGAGGAATCCTCGGAGTCGGTGAAGGTAGCTCCGACAAGTCCCTTCTTGTTTCCTTTCGTGTACTTCTTGGACTTGTCATACTTTGGCGCCTTCCACTTCTCCTTTTGCTTGTTTTGAGGACAATCCGCTTTGATGTGTCCTGGCTTATTGCATTTAAAGCACAAAGGTGGAGAGGCGTTAGTAGATGTAAACTTAGATTTGTGTTTGAAGTTACCCTTTCGGAAGAAGCGATTGAACTTCTTTGCCATGAGTGCAATGGATTCCATGTCCATTTCTTCTTCCGAGTTCTCATCATCGGTAGAGGTGGATGAAGCCGCCTTGAATGCAATCGCCTTTTTCTTAGGCGCATCTAGGTTCAAATATGACTTCATCTTTTCTTGTAGCTTCACCTTGCTATCTTTGCGTACCTCATATGACATCAAAGTACCCATTAGTTGAACTACGGTATATTTGTCCATGTCATTACCTTCCTCGATGGCGAAGGTACGTTTTTCCCAAGAAGAGGGAAGTCCTTCAATAAGCTTTAAGCACTTCTCCTTTTGAGTGTAGATCTTGCCGAGGGCCTCTAACTCGTTTATTATGTCAACGAAACGAGCGTAATATTCTTTCATCTTCTCGCCCTGTTGCATATGAAACATTTCGTAATCTTTGGTTACGACTACGAGTTTAGAGTCTCTTACCCTACTCGTCCCTTCGTGTAGAATGAGGAGGGAGTTCCAAATTTGATATGCACTCTTACATGTGCATATCTTATTGAAATCCTCGGGCTCCAATGCACATTGCAAGGCGTTCATTGCCTTGGCATTGCTTACCTCCGCGGCGACCTCCGCGGTAGTCCATTTCTCAAAATCTTCTTCTTCGGGTTCAATATACTCCTTCATTGTAGTTCTCCATAAAGATGCACTTCGGAGGAAGGTTTCCATCCGACACTTCCAGTACCCGTAGTTGGTACCGTTGAAGAATGGAGGCCTCGTAGAGGAATGTCCTTCCATCACGGAAGATGCTCCTTCACGGTTCCTGAAGGTGTCATAGTTGGAAGGTGGACGCACGGTCTTGTTGTCGTTGGCAGACATAGCTGAGAATCTGGCTCTGATACCAAATGTAATGCCCTACCAGCTACTGCACAAGTACTAGAGGGGGGGTGAATAGTACTTTAAAATAATAAGGCGTATAATTCCAAATTAAATTGCAAACAACCACCAAATCAATTTGCGGAAGCTTAAATTGATTGACAACAATGAAATAAACAAAGCTAACAAACGATGTTAATGGGTTCGGATCCACCCAAGTCTCCCCGACTTGTTCCCGGTGATCCTACGTCCCAACCACCCGGATCCCCTCCGGATACTTGAGTTAGAAACCCTAACTCAAGATTTCCACTATGAATATCTTGTGAAAAACCTTCACAAGATCAAATCATACATGCAATGGCAAAGTGAATCCCACAACCCGGGATCACAAACTTCTCTCACAACCGAGAGAGCCAATAAGCAATATAAAGAGTTTAAATGAAATAAATACTCTTACCACAAAATCCTATACCTTGAGTTTTTCTTACCCAATAGGTGGAATGAAGGATTTGAGGAAGATGAAGTCACCAAGCCCTAGCACCAAGGAAATGAGCAGCAATGGGTGCCTAGGGAAGAGTTGGAGACTTGGATCAAGCAATAGCTTGAAGAGCTCACCAAGAACAAGCTTCTCTCTAGATCTAGAAATGAGAGAGAATGGCTTTCTTGTGAGGAAGAGAGCTTTAGATTTGAGGGAGAATGGCTATCTCTTTATGGCTCAATGAATCTCTTAATGGCAGCTCTATATAAGATAGAAATGACCTAGGTTCGTATTTATAGGAACCCAAAAACATAAGTTAGGTCAATCTCCAACGGAAAGAAATCTGGGAGAATTAGTCGGTCAAAGAACAATCACTGACCGACTAGTTCATCAACTAGTCGGTCAGTCACAAAGCATGGACCGACTAAGAGCAGATCAGAGAAGAGATAGAATTTCAGACCTAGAAAACTAGTCTGAAGGCAAGTTGACTTAGTCGGTCCAAGAACAAAAGTTGACCGACTAGATTGTCAACTAGTCGGTCATCAAACGTTCTTAGACCGACTAACGGTAAACAGTAGCTTAGGAGAAATTTGGCATGTACAGTAAATCACAACTAGTCGGTCAAAGAAGCATCACTGACCGACTAGTTCACAAACTAGTCGGTCGGTGAGTCAACGTAGACCGACTAACTGTAAACAGTAAAGAACAAAGATTTAACTGACTGAAACTAGTCGGTCCAAGAACAGTGGCCGACCGACTAGATCTCCATCTAGTCGGTCAGTACTTGTTCTTGTACCAACTAACATGCACAACAAGGTCCGAATCGAAGCGCGACGCTTCGAGGAAATTAGAGTGAACATGTGCAAGAATCCTAGAGCTACGAAATGAGCGAAATGAAGATAGAAACGTAAGATATACTCAAGGCTTAACATTCTATCAATCGAAACTAAAAGACTATAAATAAAACCTTAATAAACGGTCTTTGAGAGCTTCGATTGAATCTTCATTATTTCCAAAGCGTTGCATGAGCTTCAACGAAGCTTTAGGCTTGAATACGAGCTTTTGGAAGTGTTGAGATGTCGCTTTGAATATTCTCGTGAAATTGGCGACGATCTCCAATACTGCGCTCACAAATTGTTAGTTCATGAATTATTTATGTTTGCTCATCATCCAAAACCAAATCCGGGGAGTCCAATATTCAACAGTATATACCCCAATATCCAAAAAGCCAAAAAAAGGAGAAAAGAAAAGAAAAACCCAAAAAGAAAAAAATGAATGAATAAAAATAAAAAAATTGTGTAGCCAAAAATCCAAAAAAAAATACAAATACCCAAAACCCAAAAAAATTCCCGTGTGAATATTGCCGTGAATAAAGGGAAGGCGAGAATTTGCACCGAGTGATCTACTCCACATCATCTCAACCCCCATCGTTTTCGAAAACACTTGGCTTAGGAACTTTTAGCTAGTATCTTGGCTGTAGTGGTGTGATTTCCTTAACCCTAGTTGTGAAGTCCCCGACGCATGGTACGCTTCTATTCTTATACTCTTCTCATGCATGCTTGAACTAATATTCACCGCAATTTCAAATTCGAATCAGTATTTGGGTCGTTTCCTGGGTCTGTGTATATCGAGCTTTATTGCACATCGTAGATAGCGACACCGACTGCTAGCGCACGGCCACACTCACTCGCGCTTCACCGCGTGGGCCCATGGCACTTATTTGGACTCGTATTCCTAGGTTTAGTGATGTGATTTGGCGTTTGCTTGCTTGGTGTGTCGTTTTTGATTTTGTTGGCCCTGACGGGCGATCTAGGATATAGAGTTTTCTTTTTCTCTCTTTCTCTCTATTTTCCCTCCGAGCTCCTACTCTCACTCGTCTTACTCGAGGACGACGAAGAGTTCAGCTTGGGGGATTTTGACGTGCGTTTATATTTCATAGATTTACGCGCGTTTTCTTCCGTGTTTTTCCGTATTTACCGTCGTCTTTTATTTGTTTTCTCGTGTTTTCTTGTATTTTCTTGTTTTCTTTCACTTTTCCGTACTTTCCGTGTTTTGCAGGAGTTTGTTGGCATTTGGGACGTAAAACGATGATATCATGTGTCCCCGGAGCAACGGGAGGAGTCACGCGTGATCCAGGGGATCAAACGACGAAGATTGCATCTTTCAGCCCCTCACCCGGTCGGTTGGTCATCTCCAACCGATCGGGTGATGCACGCGTGCACCACCCGGACGCAGCTTGGAGCTCACGAGAAGTCGCCCGGTCGGTTCAGTGACCGGGTCAAAAGCTCAAAGTCTCTGGAAATTCAAAGCTGATTTCCAACCGATCGGGTGACCTTCACCCGATCGGTTCACCTGTAGCTGAATTTCAACAGCCAAGACTCGGAGCTCCAACCGATCTCCTCACCCGGTCCGCTCCAAGATCCAACCGGTCGGCACCAAGATCCAACCGACCGCACCAAGTTCCAATCGACCGGTTCATACTGACCGGGTGAAACCCCCGCATTGCGCTGTGATTTTGTGAAGCGGCTCACCCGACCGGTTGACTTGTCAACCGATCGGGTGATGTCGTTTTCTATAAATAGAACCCTAGGTTTCCCAGATTCGGGAGTTGGTTATTTTTTACTGTTTTCTTCATTTTGTGACGGCTGTAATTTCCCAGTTTTTGTAAGTTTTCGGATCTTTGTAAAACTTTAGTACTATCTTAATTGCTTTACTACCTTCGCATTCCTATTGTCTGATTATGATTTTAACGGTTCATTTTCGTTTAGATCGCTTTTTAATGAATATTTGTGAGTAGTTCCTAAATCTGGGATTTTGGCGGAAACCCCTTCGGGGGCTCTTCCCGATGCATCCATAGGGTTAGAAATCGATAGGGATTAGGAATCTAACGGTTACGCGGGGTGTTTTATTGTCATCGGCGGGAAAAAGACCGCCTTTGACCGTCGGGCCAAGGGGGAATAAACTTGGCGGTTGACTCCCTAGCCATAGCTCACGCCCTTAGCGTAGACGCCGAATCCTAGCGCGCGGGAGCGGCAAGATGAGACGTTGGGAGTTATCGTTGCGGGCTTAGTGCTCCCGGAGTCGATCAGTGTTAATGGACACGGGAGTGCCCACTGATCGAACCCAGGAAGTCCGGCGTATCATCCTGGGCACCGATCGGAATATCGGGCCCATGGGATGCCAATACCACTTTTAGAGGCAACGTCTCACCATTAGACCCTAATTCCGATCGCCATCCTACCCGTAGGCCGTATCGGCGAGATTCGCTCGTTGGGGTGGAAACCAAAGTCCCGGGTTTTATTTTCTTATTGTCTATACCCTGCATTCCTTTACCGTGAGAACCCATCATTCGATCTGGGCTAGCTCGCTATATTTGCGCGTAATCACTATATTTGCGCGTAATCGCTATATTTGCTAAAGTTTAATCGTCGCTCTTAAATCTACTTTTTCGTATTCCAAAAGAATTGTTCTAGTAGATGATCACCCCACATGGGTGAGATTTGATCTCTCCAAAAGAGAGCTTCATACTTCATATATGCGTTTACAACTTTAGCAATATATTATTAGAATTGATGCGTTAACTCCCAAAAGGACATCTTCCGACGATTCGCTCCCAAAAGGAGGTTTCGTTGTGTTATACTTGATCAACCAAAGCTTACGATTCGCTGATCCTAATGAACCCATGCCATGTACATGCCTTTTATATCTATTTTTCACAAATTAGAGTTCGTTGTTCGCACGTAACAATTCCATCACCACATACTTTTCATACCACCTTCACCATCACTATTAAAGTGCTTAGATTTTATTCGTAGTTACTCTATTTGACTTAGACTTGTGGTTTCAACAGATTCTCCCGAGGATTCGACATCTGGACTCCCAGATTTTACTACTTGAACGGACTCTTGCGCTTGAGAGAAGCACCTTTCGGAGCCCATCACCAAACCTTCATCAAAACCCCAAAATCCACCTCCAAACCCATTTCTCCAGATTTTTCCCTCATTTCCAGATCTGAGCCGGATCGTTCTTCCGTTGCCGTGGTTGCTCGGCATCGCTCCTCCGCCTCTTCACGGTAATACTCGATTCCTTTAGTTTTAACATAACCCCCATTGACATGTGTGAAACCCTAATAAAATGGATTATTAGAAAGTTAGGTTTCTAATAAGAAATCGATTTAGAATCATTGTTCTAATGATTGTTTTGCCATAACAGTGATCTATTCCGTAATTAGCTTGTGACGATCTTCATTGCTCGTCAACCCCGGTATCAGGCAAGTGAAACTTGCAACTCTTGAATTGGGCCATGTCTTAGGCCATTTCCCTTGCTTTAGCGTAAAAGAGACTAGACGGTGAAAGGATAGCCGTTTAGACGCCATTGACCTAGCTTGACAACGAAGCTTGGTCCGTCACCCTCATCATGCTTGTATGTCACATTTACTTTAAATTAACGGTACGCGAATATGATCATGTCATTGCATTTTGCCTGTCACGTTTAAATTCAATTAACGGTATGCAATTATCTGTTCCTGACATTGCATATTGATTTGTCATCGTGATTGCGTAGCACACGCTACAATACTATTATTTCCTGGCTCGTGTTCCAGAAGCGAGCCCTGTAGTTGGAAACCCCAACGCTCGACACACATGGGTGGGGTAAGAGATAAGCGGCCACCTGAGCCCCGAGTTGGCCTGATCCGCCACTCCGGCCAACAGGCGAAATCTCTAGTGTTCAAGTGATTAATAGTGATACGAGATAAGCGGACTGAGCCACGAGCTGGCCAGCAGGTGGACTCTCTATGCACTAAGTGATTAACAGTGATAAGTGATAAATGATAAGTGATTAGTGATTTGGTAGTTTTGGCTACATCGTGCGTGCTCGTCTCTTCCTTTAAACTATTGCATCATACTTAACTGTCATGTCATTGCTTAATATTGTAAATGCTAGGTTGTTAGTTACTTTCAGTTTTCTTGCTCAAGTCTTTTAGACTTGCTGACATGTGCCCCTTTCTCTTTTGGGTGACGCATGTTAGACCTTGAGCCCGAGTTACTTGCTGAGGGTGAGGTGTTTGCGGACGCCGAGCTTGCGCCCGTGTTGGACGAGGACTTCGTAGACACTGGAGATCAGTCTTTGTGTCTACGTCTAGTTTTGTTAGATCCTTTGAGTTGTCGGTGCGTGGCACCTAGTTTGATACTATGTTATATTCGTCTTTTGTTTGGCCTTGTTCTGGGCCTTTAGACTCTTTCTTTTAGCCTGGTGGATTTTCTGTGATGTTGAATATTTTGTGGACAAACTGTGGGATTGGTATTTCATATCCGTCTCATATTATTATTATTATTGTTGTTTCGTTTGCAATTACAGGGACCTGCATACTAAATTTACGCTTATCAGGCGTGCAGCTTCACAGCTCCACGTTTGAGTGGACCTTCTCACGTCTCGCCTCCATTTAAGGGAAGCGGGTCGTGACAGGTTTTAGTGGTGGCCCATGCAGGTCCTTCTGTAACTGCAATTAAGGGATAACGATAATAATACAAGATTGTCCAACAAATAAGTTCGACATCTGAGCCCTAAGCTATGGGTCTAATTGTTTTGTTTTCTGTGTCATTAGATGGCAGGAAGGCGAATCACCCGTGGTGGTGGTAGTGGTGCGCCCCCTCATGACAAGGAGCCTGAGCGGGAGCCCACTAACGGAGAGATGATGCAGGTTCAGCAGGGTGTGCTTCTGCAGGTACAGAATGCTCCGGTGACTCGAGCTGCTCGGGTGGTGGAAGCCCCTCGCCCTGAGCCCGGGGCGAAGCAGTTCAGAGAGCTGGGTCCTGCATATTTTGATGGAACCGAAGGTCCACTAGCTGCTGATGAATGGATGAGGAATATCGAGGACAATCTGAAGATGTCCAAGGTCAACGAAGTTAGTTGGGTTGACTTGGCGAAGCGCCAGCTGAGGGATAACGCCAGGATTTGGTGGGATGCTGAAGAGAAGATGTTGGAGGAGCCGATCGTCTGGGCTACCTTCAAGGCCAGATTTGATGGTGAGTTCTTCCCGAAGGCTGCCAGGGAAGAGATGCTGCAGCGTTTTATCGATCTGAAGCAAGGAAGCTCGTCGGTGGACCGATATCACCAAGAGTTCATGAGGCTGAGTCGGTTTGCACCGAAGATGGTGCAGGACGCTGAGGAGAGAGCTCAGAGGTTCCTGCAGGGACTCGCTTCGGAGCTCCAGAGTTTTGTGACCTCTTCTGACCGGGAATCTTATCAGAAGGTTCTAGTAGCAGCCAAGAGGCAGGAGCTGCTCGTGAACCAGAGGAGGTGGTCTATTGTTGGTGCTGGGAAGAGGCCTGTGGAACAGGCGAGAGCTGTGGTTAGACCTGGATTCAGGCCGAACCAGCCTGCTCAGTTTAAGAGGCCAGGAGGGCCCTTTAGGAGGACTTGCCATTTCTGTGGCAAGGAGGGCCATATCAAGGAATCGTGTAGGAAGTTCTTGGGGCAATGTATTGCCTGTGGAGATCCCGCCCATGCTCTCAGGGAGTGCCCGAGGTTGAAGCAGCCTTGGAAGGCACCTATTGCTGCCCCGCCGTTGCAGCAGAGAGCCCCGGTGCCCGCTGGTCATGGGGTACTGATCACTCCTTATTTTACACCTTTTTTCCGCATGTTTGCATGCCATTTAGATCGCCCAAATCATGTTTTTCACGATATATCGACGATATTGCGATGCTTTTCACGCTTTGTTGTTTTTGTCGCATTTGAGGTGATTTGGCGCGATTTGGAGTGATCGTGAGATGCGCTCACGATAGACGGCCACCGACGACCTCCCCGAGGGGTATTTTGCTGTTGGAGAGGAGCGGAAGAAGAATGGACATCACAGGAGCGACGAGGAGGCCAAAACAATCAGTTTGGGCATTTTTTGTGTCCCACTCGGCCGAGTGGAGGAGCCACTCGGCCGACCAGCGAGACACTGCTCGGCCGACCCGTTCAGACACGATTTCCATGTGTACTCGGCCGAGCGACGGAGACCACATCGGCCGAGTGACGATACCACGTCCGCCCGAGTGGCGCCCAGACGAAGCCCCCCCAGAATATCGAAGTTACTGTTTTTCGGCCATCTGAGCTTCAGAAGACCCACTCGGCCGAGTGGATTATTACGTCCGCCCGAGTGCCTTGAAGCCATCGGCCGAGTGACTACAACTCACTCGGCCGAGCCGCCCCCGAGCTGAAGACCCCTGAAGCCCCCGACTTACTGGAAAAATGACAGGGTTTTCACTCGGCCGAGCGACTTTTTGTCACTCGGCCGAGTGCGATGCGCTGCCTGTAGCGAAATTTGCGGAAAACAGGCTGTGCAGGGGCATTTTGGTCAGGATTTTTAGACGATTTTTGGGGCTATTTAAGCTCTGTTTTTACCCTAGTTTTGGGAGCCATCTCTCAGATTTTTTGCAGCTTTTTGGAGTTTACTTTTTAGCTTTATTAATTGTGATTGGAGAGGAGAAAAACTTGGATTTTTGTTGGATTAATCGAAGATCTACATTGGTTTGCATTGTTCTTCCCCAAAAACTCTATTTTTATTGTTTATATCATTGTTGTGATGAATTCCATTGCCTATTTCATTGATTATTTTTGTGCTATTGCTATGATTTGTGAGTAGTCTCCACGTCTTGGGGCGTGGGGATGAACCCTACAAGCCCAATTTCGTATTTGTGATAAATTGGTAGAAATTGTGCTAGAATCAATAATTAGGGATTAGATTGGGATCGAATTACTACGGATAGCTAGGTATTCATATCAATTGGGATTTGCAAGAGATTGGGTCCCAATTCGATAGGAAGCCCTAGAAATCCGAATTGGGTTGGAGTCGGATTTCCGAAGTATCAGTTTGCAAGAGATTGGACCGATACTAGGACCTCCGGTTGCGATTCCGTGCCGATACCCGTTTGCAAGAGATTGGACGGGTAGGAACTATCCCAATTTAGATTGTGGACCGAGTTTGCAAGAGATTGGGCTCGGTGCGCAATTGGACGATGATGTTGATCCTAATGCTAGCTTCCCTAGGCTAGGGTTTGCAAGAGATTGGACCCAAGCCTAGGATAGCTATAGACCGGCAACAGCGCGAGAGCGTGAGCTTGGTTCCACATTTAGTTGCAACTAGTTCATCCAAATTCTCATTCTAGCAATTTTGATACCGACGAACCACATCTATGAAATACGGTGAGTAGCGGGGATTCCCCTTTCCCTAGACGTTTTTTATTTGATTTGATATTTCGCAAATTTGTCTGACGATTGTGACAGGATCGCCCAAGGCAATTATCTCTCTCTGTTCATAAACAGCCAGGTGGATCAGGAGCAAGCACGGTCATTCGTCCTCCCTGTGTTCGATACCCGCTCGCCGCTATACCGTGCGCTTGCGGTAAAACTACAACCGTCGCCTCGGGACGTGTATCCGGGGTGCGATCAAGTTTTTGGCGCCGTTGCCGGGGAGGCGATTGCGTTTGATTCTTTTTCACCCTAGCTATTCTTCTTCTTTTTATTATTATCATTATTTTTATTTCTTATTTCTTGCCTAACCCTTCCACGGTATTAATCATTTCTTTGAAACTCTGTTTCCCCTGTGCATGTACACGAGATCTACGGCGGACCCAGAAGGCTTATTATTTGATCCCGAGATCGAACGTACCGCGCGGAGACTTAGAGCGGAAAAGAGACAAGATCCGGAAGGGAGGTATATGACCAACCGGGAAACTCCTGAAGAATTGGCGGCAAGGATGGCAAGGATAATCTCTATTCGAGATAGGCTTCGGCCTAAGACTTCTTCTACCACCTCGTCCATTGCCATGCCGGGGTTGGCGGCCGACAAGAACTTCGAGCTAAAGACTGGATTGGTGGTGTTGATGCAACAAGACCCGTTTCATGGGAACGCACATGAGAACCCCCACTACCACATCCAACTATTCTTGTCAAAGTGCGCCACATTTCAGATGACGGGGGTCTCCGACGACGCTATCAGACTGCGCCTCTTCCCCTTCACGCTTAAGGACAAGGCACTCTATTGGTTGAGGACGCAAGCTGACGGAGTCTTCACTACTTGGGACGAGTTGGCGAGCGCATTTATTGACAAATTCTATCCGCCATCCAAGACGGTGAAGATCCGGAGCGCTCTCATGTCCTTCAAGCAAGGACCACAGGAGACGCTCTATGAAGCTTGGGAGCGATTTAAGGATTTACAGCACCAATGCCCGCACCACAGTATAGAGGACTGGGAGCTAGTTCATAGCTTCTACAACGGTCTCCAACCGGGGACCAAACAAATTATTGATGCCGCGGCAAATGGTGCAATCTTGTCAAAGACTCCCGAGGAAGCTACGGCCCTAATTGAGGAGATGGCCTCAAATAACCAACAATGGGGCGATGAGCGAGGACACTCCACATCCTCCTTAAAGCCAACTAGCATCTACGAGGCGAAGGCCGTAGCAGAGCTCACGAGCAAATTTGATTCTCTCCACAAGGTGGTGGAGAGATTGGAGAAATATATCACGGAACCCCAAGGAAGCCCATCCACCTCCGCACCGACCAACCAAATGTGTGATTGGCAAGACCAATCTCAAGTCATGTACTCGGGAGGAGAGCAAGGAGAAGGATCCTTGGAGCAAATACAATATGTTGCGGGGAACCAAGGGTATTGGTCCAATCCGGCCGTAAGAAATCATCCGGGATTCTCCTACGCCAACAATGAAGGAGCCTTGAACCCGCCACAACCACCGCCTCAACAAGCTCGACCACCACCACCCCAACAACAAAACTATCCACCGAGGGGGCCTCCGCAACAAAACTTTCCACCGAAGCAACAAGTCCCACCGTATAGGCCTCCCGGATACAACCAAGGGTGGAGGAATCAAAATCAAAACCCTCCACAAGCTCCTCAACGAACCGACTTCGAATCTAAAGTGGAGGCGTTCATGGTCGAGCAAAATAAGGTGAATGCTACTTTGAAGGCGGGGCAAGAATCTCTCAATACCGTAGTGGCTCAAATATCGGAGCAATTAGCGTTGCTCAACCGGAACACTCAAAGATTGCCGGCGCAACCGGAGCAAAACCCACGGGGCAACACGAGCCACATCAACGCCGTAGTTGCCGTCACTACTAGAGGCGGGAAGGACACCACCCCCGCCATGATTCCTATTGAGGAGGCCGTGGAGGAAAGTTTGGAGCCGGTTGAGCCGATAGTCGAGATTGAAAAGGAGAAGGAGCCACGAGACAAGGAGAAATCTAGGGCGGAGCAATTAATTGAGGAGAGGCGCTTCATGCCACCGGTCCCATTCCCCCAAAGACTAGCGAAAGCGAAAATGGAAAAAAGGCTAGCGAAATTCCTCGAGTATCTAAGGGGAGTTAGCCTCAATATTCCCTTCCTCGACGCCATCGTCGAGATCCCAACGTATGCTAAATTCTTGAAGGACTTGATTTCGGGGAGGAAAAGGAAGGAGAAGATAATGCTAGCCGAGGAGGGCTCTTGGTTCACCAAGAGAGAGAAGGAGCCGGCAAAATTTAAGGATCCGGGGAGTTTTCGGATTCCTTGCACCTTGGGCGGCGTGCCTCTTCAAAAGGCGTTGGTCGATCTTGGGGCTAGCGTGAGTCTCATGCCCCTCTCCATGTTCTTAAAGCTTAACACCGGGACAAAGTTGAAGCCCACCGACATGCGCATTCAATTAGCAGATGGCCGGATAACAAGGCCGGTGGGGATTGCCGAGGACATCCCACTTCAAGTCCCGGGTGGGATATGCTTACCATGTGACTTCGTCATCATGGACATTAAGGAGGAGGGAGACACCTCATTGATACTTGGACGCCCCTTCCTCGCCACCGCCGGAGTCATCGTCGACGTGCGCGAAGGTACACTTACTTTAAACGTCGGCAACATCGAGGTGGAGCTCCACATTCCTAAGGCAATGAAACACATGCCTCACCACGAGGAGCTCGATTACATGGACCTCCTTGATGAGGTGATAGAGGAGGCGATTCCTCATTCAATTGGTGCCCTCTTTGATGAAGAACTTGATGAAGGCCCGGATTTAGGCCGAGATGAAAAGATTGAAGACGACTCCCCCGACTTCTCCGCTGATGAAGATGAAGGCGACGCTGATGTCGCGAGGATTCGAGAGCTCTGCAAGCTCTCGAAATTAAAGTCTCCAAAGAAAGCCCCGCCGGCACGGAAATCGGCATCGCCGGTTAAGCCGTTGACCGGGGCAAATGCTAGCTTGGGGGAGCCTCCCCCCAACACCATTCGGGACAAGAGACCTCCGAGGGAGACCGCTACGCCGCCACGTCCAAATCCAAGCGCGCTCCCCGGGAAGTTTGACGGGTGCATCTCATATGCACCAAACATCCCGCATTGATTGAAAACTATAGGGGGTCGAGCTCACGACCTAAAACGAGCGCTTGTCGGGAGGCAACCCGACGGTTTTTGCTTTATTTTTTTTATCTTTTTCTTTATTTTCGTTTAGAAATTTTTAGTATTTTGAGTCACCCGACCAAAAATTTTGTGATAACGGGTCCTATTTTTCTTGACAGGAGAGAAGATAGGTAGATCATCATGAGGAGGATGAACGAGACGATGAGGAGCGCCCCAAGAAGGCGTTCGATGCTTAGGAGGAGCATGAAATCGACTGGAGAGGGAAAGACGGAGTTTAGAGCCCAAACGAAGACAAACAGCAGAATACAAGGCTCACTCGGCCGAGTATACTAGTCACTCGGCTGAGTCCAGAAGTTCGTCCGGCCGAGCCGCTCACGAACGAGGGAAGTCTGCTGTACCCAACTCTCTGTTTATTTTCTCGATTTCGATATAACTGCTACTCGGCCGAGTACATATATTCACTCGGCCGAGTAAAACGGATACCCTCCTAGGGCGAGTCTTGCCGAGTAGCTTGAGTCACTCGGCCGAATGGACTTACTCCACTCGGCCGAGGCTGGCAAAGCCACTCGGCCGAAGCGATATCGGGGAGAAAATTTCTATTGCCTCGCTCGGCCGAGTGACCACGTCACTCGGCCGAGTCGTAACTTTCTATTATATAAGTGACGAAGGGGCGCGGATTTCGAAATCTAAATTCCCAAATCCGCCCGCACCCCTTCGCCTACCCTCGCCCGATTCCCCCTCGCCCAACCCTCACTCGCCCGACCACGCCCGCGCGCGCCGCCGCTCGGCCAGCCACCGCCGGCCGACCGACGCCGCGCCCCGCCCGAGTCGCCGCCGGCGACCTCGTCTCCGATCGCCTCCGGTATAGCTCGATTTGACAATTTTCTTCTCTTTTTGCGTAGTTTTCGAGGATCCGTGTATTAATCGAACCCCTAACCCGAATCAATTCCCATATCTATCTGTTATACCCCTATTGCTCCATACATTTTGATTATTACTCGCTGATATCGCTTTTCCATGCGCAGGTTGCTTTTTGGAGCTTAGGGGAGCTCAGGGGAGCTTCTACGGGCTGTTTTGGATTTCGTGGAGGCGCGGACTTCGCACGCTTCCACCGCTTAGCACTCGCGGCGTGTTTTGGTACACTCTTTCCACTCTTTTTGCACACGCTGCACTTTTTCACTTTTCGGCGCGCTCGGGGCCGATATGCCGCCCCGGACACGGCCTCGGACGAGGAGACCTTCCGCTAAGCGGAAGAGGTCGGATGACGCCGGCCCCGCCCACGAGGCGGAAGAGTCTCCTCCTCCTTCTCCCGCACACCCCGCACAGCCTGCAGGCCCCGCACACCCCGCACAGCCTGCAGCGCACCCACAGCCCGCACAGCCTCTCCCTGCCGATCCACAGCCACCACCACCGGCCCCACTGGTCGGGCCGCTCGGGATTACGTTCCGAGACGACGCACACCGCGCCGTCTTCGAGCGTATCTCCCAGTGCTCGATCGTACCCTCCAGGTTCGCACACCTCGCTGACCTAGGACGCCTGGGGGTACTTGAGGGGATACTCACGTTGTACGACAACGTGGGTTGGCGCGACTTCCTTCAGGTGTCGGCGGATACTTTTACCCGCCCGACACTTGAGATTTTGAGTTCGATCGCCCGGACCGATGAGGGATGCTCATTCCGGTTCATGGATCGAGAGTGCCAGGTCACTCTCGATATGATGAGAGCATTTTTCTCTTGGCCCGCCGTCCCCGGTGCCGATCGCGGTTACGGCCCCACACATATCCCTCCACCCTCTTTCGACGCCGGTGCCTTCTGGGCACGTATCACGGGTCTCCACGCCGCCTTTGACCCTAGTAGGGCCAAGGCCTCAGCCATCGTACATCCCTGCCTTCGCATTGCTCAGCGCCTTATGGCGACGACATTTTTGGCCAGATATGAGCCGGGCACGATGTCTACGCCAGAGCTTTACATGCTCTACGCGATGACCCGTCCCAGAGCTCTATCCAGGGATGGAGATGAGCTTGTCCCCGCCGTCGTGATCGATATCGCGGCATGGTACTTAGACCGCATCATTGTATCGGTGGGCGCCCGCTCACCGATATGCTGCGGCGGCCTGATTACCCTGCTGGCTCTTATGACCGGCGAGGATTTCCCCGACGACCTGTGGCGAGTATCGGGCCCCACCTCTTTGTCGATAGACGTTATGGCCCGGATGAAGATGCTTCGTCCGCATGGTGAGCGTCACTGGGTCTGGTTGCACGGCCCCTATGGGGCCGATTACATGATTCTCCCGAGCCCTGCTCGGACTCTGATTGCACCAGCCCACGTTGACTGGATTCCGGCGGCGGATGTCCTCATCCCCGCTGCGTACGTGCTCGAGGCCGAGGAGGCCGAGCAGGCCCACGCTGCCCACGCTGCTCCCGCAGACCCTGCTGCACACCCTGCCGAGCCTGCTGCCCACCCCGTCGACCCTGCGGCCTCTCAGCCTGTTCCTGACGTTTCCACTGCTCTTGACACTTCTGTCCCCACCTCTGCCTGTGTCGAGAGTACTTTTGCTGAGCCCACTTCCACCACTGTCACCACTTCCGAGGCTGTCCCCACCACTCCCGCTACCACCTCCGGCCCTCTGTCCGTGGAGCCTCTTTGCTCCGCTCTCCCCCAGCGCCCGCAGACCTTTGTTGAGAGTGGAGAACCCTCGTTCGCCGCGGTCGTGGAGACCATGGCTAGCATGATCTCCGCTGGGATTGCGCCTTTTGGTCCACACACTTCCGCCCCAGCGGGAGATTCCTCTGTCTCCACAGCTGCCATATTCTCCGAGAGCGTCGTGGCGTCTGTCCACACTTCTGGGCCACTGACCTCTCTTGCCGCCTCGCAGCCGCTTTTGTACTCTTCTTTCGCTACCGCTGCCTCCACTTCCCACCGCCCGTCCCGACCTCACACTGAGGCCCGGCCCACATTTCCAGGCGCGGCACCTTTCGTCCCCTTCCCTGCTGAGCCCGTTACATACTCCACTCGCGTACGCCAGCCTCGCCCTGCGCAGCCCCGACAGGTGCGTCCCTCTGCACCACCCCCGCCCGACACTGTACTGCAGAGCATACGTGCTCTTGAGTTGGCGGTGAGTGGTCTTAGAGGAGACCTTAGGACCCTGTCCGCCACCGTCTCCGCGATGGCTGGACGCTTTGACCTGATCCCTCACATCCACTACTGCCTGACACAGATCTTAGAGCGTCTTCCGCGCGTACCCCCGCCCACCCAGCAGGTTCCCACACACCCTCCCACACACACTAGACCTGCTTCCACTTCCACTTTCACGCCCACCCCAGCTCAGCAGCCTGTCCAGCCTACACCACCACCACCTCCTCCGCCTCAGGACGGAGACGGCGCGGCACCGCTTTCTTAGGCACTCTTGATGCCTTGATCCATTCCTGCAGTGGTGCTGCCCGTCTCTGCTGGGTCCTGATGCACTTTTGTACCCCCCCCCCTCCCCTCACTTATTTTGCGATTATATTTTCGATCATATCTATTTGTGCTTATCGTATCATATTTACTTGGGATTCTCATTTTGATCACATCTATATATATCTTTTTGGGAGAGAGGGAGAGTTTTTTTTTTGGTGCCTCATTTATTTTCATACCACTCCTATCTGTGCATGCATCATTTCCGCATCATATTTTCATTTCCTTTTTTTTCCTTTCATTATCTTTTTTTTTCTACCCATCATGCATGCATCCTCACTTGCCCCTCACATTACTTCTCTCTCTGTGTGCCACACTTTGCACATTGAGGACACTGTGCCGTTTAGCTTGGGGGAGTGAGTTCTCACTTTCTTTTTCGATTTGCCACCTTTATTTTCAGTTTTTCACACCGCTTTTCACTTTTGCACTCATTTTTCATTTTTCATTATTTTTCTTTTATTTTGCCATGCATCACGTTTTCCTTACTTTCCTGTGTGCCGCATTGCATAGTTCTATTTTCCTTTTATCTTTACTTCCTTCTTTTTCATCTCATGCTAGAGATGAATTTTCTGTGATGATGTCCACGTGGAGTTAGCTTATTCTATATGCATGCTATATTTGTCGTGTCTTAGACTTCATTTCTGATATCATATGCTATGACTTGCTTTGCATTCAGGAGTAGTAACCCACAATTTTTTTTCCCTCATGAAAATGGATGAAATTTTATTATTAGCTGAGCCTGAATATTCATATGTATGCTATCACAGAAAACACACCAAGATTCACGCATTGAATGCCTATGTCTGGAGTACTGACTTCTTTTCCTTTATCACTTCTATATGCATGAATTGTACACTTCACTTCCGGATGATTGAATGATGATTAGCTAAGATATATCTGGATTAGTTAGTTTTTTTTGTGATCGAAACTGAGTAGATTAGATTACCCCGCTGAAGTTGTCGTGCATGTCTTATAGAGTGAGCCGAGAGTTATATTTATTTCTTTCTCCACAAATCTTGAACATCATTTCTCTACTTTTAAAGATCATTGGTGAATCTCCCCTTAGTGACTCTATTTTATGGCATTTCCCCCGCTATTAGTTCCTAGCTCCAAACCTCTCATTATAAAAAAAAATTAATAATAATAATAATAAGAGAGGAGAACATTCTTGTATATCATTATCTCTCTTTGAGTTGGGATCATTGTATATATCTTATATAAAAATAAAAAAAAAGAGAGAAAAGAGGAAAAATCCTCAATAAAAGATCCCATCTCGCTTACTTTCTTTCTTCTTTCTCTTCTTTGCCTTTGGAGCTATATAAAAACGGGGATGTAAATATTTTTGTGCCACCACGCTTTTAGATAAGCTTGGGGGAGGGGATCCATTGATGTGTGAGAGAGTGACTACTTGACATTGCACGACAACCTAGGCTAAGTAATATTTTATACTCGGTGAGATTGTTTCTAGCTTTACGAAATCCAGAAATCTAAGCCTAGCATTCATTTCATGAAATCCATACTTTTCAATTCTCTCTATTCTATGATGTGATACTCTTACACTCCAGATAGAAAGCGTTTAATTGAAAAGTGTGTGATCTGAGATTTGTATACCGCTTTAGATGATTCAGGCGATGTTAATTTTAAAATTATTCAGTTTTTCATGATTATACCATCGTTCGTGGGTTTTCTATTTTCTACTTGCACTATTATACTATGATGTCAAAATGAGGTTCTTTGACATGTATTTCTCGCTCGATGCATGCTATAAGAGTAAGTGAAACCCGCGTCCTGAGAAAATGATCTAGCATCCTATCTTTCTTTCTTTCTTTCTTTATTTTCGTTTGGTTTTCATTCTTCTTCGTTTTTCATTTTTTTTCGTTTTTTTCGTCGTTTTCGTATTCCGAATCCACCGGGTTCGCCTTTTACTTATCTTCCTCGATGACGAGTAAGAGACAAGCTTGGGGGATTTTGATCACTCCTTATTTTACACCTTTTTTCCGCATGTTTGCATGCCATTTAGATCGCCCAAATCATGTTTTTCACGATATATCGACGATATTGCGATGCTTTTCACGCTTTGTTGTTTTTGTCGCATTTCAGGTGATTTGGCGCGATTTGGAGTGATCGTGAGATGCGCTCACGATAGACGGCCACCGACGACCTCCCCGAGGGGTATTTTGCTGTTGGAGAGGAGCGGAAGAAGAATGGACGTCGCAGGAGCGACGAGGAGGCCAAAACAATCAGTTTGGGCATTTTTTGTGTCCCACTCGGCCGAGTGGAGGAGCCACTCGGCCGACCAGCGAGACACTGCTCGGCCGACCCGTTCAGACACGATTTCCATGTGTACTCGGCCGAGCGACGGAGACCACATCGGCCGAGTGACGATACCACGTCCGCCCGAGTGGCGCCCAGACGAAGCCCCCCCAGAATATCGAAGTTACTGTTTTTCGGCCATCTGAGCTTCAGAAGACCCACTCGGCCGAGTGGATTATTACGTCCGCCCGAGTGCCTTGAAGCCATCGGCCGAGTGACTACAACTCACTCGGCCGAGCCGCCCCCGAGCTGAAGACCCCTGAAGCCCCCGACTTACTGGAAAAATGACAGGGTTTTCACTCGGCCGAGCGACTTTTTGTCACTCGGCCGAGTGCGATGCGCTGCCTGTAGCGAAATTTGCGGAAAACAGGCTGTGCAGGGGCATTTTGGTCAGGATTTTTAGACGATTTTTGGGGCTATTTAAGCTCTGTTTTTACCCTAGTTTTGGGAGCCATCTCTCAGATTTTTTGCAGCTTTTTGGAGTTTACTTTTTAGCTTTATTAATTGTGATTGGAGAGGAGAAAAACTTGGATTTTTGTTGGATTAATCGAAGATCTACATTGGTTTGCATTGTTCTTCCCCAAAAACTCTATTTTTATTGTTTATATCATTGTTGTGATGAATTCCATTGCCTATTTCATTGATTATTTTTGTGCTATTGCTATGATTTGTGAGTAGTCTCCACGTCTTGGGGCGTGGGGATGAACCCTACAAGCCCAATTTCGTATTTGTGATAAATTGGTAGAAATTGTGCTAGAATCAATAATTAGGGATTAGATTGGGATCGAATTACTACGGATAGCTAGGTATTCATATCAATTGGGATTTGCAAGAGATTGGGTCCCAATTCGATAGGAAGCCCTAGAAATCCGAATTGGGTTGGAGTCGGATTTCCGAAGTATCGGTTTGCAAGAGATTGGACCGATACTAGGACCTCCGGTTGCGATTCCGTGCCGATACCCGTTTGCAAGAGATTGGACGGGTAGGAACTATCCCAATTTAGATTGTGGACCGAGTTTGCAAGAGATTGGGCTCGGTGCGCAATTGGACGATGATGTTGATCCTAATGCTAGCTTCCCTAGGCTAGGGTTTGCAAGAGATTGGACCCAAGCCTAGGATAGCTATAGACCGGCAACAGCGCGAGAGCGTGAGCTTGGTTCCACATTTAGTTGCAACTAGTTCATCCAAATTCTCATTCTAGCAATTTTGATACCGACGAACCACATCTATGAAATACGGTGAGTAGCGGGGATTCCCCTTTCCCTAGACGTTCTTTATTTGATTTGATATTTCGCAAATTTGTCTGACGATTGTGACAGGATCGCCCAAGGCAATTATCTCTCTCTGTTCATAAACAGCCAGGTGGATCAGGAGCAAGCACGGTCATTCGTCCTCCCTGTGTTCGATACCCGCTCGCCGCTATACCGTGCGCTTGCGGTAAAACTACAACCGTCGCCTCGGGACGTGTATCCGGGGTGCGATCAGGTACCCCTTGTTCCGCAGGGGCATGCCTTTCGGCAGGCGGTTCCGCCAAGGAGGCAGGCATTTCTGATGACCGAGGAGGAGGTTTTGGCCATGGATGAGGTCATTGCAGGTAACTTCCAATCTAGTTGTTCCTTCCCTAATTAGTTGATTGTTGAAATTATGTTGGATGCTTGTGTGGGAATGTTGCTAGAGTAAGATTTGATTGATTAGACTGTTTGTTAGGTGTGGTTTTGGTTTGCACGTTCCCTGCCCGAGTCCTCTTTGACTCAGGTGCGTCGATGTGTATTTTGGCCCAGAGCTTCGTGGAGAAGCATTCCTTGTCGACGTCCCCTCTCTCCAAGAGTTGGAACATCGTTACAGGGAATGGAGTAGTCACGGTGCATCGTGGGTGCAGTCCTTGCTCTGTGGTGGTTTTTGGACATGAGCTTTATGCTGATTTTATTGTCCACAACATCACCAACTACGATGCGGTCTTTGGGATGGATTGGCTTGCGAGCTTCTATGCTACGATCGACTGCAGGAGGAAGAAGGTGGTGTTCGAGATTCTCGGAAATCCAGTATTTGAGTTCAGTTGTGGTAGCAGTTCGCTTGGTCCTGTCAGATTTCGGGCCAGGCCGGAGGAGGTTGTGGCTATGCAGATGGAGATGGAGTGGCCAGCTGTGGTGCGAGATTTTGGCGACGTCTTCCCCGAGGAGATGTCTGGTTTGCCACCTGATCGAGCTCTAGAATTTTCTATTGATCTTGTTCTGGGAGCGCAGCCGATTTCGAAGGCGCCGTATCGTATGGCACCTGCAGAATTGGAAGAGTTGCGGAAGCAGTTGGATGAGCTTTTGCAGAAGGGTTATATCAATCCTAGCGTGTCTCCGTGGGGAGCACCGGTGTTGTTGGTAAAAAAGAAGGATGGTTCGCGTCGTATGTGCGTGGACAATCGGGAGTTGAATGCGGTGACCATCAAGAATAAATACCCGTTGCCTCGCATCGATGATATTTTTGATCAGCTTGGAGGTTCGAGGGTGTTTTCTAAATTGGATTTGAGGAGTGGTTACCATCAGTTGAAGGTGAAGAAGGGAGATGTTCCGAAGACAGCGTTCAGGACGAAGTATGGACACTATGAGTTTGTGGTTATGCCTTTCGGCGTAACTAACGCACCCGCGGTTTTCATGAATCTGATGAACCTGATTTTCTACGACTTTTTAGATAAGTTTGTCGTTATCTTTATTGACGACATTCTGATCTACTCGAAGTCGGAGGAAGAGCATGCCTCGCACTTGAGGATGGTATTGGAGATTCTGAGGAAGCATCGGTTGTATGCGAAGTTTTTGAAGTGCGAGTTCTGGCTGGATAGAGTTGCTTTTCTCGGGCATGTGGTGATTGGAGACGGTATTTCAGTGGATCCCGAGAAGATTAGGGCCATCAGAGAGTGGCCTGTTCCGTCGTCAGCTTCCGAGATCCGGAGTTTCCTTGGTTTGGCGGGATATTATCGTCGTTTCATTAAGGACTTTTCCCGTATTGCCGAGTCGATGACCAGATTGACGCGGAAGGATGTACCTTTTGTTTGGTCGGGTGATTGTGAGAGTGCTTTTGGTGTTCTGATAGAGCGTCTGACGACTGCCCCTATTCTTGTTGTGCCTGATCGCAGCGGTGGATTTGAGATCTTTTGCGATGCTTCTGGCAAGGGTCTCGGTTGTGTGTTGCATCAGCACGGGCATGTTGTGGCTTATGCGTCTCGTCAGCTCAAGGTTCATGAGAAGAATTACCCGACGCATGATTTGGAGTTGGCTGCCGTGGTATTTGCTCTTAAGATTTGGAGACACTTCCTGCTGAGTGAGAAAGTGAAGATTTTCACCGATCACAAAAGCTTGAAGTATATTTTTACTCAGAAGGAGCTCAACATGCGACAGCGTCGATGGTTGGAGCTTATGGCGGATTATGAGATTGATTTGCAGTATCACCCTGGCAAGGTGAATGTGGTTCCAGATGCTTTGAGTAGGCTTCCCGCGGTAATGATGTTGACCTCGCAGTGGAGATTGCAGCAGGATTTTTGTGAGTCTGGTGTGGAGATTGTCCTTCCTGGGGTGACTTCTTCGTTGATGTACATGCAGGTGCAGTCAACGATCGTGGATCAGATTAAGGCGAGTCAGGCCGGAGATCCGAAATTGGTAAGGATTCGAGGGCAGGTTGAAGCAGGTCTGCGGACTGACTTTTTGATTCATGAGGATGGCTCGCTGAGGTTTGGAGCCAGGCTGTGTGTGCCAGCTGGGGATATTAGAGAGGAGTTGATGGTGGAGGCACACAGTTCGCCGTATTCTGTGCGTCCTGGTGGCACCAAGATGTACCAGGATCTTCGTCTGAATTATTAGTGGCATGGTATGAAGAGGAGTGTGGCTCGGAGTGTGGCCAAGTGTTTGGTTTGCCAGCAAGTGAAGGCGGAGCATCAGCGTACGGCCGGGTTGCTGCAACCGCTTCCGATTCCGGAGTGGAAGTGGCAACACATCACTATGGATTTCGTGACTGGACTGCCTCGGAGTCCGAAGCAGAATGACGCGATTTGGGTGATCGTAGACCGATTGACCAAATCTGTGCACGTTATTCCATTCCGAGTGGGACAGTCCACTGAGGCGCTAGCAAGGAGATATATGGAGGTAAAATTCTTTTACTCTCCGTTTTATGTCCTTTTCCTAGTTTGGATAGTGATGTAACGTGAATCGTGCAGGAGGTCGTGCGACTTCACGGAGTCCCCGTGAGTATCGTGTCTGACAGAGACACGAGGTTCACATCTCAGTTCTGGCAGAGTTTGCAGAAGAGTTTGGGTACGCGTCTGAGTTTCAGCACGGTGTACCATCTGCAGACGGATGGCCAGTCCGAGAGGACGATTCAGATTTTGGAAGACATGCTGAGAGCGTGCATGTTGGATTTCAAGGGTTCGTGGGAGGACCATCTACATTTGGTGGAGTTTTCTTACAACAACAGCTTCCAGGCGAGTATTGGCATGGCGCCTTTCGCCGCTTTGTATGGGAGGAAATGTCGATCGCCATTGAGTTGGGATGACGTTGGTGATCGGGAGCTGTTGGGACCTGAGATGATCGTGGAGGCCGTGGATATCGTCAGACATATTCGGGAGAGGTTGAGGATTGCTCAGGACCGTTTTAAGCATTGGGCGGATGCTAAACGTCGTCCTTTGGAGTTTCAGCCGGGCGACCATGTGTTTCTGAGGATTTCCCCGAATCATGGAGTGATTCGTTTTGGGAAGCGAGGGAAGTTGAGCCCGCGATACATTGGACCATTTGATGTTTTGGAGAGGGTCGACGAAGTAGCTTATCGCTTAGCCTTGCCGCCATCTTTAGAAGGAGTCCATGATGTTTTCCATGTGTCGCAGCTTCGTCGATACATCAGCGATCCGTCTCATGCCGTGGATTTCTCGGAGATCGCCGTTCGCTCAGATTTGACGTATGACCAGCATCCAGTGCAGATTCTGGACAGGCGTCAGAAGTCACTTCAAAACAAGGTCGTCGATCTTGTTAGAGTGATGTGGCGGCACGGTTCGCCGGGAGAGTCCACTTGGGAGAGAGAAGATGAGATGCGAGAGCGTTTCCCACTTTTGTTTCCGGACACGTGAGTGTTTGGAAATTCCGAGGACGGAATTTTTCTTAAGTTGGGGAGGATGTAACGACTGGTTTTCATGTATCTGGATTTATTATATTATAATATATGTTTTGGTGGATTTTCTCCTCATGTGTGGTTTTCGTCTCCGTAACTTTCATTTTCGATCGTTTCGTCGTGTTTTCTCGTTTCTTCCTTAGGATCGTCGATTTCGGAGTAAGTCATTCGTGACGGGCTTCATAACGGTCGTATCTTACTGCTAGATCAAGCCTAGGAGTCTTAGGAATCGATCCCGGAGCTCCGCGCTCCGTATCGGAACTTTTGGTGCACGTTAGCCGGTATAAGAAGGGGCACCGACCGACTAGATGACGATCCAGTCGGTTGGTAATCCTTCTTGAACCGACTAGTTGGCTTTCTAAATTATTCTGGAGTTACTGTTTATCGTCAGTCGGTCTAAGAAGGTTGGTTGACCGACTAGGTTGCAAACTAGTCTGTCAGCAATGCTTCTTTAACCGACTAACTCTTCAACTAATTTTTGGTATCAATACTGTTCACTCTTAGTAGGTCCATGAACGTTCGTCGACCGACTAGATTCCAAACTAGTCGGTCAGTAGTTGTTCATTGACCGACTAACTCTTAGTTCAGGTTTTCGACTGAAGCTACTGTTTACACCTAGTCGGTCTACGTTGGTCGACCGACCGACTAGTTCCCAAACTAGTCGGTCAGTGGTTGTTCTTTGACCGACTAACCAGTGCTGTAAACCCTAGTTTTGCCCTAGCCGCCACCAAACTCTATAAATACCCCTCCAAACGTTTTCTTCTTCTCCCTCACGACCTAAAACCCTAATTTTTCCCCCATTGAGCCCCCATCTTCCTCAAGCCATTAATCCTTCATCCCAAGCTCATCCTCCATCATCCAAACCCTCCCTTGTCACAACCCATCTCTCATCTTCCCCAAATGATTTGGGTTCAATATTGCGTATTTGACCCCCCCATTTAGCCCTATTTTGTGCTCATGTGATTCTACTTTGGTCTCTATTACATACGTATTTTCTACACATTTATTTATGAGAGAAAACACACTATTTGAGCACAAAACAGCATTTAACGATGCAATTCTGCACATTTTATATTTTTCCTAGCTTCGTCTCGATCGCACGATTCCAACGACTATTTATTTGTATTTTTCTGAGATTTGTGCTAATTTCTGTGCTTTATTGAATGCAGAATACAATTTATTGGAAATAAAATAAGTTTGCACGAATATTGGCGGACACGTGGCGCGATCGCACCCGCCCCCGCCTCATCCGACGGCTTACGGAAAGCGGAAAAGGCGAATTATTACGACCGTTCGATTTCAATCGAACGGCTCATAACCTCCCGCTTGAGCTCGAAGCGCAGATCACAGGCTGGGTGACGTGGCAGCATCTGGTCCGTTGCTCGGACATCGCACGGGCGAGAACAGAGCGGCGACGTGGGTTGTTTTCTAGCGACTGATCAAGATCGAACGGCTGACCATCAAGCCGCAAACGATTCAAAAGGCGCATCTTCGTCGCGCGACGTGGCCTCGCTGCAGCCCTCCGATCACGATCCGACGGCCCGTAGCGCTCCCGCCCGATGCAACGAGAATTTAAAACGATTTGGCGACGTGGCCAGCGCCCATCCGTCCGATCGTAAATCCAACGGCCACCGTTGCTCCGAGCTGAAGTCGGATCCGAGTCCGCTTGCGCGCGATTTTTTGGAGACACGTGGCGGCTCCTCAGACGATCCCGCTTGGATCAACGGCCAGCAAATGCCCCGCTCGAGATCAGCGGTCGAGATCTGTTCGGGTGCGATTACTGTGCGGGTTTGAACCCGTTAAGCCCAATAAACCCGCAATCTTATTATTTAAACGTATTCTAGGGTTTTTGGGCGTATAATTGGCGTATTGGAGCACTTAGGAGCCGTATTTTCTTCTGCAAAAATTCTGTAAAATTCCAGAGCCTAGTTTCTAATTTCCAGAGAGTTTTGAAGACTTTTCAGAGAGAATTGGTGATATTTTCTTCAACTTTAGCTTGTATTTGGGTGTTTTAGCTTGTATTTTGCCTCTAAACTTCCGTATTTTGCTATTAAACCTATGAATTCTGATCTGAAAATTGTTTATTTCTGCACCATGAGTAGCTAAATATTTTATGTGCATGGTATGGAGTAATTAGGTGATGTGAATCGTATTCGTTGGTTGTATTATTGCGCGTAATCGCTATATTTGCTAAAGTTTAATCGTCGCTCTTAAATCTACTTTTTCGTATTCCAAAAGAATTGTTCTAGTAGATGATCACCCCACAAGGGTGAGATTTGATCTCTCCAAAAGAGAGCTTCATACTTCATATATACGTTTACAACTTTAGCAATATATTATTAGAATTGATGCGTTAACTCCCAAAAGGACATCTTCCGACGATTCGCTCCCAAAAGGAGGTTTCGTTGTGTTATACTTGATCAACCAAAGCTTACGATTCGCTGATCCTAATGAACCCATGCCATGTACATGCCTTTTATATCTATTTTTCACAAATTAGAGTTCGTTGTTCACACGTAACAATTCCATCACCACATACTTTTCATACCACCTTCACCATCACTATTAAAGTGCTTAGATTTTATTCGTAGTTACTCTATTTGACTTAGACTTGTGGTTTCAACAGATTCTCCCGAGGATTCGACATCTGGACTCCCAGATTTTACTACTTGAACGGACTCTTGCGCTTGAGAGAAGCACCTTTCGGAGCCCATCAAGTTTTTGGCGTCGTTGCCGGGGAGAACGGTTTGTTACTACGGTTTATTTCATTCAGAGGACCTTCGGTGAGATCCTTCCACTTTATTGTATATAAACTTTTGTTTGCTTTCATATAAAAAAATATTTATGCTAGTTTATGTGGCATAGGACTCCGAGGACACATAGGTTGACTCGACGTTTTGATATGGCTAATAATAATATGGATGAAAACTTTAGCATCAATAACGAGAATAATGTGCAACCTGGAGTGCCTAGGACTTTAAAAGATTTACTTCGACCCGCTAGGACTAGCACTGCTTCATGCTTTGTTTTACCTGCCGATGCAAATTCTTCCAATTTTAAACCTGGGGTGATCCAACTCTTACCCACCTTTCATGGGTTAGACAAGGAAAATCCATATCTTCATATTAAAGGATTTGAGGAGGTTTGCTTGACATGCTTTGATGTGAAAACTAGCGAGGATACGATATATCTTAAACTGTTCCCATTTTCATTAAAAGACAAAGCTAAAAATTGGTTGAATGCATTGCCATCACGCTCTATTACTACATGGATTGATTTGCAGGCTGAATTTCTAAAGAAGTTTTTTCCTATTCACAGGACACAGGGACTGAAGCGGCAGATTATGAACTTTGCCCAGAAAAGCGAGGAAACATTCTACCAGGCATTTGAAAGGTTCAATGAGTTGCTGCTCGCATGTCCGCACAATGGCTTCGACAAAAGCAGGATTATTGGCTTCTTCTACGATGGACTGCAGCCGCAAATGAAGCAATTTGTAGAGATGATGTGCAATGGAGGATTCTTTGACAAAGAGCCAGATGAAGCGTGGACGTACCTGGAGGAGATAGCAGAAAATGCACAGACATGGGACACTACTTCAGACTACGAGAGAGGAGGCCACTCTGCACCATCCCAGCCCTCACGAGGAGTGGTATTCAATTTGAAGCAAGAGGATGCGTTGGAGGCAAAGATGGAGGCCATGATCTCAAACAAGCTTCATGCAATGAATTTGAAAGAGGCCAAGGCAGTTGAGATAGAGCAGATTTGCGCACTTTGCGACGTTGGTGGCCACGACACTAGTGCTTGTCCTACGCTTCCAGCCTTAAAGAGCATGTTAGGAAATCCTACTGGGGTGAATCAAGTTTCTTCGAACTACCAAAACTTCAATTCCAACAAGGGGTGGCGCACCAATCCAAACTTGAACTGGGGCCCCAATCAGCAGACTCAGCAGCAGCAGGCTCCCCCTCCGTTCCGACAACCTCAATACAACAACAACAACTATCAAGGTGGGAACCAGAGGAGGGACCCTGAGCCAGTGCAACAACAGCAGATGCAACCATTTGGCGATGCGCTTCAGCAGCTTATCCAATTGCAACAAGCTCAGATGCAGCAGCAGCAGGCTCAATTTCAGGCTCAGCAGACTCAGAATCAGCAGATGAGCGAGAGCTTGGCGAGGCTTACAGCGACATTAGAAAAAGGTAAGCTTCCATCTCAGTCAATTCCAAATCCTAATATGGGCTCATCTTCTTCTGCAGGAAATAATATGAAGCCTTGCCAAGCGGTGTCCACTTTGAGGAGTGGAAAAGAGATTCAAAAGCCTGATCCACCGAGCAAACAAGCTGAGCAGGAAGAGGAAATTCAGATCCAAGAAGAGGGAATTAGAGAACAAGAGGAGGTGCAGGAAGAGAGCACGGACGTGGGTGTGAGCAAAAGCGTCATTAAAGAGAAGGAACCAGCAGCATATGTACCTGCAGCACCCTACCCTCATCGGCTACTTCAGAAAGGCAAAGATAAGTATCAAACTGAAATTCGTGAAATTTTTCAAAAGTGCCAGATCAATATTCCATTGCTTGATGCTATTAATCAAATACCTGCCTATGCTAAATTTCTGAAAGATTTGTGCACTGTTAAAAGAAAGTTAAACGTGAAAAAGAAAGCATTTTTGACTGAACAGGTTAGCTCTATTGTGCAACAAAATACACCACCTAAATTTAGAGACCCTGGATCACCCACCATCACTTGCACCATTGGCACTAAGAAAATTGGAAATGCTTTATTGGATTTAGGATCTAGTGTCAATATATTGCCATATCCTATTTTTGTGCAGCTTGGGTTAGGACAGCTAAAGCCTACATCTGTTATATTACAACTAGCTGATAGATCTATTAAAGTTCCTAAGGGATACATTGAGGATGTCCTCGTTCAGGTGGACAAATTTTACTACCCCGCGGACTTTATAGTTCTAGACATCCAGGGACCCCAAACTGCCAATGCTACTCCTATTATCCTAGGTAGACCATTCCTAGCTACATGCAATGCTTTAATAAATTGTAGGGATGGTCAACTGAAAATTACTTTTGGCAACATGAATTTGGACTTGAATATTTTTAATACTTGCAAGTTGCCACATGTGGATGATGAGATTGAGAGGGTGCATATGATTGATTCGTTGGTGGATGATTATATTTGTTCTGAATTTTGTGATGATGCTTCTATTGTTGAGACTATTATTGGTGATTCTGATGACATGACTTTTGTGCAGGAGAACGTGAAGGAGCTCAATGCGGTATGGGAGCCTAGGTTCGAGGCTTTGCCACCAAATGCATCAATTCAAATTTCATCTGAGGTGGAGGATCCAAAGCCAAAGTTGAAGCCACTTCCTGACTATCTTAAGTATGCTTTTCTTGGCGATGAAAACAGCTTCCCTGTGGTAATATCTTCTAAACTTTCTTTAGAGCAGGAAAGCTCCTTACTTGATGTGCTGAGGAAACATAGAGGTGCTATTGGTTGGTCCATTGCTGACATAAAAGGTATAAACCCTAATGTATGCATGCATCACATTTATTTAGAGGATGACGCCAAACCCACTAGAGAAATGCAACGTAGGTTAAATCCAACATTAAAAGAAGTGGTTAAAGGCGAGGTACTAAAATTGTTAGATGCAGGCATTATTTATCCTATTTCTGACAGCAAGTGGGTTAGCCCTACACAGGTTGTTCCTAAAAAGTCTGGCCTCACCGTGGTTAAAAACGAGAATAATGAGCTTATCCCAGTTAGAGCCACCACAGGTTGGAGGATGTGTATAGACTATAGGAAGTTGAACTCTCGAACTAGAAAAGATCATTTCCATCTTCCATTTCTTGACCAAATTTTAGAGAGGGTGGCTGGACATGAATATTATTGCTTTCTAGACGGTTATTCAGGTTATTACCAGATTGAGATTGCACCTGAGGACCAGGAAAAGACCACTTTTACATGTCCCTTTGGTACTTTTGCATTTAAACGAATGCCGTTTGGTTTATGTAATGCTCCAGCTACTTTTCAGCGATGCATGCTCAGTATTTTTGATGATATGGTTGAGAAAATCGTTGAGGTATTTATGGATGATTTTTCAGTATATGGTAGCTCTTTTCATGATTGTTTGGCAAACTTGGCTCTTGTTCTTGACAGGTGCATTGAAAAGAACCTCCTATTGAATTGGGAGAAGTGTCATTTTATGACCACAGAGGGACTTGTCCTAGGTCACCTGGTTTCTAAAGATGGTATACAGGTAGACAGAGCCAAGGTAGCGGTAATTGAGAAGCTACCAAGTCCTAAATGCGTGAAGGACATCAGATCATTTTTGGGACATGCAGGATTTTATAGGCGGTTCATCAAAGATTTTAGCGCTATATCTCGCCCTCTTTGCAACTTACTTACTTTAAATGTGGACTTTATTTGGACACCTGAGTGTCAACTTTCTTTTGAAACTTTAAAGAAGTTGCTGATTTCTGCTCTTATTTTACAGGTGCCAGACTGGTCCCTACCATTTGAAATAATGTGTGACGCAAGCAATTACGCAGTTGGTGCAGTCCTAGGCCAAAGAAAAGACAAAGTTCCAGTGGTGATTTACTACGCCAGCAAGACATTAAATGACGCTCAAAGGAATTATACAACAACAGAGAAGGAGTTGCTGGCAGTAGTCTTTGCGTTGGAAAAATTCAGGAGCTATATTTTAGGATCACCAATTTTGATATATACTGATCACTCTGCTTTAAAATATTTATTGTCTAAAAAAGATGCTAAGCCTCGATTGATACGATGGATTTTATTATTGCAGGAGTTCAATGTCACGATCAAGGACAAGAAAGGCGTGGAGAATCTAGTAGCTGACCATTTATCACGTTTGACAGTAGGCCTTGATTCAGCAGACGTGCCTTTGAAGGACTCTTTTCCCGACGAGCATCTTTTTAGCGTTTCCACCTCCCCATGGTATGCTGATATCGTTAATTATCTGGTAACGGGTAAGACCCCTGACACTTGGTCTCTTCAAGACCTTAAACGGTTCAAGTACGAGGTAAAATATTTCTTCTTTGATGATCCGTACTTATATAAATATTGTAGTGACCAAATTGTTAGGAGATGCATTCCTGATCATGAAATAACCAGTGTGATACAATTTTGCCATGATGGAGTATGTGGTGGACACTTTTCAGCGAACAAAACTGGAGCAAAAATCTCGCAATGTGGCTTTTATTGGCCATCTATGTTTAAAGACACATTTCATTATTGTAAGACTTGTGCTGCATGCCAACAATTAGGGGGTATTACTAAACATAACATGATGCCTCTGAACCCCAGTTTAGAGATTGAAATATTTGATTGTTGGGGCATAGACTTCATGGGACCTTTCCCACCTTCATTTGGATATGCTTATATTTTGGTTTGTATTGATTATGTTTCTAAATGGGTGGAAGCTATTCCTTGCAGGTCGAACGACACTTCCGTTGTGCTTAAGTTCCTTAAAGAGAACATTTTCTCTAGGTTTGGAGTGCCAAAGGCCTTGATCAGTGATGGAGGGTCTCATTTTTGCAACCGCATGTTCGCTACTTTAATGAAGAGGTTTGGGGTCACACATAAAGTTTCTACTCCGTATCACCCCCAAACCAATGGTCAAGCAGAGTTGGCAAATAGAGAGATCAAAGGAATTTTGCAGAAAACGGTGAACCCATCAAGAAAAGATTGGAGTTTGCGCTTACCTGAAGCGTTGTGGGTCTACAGGACGGCCTACAAAACAATTTTGGGGATGTCACCGTACCGCCTTGTATTTGGGAAGTCTTGTCACTTACCTGTTGAGATAGAGCATAGATCTTATTGGGCTATAAAGAAAATGAATTTTGATACTGATGTCTCTTTTTCTTCTCGCAGGTTGCAATTGTTGGAGCTGGAGGAGTTGAGGAGAAATGCGTACGACAACGCTAAAATTTCAAAAGAGAGGATGAAATCCGTCCACGACATGATGATCTTGAGGAGGGAGTTCACCCCAGGCCAAAAAGTACTCCTATACAATTCCAGGCTACACATCTTTCCTGGGAAGCTTCGCTCTAGGTGGTATGGACCTTTCGTCGTCAAAGAAGTTTTCCCACATGGCGCTGTGCTCTTACTAAATGAGAAAGATGGAAGCGAGTTCAAGGTGAATGGCCAGAGATTGAAACATTTTCACGAGCCTTGGACCAAGGAAGCGAGCACCATGGATCTCACAGACCCACCTTCGGGTGGGAACTAATCAGGTGTGTTCTTTCCATGATTCCCTCTTCCTAACATTGAGGACAATGTCTATTTTAAGTTGGGGGGAGGGAAATAACTTTTAGGATTTTTATTTGCTTTTTCTTTTTCTTTTAGGACTTTTATTTTCTTTTTCTTTTTCTTTTAGGATTTTATTTTTTAGTTCCCTTTTTGCATTGAAAAAAAAATTTTTAAGAAATATCACCAAAGTCTATCTTTACCTAGAAATGACCCTCATGTGATGAAATTTCTCGATATTTATTCACCACCGTACACTCGTGATTTATTTTCTCCACCACTGTTATTCAACATTTCAATCTCATTTTACATGAATTTGAGTGCTTGTGGTGAATTTCTTTTTATACATCTCAATGGCAAGATTAATTGATGACTTAATGAATCTAGAAATTATGGATTAGCAAGTGGTATGCTTTCATTGGAACACACCAAAGTTCATGCACCAATAATTCATAGATTAACTGGAGCATTGTGCTTTATCTCGTACTCATTGCTATTTGCATGCTTGATGTGATTTTGGGTAGAAAAACGTACCACGTCATTTGAAATGATTAGGATACCCATTCTTGTGAAAAATTAAAGAAGAGAAAGTTATCTTGCCAAGTTGTTTATGCACACACAAAAGAAAAAAAATGAGATGAATGAGGAAGAAAAAAAAATGAATAAATGTGCTATTAAAGAAATAACTTGGTTGGCTCGAGTAGTACAGTCCGAGGGGCCCTTCTTGGCCTAATGCCCTATTATCGTCTGATTTGGGAGCCATTGACCGGAACCTCAATTATTTGATGGAGCGATCCAAGTTATATACTTTTCTGCGAATGTTGCTTGATGCGCGTTACGCGGAACTATGAAAAAAAAAGTGAAAAAAAACATAGAGAATAAGTGTGCATGATTAGCGAAGCAAGAAAACTTCCAAAGCTTAAAGAAAACGCAAGATGTGGTGTGAGTTCCTATGAATAAAGATTGACGTGTGTATGTCTTGATACCATCATATTTTTGATGCTTGCTTTGCATGAACCATCTACACTCCAAGTTAAAACATTTGATTGAACGGTGTGGGCCATTGATTTTGTGTACTATGAGCTATGAAGTAATTGATAGTGAATTTGAGTCTATTGTATAACCATTTGAGATGCTTGACTTTCATTTTTTTTGAAAACCCACAAGTACCATTACTTGATGAGTTTGAAATATTGATATTAGTGTTTGGATATCTCTTGTGTCGTTGTAGTATGGTGATGAATGATTTGAGATCTGATAAGGTGATCTAGGCGTATTTTTAATCGCTCTTTTTGCTAGAGACTAGCAAAACGCTAGTTGGGGGGTGTGATTTGGGTTCAATATTGCGTATTTGACCCCCCATTTAGCCCTATTTTGTGCTCATGTGATTCTACTTTGGTCTCTATTACATACGTATTTTCTACACATTTATTTATGAGAGAAAACACACTATTTGAGCACAAAACAGCATTTAACGATGCAATTCTGCACATTTTATATTTTTCCTAGCTTCGTCTCGATCGCACGATTCCAACGACTATTTATTTGTATTTTTCTGAGATTTGTGCTAATTTCTGTGCTTTATTGAATGCAGAATACAATTTATTGGAAATAAAATAAGTTTGCACCAATATTGGCGGACACGTGGCGCGATCGCACCCGCCCCCGCCTCATCCGACGGCTTACGGAAAGCGGAAAAGGCGAATTATTACGACCGTTCGATTTCAATCGAACGGCTCATAACCTCCCGCTTGAGCTCGAAGCGCAGATCACAGGCTGGGTGACGTGGCAGCATCTGGTCTGTTGCTCGGACATCGCACGGGTGAGAACAGAGCGGCGACGTGGGTTATTTTCGAGCGACTGATCAAGATCGAACGGCTGACCATCAAGCCGCAAACGATTCAAAAGGCGCATCTTCGTCGCGCGACGTGGCCTCGCTGCAGCCCTCCGATCACGATCCGACGGCCCGTAGCGCTCCCGCCCGATGCAATGAGAATTTAAAACGATCTGGCGACGTGGCCAGCGCCCATCCGTCCGATCGTAAATCCAACGGCCACCGTTGCTCCAAGCTGAAGTCGGATCCGAGTCTGCTTGCGCGCGATTTTTTGGAGACACGTGGCGGCTCCTCAGACGATCCCGCTTGGATCAACGGCCAACAAATGCCCCTCTTGAGATCAGCGGTCGAGATCTGTTCGGGTGCGATTACTGTGCGGGTTTGAACCCGTTAAGCCCAATAAACCCGCAATCTTATTATTTAAGCGTATTCTAGGGTTTTTGGGCGTTTAATTGGCGTATTGGAGCACTTAGGAGCCGTATTTTCTTCTGCAAAAATTCTGTAAAATTCCAGAGCCTAGTTTCTAATTTCCAGAGAGTTTTGAAGACTTTTCAGAGAGAATTGGTGATATTTTCTTCAACTTTAGCTTGTATTTGGGTGTTTAGCTTGTATTTTGCCTCTAAACTTCCGTATTTTGCTATTAAACCTATGAATTCTGATCTGAAAATTGTTTATTTCTGCACCATGAGTAGCTAAATATTTTATGTGCATGGTATGGAGTAATTAGGTGATGTGAATCGTATTCGTTGGTTGTATTATTGCGCGTAATCGCTATATTTGCTAAAGTTTAATCGTCGCTCTTAAATCTACTTTTTCGTATTCCAAAAGAATTGTTCTAGTAGATGATCACCCCACAAGGGTGAGATTTGATCTCTCCAAAAGAGAGCTTCATACTTCATATATACGTTTACAACTTTAGCAATATATTATTAGAATTGATGCGTTAACTCCCAAAAGGACATCTTCCGACGATTCGCTCCCAAAAGGAGGTTTCGTTGTGTTATACTTGATCAACCAAAGCTTACGATTCGCTGATCCTAATGAACCCATGCCATGTACATGCCTTTTATATCTATTTTTCACAAATTAGAGTTCGTTGTTCACACGTAACAATTCCATCACCACATACTTTTCATACCACCTTCACCATCACTATTAAAGTGCTTAGATTTTATTCGTAGTTACTCTATTTGACTTAGACTTGTGGTTTCAACAGATTCTCCCGAGGATTCGACATCTGGACTCCCAGATTTTACTACTTGAACGGACTCTTGCGCTTGAGAGAAGCACCTTTCGGAGCCCATCACCAAACCTTCATCAAAACCCCAAAATCCACCTCCAAACCCATTTCTCCAGATTTTTCCCTCATTTCCAGATCTGAGCCGGATCGTTCTTCTGTTGCCGTGGTTGCTCGGCATCGCTCCTCCGCCTCTTCACGGTAATACTCGATTCCTTTAGTTTTAACATAACCCCCATTGACATGTGTGAAACCCTAATAAAATGGATTATTAGAAAGTTAGGATTCTAATAAGAAATCGATTTAGAATCATTGTTCTAATGATTGTTTTGCCATAACAGCGATCTATTCCGTAATTAGCTTGTGACGATATTCATTGCTCGTCAACCCCGGTATCAGGCAAGTGAAACTTGCAACTCTTGAATTGGGCCATGTCTTAGGCCATTTCCCTTGCTTTAGCGTAAAAGAGACTAGACGGTGAAAGGATAGCCGTTTAGACGCCATTGACCTAGCTTGACAACGAAGCTTGGTCCGTCACCCTCATCATGCTTGTATGTCACATTTACTTTAAATTAACGGTACGCGAATATGATCATGTCATTGCATTTTGCCTGTCACGTTTAAATTCAATTAACGGTATGCAATTATCTGTTCCTGACATTGCATATTGATTTGTCATCGTGATTGCGTAGCACACGCTACAATACTATTATTTCCTGGCTCGTGTTCCAGAAGCGAGCCCTGTAGTTGGAAACCCCAACGCTCGACACACATGGGTGGGGTAAGAGATAAGCGGCCACCTGAGCCCCGAGTTGGCCTGATCCGCCACTCCGGCCAGCATGCGAAATCTCTAGTGTTCAAGTGATTAATAGTGATACGAGATAAGCGGACTGAGCCACGAGCTGGCCAGCAGGTGGACTCTCTATGCACTAAGTGATTAACAGTGATAAGTGATAAGTGATAAATGATAAGTGAATAGTGATTTGGTAGTTTTGGCTACATCGTGCGTGCTCGTCTCTTCCTTTAAACTATTGCATCATACTTAACTGTCATGTCATTGCTTAATATTGTAAATGCTAGGTTGTTAGTTACTTTCAGTTTCCTTGCTCAAGTCTTTTAGACTTGCTGACATGTGCCCCTTTCTCTTTTGGGTGACGCATGTTAGACCTTGAGCCCGAGTTACTTGCTGAGGGTGAGGTGTTTGCGGACGCCGAGCTTGCGCCCGTGTTGGACAAGGACTTCGTAGACACTGGAGATCAGTCTTAGTGTCTACGTCTAGTTTTGTTAGATCCTTTGAGTTGTCGGTGCGTGGCACCTAGTTTGATACTATGTTATATTCGTCTTTTGTTTGGCCTTGTTCTGGGCCTTTAGACTCTTTCTTTTAGCCTGGTGGCTTTTCTGTGATGTTGAATATTTTGTGGACAAAATGTGGGATTGGTATTTCATATCCGTCTCATATTATTATTGTTGTTGTTGTTTCGTTTGCAATTACAGGGACCTGCTTATACTAAATTTACGCTTATCAGGCGTGCAGCTTCACAGCTCCACGTTTGAGCGGACCTTCTCACGTCTCGCCTCCATTTAAGGGAAGCGGGTCGTGACAGAATGATCTGTCGCAAACTTTTGCGACAAGAAGCTATGTGAAGCTCCTGAATCAAACAAGACTAGAGCCGGAGATGCAGATACTAAGATAATACCTAGGTCAAGATTTGATACGTCTTAGCTAGAGATACTCACTAACTAAGCATATGATATATATGAAACTGTGGTCTAGAGGTTACCAGAGATCACTTGATCAGTGGTATCGGCTTCAGCAACCGTCATAGTAAATGCATGACGCCTTGGTGGATTTAGCTTGGCATTCTGAAAAGCTTGTTGCTAAGGAGACATGGGTTGATTTTGCTGAGCTGATCCTGAAGCCATCACAGGGTTGGCTAGTTTGATAGTGCGACGATGGCAGTCCTTGGCAAGATGGTCAGATGCCCACACACACTATGCACAGGTTCAAGAACACACAGCAGTCCTTCTTGATGTGTCCAACACGGTTGCAGTAGTGGCACACCATAGTGGATTTGGTATTGGCCGGAGCTGCTGGCTTCTTGAAATTGGTGGTCTGAGTCAGACGGAAGTTGTTCTTGGTAGGTTCCATCGGACGTTTGCCTGTATTAGCTTAAAATTCCCTGTCAAATCGTGCAACGGTTTCATGATTCCGTGTAGCTTCTAGAACATCCTCAAGGGTAGACAGCTTCACTGAAGTCATCAAGGCTTGAACACGGGGGGTTTAAGCCTTGACGAAACTGATAGGCACAATCTTCTGGATTTCGACCATATGCGGAGCGAAACGACTGAGTATTGAGAACTCTACCTTATACTCATCAACAGTCTTATTGCCTTGTTTTAGATTAGCACAGCACTGTTGGAGTTCTCTCTTGGCTGATAGGGGAAAATATTGGGCGTTGAACCTTTCTCGGGACATGTCCCAAGAGATAGGCTTAACCAGACGTCGTTCTTCACGATCCTACCAGCTTCGAGCATTGTCAGTTAGTTGCAGTTTTGCAACTTCTACACATCCTGCTTGAGAGATGCGAGCAGCGGTCAACTTGTCTTCAGTGGCTAGGGCCCATTCTTCAGCTTCTAGTGGCCCTTCCTTTCCAGAGAAATTCTTCAGATGAAGCTCTTGGAATTGCTTAACCCCAGGTTCAGCAGGTTATGGTAGTGCTGGTGGTCCCCATTGTAGCATCTGGTGTTGTATTTCCAACATTTCTCTTATCACTCCCATGACTGCAGATATCTCGGTGGCACCATTTGCATTGGCATCGTTTCCATTGGCGACATTTCCATTGCGGGTGTTTGGTCTTCCTGCCATGCTGCAAAACAATAAACCTGAGTCAATATGTACTAAGTCAGCTTAGGATCGTAAATATGCATATATTGCTCTGAGTATTTGCATGACCTGCGTGGGCCACCACAGAAACCTGTCACGCCCCGCTTCCCATAATACCCAGGAGCGAGGACGCGACGAATGTCCGCATGTGCATAAAACAAGGACGAATTTTTTTCTTCTTCCTTGTTCGATGCACAATAAGCGTCTGTAGTAATTCCATCGAAGGCAGGTTTTTGTCATGCATGTAATTTTAACCTGTATGAATCAATACACTAGAGGAGGGTGAATAGTGTATATAATAAAAACTGTTGCAAATAAAACGTTACTGATATTTGAACAGATGGCACAGAAATGAAATGACAAGTATTGAAAATAAAACCAATCGCAAACACAAAGATGTATCCTGGTTCAGATCCTCTTGATCCTACTCTAGTCCTCTACCCCTAGTAAAGATTTTCAATTCACTATAATCACTTGCCCCGCAAGCATAAACTTACAAAAATGGCGACACTCCACGTGTCCCAAACTTTGTACAATCTCAATAACTAAAAATTCAAACCTGTTAAAGAAATAATGAAATAGAAAACCACATATAGCATTGGTGAATATCAAGAATGAATTCAAAGGATTGGTGTTTAAAAAGGAACTTCAATGTTTCAAGATATATAATGGTGAAACACAATTGAAGTTCTTTCATTCTTAAACGAAGAGAGAAATCTAATGATTTCTTCTTACAAATAAAAAAACAACTTTCCCAAAAAGTGTTGAAATCCAAGTTCTTCCGTTCTTAAACGTAAAGAGAAATCTAATGATTTCTTCTTACAAATAAGAAAAGAACAACTAATGGCTGAATGCTTAAGAAAATTAGAGGCTTGATTTCAACAAAATTAAAGTAAAGAAGAGGAAAGTGTGTGAAGAAAAGAGAGGGAGTACCCCTTCTTTTATAGGTTTTAAAAACGGTTCCAATAGAAACGTTGGAAAATGTTCAGAAACTGTAAGAGACGTTGGAGAACGGTCAGAAACCGTTCTGGAAAATTTCAGCCAATAAAACGACTTAGCACGCTAGGAAATTTCGTAGCCGTCTAAATTTCAAACTGTCACAAAAAATTGGTGACGTGGATTAGACAATGGATAGATCTTTGTCAGAAAGTATCAGGTCAAAAGTCAAAGTAAATATATGTTTTTAGTAGGCTAGGAAAAATCCTAGTCGACTAATTTTGAAGAAAGAGAATTTTGACTTGGGATCAAATAGGTTGGAGGATGGTGTTATTTGGTTTAGAGATATATGATATATTATAGCCAAGGCTCTGAAGCTATTTAGAAAAGTAAAAATTACATCATTCCGTAGATACGTTATTCAAACGTAATTTTGAGTAGCAAGGCTGTTTTTTGCAGAGAATCCTTGTACTTTGATCATATGCGTAATGTGAATGGAATAAGCTTTATATCTGCACATCTGCATAGATAGAGTTAGTAACATAACATATATTGATTTGTCACATCAAAGCCTTATGGAAGAGAGGATGGAAAATACCAAGTTCCAACATTCTCCCCCTTTTTGATGATGACGAACGATTAAATATAAAATGAGTTAACGTGTTTTAATGTGATGCTTACTCCCCTTGAATATATGCCGGAAGTTCTCCCCCTTTATCATCCACAAAAAGTGGAATAACAAAATTAGCAGGCTACGATCTTTCGTAGTCGGCTAATTACAAAATGGAGAGGAAATTGCATAAGAACCGAAGCATTTAGAGAGTAATAAGCAAATATAGAAACGGAACAGAGACTGATTAATAAGAAGGATAGAATCATGACAACACACATGAGAACAATAACATTAACAATGGATGGAACGGAGCCAAATACATTACTAACACTGTCAAATACATATAAACGAGTACAACATGAAGAGGCCTGAGAAACAACAGTCAAACAAACGAACAGACAAAAGAACTATTACATTAAAGTCATGCAGACTAACAGACAGACAAATAACCTGTAAAACAACCAGCAGTACCAAAATAACTGAAAAGCCCAAAAAAGCATCGAAGTGTTATGAAGCTAACAGGGTGCAGGGGATAGGCAAATATGAGCCGAACAGAGAACCAAGAAGTATCATAGGGAAGTGACGCAAAACAGTCACACCAAAGAGATCAGAGGACAAACAGATCAGGTAACCAACCAAACAGAGCACACAAGAGGCAAAAGAGTCATGGATGATAAGAGGATGAGCCAGGGGAGGAATGACAGGGACGGGTGCGATGAGTGGAAAGAATGTGGTGTGCATCGAGGGCGGAAATGAGTTCAGAATGACTAGTTTGGAGTTGGTCTAGAACGTCAGAATGATGCTTAAGATGTGCATCATAGGAACTCATTTGGACATGGATGCCAGCAAAGCCTTCGAAAACCGAGTCAGTGAGGTGAGGAAGAAGGACGGCATGTGTTTCACGAGAAGGGGAGACTCCATCTTTGTAAGCGAGGGACTTTTGGTCGGGCATGCGATGTGAAGTTCCCGGAAAAGCTGTCGGAACCCGTGGCTGAGGAGTGGGGGTCGGTGTTGGAGTCGCAGACGCATCATCTGAAATATCATCATCGTCATCATTGTTATGGTCGGCATCGTTCTCGGAAGAGGAGTCGGGATCTGGCAAACCCATGCTTTGGATCGTAAACTCATCAATGTTGAGCTCCGGATGAACAAGAAATTCCCCACCCGTGGGAACGGCGAGGGCACGTAGGATAAGTGTGATCAAACATGGGAGGAAAAAATGAGATGACACGCACTTGGCAAGGGTGAAGTCGAGAAGATCACCCCAATGAAGTGGGTAGCCGGCTAAAAGGGCATAAAGGCAATGCTCCAGAGAGGTACTGAGATAGTTCAAAGAACCGGCCTTTGGCATGAGATTATGGATGACGATTTTGTGTAGGAGGCAGGCTTCAGGATGGAGTTTGGTGGCCGACATATGAGAAGAGAATTTGGGGGCTAGTTTCGCAAGTACCGAAGGGTCGTTCATAGGAAAACAAAGATGACCACGGAAATCAGCAGGTTGGTTGATGATCTTGGCGATGGTCTTTCCAGAGACTGTGAAAGAAACACCACGGACCATGGTGGAGAAGAACTTCTGACCACGTTGAACGGAGGTTTCCAGATTTGCGTAAAAACTCTTTTACAAGGGAAGGATAGTACGGAACTTTGTTGGCTAAGGCCCAGAGTTGATGAAGACCGACAACGGCGAGGATCTCCTTGACATTCATCATCGCGACAGTGCCGTAGTCAAGATAATGCTCCGGATGGAAGCGTGTGGCCTCGAAGGAAAGGTAGCGATCTTTTACAGCTTGTGAACGGAACCGATCGTCGAAGGATGAAGGATTTGGTTCGGCCATTTGGAGAGGAGAAAAAATAACGCAAGGAAGAAGAGGGATGAACAGAGAATAGGAAAATATAATAGAAGTGAAGACAAATAAATAGAAAGAAGTGATGACCGATCGGTTGCCATGATAGAAGTGGAAGAGGTTGCAAAAACTGAATGGGTTAGAGCAACCGAAAAATTCAAAATACAGAAACTGAACAGATGGGAAGAAAAAGAACGCAAGAGGCGGTTTCAAAAATATCCGTTGGTTTAAAACAGCACACAAACAAATATTAAAATAAGAACCAAGTGTAAGTACGGGAGATAGAATGTCATAAAAATAATAAATAGTTTGTAGTCCCAAAGACATTGGAAATTGGTGAGAGATTTAATGGGTCAAGGCTGAAATGAATGGGATAGGTTCGGTTGGTGGGGTGAGCAAATGAGAGAGAGCCAAATGGAAGAGAGATAGTAGAGCCCTTAATTTTCATTTAAGAAATGTTCGCATTCCAAGGTTAAAAAACGGTTGGTGGAAGGGTTGTAATGGAGAGAGTCCAAAATAAATAAATAAATGAATGAATGCAAGTGTTAAATGCCAAGAGAAAGGGACGGTTTGGTTGAGGGAAAAAAACAAATAGGAGAGGGACATGTGTCATAATATTTATTCTCCCGTGAAAAAATGGTATGAGAAAATATCTAGGTATCTCTTGGAAATTAATACGGTTTAAAAAAATGGGAAAGAGTTACTTGTCTTCATTTGTATCCTCGGTCCAAGGCAAAATGAATTCCATTGCACTTTCCAACGTGAAGAAGCATGGGTTAGTGGAGGAAAAATGGGAAGAGGCCACGTGGCAAGATAAATCTCATCCAAAATAAAGAGAGAGAAATCTATTATACTTTTCAAAGAGGAAAGAAAGGGACAAGTAAAAAGAGGAATAACAAATTCCAAGGAGGAGAGAAGATGATCAAATGCCAAAAAAATGATCAAATGCCAAGGACAGTAATCGTGGTCAAGGATAGATACAGAGTGGAAGATAATGGGTAAGTATTTTATAAGAATTTTGTTTTTGAAAATAAACATTACCAAAAACCGTATGTGAAGTGTTTATATTAAAAAATCCGAAAATCAGGGGTCAAAAAATTAAAAGACAAAAAGATAGTCACAAAAACGGAGAAGACAGAAGAGATTTTAAAATTAACAAGCTACGAAATTTTGTAGCCAGCTAAAAATAAATAGTAACAAAAAATTACAGAAAAATTCACAAAAATCAAAATAAATGAACATACTTATAAATCAAATTCAGATTCACTAATAATGCCCAGATTTCTTCTAAGCTTAATGAAAGATTCCTCCTTCAAAGGCTTAGTCAAAATATCATCAACTTGATGTTCAGTTGAAATATATTTCAAAATAATATCTCCTTTCTGAACATGATCATCTAGAAAATGATGACGTACATCAATATGTTTTGTACGTGAATGATGCACAGGATTTTTAGATAAATTAATAGCACTGGTATTATCACACATAATAGGGCATGTTGAGCAATCAATACCATAATCTGAAATAGTTTGTTTCATCCATAAAATTTGAGAACATGCTAAACCGGTGGCAATATATTCTGTCTCGGTTGTAGATAATGAAACAGAGTTTTGCTTTTTGCTAAACCAAGAGACTAAATCATGTCCTAAAAAGTGACATGTACTACTAGTACTTTTACGGTCTGATTTGCAACCAGCAAAATCTGCATTACTATATGATATTAAATCAAATGTGCTTGATTTAGGGTAAAATAAACCAAAATCAGAAGTATGCTTAACATATCTAATAATCTTTCTTACGGCTGTTAAATGTGAAACCTTAGGATCTGCCTGAAAACGTGCACATAAACATACTGAAAACATGATGTCTGGTCTACTGGCAGTTAGATAAAGTAAAGAGCCAATCATACCTCTGTAAAGACATTGATCAACACTCTTACCATTTAAATCTTTGTCGAGGGAAGTAGATGTACTCATTGGAGTACGTTTTTTGCAGAACTTTCTAAACCAAAACGCTTGATGAGTTCTTTATAATACTTGCTTTGGTGAATGAAGATTCCTTCCTTCATTTGTTTGATTTGAAGGCTGAGGAAGTAATTGAGTTCACACATGTGACTCATCTCAAATTCTTCTGCATAATCTTAGAAAAATCTTGACGAAGAAATTCATTAGTAGAACCAAAAATAATATCATCAATGTATATTTGAATAATGATTATGTCAGAGTTTATATTTTTAATAAACAAAGTGGAATCTATTTTACCAATTAAATACCCTGAATTTAAAAGATAGCTTTTAAGTCTTTCATACCAAGCACGAGGTGCTTGTTTGAGACCATATAAAGCCTTTTTCAATTTGAAAACATGATTTTCTAAATTTTCATTAATAAAACCCGGAGGTTGTTCTACATAAACTTCTTCTTTAAGAAAACCATTTAGAAAAGCACTTTTGACATCCATTTGAAATAACTTAAAATCTTAAAAACAAGCAAATGATAATAGCATCCTAATAGATTCAAGACGTGCAACTGGTGCATATGTTTCATCATAATCAATACCTTCTTCTTGATTATAACCTTATGCAACCAATCATACCTTGTTTCTAATTACCTGACCAGATTCATCCAACTTATTTTTGAATACCCACTTGGTACCAATAATTGAATGATCTGATGGTATGGAAACTAATTCCCAAACATCATTCCGTTGAAATTGATTGCGTTCTTCCAGAATAGCAATAATCCATGAACTGTCTTCACATGCATCTTTGATGTTCTTTGGTTCAATGGTTGAAAGGAAAGCACAATGCGCCATTTGTTCTATTTGACGACGAGTTCTTACTCCATCTGTAATATCTCCAATGATTAACTCTGATGGATGATTTGGAACTTGTGCAAATGCCTTAGGAAGATCTGTATTATCTGAAATAGACTCAACAGAGGGTTAAGTAGCATCAATATCATCAAGTTTAATATTATCTAAAGAATTAGATAAAGGTAATATATTCTCTTCATCATCAATGATGGGAGAATTAGATGGGGGGTTCTCATCAAATGTGACATGTAGTGATTCTTCAATTGTTGAAGTTCTTTTGTTATATACTCTGTAGGCTTTGCTATGTGTTGAGTATCCAACAAAAATACCTTCATCAGATTTTGAATCAAATTTGTCAAGTGCATCTTTAGTATTAAGAATGAAATATTTACATCCAAACACTTTAAAATATGATACACGAGGAATACGATTAAAGAATAATTCAAAACAAGTTTCATTAAGCAATGGCCGTATAAGAACTTTATTCATAATGTAGCAAGCAGTTGCGACAGCTTCAGCCTAAAAATATTTTGGTAATGTACTATCACAAAGTATTGTTCTTGCACATTCTTGTAAAGTTCTATTTTTCCTTTCTACTACTCCATTCTGAGGAGGAGCATGAGGAAAGGAAAAATTGTGAGTAATGTCATTTTCATTACAAAACTTGGTAAAAGATTCATTTTCAAATTCTCCCCCATGATCACTACGAATGTGACAATGTTAGAGAATTTGATCTTTTGTATCTTTTTACAAAATATTGAAAATTCTTCAAAAGTATCATTCTTATTTTGTAAGAATATAACCCAAGTGTATCTTGAATAATCATCAATAATGACAAATGCATATCTACTTTTATTCAAAGAGGCTACTCATGAAGGACCAAACAAATCCAGGTGTAGGAGTTCTAACAGTCTCTTTGTTGAGATAATGTCATTTGATTTAAAAGAAGATTTGTGTATTTTTCCTTGTTGACAAGCATCACAAAAATGTTTCTGTTTGAAAGAAATATTTGGCATTCCATTTACTAACTTGTGTTTTGAAATATGTGCTAGGGTTTTGAAATTAGTGTGTCCAAAACGTTTATGCCATAAAAGTGTATCATCTGATGTAATCATTAAACAATGATTATGAGTGGTAACAAACATGCATAAGATATAAATGTTATTCTTATGCTTACCACGGAATAAAATAGATGACATGTCAGAATCATAAATGATGCAATCATTTTGTTCAAAAACTATTTTGTAATTTTTATCACATAATTGACTAATGGAAAGCAAATTATGTTTCAAACCGTCAACTAGGAGAACATTCTCAATGATAGGCTGATTTGAATTTCCAACTGTTCCAGTACCTATAATTTTGCCTTTTTTGTTGTCACCAAAGGTAACTGTGTCTCTATCTTTATATTTAACGATTGAAAGCAAGTTGACATTTCTCGTCATATGTTTTGAACATCCACTATCCAAAATCCATCTTTCTTTCCTAGGTACCTGAAAGATAAAACATTAAGCATTGGTACCCTTTGTTTGAGGGTCCTTGGGATTAGATTTTTGGAAGCCAAACCCAAGTGGAATTTGGCTTTCTAATGTAATCAGTAGAATAAACAATAAAATGTATATAATGAGAGATATAATCATTTCTATTATTTAAGCATGAATCCTTAGGAACCCATATACTAATCGTAGTAGGTTTCCTAGGAGATGGTTTTGAAATGTTAGTAACATTTCTTTGTGAAGAAGAAGTAGAAATGTTTACTTTCTTCGTGTAGATGAATGTGTGATTCTTCTTCTGTGGTTTAACAAAAATTGTTTTTCCACTAGATGAAGATGTGTTACAATACTTGGGTGCATTCTTATGAGAATATCCCAGTCCTTGTCTATGATTTGCTGGATATTGAATTTTTAGCAAATCATCGAGATTTGTCTTTCCTTTGTTAAATTTATTAACATTAGATGACATCTCATCGTATTTCATCTTTAGTGATGAGATACTTTTATCCATTTCGAATATTTGTGTATGCAATTCTAAATTCTTAGTTTTGAGAAGATCATTCTCTTTACCAAGATCCAAATCTTGAGAAGATGTATTTTCAATATGTATAGAATTTGGTGTAGTGCTTTTAGAAGATAATTCTTGATATTTAAGAAGAAGATCGTCATTATTCTGTTTCAAGGACTTATGTTGTCCATTTAATTTCGTGAAACGAGAATAAAGATCTTTTAATGCATATAGTAATTCTTCGTTATTAAAAGAACTTACCGCATCTTCATCATTTTGTGCCATGAAGCACATGTTAGCACCTTCGTTATGATCATCATCTTCATCATCTGAAGAATCATCCCATGTAGCCGCAAATGCTTTCTTCATTTTGTCAAACTTCCTTTCTTTTCTAGATTGGTCATTGTTGTTGGAAGTTTTGAACTTAGCTTTGAGAAGCGGACAATCTTTCTTCATATGTTGTTGATCGCGAAACGTGCATAATCCAAGTAGGATGCACACGTTCACCTCCCAAGCGTAGGAGTGTCAATGCAATAAAAATAACCGGTGAGTACCGGGTCGGATCACAGGGACAAGTCGTTCTATATTCACAAAATCTAATCGATAAAGAAAAATAAAGTGTTTTACAACCACCTCGCTAACGGTGGATGAGTGTCGGAAAATGTGTGGAATCTACAATCCTGAGTGGCTAGGGGTGGAGAGCCGAATCGGCAAGCAACGAGGAGGACTCGTGTGGTGTGCATGTAAATGAGGCCGTGGACGTGAGAATTCATCCCAAATATAACTCAATTGATCTCCCGGCTAATGGAGCTCAATCGGAAAATACGGCATTTCATCGAACAAGTGGGGTGCAATAAGTAATGAATGAAACTCACATGAGTAATAATCAATTTAGCACATTAGAGAGGGTCCGCTAGGATTATCCTCTTCTTGGATTTCCCATTAGGGTTCCAATAAACAAAGTTAACTCAAGTTTCATACACAAATTAGACAATGAAATTGTGCTAGAGATGAAAATTTCAACCCAACAACAACAATCACACAACACAACCACACAAGCAAAAATTAGAGAATCATGGAGAAAAAGGAGTAATCTTTACTCAAAATTAACATCCAATTTACAACTCAAAACCCTAAATCAAAATACACAAGAGAATAGGAAAATTTCACCCAAGTTTCACTCCAAGCTGAGATTTTCCTCTCCCAAATGCTCCTCCAAGCTCCAACCTTCATCCATGGCCTCCTCCCCCTCCAAATTTCTAAAACCCTAAAAAAATCAACCTAGAGCAGCTCACGGCCGAAGAGCTCAAAAAAATTCGAACTCCCTTGCAAAAAAGCACAGCAACCCCCTATTGTAAGTCCCGCGGGTCGGATCGGGTCAGATCCGACCCGCGGGCGAGTTCCGCCCGCATCAATTAGGGGGGCACACGCTGCTCGCGTGCCCCCCGCTTCTTTGTTAAATAGCGGGGGCGGGCCGGCGCTGGGCCGGCCCGCAGCGCGCGGAGCAGCTTTTGAGCGGGCCGGCCCGCAGCGCGCGCAGCAGCTTTTGAGCGGGCCGGCCCGCTTCGTTAGGTTTTTTTTAAAATTTTTTTAAATATTTTAACCGGCCCAACGGCCCGCTTCAAGAGCGGGCCGCTGCTGCCTTTTTTTTTATTTTTTTAAAATAAACGAAGCGGCCTGCATCGCCACGTGGCGCTCTCAGAGCGCGCCACGTGGCGAACACTTTAAATCCCTCTTTCCTCTTTTAAACATCCATTTCTCCTCCAAATAAATCTAAAAAAATACCTAGAAATCTCAAAAAAATCCCAGAAAATTCTGGAAAATCTCCAAGGCTTCCAGGAGTACCTGAAAAATAGGAGAAGAAGAAATTTAGTCCATTTGATGTGAAAATGAATATAATGACTTATATAACACAATATTGACTTCCAATAATCATATAAAATAATCCATTGCTCAAATAATTATCAAAAATTTACAATATTATCAAAATAATACCAGGAGCATATGAAAAATATCAGAAAGCCAATAAAGACGATAAAATCCATATTGTGTGCCAAGGATGAGAATAAGCTCTTAAAATGATATGAAATGCAAATATACCCAAAAAGAGCAACATTAAATATAATCCTTAGCACAGAATGTGGGTAGTTAGGGGGTATAAATATACAATTTTTACTCCGAATCATATGTCCATGCCTATTACATTTAAAGCAGAGAGAAGAATCGGTATTCTTAGATTTAAAATTATTATACTTACCTTTTTAAAAGAATTTTCTAAAGTTCTTGGCGAAGAATGCCATATCATCATCTGAGTCTTCATTTTCAGATGTAGTGTTGAAGGCGAGTACTTTCTTCTTTTGATCTGATTCTTCTTTCTCATCTTGTAATGTAACTTCATGGGCTATTAGGTTACCAATAAGATTTTCCATGGTTAATGTGGAAAGATCATTGGCTTTCTCAATAGCAGTAATCTTTGGACGCCATTATGGAGAGAATACTTTAAGAATCTTGCATACATGATCAAGATTAGAATAAACTTTTCCAAAAGCATTAAGAGAATTAATAATATTAGTAAACCTGGTGTTCATTTCTCCAATTGTCTCTTTGTCCTGCATCTTGAACAACTCATATTTATGAACCAACGAGGAAATCTTAGTTTCCTTTACTTTACTGGTTCCTTCATGAGTTACCTCGACTATGTGCCAAATCTCTCTAGCACTTTTGGCCTGAGATACTCGATTAAACTCATGTTTATCCATAGCACAGAATAAAGAATTCATGGCCTTTGAGTTGTTGGTTTTTGCAGATTTTTCGTTAGCGGTCCATTCAGCAACAGGAGTTGTTGGCTTTGTGTATCCTGTCTCTACGATGTCCCAAATCTCATAATGCGCACTTTGGAGATGAATCTCCATTCGAATTTTCCAATATGAGTAGTTAGAACCATCAAATAGAGGAGGACGAACTTGAGAGTGCCCTTTCGGATGTTGATTTGTGTTGTAGTTGTGTGGAACAGCGTTCATGTTTGATTCTTGCATCTTTAACCTCGATCTGATACCAAATGTAATTTTAACCTGTATGGATCAATACACTAGAGGTGGGTAAATAGTGTATATAATAAAAACTGTTGCAAATAAAACGTTACTGATATTTGCACAGATGGCACAAAAATGAAATGACAAGTATTGAAAATTAAATCAATCGCAAACACAAAGATGTATCCTGGTTCGGATTCTCTTGATCCTACTCCAGTCCTCTACCCCCAGTAGAGATTTTCAATTCACTATAATCACTTGCCCCGCAAGCATAAACTTACAAAAATGACGACACTCCCGGTGTCCCAAACTTTGTACAATCTCAATAACTAGAGATTCAAACCTGTTAAAGAAATAATGAAAGAGAAAAATACCTATAGCATTGGTATGAATATCAAGAATGAATTCAAAAGATTGGTGTTTAAAAAGGAACTTCAATGGTTCAAGATATATAATGGTGAAACACAATTAAAGTTCTTCCATTCTTAAACGAAGAGAGAAATCTAATGATTTCTTCTTACAAATAAGAAAAGAACAACTTTCCCAAAAAGTGTTGAAATCCAAGTTCTTCCGTTCTTAAACGAAGAGAGAAATCTAATGATTTCTTCTTACAAATAAGAAAAGAACAACTAATGGCTGAATGCTTAAGAAAATCAGAGGTTTGATTTCAACAAAATTTAAGTAAAGAAGAGGAAAGCGTGTGAAGAAAAGAGATGGGGTACCCCTCCTTTTATAGGTTTTAGAAACGGTTCCAATAGAAACATTGGAAAACGGTCAGAAACCGTAAGAGACGTTGGAGAACGGTCAGAAACCGTTCTGGAAAATTTCCGCCAATAAAACGACTTAGCAGGCTAGGAAATTTCGTAGCCGGTTAAATTTCAAACGGTCACAAAAAATTGGTGACATGGATTAGACAACGGATAGATCCTTGTCAGAAAGTATCAGGTCAAAAGTCAAAGTAAATATATGTTTTTAGTAGGCTAGGAAAAATCCTAGTCGACTAATTTTGAAGAAAGAGAATTTTGACTTAGGATCAAATAGGTTGGAAGATGATGTTATTTGTAGCTTAGAGATATATAATATATTATAGCCAAGGCTCTGAAGCTATCTAGAAAAGTAAAAATTACATCATTCTGTAGATACGTTATTCAAACGTAATTTTGAGTAGCAAGGCTGTTTTTGCAGAGAATCCTTGTACTTTGATCATATGCGTAATGTGAATGAAATAAGCTTTATATCTGCACATCTGCATATATAGAGTTAGTAACATAACAATAATTGATTTGTCACATCAAAACCTTATGGAAGAGAGGATGGAAAATACCAAGTTCCAACAATGCAAACTCAGAGTAACAACACACAACATCTTTATTATTCAATAGATGAAAAGTAGTACAGGACTGGGCCTTATAGTACAGGCTACAACGACTTGACAGAAAGTAAAGTACAGTACTCGAAAGTAAATAGCACACTGGCGGTAAGGAAAGCACACTGACGGTGAAAGAAAGCGGATGCTGTGGTCGAGTCGGAGACTCCTACTCCTCTGCAGGTGCGGGCTCAGTAACGTCCTTTGATACCTAGTCCGCGAGATCGTCCTCAGTGTAATACTCCACGTACTCCGTCGGCTCGTAGTCTGACATGCATTTCAAAGAAAACAATGAAATACATGTCAGCGCTAAGAGGCAAGTAAAAACCAATAAAAGGTAAAGGCAGCAATGAAATGAACGAACAAGAGGTAACAACGTCGCTTGACTATCTATACTGTAGGCATGCCTAATAATAAGAAGTCTAACTTAACTTCCAAACCAGCCAAGCAATCAGGGCTTGAAGGCACAGGTCACTTCGATGACCGCAGGACAAGTCCTTTAGTTGACCAACCCCCTTCCCATTCCATTCTAGACACTGATCCGGTAGTAATTTAAGATCGCTTATTATTATACCGCTCTGCCACATTCGAGTAGTCTCGACTTAGTTAGTAGTCGTAACAGAACAATGATATCACATCAATAGTCGTGACAAAACAATAGTATAAATCAAGCTAGTGCAACAGTCTTAGCTCGAGTGCACGATATGCAACCAGAAGTGCACCCATCCCGCAGAGCAACCCGCGGAATATCTACCTACTATCCCCTGCAGGGTGATGGTACGACTTACCAAATAAGGGTGGACCCGATCACTCCCACACACTTCGTAGCTTAAGACAACCCCAACCATATCCGTATCCGTATCCGTATCCGTATTCATATGGCCTTATAGGCCCATCATTTCGTACATCCAATACATAAAACAATGGGTACACCAATCACATATACATGATAATTACTTGCACCAACACAGTAGTTACTTGCATAAAACAAGGAGCAAGTCAGCATACACTGTATTTTACTTGCATATATATACGGTAGTTACTTGATAAATACTTGCCTGTAGTCGTGACCGGTTGTAGTCCGGTTCCTTGGGCAAGTCCCGTGTCGTGTCTGGGAGTCGGTGTCTTCCCGGGACGTCTACCTACAAACACCACACGCACGCGCCCATATTTTATTCATTAATAATCGAAGTTACAACCCGTACAACTCACGCCTGTGCACGTATGCACATACACGTATACACGTTGTAAATAAAATACAAAAGAAAACAATTCCTATCTAACTCACTTCTTTCACAAAATAAATCCCTTCACAAATCCATTCTTCCCCTTTCCTTCATATTTATTCATACCCTTCACAAACCAATGGCAGCACAAATATTTTTCCCAAAGTTTTTAAACTGTGAATTTTTTTTAAAACTTTCATCGCCTTCTTGTTTTGCTTGTAGGTGGACTAATGAGGGGGGCAATGGGGGAAGGTGGAGGCCGCTGCCGGAGGGGTCGCCGTTGCCGGAGGGGTCGCCGTGGCCGGAGGTGGCCATGGTGGGTTCATTTGCTTTTCTTGGTTTTTTGTTGATTTTTTTAGAGAGAGATAGAGAGAGATTGTGTAATGCCCGTATGTGTAAAATATGATTTGAGTGTGTGCATATAGTAATTTTGTTGTGTGCATAGTAATTGCCTGCATGTATGGCTATAAGGTGACTATGATGTGCTTTGGATATATACAGGTATGTGTGTGGTTGTTGTTAGTGTTATCTGTACTAGTATTATTATTGGTGTTACTGTGGATGTTATTATTATTGTTGTTGTAAGTGTTATTATTGTTGTTGTTATTGTTGACGTTGTTATTCTTATATTCTCATTAGCGATAATGAGATAATTATTGATGAATGGTAATATTATTATTGATGTTGGGTTGTTATTATTAGTATTACCCGTTGGGCTTGGTTTTGGGTTTGGATATTAGAAGAGAGGAGAGATTTTCATTGAGGGATGGCAAACTTGTAAATTCCCTATCATTTCTTCTTTCTACAACATTCCTTTTTATTTCTTTCTTTTTTTCCTTAGCTCCCTCCTCCTTCCCCAAGCCTAGCCGACCCTCTCTCCCCCAAAATGAGCTGCTGCCGAAATTTCTTACCCCCAGGCCGAAAATGGAGAGAAGCAACAAAAGATAAAAAAGAGAGACCTCTTTTCGTTTTCCTCTCTCTTTCCTTTAATTCCTTTTCTTTTTCCTCTATTCCCATTCGAACTCCCCTCTCTTGGATGTTCCCTGATGGCCGAAATCAGCCATGGCCGAAGCCCACGTCTGAGCAATGGAGAGAGCAAAGAATAGAAGAAAGAAGAGGAAGAAGTGAAGAAGTGAAACCCAAAGCCCATCCTCTCCTTCTACCCTTCATCTTCTCCAATTTCGATCCACTCCATGGCCGAAATTTCCCCTTGGCTGGACGAAATTTCCCAAGCTCTATGGTTGGCCGAATTTCCACAGGCTGAGAAAGAAGAAGGAGAAGATTGGAAGAGAATAGAAGAGGAGTTGAAGTGGGGTTCTCATGGAGAGTAGGAGAAAGCTAGGGCTTGGGATTTTTGGGAGCTTAGAGATGGATTCATGTGGGATTTCAACTAATTCGATGAGGGCTTGAGTCTTCTATGAGGTAAGATTCCATCCTCAATTCATATGTTCATTTTATTGCATGGTGAGAATAAAGTTTGCATCCTTGGGGTTTTTGCTAATTTCTTTGACATGGTGCATGCGAGATTGAATCAATAGGATGTGTTGGATTAATTGATGCCATGATTAGATTTCATGTTGATCTTGGATGCTTTGTTTTATTCATTTTGTGAAATTGAAATTGTATGATGTGTTGGGTTAAGGTTTTCTTTATACCTAAAATTTCATGTTGTGTTGAAATTGTAGGATGTATTGAAATTAATGATACTATGGTTTAGTTGAATCAAGTAGAAATGTTCTTAAGTTCAATTTTCATTGATTAGTTGAAGTTGCCCTCAAGTTGAGTATTGGAAGCTTTATTCCCCACTTTCCCTTGCATGAAAAGTGCTCATTTTTCATTGAGATGTGAAGTTGCTTTAATTTCCATTTGAGTTGAGAAGTGAACTATTGAATAATGTGTTGCTTCAATTTTATTTTGGTGTAGAAAGGTTTTGGAATGGGAAGAAGTGTTGCTTGAATTTCTCTTAAATTTCTCATGTAACATGGAACTTAGCATTAAATTTCTTTTGTATGAGAATGGGCCTTGTTGGTGATATTACTCTCATTTTGGGTGAGTGTGCCCTCATTTTGACATATGGAATCATTTGATTAAAGGAATTGGTTTTTTTATTTCGTTGCATTGATTAAATGAAATTGCTTGCTTTAATTTAGCTTTGGGGTAGAGGGAGTTGAAAATGGAGCGAGATGATGCCTTTAACGCCTTGTTTCAATAAATATGCAAATTGCCCTCATTAACTGTGTTGGAAACTTAAATCTATTTCCAATTCCCTTTGCATGAATTGGGTGACTTAAGTAAGTTACGCAGACCTTAGGCATTGACATGGGAATTTAAATCAAGTAGGAAACTTTAGAGTAATTAAGTTAAACTTTATGTTGAAAGTTCTAATTAAGATTAAATTTATATGTTATGTTGATCTAAAGGAGAAAAGTGCTTCTTTATATGCTTTTAGTAGTTTGTTGCTGCTAGTAGAAGGTTATTAAAGAATTTAACTTTAATTAGGAGAATGCTCACTCGTTTATGCCGTAAAATTAAACAATTCACTAACACGATGCTATCTTTCTAATAACCTCATGTTGCTTCCCTTGAATGTGCTAGCTTAGGTTGCTAAATTGCTCGTGCCTAAATAAAGTTGATAATTTGATGCAAAAGTGTGATGTTTATCGCAATATTGGCATGATACTCTCTTTTCATTCAAGGGATGATATTTAATCCAAGACCATGCATAAGTTCCCATTTTTGTGAAATATGTAAGCCATGGTTGTCTCTCTCCTTATTGTGTTGAAGTGAAAATCCTCACATGTTGTGGCAAACTCCTTTCTTGATATTTCGGCCATGGGCCTCTTGTAATATTTTGATGTGGTAATGAAAATATGATGGTGTTGGAAAGAAGGAGAAATTTGAAAGAAAGCAAAATGCAAAGAATGTAATATGCACCCATACACATGGGTTGTGATATGATGTGATTAGGACACTAGGTGGAGTGCATGGGCATGGACAAAGTGCCGCGGTAGGAGGCGGGTGAATACGTCACTGGCCACCTCTTGATCTATTAGGTGACTCCACGTTGATAACGGAGTAGAATCGCTTGCACGTGCACGCCGGCACATTTATGGGATCCCCGTTGCATTGCATTGCATTGCGTCACATTGTTTGTGTTTCATACGCATCATGGCATCATTGAGCATCACGTGTGATTGGTGGGTATATATGTGTGATTGTTACCTTTTGGGCATGAATGTTGCCATGAATGCAAAGGTGCTTGAAATGGTTGTATGCTTGAAAGTGGGGTTGGCGGTTGTTAGTAGTTGAACTTGGGTGGTGATGGTGGTGTTAGTATTAATGGTACTATTAATGCTATTGATGATTGGCATTATTATTGTTGCTATTGGCGAAGTTATTGTGATATGTTATTTGGTTCATGGTAGTTCACGTTTTCTCATTAGGCTACATGCCCGTTTGCATTAATTTTTCATGTGTTAGTTTCTTGTAGTCTTTCGCTAGTCCACAATTATATGCTTGTAGGCCAATCATGTTACCGATTCATGCTTTCTTAATTGTTATGGGAATTAAATGGGTGCCTTAGTAAATGCTTTCAAATGACAAATCCATGATTCTATGACAAATCCATGTATGTATCTCATTAATGTGTAAAATTTCCAATGTATACAATTTGTTAGAATTATTCAAATGGAAACATGCTATATATGTAGTGCCCTGGGAAGCTACTGCACATGTACTAGAGGGGGGTGAATAGTACGTTTAAATAATAAGGAGTGTTATTCCTAATTATCGTGCAATTAACAAACAACGATGCGGAATAACTACAATCAAGAAATAATGCAAACGCAAACACAATGGTTTAATGGGTTCGGATCCACCCAAGTCTCCCCGACTTGTTCCCGGTGATCCTACGTCCCAACCACCCGGATCCCTTCCGGATACTTGAGTTAGAAACCCTAACTCAAGATTTCCACTATGAACACTTGCGAAAACCTCACAAGTGCAATCGACCTACAATCGATGACCGTGACTCCCACAATCCGGGATCACGCAAAACCTCTCACAACCGAGAGTATACAATTCAAATATAACTGAAATGAAATGCTTACCAACAAAATACCTATGCCTTGAGATTTCTTACCAAATTAGGGCAAAGAGGATTTTGATGGAGGAAGATGGCACCAAACCCTAGCTTCAAGAAGATGACCAGCAATGGAAGCCTAGGGTGGAGATGGTGACCTAGAATCAAGCTTCTAGCTTGAATGGCTCACAATGGAGAGAATCTCTCTTGAGGATTTAGGACTCAAGAACTTGAGGGAGAGATTCTTGTGAGAAGAGAGAGCTTGGAAATAGAGTTGATTGCTCTTCTCTTTTGATCTGAAAATATCTCCAATATGTTGCTTAACCCCTTCAAGAAATGAATCAGGATTCTATTTATAGGGGCAAGGAAAAACGAGTTCAAAAAGATCCCAACGGCTCTTTTCTGAACCAGACTAGTCGGTCAAAGAAGGATCACTGACCGACTAGTTCATCAATTAGTCGGTCGGTGAGACAACATGGACCGACTAAGTGAGGAACAGCCAAAAGGTAAGTTCCAGGCAAAGACAACTAGTCGGTCTAAGAAGACTTGACGACCGACTAGTTTCTCAACTAGTCGATCGGTGAATGTTCTTTGACCGACTAACGTCGAAATAGGATAGGTTGACTTCAAGATGACTTAGTCGGTTTAAGAACAAATGCTGACCAACTAGTTTCTCAACTAGTCGGTCGGTAAACGTTCTTTGACCGACTAACTCGAAACAGTAGCTCAGGCTGAAAATGAGTGAACACAACTAGTCGGTCTAAGAAGGATTACTGACCGACTAGATCGTCATCTAGTCGGTCGGTGACTCTTCTTTGACCGACTAACTGTAGTCATAGAAAGAGCTGAATTAGAGAAGGCAAGCTAGTCGGTTTAAGTAGAGTTTCCGACCGACTAGATCGTCATTTAGTCGGTTGGTGACTCTTCTTGAACCAACTAACATGCACTCGAAGCCGAGGGAAGAAGCGATAGGCTTCGGGAAAGCTTCTAATGGCTTCTCAGAATATCCTAGATCTAAGATATGAGCGAAATGAAGATTATAAAGTAAGTCCTACTCAAGGCTTAACATTCTAATATATGAAGCTAGAAGACTATAAAATAAACCTTACGAACCGTCTTCAAAGCTTCAATCTTCATTCCTCTTGACTTCAATATTGCTCCTCGAGCTTCAACGAAGCTCCAGGCATACAATCACGCGAATTGAGAAGTCTTGAGACGTCGCTTTTGTTGAACGTGGTATTTTGGCGACGATCTCCATAACTGCGCTCACAAATTGTTAGTTCACGATTTATTTATGTTTGCTCATCATCCAAAACCAAATCCGGGGAGTCCAATACTCAACATTCTCCCCCTTTTTGGTGATGACAAACCAACATATATAATAATCAAAAATAATGAACTAAATGAAATATACTTACTCCCCCTGCATTGATGACACATTAGTTCCATATGAAATAATAAGCACATACATCAAGCAGACGAGGAAAGTAAAAATTCAAATCCAATATTTGAGAGTTAGGATTTGTAATCCAATTTTATATCTTAACTCCCCCTGAATCTAACATATCAAATTAGATTCATGGTAAATTATCATTTAGCACATGACATTATTATGCCATTATCATATCTCTCCCCCTTTGCCATAATCCAAAAAGAGCGGGAGGAAGCCAATGACAATAAATCATGTCCAAATAATTCATTAAGCATGTGAGTAAGAATATGACCACGTTTCATATGACACCAATATAAAATTCGAATAAAATCAAAGCGTGTCAATGAGACCATAGTCGAAAATCGAAAACTTAAATCATCAAAATATCAAATGTAAATTCACTTATTGAAGAAATGAATATACCCTCCAATATCAACATTTATAGCTATTTTAGTGCATGGAAAATAATTCAATGTTTTCATACAACTAAAGCTATTGATTCATAATAAATCGTCGAGCGACGAAATCAATATCAGAGACATACATAAAATGTGCACAAAGGAATGAACCATCAGAAGAGTGGTGCACATCATAGAATATCAACTGATACAATATCGATCGAAAATGAACATAAAGTAAAAGCACATCAAAACTAAGTGAAGTGTGCGATGAGAAGTGTCAAGGTGATAAAAGTAATACGAAAATCATCATAATAATTTTTAAGAACATGTCATGCCAAAAATAGATATGGATTTCAAAGCACTTATGGCATTCACACTTCGATCATGCTAGGAGAAACAAAATGATACCAATGTAAAGAAATAGATTTTAACCAAGCATGCATTCAACCCTTATGGATACCAAATGTAATATTATACTTACAACATTAATCTCCCCCTACATTGGTGCATTACCTAAGCACCATCAACTCCGTTTGAATGAAAGTCTTCGCAAATCGAGGAGTTGGTAGGGTTGGTATCCCATGGTGGATTGAACCTAGAAAACTTCATTTTGGTATCCAAAAATCCCTTTTGGATCCAATGGGTTAGACAACAAATTTGAAATATGAAATAAAAAATTATTGTAACCCATAAATTAACATAATCAAAATCAATTTTATAAACATATGCCTTGGTACCCATAACATGATCATAAACTCATGGTACCAAGCATTGAAAGGTTAAAGGAACTAACCCTTCGGAAACCAAGTCCAAGAGGAACTTGACTTCCCAACATAATCATCATTCAAAATAACATCATTAATATATGATTTCACATAAACATTCATAGCATCATCGCTAGTGTTCTTGGGACCCCAAATAGTGTACATTTTGGGAATCCTCTTCCTAGTGGTTGCATGCACAAAAGGTTGATTTCTATGTGGTGCATGTGGCCTAGGAGCATGAGATCTAGCAATAGCATTATGATGAGCATGAGATCCATGATGTGGTGTAGCATACATACGTGGATAAGCATGAGGTGTGTATGCATGAGGATGATTATGAGAGTAGGCATGCACATGTTGATGAGATGTTTGAACATAAGTATTAGGATGTGCATGAGCATGATTACGTGCACGTGGGTGTCTCATATGAGTGTTCACACGTGCTCGTGGGTGCGGAGTATAAAAATCATCATTAATATGAACCGGTGGAGTAGGATGTGTGTTCCTACGTGGCATAGCATGTGAGTACAAAAATGCATGACCCCTCTTTGGAGGTCTACCCAAAGTGGGTTTCTTTCCAATCGGGGGTGTGTACGAAGTGGAAGCACTATTGGTAGGATAACTACCAATGGGGTGTTTGCTCCCACTCGTCGAGGCATCGGATGTCGGCCTAACAAAGGTGGTAGGCGATTTGGATGAGTCTCCCATCTTATACCCCAAGCCAATGTGGTGTTTGGCCGGAAGTAAGTCATTTAGGATATTATCCAAATGGCCCTTACCTTTATTGAAATCATTGATACGGCCTAACGTGCACTCATACTTCTCTTTGAGAGAATGCAAAGAAGCATCCAAAGTGGATACTTGCGATGTGAGTGCATAAACACGTGATTTGAGATTCTTATTCTCAATACTCAAAGTTGAGTTTTGAGACGTCAAATCCGCTATCACATGTTCATCCGAATCCTCAACACGAATATGCTCAAGTTGAGATTTGAGGGACTTCACCTCATTTCTCAACAAACCATTATGAGCAAGCAAACTTGCTTTCTCATTGGCGAGAGTCTCAACAATGGTGTCATTGTTGGTGATGGTAGACTTAGGAGAGGTTTGGAGGCTAACAAGTTCATTTTTGGTCTTATTATATCTATCTACTAATTTAGTAAATTTAGACCAAATTTCTTGGTTTGCTAACCTCATTTCATCAATAGTAGGTTCTCCGCTTTCATTCTCGCTACCATCCTCGCTTTCATCCTCGCTTTCATCCTCGCTATCATCGAAGGAGGACTTTCGATCTTTTGCTTCATTAGCCATGAAGCAGAGTTTTGCTTTCTCCACTCTTCCTTCATCCGACTCTCCACTTGAGGAATCCTCTTCGGAGTCGGTGAATGTGCCAACAAGTCCTTTCTTGTACCTTCTCGACTTGTCGTACTTCGATGCTTTCCCCTTCTCCTTGTGTTTGTAGAGAGGACAATCCGGTTTGATGTGTCCTGGCTTGTTGCATTTATAACACACGGGAGTAGAAGCATTAGTCAAACTAACTTTAGATTTATTCAAAGATATACCTTCTCGGAGGAATCGATTGAACTTCCTTGCCATACGGGCAATGGATTCCATGTCCAATTCGTCTTCCGATTCTTCATCATCGGTAGATGGAGCGGCCTTGAAGGCAATCGTCTTTTTCTTTGGCTCATCTTGCTTCAAGTACGCTTTCATCTTTTCCTTCATTCGGATCTTACTATCCTTGTGTACCTCGTAAGACAACAAGGTACCCATTAGTTGTACGACGGTATATTTATTCATGTCATTACCTTCCTCGATGGCGAAGGTACGCTTTTCCCAACATGATGGAAGACCGTCGATAATCTTCGCGACTTTCTCCTTTTGGGTATAGACCTTCCCAAGAGCTTCCAAGTCGTTTGATATATCCATGAAGCGAGCGCAATATTCCTTCATGGTTTCGCCCTGCTCCATATGAAACAACTCAAATTCTTTATTAGCAACGACGAGTTTAGAATCTTTTACCGTACTCGATCCTTCGTGCAATATGAGGAGTTGGTTCCATATTTGATATGCACTCTTACATGTGCATATCTTGTTGAAGTCATCGGGCTCCAACGCACAATTCAAGGCATTCATTGCCTTGGCATTGGCTACTTCTGCGGCGACCTCCGCGGGAGTCCACTTCGCGAAATCTTCTTCGGAAGGCTCGACATACTCCGTCATGGTGGCTCTCCATAGTGAAGCGCTCCGGAGGAAAATTTGCATCCGGCATTTCCAGTACCCATAGTTGGTACCGTTGAAGTGTGGAGGCCTGACTGAGGATAGTCCTTCCATAACAGAAGAAGCTCCATCGCGGTTCTTGAAGACGTTGTAGTCGTTGTTCGTCATAGCTTTGAACTTTGGCTATGTGTAGCTTTGAACTTGGCTCTGATACCAATTGTAGTGCCCTGGGAAGCTACTGCACATGTACTAGAGGGGGGGTGAATAGTACTTTTAAATAATAAGGAGTGTTATTCCTAATTATCGTGCAATTAACAAACAACGATGCGGAATAACTACAATCAAGAAATAATGCAAACGCAAACACAATGGTTTAATGGGTTCGGATCCACCCAAGTCTCCCCGACTTGTTCCCGATGATCCTACGTCCCAACCACCCGGATCCCTTCCGGATACTTGAGTTAGAAACCCTAACTCAAGATTTCCACTATGAACACTTGCGAAAACCTCACAAGTGCAATCGACCTACAATCGATGACCGTGACTCCCACAACCCGGGATCACGCAAAACCTCTCACAACCGAGAGTATACAATTCAAATATAACTGAAATGAAATGCTTACCAACAAAATACCTATGCCTTGAGATTTCTTACCAAATTAGGGCAAAGAGGATTTTGATGGAGGAAGATGTCACCAAACCCTAGCTTCAAGAAGATGACCAGCAATGGAAGCCTAGGGTGGAGATGGTGACCTAGAATCAAGCTTCTAGCTTGAATGGCTCACAATGGAGAGAATCTCTCTTGAGGATTTAGGACTCAAGAACTTGAGGGAGAGATTCTTGTGAGAAGAGAGAGCTTGGAAATAGAGTTGATTGCTCTTCTCTTTTGATCTGAAAATATCTCCAATATGTTGCTTAACCCCTTCAAGAAATGAATCAGGATTCTATTTATAGGGGCAAGAAAAAACGTGTTCAAAAAGATCCCAACGGCTCTTTTCTGAACCAGACTAGTCGGTCAAAGAAGGATCACTGACCGACTAGTTCATCAATTAGTCGGTCGGTGAGACAACATGGACCGACTAAGTGAGGAACAGCCAAAAGGTGAAGTTCCAGGCAAAGACAACTAGTCGGTCTAAGAAGACTTGACGACCGACTAGTTTCTCAACTAGTCGGTCGGTGAATGTTCTTTGACCGACTAACGTCGAAATAGGATAGGTTGACTTCAAGATGACTTAGTCGGTTTAAGAACAAATGCTGACCGACTAGTTTCTCAACTAGTCGGTCGGTAAACATTCTTTGACCGACTAACTCGAAACAGTAGCTCAGGCTGAAAATGAGTGAACACAACTAGTCGGTCTAAGAAGGATTACTGACCGACTAGATCGTCATCTAGTCGGTCGGTGACTCTTCTTTGACCGACTAACTGTAGTCATAGAAAGAGCTGAATTAGAGAAGGCAAGCTAGTCGGTTTAAGTAGAGTTTCCGACCGACTAGATCGTCATCTAGTCGGTTGGTGACTCTTCTTGAACCAACTAACATGCACTCGAAGCCGAGGGAAGAAGCGATAGGCTTCGGGAAAGTTTCTAATGTCTTCTCAGAATATCCTAGATCTAAGATATGAGCGAAATGAAGATTATAAAGTAAGTCCTACTCAAGGCTTAACATTCTAATCTATGAAGCTAGAAGACTATAAAATAAACCTTACGAACCGTCTTCAAAGCTTCAATCTTCATTCCTCTTGACTTCAATATTGCTCCTCGAGCTTCAACGAAGCTCCAGGCATACAATCACGCGAATTGAGAAGTCTTGAGACGTCACTTTTGTTGAACGTGGTATTTTGGCGACGATCTCCATAACTGCGCTCACACATTGTTAGTTCACGATTTATTTATGTTTGCTCATCATCCAAAACCAAATCCGGGGAGTCCAATACTCAACAATATATCGGCCATGCCTTGAGGTGCATATGTGGAATGGTTTCTTATGGCACTTCTCTTATGATTCCTGGATTAAGGATATGTTTCTTTTATGGTTATAACAGGTTTCTCTTGAAATAGTACTTATGTTGTAATTGGGAAAACTGATAAATACAAGAGAAACTCTGCCGAAATTTTTGATGAGCATTTCAAAAGCATTCCATATCATCCTAAGCACTAGAAACTCAAGTTAGGATTACTACCCAAAGGCCACTTGCTGACCCCCTTAAAACTACCATGTTCAAATGAAAATCCATTTGAAAATTTGTATAAAAGAGAAGTTAGTAAGAGGGTCTTTAACACCTATCAAGTGAGAGGCGTTAGAAAGTGTAGGAACTTTAATTATCCTCGTTTACAAGTTCCCATGAGTTCCCTTATACACACACACACACACACACACACACACACACACACACACACACACACACACACACACACACACACACAAGGAAAAATCCCTTGCACACGTGCACGGCAAAAATCAGGACCAAAAAAGAGACGATCGGAAGCCAAGGGGAGAGCGGAAAAGGGAGGGAGTGTGTGTGGGGGTTGTGGGGGGGTCAAAAGTGGAAAACAACGAAAGCGGGGGTTTTTTTGAAAGAGGTGTAAAGGGGAAGCATTCCGCGCAATTAAGGATTTGTAGGAGGTTGTTTATGCGAAAAAACCAAAAAAACCGGATGACTGGGACAAATGACGACGGGACGTTTGTCCCAGTCATATCCTATATGTATATATATATATATATATGTATATATGTATATATGTATAAGTATATATATACTAGGAAAAACCCCGTGCACACGTGCACGGCAAAAATCAGGACAAAAAAGAGACGATCGGAAGCCAAGGGGAGAGCGGAAAAGGGAGGGGGTGTGTGGAGTGGTTGTTGGGGGGGTCAAAAGTGGAAAACAGCGAAAGCGGGGTTTTTTTTGAAAGAGGTGTAAAGGGGAAGCATTCCGCGCAATTAAGGATTTGTAGGAGGTTCTTTATGCAAAAAACCAAAAAAAACCGGATGTCTGGGACAAACGACGACGGGACGTTTGTCCCAGTCATATCCGCATGCTTTATAATATAGATATACTAGCAAATAACTCGTGCACACGTGCACGTGGACTGGAAAAAAATGGTCAGGAAGGGGGGAAGAATAAAAGGTGAGGGTGTGTGTGTGGAGGGTCCAGGGGCAAAAATGCAAAACCCGGGGTTATTTGTGCAAATTCCCCACCTCTTCTCTTATCTCTCAAAATCTCATCACAAAATTCCACACCTCTTCTCTTATCTCTCAAAATCTCATCACAAAATTCCCCACCTCTTCTCTTATCTCTCAAAATCTCATCACTTATCCAATTTCTATTGTCCAAATTCTCTTATCTAATTTCTCTTGTCCAATTTCTCTTATCCAATTTCTCTTGATAACATCCCTATTTTATAGAATAGATATGTGTATGTGTGTGTGTGTGGGTGGGTGGGGCAATCTTCGGGTGCGAAAAACCCCGTGCGAAAGCCGTGCGAAAAGTTTTTATTTTATTTTTTTGAATTTTTTTTTCAAAAATTCTTTTTTTGATGTTTAATCCATACAATTATATACCCCAGGGAAAATAATGGTTGAACCCGTTGGGGATTAGAGCACACATCCACCCGTTACAAATTTAACGGTCTCAAAACGTGCGAATTTGATGAAATGCCTTGATCGAAGACCAAATGACATTATTTCTCAACCATTATTTTTTGAGGGGGGTATAACAACATATAATGAGGGTGAAAAAAAGAATTTTTGAAATTTTTTTTTCAAAAAAAAGATAAAAACATTTTCGCACCGTGCGAAATGTACTCATTTGAAAATTTTCCTATATATATATATATATATCCAACACACACACACACACACACACACACACACACACACACACATGTTGGATATTTAGTTGTCACCATTTGCTAGAATGCTTGTAAGTTGTTAGATTGCTAAGTTGCCTAATGCTGACATTCCTTTCTTTAATAGGTTCATGGCAATAAGCTCTCACTGTCTAAGACTTTTTAGCGCTAATGTCATGATGCCATTAATATGAAACCATGTGTGGGGGAATTATTGTATCCATGTCGATAATAACTTCATGCAAAATTCCCTTAGCCTTATAAAGATCTAATGTTGGGTAGAATTTGGTAAGATTTTATTGCATATGTAAGGTTACATGTTAATAAGGGTTTATGAAAGGGACTCGTGGTGTAAGCGAGATATAAAGGGATCGTGTATTGTTGCATTTTTGTACCTGAACAGTTCTAGTTACTTCTCTCTGTGTAGCACTCACCTTGTTTTGCCGGTTCCCCCTTGCGGCAGGTATGCGATCCGTTGGTTATGTCATTTACATTGTCCCTACCATGTTAGGTTCTGAGTTAGATCATAGACTATTGTAATGAGTATGACATTCCTTTGCACCATGTGAGTTGGGTTTGGTATTTCTACTGGGTCATGCTGTGACGTGTCTTCGTTGATATTTTTCAGGTGTTGGTTCGTGGAGTTGGAAGCCCACGAGTCCAGCTGGTTGGAGTTGGTTAGAGTAGATGGTTTTGCGAGAGTGTGAGTGTTTTGGGTGGGCGTTATTGTACTTCGGTGAGTTGTGAGCTCTCCATTGTACATGATTTGGCTGATATGTTGTATATGAGTTTTGTATAAGTGATGGTGTACCTGGATAGTTGTATCTTCATATGTATCAGTGGCTTATTTATATCAGTTTTTTGTTATGTTGGTTCTTCTTCGTTATTTTGTGTTATCTGGAATGCTACAGGTACTATCCCAACAGCGCGCAGTGGACCTGTTTGTGTTGGTATTTGGTATTTTTCCTCTGTAACACTCGCTGCTCAGGGTATCCTGGGGAGCGGGGCGTTACAGATTGAGAGAGAGATTGATGGAGGAGATGAAGGAGGATGGTGGGGGCTCACCGGAGGGGGAAGAAGTTCGCCGGAGATTTGGCAGGAGTTTGGCCGGAATGAGTTTTCTGACGAGGAAGAAGGAGGGGTTAAGGGGAGGTTTATATAGGTTTAGTTAATTACTTTTTTAATTAGCTCATTTAATATTTAGTCAAAAGATAGGATTATGATAAGATTATGATGAGATTTGTCTTCGAATTAAACCTCCCACGTTTTGATTTCTGGTTTATTATTATTATTATTATTTAATTATTATAATAATATTATTTAATAATTATAATATTATTATTAATAATATTAAAAATAGCATTTTTTGAATCAACCTAGAAAAATTATTAAAAAATACGGGCACGTTCCTGACGATGCGGGGATCACGAATATATGGTTCCTATCTCAGGTTGAGCTATAGAGAATTCGTGAAAAATAAAAAGGTCGTTTCGATCATCGGTGTCGGGTTTGCGGGTCCCTAGTCGATCCGACTTCGGAATCGCACGAAACTTGAACCGATGGTTTATTATGACCTAAAAGTCATGGTGACGGAGTTTGAAGTCGTCTGGACGACGTTCACATATATATGTATTTATCAGCCATGAATAATATTATTTTAAATCCACTCCAATATTATATATATATATATATATATCCATAAAAATACATAAAAATATGGAAAATACTTAGAAAATATATATTGACGGACACATGCCGTCACAATGCCGGGCATGTCATTCGGGGTCTGATTCAGTATGAATATTACATATTTATTCCCCCTATTTCTGGGCATTTTGTGCATGAAGATAGTTTAACTAAGCTTCATTATAAGCATAATTGAATTAAAATTGGTTTATGGAGCATATCGTTGATTTGTGCACAAAATAGAGTTTTTAGCGATCTTTGTAGCTTTTCATTATTTTTTATGTGCTTATAGTATTTTTGTGGTGCTACATCTATTTTTCTGTACTTTTTGGAGCCTGGTGGAATTTTCTACAATTTTTGGAGGCTTAAAATGATTTTATATTGATTTTAGTTCATGGTTTAATTCATATTATTATTATTTGGACTAATTTCTACACCTCATACTTTTCAGGTACTTCTAGGGGCCTTAGGGAATTTCCAGTATTTTCTGAGAATTTTCCTAAGTGTTGGATATGGAAGACGTTTGTACACCCTTGTGGGGGATGTACGAGGAAATACGGACCTCGAACGTCACGTACACGAAGTCGTGTGCAAAGGGAATCTGTTCCCTTGCGGAGAGGATCTCTGGATGAGTGGGAAAGTCGCATTATATATGCATAAGTGCATGCGACATATGGCTAATAAAGGGGGAATATCTTAAGCTTATGTTGTACCATGCATATGGTACAACTTAAGCTTATAATGTGCCATGTATCATGGTACACCTTAATTAAGTTGTTCCAAAGGAACAACTTACCCTAAAATAACTACCTTGGGGGCTATAAATAAGACCCAAGGGTAAGCCATTTCTTACACCTTTTTGCATGAAATTCATGCATGCATCTTCATCCTAGCGAAGCTCTGCAGAAATATTTCCTCTCCCTCTATCCAAGTTCTTAATCTAAAGTAGAGATTTAGATTGTGGATTTAGTAGCCTTACTCCGTTCGTGAGTAGACTCGATCCGTCGTGGCGAATCCGAAGGCGAAGTTCGTAGACTACCGTGCAGCGTACGCAAGCGTAAGTCTAAACTTCATATTATCGATCCTAACTCTGTTTTGAACAGGATCCTACATTGGTATCGGAGCCATATGGGTTCGCCCCGGTCAAACCGCCACCCCGTCGAAACTATGAACGAGTCGTTGTCTTTTTCACGAATGGGTCTCCTACTATTACGGATATAGTAGGAACGCTTCGTGACGGAGAGAACGCAGCGGTTGTTCTTTTCACGTTAGGGTCTCCTATCATTACGGATATGGTAGGAACTCTCCGTGACGGGAAGAACCGACCGTTCACGTAGTATGTTATTTTTCATTTTTGGCACACGGCCATTAGGAAATAACTAATTTCTCGACGAACGGGTGCTTCATCGACGAACGGGTGCTTCATCGAGGAAGATGATGGTAGTTATTTCCATCGGGTAAGAGGAATTTTGGTGCATGTGCACCATGGCCAAATGGGCTATGAAGGCCATGCACCCCCCCCCCTCCCCAAGCGGAAGGGGTTGGCTACGGCCAATAACCACCGGTGACCACCCCATCAAGGGGGAGGAATGAGTGCGGCAACCCCATTTAAAGGGGGTGGCCGGCCATGGCCAAAGGGGCTATGGCCGGCCAACGCCGAATGGCCTTGGCCATGACCGGCCATGGCCAAGCCATGGCCGGCCATGGCCAGGCCGGCAGTGGCCGGCCATGGCCAGGCCGGCAGTGGCCGGCCTTGGCCAAGCCCTGCCGGCCAGGCCGGCCCTGGCAGTGGCCAGGGCCGGCCCTTGGCCGGCCTGCCGGCCCTGGCAGAGGCCAGGGCCGGCGCCCTGGCCTCAGGCCAGGGCAGGAGCCCTGGCCCCGGCCAGCGGCCAGGCCGCCCTGGCAGAGGCCAGGGCAGCGCCCTGGCCTCAGGCCAGGGCCTGGCCGAGGCCAGGGCAGGAGCCCTGGCCCCGGCCAGCGGCCAGGCCGCCCTGGCAGAGGCCAGCTCAGGCCAGGGCCTGGCCGAGGCCAGGGCAGGAGCCCTGGCCCCGGCCGGTGGCCTGGCCGGCCGGCCCTGGCAGAGGCCAGGGCCCCTGGCCGGCCAGGGCAGAGGCCCTGGCCGAGGGGGCCAGGGCCCCTGGCCGGCCAGGGCAGAGGCCCTGGCCGAGGGGGCCAGGGCCCCTGGCCGGCCAGGGCAGAGGCCCTGGCCGGCCCTTGGCCAAGCCCCGGCCAGGGCAGAGGCCCTAGCCGGGAGAAGTTGCAGTTTGAATATTGGTCGACCAATTTGGTGTTTTTGGTCGACCAATCTGGCAGAAGGTCTGGGTCAACTGCAAACTTGCCAACTGACCCATACGGGGTGACAAAAGGCATTGGTCAAACTCGAATGTGTCGATTAGTCCATACGGGGCTAACCACAGTGCCGACTAGTTCATACGGGACTAACGTTTTAATGAAGTTTTTTTTAACTTGGGCTCTACTCCTTGAAGACTAGCCATAGTGCTCTACTTCATGCGAGATTAGCTAAGTCATTGTGCTCTACTCTACGGAGATTAGCCAATGTACTTATGTAATTGTGCTCTACTCCTTGAAGATTAGCCGTAATGCTCTACTTCATGCGAGATTAGCCATGTCATTGTGCTCTACTCCACGGAGATTAGCCAATGAACTTATGACGTTGTGCTCTACTCTACGGAGATTAGCCAATGTATTTTAAATTCGTTTTGAAAAATACGTTTTCAAAAACGCTTTTCCGCTGCAAAGTACTATAAGAGTACTAACATTTGATAAAGTGAGGGAGAAATATTGAAAGTTACTCTAGATGGTGATTGGAAACATAGTGACCTTTCCGATTCTAGAGTAACATCTTCAATATTTTTCGAAAGTAACTTATCAAATACTCGTTTTCCGCTGCTAGTACTATAAGAGTACTATTGTTTGATAAGTGATGGGGGAATATTGAAGGTTGTTCTAGATGGTGATTGGAATCATAGAGACCTTTTCGATTCTAGAACAACATCTTCAATATTTTTCGAAAGTAACTTATCAAATATAATATAATTCCAAGTGGGATTTGAATTTTTAGAACTATCCAAATGGGATACTCTATTATCATTTCAAGTGGGAGTTATATTTTAAGAATTCTTTATGCAATGTTTTGATCGAACCTTCGGTTTTGTGTTTTTTGCAGCATTTTAAAAGTAAAATGTCTTCCGCTTCAAAAGATATCGTCGCTGAGTTAAACAAAGGTGAAAAACTCAACGGCGATAATTACAAACTTTGGTCAATTAAGATACAATACGTTTTAGAGGAGCAAGAAGTGCTCGAAACTCTAAAGAACGTAATGATTGAACCCGAGTTGGGCACTACGGCCCAACACAGACGAGACAAGGAAGCTTTTGATGCTTGGTCTCGGAAGAATAAGATAGCGCGCATTACGTTATTAAGCAGTATGGCTGATGACATAATGCGCATCTTCCGAGAATATGACCTAGCCATGGACATATGGTCCAAGCTAGAGGAGAAGTTCGGTGGCACATCGGTGTCCAAACTTCGCGCCTTAACTATAAGGTTCGATACATATAAGAAACGTCCAGATCATTCCATGTGGAAACATCTGCGACATATGGCGAACCTTATCTCGGAGTTAAAGGACGCAGGTCATGTGCTCACTGATGAGCAACAAATCCAAGCAGTCATACGTTCCCTACCAAATGGGTGGGATCAAATGAAGATGCATCTCACTCACAATGAGAGCATCAAGACCTTCAACGACGTTTCCAAGCACCTCGAATTAGAGGAAGAGCGGCTTGCGGCTGCCAAGCCAAGTGCAGAAGTGCACATGGTTGCTAGTTCCTCACACGGGGGAAAGAAACGTAAAGATCGTTCGAAGTCTTCTAATGAACGTAATAAGCAACCTGAGTCTACCAAGGAACCCAAACATAAGGGTGGGCACAAGAAATGGCACAAGAAGAAAGACTTGAAAAGGATCAAGTGCTTCAAGTGCAACAAACTCGGTCACTATGCTCGTTCGTGTACGAGTGGAAGTGACGAGGTAACTTGTAATACTAGTTACATATGTGTTTCTAGTTCAATATTTCTTGTGGAATCTAATCCATTATGGGATAATTGATTCAGGTGCCACCGACCACATAGCAAAGGACAGACGGTCCTTCGTGGAGTATCACCGGATACACCATGGAATGAAGTGGATCGATGTAGGAAACAACTCACGTGATGTAGAGAAAGGCGTTGGGAATTGCAAGCTAGACTTGGACAACGTCCACACTCTCCTACTTTATGATGTTCTCTTCATTCCATATATTCAAAGGAATATTAATACTGTGGTCAATTTAATGGGTCTTGGTGATAGTTGGTTCCTTCATGATTGTAATATGGACCTATTTTTGTAATAATTCCTTTATTGGTACTGGGTTTGTATTTCAAAGGATTTATTGTAATAAGTACAATGTATTTCCTCATGTAATGAAAATTTCCTTGTGACAAATTCTTTGACTAATGAGTCTAATATAATTTGTTGGCACGAGGCTTGGTCATATTGGACCAATGCGTATAGATAGACTTGCCAAACGTGGCCTTCTATCCAATGTTTCAAAGGTTGAAATGTCAACCTGCGAACATTGCCTTGTGAGGAAATCTTGTCGCAAGCCGTTTGGAACCGGCACGAGGGCCGAGGTTCCATTACAGCTTATCCATTCGGACATATGTGGTCCGATGAATGTCGAGACAAGTCGCGGGAAGTCCTATTTTTCATCACTTTTATTGATGATTTCACCTAATTCAGTCATATCTATTTGATATCCCACACAAGTGAAAGCACTAAACCTGCTTTAAAAACTATATGAGTTTAGTGGAGAATCAATTAGATCGCAAGATTAAGGTCATGCGAACCGAAATGGGCGGTGAATATCAATCAACAAGTTTAAAGGAACTTTGTGATGAAAAAGGCATAGTACATCAGGTAACTATGCCTTATACTCCTCAACAAATTGGTGTTGCAGAAAGGAGGTATAGGACTTTAATGAAAAATGGTCTGTTCAATGATGACGCAAGCTAACTTGCCAATCACCTTTTGGGGTGATGCATTATTGACAACCGTTTTCATTTTAAACCGCGTACCCTCGAAATCAGTTAGCTCCACTCCTTATGAGTTGTGGAACCAAAGGTCTCCTGACTTAAACATTTTTACCTTGAGTTTGTGCATTCAACGCACATATTTCCTCCCATAAGTATGGCAAACTTGGGCCAATGGGAAGGAAACGTATCTTTATACGATACGCAGAAAACTCCAAAGGTTATATTTTTGTTAGTCAGGAAGACAATGGTGGGCTAATTGAGTTTGAGTCGAGGGATGTCACTTTCTTGGAAAACGAGTTTCCAAGACAGGGCGAGATAAGTCCAGACTTATCTTTATTTTGAGATTTATGATCAAAAAGGATTACCTCATTCGAGTGGGAGAAATTCTTGGTGAAAACGAAAATTCTTTTCAACCTTCACCAATGGATTATACGAATGACGATTATCCTATTCCATACGGGAATAATGATCCAAGTGGGAGCAATTCTAACAACATTTCAAGTGGGAGTGATATTAGAATTGATCTTAATTCGAGTCAACAAGGACTTAAAGAATCTCAAATATGCAGCATCATGCCCTGCGAAAGATAAATGGATGAAAGCGATGAAGGAGGAATTGAAATCCATGAAAGTTAACCAAGTCTGGGACTTAGTTAACTTACCCAGAGGACATAGAGCAATTGGGAACAAATGGGTTCTCAAAATCAAGCATAAGGCTGATGGCTCTATTTGACAGATATAAAGCTCGCCTTGTCGCGAAAGGTTTTACGCAACAGGAAGGGATAGACTACGAAGAGACCTTCTCACCTGTTGTGCATTTTACCTTGATTCGCATGTTTCTGGCAATGGTAGCTTGCTTATACCTCGAATTACATCAGATGGATGTAAAGACTGCCTTTCTCAATGGAGAATTGGACGAGGAGATCTATATGGAACAACCAACAGGGTTTGTAAAAGAAGGAAACAAACATAAGGTTTGTGAACTTCGTAAATCCATATATGGTCTTAAGTAAATCCTCGAGGCAATAGTATATACAATTTCAAGAAGTTGTCTTATCAAATGGTTTTTTCCATGCTTGATGAAGATAACTGAGTATATATCAAGAGGATTAAAAGCAAGTATATTATCATGTCTCTATATGTAGATGACATTTTAATAGCCAGAAATGACAAGGGCTTTGTGATGAGTATCAAGGCTTGGCTTTCATCAGTATTTGAGATGAAAGGCATATGAAAAGCCGCATATATCCTTGAAGTTAAGGTTTCAAGGAATCGTTCGAAGAAACTTCTTTCTCTTTCACAGGAGACTTATATAAAGAAGGTTCTAGAACGATTTAATATACCGGACTGCAAGTCCATTGATATTCATATAAGCATATGCGATAATTTATATCTGGAATCGTGTCCAAAGAACCAAAAAGAAAAAAAGGAAATTATGGAAAAAGTTCCATATTCCAGTGCAGTTGATAGTCTTATGTACACTATGGTGTGTACGAGACCGGACATCTGTTTTGCCGTTGGAAATGGTAAGCTGTTACCAATCCAACCCAGAGCAAGAACACTGGAAAGCGGTTAAGAGGATAATGCAGTATCTTAAAGGAACTGCAGATTTGCAAAAGACTATGATAAAACCAAGAAGGTGGACATAAGGTACATATCTACGCATGAGATGATAGAGGATCAGCTTACGAAAGCGATCCCCAGAAATGTGTTTTATAAACACTTATCATCCCAAGGATTGCGTATGAGCTGAGTTGTACCAATATATATTCCCATGTCTAAGAAAGATCAAATTTAATAAAAGAATAAGTTCTTTTTCAAGCATTGCATATGAATTTCTTAAAGAAATGTTTGTGTACATTTTTTAAATCTCAGCTGAATTGTGTGTATGTCGGACAGATTAAGGTTGGCTCTCTCACATGAGCAACCGCCTTATCTTATCAGATGGATAAGATAGAGATGAGACTAGTTTAAAGTCAAAATCATTAGACGAATGATTTAGAGTCATGACTTTAACAAAGATAGTCGAATGAAAGATCTGCATCATATGGATGCTTACAAAAGATCTGAGATCTGTATCACAAGGATAAAAAGATCTCATTGGATTTTATAATCCTATCTGTCTTATGCAGGATGAGAGTCCGGGAATATTTCCTGAGTAGTAAGGGGACTCAAAAGATAGGCACTGTGGTGTCTGATCTTTCATCCGTACAACATCATTAAGACATACTCTCCCTGGGAAAGGAGTGATGTTGTAATACGTGTTCATACCACGTATGCATTTCGACCACTGAGTTAGTAGCAATAGTGTTTGCTATTATGTGAGACTCAAAGGCCATACGGGTCTTAACTCTTACCCTCAAGGACTCCAATTGGTCCCTTTAGATTTGACGAGATGATCGCTATCTTAGCGTGTTACTAATGGGCTATGGTAATTCGGCTCGGCGGGGCACGTTAGAAAAGCGAATCAAGTCAAGATCAGAAGGTTCGCAAGAAGAGGAAGATTGATTTCATATTCGCATTTGGACTTTAATGATTCAAAGCTGGCCAGCCAATTGTAATCCAGATGGGATTCAATTGTTGAATATAAAGTATAAGAAATGTGAAGAAATAATCTAGGGTAAAGCATGCGTTGAACTACTCAACTTTGCACCTTCGAGGTCGTTGTGTATCTCTAACAAGTGCACAACAACAGACTCTACGCGCATGACGGTCGCACGGTCTATTTCTCGGTATGATAGATGAAAGAACTAAGAGAAAGACGTTCTCTTACAATCCCCTCAAGTGTGAGTGGGAGATGTTGGATATGGAAGACGTTTGTACACCCTTGTGGGGGATGTACGAGGAAATACGGACCTCGAACGTCGCGTACACGAAGTCGTGTGCAAAGGGAATCTATTCCCTTGCGGAGAGGATCTCTGGATGAGTGGGAAAGTCGCATTATATATGCATAAGTGCATGCGACATATGGCTAATAAAGGGGGAATATCTTAAGCTTATGTTGTACCATGCATATGGTACAACTTAAGCTTATAATGTGCCATGTATCATGGTACACCTTAATTAAGTTGTTCCAAAGGAACAACTTACCCTAAAATAACTACCTTGGGGGCTATAAATAAGACCCAAGGGTAAGCCATTTCTTACACCTTTTTGCATGAAATTCATGCATGCATCTTCATCCTAGCGAAGCTCTGCAGAAATATTTCCTCTCCCTCTATCCAAGTTCTTAATCTAAAGTAGAGATTTAGATTGTGGATTTAGTAGCCTTACTCCGTTCGTGAGTAGACTCGATCCGTCGTGGCGAATCCGAAGGCGAAGTTCGTAGACTACCGTGCAGCGTACGCAAGCGTAAGTCTAAACTTCATATTATCGATCCTAACTCTGTTTTGAACAGGATCCTACACTAAGCCTCTAGGTATTTTTCTTGAATTTTTGAAGGCGAAAAACAATTTCTGAAAAATAAAAAGAAGCCCAGCAGGCCAGCCCAAATTCCACCAATTTGCCACTCTTAAGCTTATTTGCATGACCAGAAGCCAAAGAGACAAAAAATGAAGAGACATGTGAATTTAATTTCAAATAAAGAGTGGAAGATGAAGAGGCCAAGATTTGAATGGTTTCATGTAATTTATTCTAAAATAAAGAATGGAAAATGAAGAGTCATGGAATTGATTCTCAAATAAAGAGTGGAGAAATGAAGAGCCAAGCACTATAAACCCCTTGGGATTCTAAGCCTATAAAAGGATGGGAGAGCTTCATCTTATGGCATTCCAATATATTCCATTATATCCCATTGTAGTTCATTCTATAGCAGAAATAGAGAGGTTCTTGAGGCTCTTGGTGGGCTTGGAGGCAAGGAACTTGGAGGAGCTTGGAGAAGAAAAAGGGAAAAGAAGAAAGGACTCATTTGTAGCAACATTTGGTGATCTCTTTCCTTTGTCTTAGGTTTTCATTTGTGCTTAATTGGATTGTATGGATTTGATAATAATTTATATGAAGTTAGTATTGTTTATCCATATGAATTGCTAAATTTCTTTGCATGGATCGTGATTTGCTATGGAACTTTTGTTCACATGTTGAGTTGGGTTCATTTGGATTGAATTATTTTTTATGTGGCTTAAATTTAAGTTTCTAATTTAATTCTCTTATATGAATCCAACAGATTGTATTAGAGAACCGATCATCCCAAAAGGATGAGTTTGATCTTCTCAAAAAGAAGTATCAACTTAATTTTCATGAGACCTGATTCTTAAGCCACTACACTATCCCATCATTTTAACTCTCAAAAGGATATCCCCGATGACGCTTCCCCAAAAGGGACGCCATTGAGTCATAAAGAACCATAGCCCGTGGCCGCTACCACTTCCAATTGTGACCCCAAAATGGCTCCACAATTGAATCACATTTCACACTTGCTTTCACCTCCAAAAGAGTATTTTCCGATGGTGCATCCCCAAAAGGGACATCATTGAGTTGTAGGGTTATATTCTCACACTTAACATTGATCCTAACAAATCCACGATCCATGCATTCCTCCTAGCTCCTTGCCACTTGCCTATCCAATCCTCTATCCCTCATTTTTATAGAGTAGTTTGATACATTTTACCACACATACTTTCCACCACCACATCTTTCTTAGTAGTTGGACGTTCGTACACCCTTAGCTATCTTTGATTGACTCTGTGAATGCGAGACGACTTGTCCCTGAGTTCGACCCTGGGCTCACCAGGTTATTTTGTATTGCTTCAACACCCTTTCACTTCAGGGGGAGATCGTGTGCACCCTATTTGGATTGCGCACAATTTCGATTGAATCAATTGGCGCCGTTGCCGGGGACAACGATTTTTGCATTTCACATTTTTGGTTGGTTTTGGGGACCTTGGGTGTAGTACTTCCTTCTTTAGTGTTGAGTCTCTTTATTTCTTTATTTTGCACTTTTTGAGTCATTTTTTTTTCTTAAAAAAAATTTTGTGATGGACTTTCATGGCACAAAATTTCGATATGATGCATCTTCATCTTCTTTGCACAAGGACAGGTTATTGAAGCTCAAAATTTCCATCTTTGCACAGCGCGATGGTGAATCCTTCTTTCAGGCCTGGAGGAGGTTCACATATGCAGTTAGTGGCTGTCCACATCATGAATACACGGTTGATGCTCTCTTCCAGTTCTTCTACGAGGGGCTGCAGGAAGATGCACAAATTTTCATGGAGATGTTGGACAATGGAGCTTTCATGGAGTACACACCTGAGGATGCTTGGGAGCGTCTAGAGTCCCTGAGTGAGGATGCTCCGACATTGGTGGGGACTCCAGATGATTTGATGATGGAGCCGTCAGAGCTTCCATGTGGTGATGTGTGCAGAGATGGAGAGGACGAGCATACAGTTTTGGATGATCATGAGGAGGATGCAGTTAAGGACACAAGTTCAGATATCATTGTAACTGAGCCTGGATTGTGTTTCCCTACAGTTCTATTCCAGCATCTTTCACTCCTCTCCCCAGTGGTTGCATATCATACCGAGATTGGTGCACCTTTTTCAGGGAATGGTCATCATTATACGTTAATTTCTTTTAATCATTTTGATGACTATATTTGGGATGTTTTCATTAAAAATCATTTGAGTCCCACATTTACTAACATAATCCATCTCATGCAGGACAAATATGTATATCTGATGGAGATGCTGGGGATTGTTTTGGTGGCCGCTAGTGCTAAGCGCGGAGGAAGAATATTGGCGGAGGATCGCAAGGATATGATCGAGCAGGTTCCTCCCCTATTACATATTCAGGATCCACCATTTGCTAAGGTGTATTCCTTCCTTTAAGTGTAAATTAAAAATAAAATAAAATTAGTTTGCTTTCGCATGTTTTCTTTTTCTTTTTTTTATCATCTAGCATCGTTTTAATAAATCTAGTTTCCCTTCACACTTTGAGGACAAAGTTTATTTTTAGTTGGGGGTACTATGACGTTGGATGCTAGTTCGCTAGTTTTTGTTTTTTTAATAATTAAAAAAATTCATTCATCATCATCCGTTCATCTTTGAGCATATCGTTTGGTTGCCTTCTCCTATGCCTTTTTTTGCTTAGTCCCTAAAAGATTAATTCCATGTAATTTTTCGGATTATTATTTTGGTATCAAGCTTCTGAATGTTTGATTGGCATGTTTTAATTTCTTTTCCATATGAATTCAAATGTTAATGTGCAATGTATGAAACAAATCTATATGTCGTGATACTCACCTTGAAATAATTTTGGAAAAGTTTGGTGTAAGTAATTGCATGAGTTAGGATGAATGGCTTAGTTTTTGATTGGATAGGGTGTGGCCAATGGTTTATGCTTTGTTTCTCCTAAGGAGTGGGTGGATGAGTTGATAACTTGTGTTTAGAATGAGAAATAGAGTTATAATAAGTGAATGTTTCTTCTAATCAAATTGAGTAGCCGGTGCCCCACGAAACATTGGGGAGGACACCAAAGATGAGATTTAGGAGTCATTCTAGCCCTTTGTCTATATAGCGTTATCGCGTGTGCACAAAGGTGGCCGTGTTTGCATATCATAGCATTATTGCGTGAAAGCAAAACAAAAAACATAAAAAAAAGAGAGAAAACAAAAAAATAGAAAAAGAAAAGAAAAAGAAAAATGTATATTTTCCTGGTAATAGGATATATACGAAAAAAATGATGAATAAATGAGGGAATAAAAACATAAGTGATGCAATCTCAAAATCCCACTACTTAGAAGAAATATTTTTCGTATTGGCCATTTCATTGAAGGTTGAAAACTATGATATGATTTGTGAAATGTCCTAACAAATGCATACAATGCTTACTACTTTACTTTTCTTTGAATTAGATTGAGGAGAATGTCATATGTTGTTCATTTTCATGCAATGTGTATATTACTTTGAAATCAAGTTGGAAATAATTTTTGGAGGGTTGTCATGATAATATCTTGAGTTTGGTGCACATTTTTTTAATGAAATCCGAATTTATCGCATATTTTTGCTAGGGACTAGCAAATAGCTAGTTGGGGGTTGTGATTCAGTATGAATATTACATATTTATTCCCCCTATTTCTGGGCATTTTGTGCATGAAGATAGTTTAACTAAGCTTCATTATAAGCATAATTGAATTAAAATTGGTTTATGGAGCATATCGTTGATTTGTGCACAAAATAGAGTTTTTAGCGATCTTTGTAGCTTTCCATTATTTTTTATGTGCTTATAGTATTTTTGTGGTGCTACATCTATATTTCTGTACTTTTTGGAGCTTGGTGGAATTTTCTACAATTTTTGGAGGCTTAAAATGATTTTATATTGATTTTAGTTCATGGTTTAATTCATATTATTATTATTTGGACTAATTTCTACACCTCATACTTTTCAGGTACTTCTAGGGGCCTTAGGGAATTTCCAGTATTTTCTGAGAATTTTCCTAAGCCTCTAGGTATTTTTCTTGAATTTTTGAAGGCGAAAAACAATTTCTGAAAAATAAAAAGAAGCCCAGCAGGCCAGCCCAAATTCCACCAATTTGCCACTCTTAAGCTTATTTGCATGACCAGAAGCCAAAGAGACAAAAAATGAAGAGACATGTGAATTTAATTTCAAATAAAGAGCGGAAGATGAAGAGGCCAAGATTTGAATGGTTTCATGTAATTTATTCTAAAATAAAGAATGGAAAATGAAGAGTCATGGAATTGATTCTCAAATAAAGAGTGGAGAAATGAAGAGCCAAGCACTATAAACCCCTTGGGATTCTAAGCCTATAAAAGGATGGGAGAGCTTCATCTTATGGCATTCCAATATATTCCATTATATCACATTGTAGTTCATTCTATAGCAGAAATAGAGAGGTTCTTGAGGCTCTTGGTGGGCTTGGAGGCAAGGAACTTGGAGGAGCTTGGAGAAGAAAAAGGGAAAAGAAGAAAGGACTCATTTGTAGCAACATTTGGTGATCTCTTTCCTTCGTCTTAGGTTTTCATTTGTGCTTAATTGGATTGTATGGATTTGATAATGATTTATATGAAGTTAGTATTGTTTATCCATATGAATTGCTAAATTTCTTTGCATGGATCGTGATTTGCTATGGAACTTTTGTTCACATGTTGAGTTGGGTTCATTTGGATTGAATTATTTTTTATGTGGCTTAAATTTAAGTTTCTAATTTAATTCTCTTATATGAATCCAACAGATTGTATTAGAGAACCGATCATCCCAAAAGGATGAGTTTGATCTTCTCAAAAAGAAGTATCAACTTAATTTTCATGAGACCTGATTCTTAAGCCACTACACTATCCCATCATTTTAACTCTCAAAAGGATATCCCCGATGACGCTTCCCCAAAAGGGACGCCATTGAGTCATAAAGAACCATAGCCCGTGGCCGCTACCACTTCCAATTGTGACCCCAAAATGGCTCCACAATTGAATCACATTTCACACTTGCTTTCACCTCCAAAAGAGTATTTTCCGATGGTGCATCCCCAAAAGGGACATCATTGAGTTGTAGGGTTATATTCTCACACTTAACATTGATCCTAACAAATCCACGATCCATGCATTCCTCCTAGCTCCTTGCCACTTGCCTATCCAATCCTCTATCCCTCATTTTTATAGAGTAGTTTGATACATTTTACCACACATACTTTCCACCACCACATCTTTCTTAGTAGTTGGACGTTCTTACACCCTTAGCTATCTTTGATTGACTCTGTGAATGCGAGACGACTTGTCCCTGAGTTCGACACTGGGCTCACCAGGTTATTTTGTATTGCTTCGACACCCTTTCACTTCAGGGGGAGATCGTGTGCACCCTATTTGGATTGCGCACAATTTCGATTGAATCAGGGTCTAGACGAAGATGCCAGCATGCTCTCTTAGGAGGGTGATCAACTGCACTTTTAGGTCGCTAGGGAGCAATGACCTGATTGAGACGGTTTTCCCTTCCTCATTGGAGACCCTGATGTTCTCCGTTTCTTCGACCGCGGCAGGCCGTCGATCTTCAATCCGTGGGTCGACCAGATCAGCCTGCTCGATCCTTCTCAGGGCGGTGGACAGCGTGTAGCATGACCGCACCTGCTTCTGATTCCCTTTCGCTCTTCCGACCCCTTCGGGGGTCTGGAACTTGATCATCTGGTGGAAGGTTGAGACCACCGCTTCTATGGCGTTCAGCAGCGGTCTCCCGATGTTCTCGTTGTACGTCGAGTTGATCTTCACCGCCATAAAGTTGGTTAGGCGAGTGATTTGTTGAGGATACGTATCGAGGGTCACCGGTAAGGTGATAATGCCTGCTATCGGGGCGGAGTGTCTGGTGAACCCCAGTCATGTGCAAGGCATCAGCTCTTTGGACGACATTTTCATTCTCTCCAGCGTAGTGAAGAAGAGTATGTCGCACGAGCTTTCGGTATCGACGATCATCCTTTTCACGACGATCTCCTTGATGGTGGCCGTGATGACCACGGCATCATCGTGCGGTAGTTTCACCCCTTCCATATCTTCATCCGAGAAGTAGATAGGAGGCGTCGAATATCTGGGGCGCTTTCGCCCCATGGATAATATCATCAATCTCTCGACATAGGATCTTTGGAGAGAGGTTGATAGCTCCGGGTGCGGGGGCCCTCCCATTATCATGTTGATGATCTCAACGCTGGGGGGGGTCCTACGACGGGCTCGGAGGACGTGGTTGGGTGAGTCGACATGGTCGAGTAGTTCGTCGAGGGGGATGTCGACTCGTCTTCCCACAGATGGAGCCAAACTGTTAAGGCCAAAATTGACCGGTATAGTTGTCAAGCTGAGCTGGAGCCTCGTCAGCAGTTGGGATGTGACCTATGGTTGGAAGAACCCGAGTCGGATGTTGGTAGCTGGAGATGATACGACCTTCGATCGACCTAAGAGCAGCCGTTGGGTCGATCGTTCGAGGTTGATGACGAAACGTCAACCTTCGATGTTGGATAGTGATCATCGGTCTGCACCACAGGGAGTCGTTAAGGGGGTCTAACTTAGGTAAATTCTTAGCAAACATCTTACTGTCATTTCGAACAAAATGTTTGTACATATACACAGAGATAAATTGTCTCGAGGGCATACACATCTCCCACCACCTTTCACCGATCCGACCCCCTGCGGATTCTAGAACTTAATCATTTGGCGGTATGTGGAGACCACCGCTTCGACCGAATTAAGGAGTGGTCGACCTACGATCCCATTATATGCTGAGTTGGTTTTTACTACTATAAATTTAGTCATGCGGGTGACCTGGTATGGGAATTCTCCGAGGGTGGCCGACAGTGGGATCATGCCCGCAACAGGTGTGGCATGACCAGTGAAGCCGACAAGGTATGGCATGATCCGATGTAGTATTAATTAGGATCGTAACATATCATCACGCTTCCGACAACCGCCATTTACGACAACCCACTCTGGGGTGCCCTTTAAGTGGCCCCACTATGGCCTTTACTAGGTTGCCCCCTCTTTTAGGTCACTCCTTCCCCAAGTCGACCCTTCCGCTTCCGACAACCCCTGTCCATGGTGGCCCACTATGGAATGCCCACTCTGGCCTTTACCAAGTCGCCCTCTCTTAGGTCGCTCCTTCCACAGGTTGCCTCTTCCGTAATGTGGGTCGTAGCTTGAGTCTTGCTCTGATATCATTTTTTGAGACCCAACTTATACTAGGTTCCTAACCTAAACCATTTGTTAGAAACTCAGCCCATACCAAGCCCCTAACACTAGCCTTGATAAGGACACATCTCATACTGGGTCCCGAACACTGTGCTCACACTCTAATTGTTAAGTATTAGCTAGAATCCAACTCAAAACCAAGTAGTATTAAATAGAAAGGCACGTTAATACTTAAACATTTCATTTCTTTTGTTCTTTTCAAAGATGTGACTAGTTAGGATCGTAACAGATCGTTAACCAAGACCCAGAAAACATAACTTATTTTAACAGCATGATTGCTGGAGGGATCCAAGTTGGAAATCCATATTTTATCGGAAACGGGTTCTTCTTCCATTTAGATATGAAACCCGACAAAATCTTTCGCAAAATGACGATTTAACCCTCATATTCCGAGCTAAACCTAAGGGCATGTTGGTAATCCGGAGTCCCATAAAATGGTGGCCTCATCCCAAGGGTTTCTCACTTGTCGCTTGCGCCACTCCATTCGAAGCGGCCGCTGCTCTTGCTGACCGTAAGATTTCTTACAGCGATCTTTCTTTAATCTTTCAAATTTTCTTTTTTTTTGAAATTAGAGTTACAATTAACATGATTCTATATTTCTGTGCGTTGAAATAGTGATTATATGGAATTCAGATTTGATAAACACTAGAGATCAATACGAATCTGTTGATAACTAAGATTTATATGGTTTATTGTAGATTGTTGTTCCCATCTTAGATCTTTTGAAGATTACAAAAGTTGTAACTAAGGTTGAAAATTTGATGATTTCATGTGTTTCTGTGTTGAGATGGTGATTGCTTAATTAGCTTGGCATTAGATTTGATAAACCCTAGAAATATGTATAAATTGGTTGATAACTAAGATTTATTTAGTGTACCTAGAGGTTTATACTGATACTTCTGTTATTTACTTAAGACTTTGTGAGAAACGTAAGAATTAAAACGGCTAGAAGTCTTAAATCCGTCCGTCCTATTTCAGCAATTTATTATGTACTATGGTTGAAATTTTAAATTAATTGGCTTTATATTTGTAACGTCATTTGCATTCTTGATATTTGCTAGAAAATCCCCGATGTTATTTTAGTTTCTACAGATTAGGATTGATCTGTTGTTTTATTGCCATCTCCGTTATCTCTCCAAGATTATATGTTTTGTAGAAGTTTTTCTTCTTTTAATTTAAACATGCTGCTAAAATATGATATTAGGGTTATACAAATCTATTTTTCATAAGGATGGTTTGTATTTTTTGTGAGGTCTGTTTATGTTAATGGCCACTTGTAGGGTGTTACTTAAGTTCTTTTTGTTAATGTTTGAAACTGACTAAATCTTTTAGATGTGTTTATTACTTGCCAATGTATTTCTAGTTCTTTGGTTTCATCCATGTGATGATTCTGATGTACATGAATTTTTAATAGAAAGACATGTCACTTTTGATCATTTAGTTTATTTTTATTGATTTTCTTATCAATTCATTCCTCTCTGGTTTCTTCAAACAATTCGCGGTCACCAAATAGCTAATTTTATATGATACATATATCTGGAAGTAGTTTGTTGTAAAGATGTGTGGATATATAATTATAGAAATCGAAACAATGTTCACTTCTGTTGATATATTCATGTTGGTTTCATTTTGATTTTTTGTTTTGCTACAATTTAAGATATAACGGTTAAATTACATGGGATATATTGACAAGAAAATCATTTTTACTATCTTGTGGTGATAAACCTTGAACCTTGCACATGCCATACATCACGTGATAGAATGCTAGCTTGTGCAGGCACTACTATATAGTTTTTACATTAGTTGCTTTGAAATCTTCAATATGCGATGATTAAAATGAGTTCTTTCACACTTTTATTTATTTATTTATTTAAACTCGGAGTTCTGTCTTTATTAGATTGTGGCACTTTACTTTTATTGCTTGGAATTTAAAATATAAAACCACATCTTATATATTTTAATGTTATCTGGCAGTTACTAGATTTACTAGACAACATCCATGGGAAAGGAGAAGTTTCACATTAACATTGTGGTGATTGGCCATGTCGACTCTGGCAAGTCTACAACTACTGGCCATCTCATCTACAAGCTTGGTGGTATTGACAAGCGTGTGATTGAGAGGTTTGAGAAGGAGGCTGCTGAGATGAACAAGAGGTCATTCAAGTATGCTTGGGTGCTGGACAAGCTCAAGGCTGAGCGTGAAAGAGGTATCACTATTGATATTGCTCTATGGAAGTTCGAGACCACCAAGTATTACTGCACAGTCATTGATGCTCCTGGTCATCGCGACTTCATCAAGAACATGATCACTGGTACATCCCAGGCTGATTGTGCTGTCCTCATCATTGACTCAACCACTGGTGGTTTTGAGGCTGGAATTTCAAAGGATGGGCAGACCCGTGAGCATGCTCTCCTTGCTTTCACTCTTGGAGTCAGGCAGATGATCTGTTGCTGTAACAAGGTAAAGATGCTGCCTCATTGTCTGCTGCAAGGATATCTTTAAAAAATTTCAGCATATTTTTTATTGTTTTTAAGATCATTATACCTATCCATGAATTGTTTGTTGGCTATTGTTATCATTTTGCAAATTTGATTTTGTTTAGGCATTACCGAGAGATGGTTACACTTTCATTTTGCATCTAATCAGTCACCCATTGTGAATTCTAGATGTTCTTCTAGAGATTGTTGATTAAATCATTTAGTTTCATTCTATATGCAGTGTGTATATGTTATTAAATATATGGAAAAGAAGTAGTAAAGGCTGTAATGGATAGTTTAAAAAGAAAACAAATGTACTTTGCAAATCGTAATGCATCAGAGCTAAGAATCTGAGGAGTCGGTCAGAACATTCAATACTTTTGTGTCTGTCTAATTTACATGCATATTACGGAGATAAAATCACCTGACAGGTTGATGCTTGGGAATTTGAGGAGCAGATTAGAATATTACTCCTTATTTGTCTATTTGTTTTTCATGCATGTTATGGAGATACACATACTTGACCATGTTGATGCATGGGAAATGATCAGGAGAGCTCGGTTGATAGAGCGGAGGACTGAAAATCCTCATGTCACCAGTTCAAGTCTGGTTCCTGACATGTGAATAATTAATCAAAAATTAACTATACCTGACAGATTGGAATACATGTTAACGGTTGGGATAGCTTGGTTGGTTGACTGGAGAACTGAAAAGTCTCCTAGCACCAGTTCAAATCGGGTTCCTGACATGTGAGTAATGAATCGGAAATATATTCATGTCCGACAGATTGGGATGCTATTAATGGTCAGGATAGCTCAGTTGGTTGAGCAGAGGACTGAAAATCCTCCTGGCACCAGTTCAAATCTGGTTCCTGACACACTAGTAATTAATTGAAAATACAAGTATACAGATTGGAATGCATATCAATGATTTGGAGCGTGGCACCTAGTTATTCACGTAGCTGCTTAAATTGCAGTTGACCATCACTATATGATTTCGTTTTATGAAAAGGTTTCATGCGCCGTCAAGTTACTGGACCATATAAAGTTTTAATTGTTCCTCGGCTATTTAGAGTGTCATTTCTAACTTCTCATTTCTTTCTTGTACAATCTTAAAATTTAAATTAATTTGCTTTTGTTTTATTTAATATCTCATGATTTCTGCATATGTAGTGTGGTTTGGTTAATATGTTCTGAAAATCATATTATCTAAACTTTTATGCGGTGTCTTGTTAAAATTCTTATTGAACTTGTGTCTACTATGAAAATTATTCTCAAGCATAGCTGTGGATTATGCTATCAACTAACTTGAGATTAAGAAAACGTTGTTACCGATTTCTTTGTTATAGATGGATGCCACCACTCCAAAGTACTCTAAGGCAAGGTATGATGAAATTGTGAAGGAAGTTTCTTCCTACATGAAGAAGGTTGGCTACAACCCCGATAAGATTCCATTCGTCCCAATTTCTGGTTTTGAAGGAGACAACATGATTGAGAGATCCACCAACCTTGACTGGTACAAGGGCCCTACTCTCCTTGAGGCCCTCGACATGATCAATGAGCCAAAACGCCCTACGGACAAGCCCCTTCGTCTCCCGCTTCAGGACGTCTACAAGATTGGAGGCATTGGAACTGTCCCTGTTGGTCGTGTTGAGACTGGAATTATCAAGCCTGGTATGGTCGTCACCTTCGGCCCATCTGGACTCACTACTGAGGTCAAGTCTGTTGAAATGCACCACGAAGCTCTGCAAGAAGGCCTTCCTGGTGACAATGTCGGCTTCAACGTCAAGAATGTTGCCGTCAAGGATCTCAAGCGTGGCTTTGTTGCTTCCAACTCCAAGGATGATCCAGCTAAGGAGGCTGCCAACTTCACCTCTCAAGTTATCATCATGAACCACCCGGGCCAAATTGGCAACGGATATGCTCCGGTTCTTGATTGTCACACTTCTCACATTGCCGTCAAGTTTGCAGAGATCTTGACCAAGATTGACAGGCGCTCTGGTAAGGAGATCGAGAAGGAGCCAAAGTTTCTGAAGAACGGTGATGCTGGGTTCGTGAAGATGATTCCCACCAAGCCCATGGTGGTGGAGACTTTCTCGGAGTACCCACCACTCGGTAGGTTTGCTGTCAGGGACATGAGGCAGACGGTGGCAGTTGGTGTCATCAAGAGCGTGGAGAAGAAGGATCCAACTGGAGCCAAGGTCACCAAGGCGGCGGCCAAGAAGAAGTGAACCGAGAAGAAATGTGGCTTGGTGGGGGTGGTCAATTTTGCTCCCTGTCGGTATGAGCTCGTTGATGCTGTGTCTGGTGTATGGATGCAGAATTGGGTGCTTGACCGGCGGTGGCAAAAGTAATTCGATGCCCTCATTATTTTCGTCTAGTAATTTTGATTGTGTTCTAGTGTTTCATGCTTGAGACTATTGAGACTATCAGTTTGTCTGCTGGGAGTTTATGTTCCTTCCATATCCGGTTGTTATTTATAAAGTTGAACGGGGTTATATGATATTTTTGTTTTATGTTTGGAGAATCTATATTACAAATGACTCCCTGCGATATTAACCCTTGCTGCTGCCTGCCTGCGTTCTTGCCTCCAGCCATGGCGTGGGGATTACACGTCTTCAAAAAATTATCAGTTTTGGTATCGGTTCACCAATCTCTTTCAGCATATAATTTCTTAGTTCTAGCCCTATCAGCCAAAAGTTTCATTCTCTCAGCTATCTTCAAACAATCTTTCAAAATTTGCAAAGCAATGTCCCTTGAACCCAGTTTCTACTCAAATGCATGAATACTTCCAGTACTAGGAATATAAGGTAGGAGGAGGCTGTCCATGGACAATCTGGTACATATAAGTCTTGCCTGCCGTACGACAATCATGTTGCCTGGAAATTGGCTAGTTGACTTCATTGTGCTGGGTATTAGGCCACATGTCCAAGGATATAAGATTCACTTGCCCAAATTACCTGGAAATACTATCAAATGCCACATTGTTTTTTTTTTCCTTGTTTATAGACCACATCATATTTATATGCCACCAATGCAAGCCTCACTTTTGATCCTTTGGTCCAACAAGTGTTTCAAGGGCTTGTGGTATGTTTGGATAATGAACTTCTTACCCAAGAAGTACTGCATCCACATATGTATAGCTAGTACAATGGCCAGCATCCCTTTTTCGTAGACTGGCAGCATCTGTTGCCTCCTCTTAAGCTCCTAGCTATAGTAAGCAATAGGTTGCCTCTGCTGCATCAATACTGCCCTCTCTACAGTCACTGAAGCATTACTTTAAATCACAAAATCCTCAGTAAACTCATCAAGTATCAATACTGGAGGATTGATGAGAGACTACTTGGGCTGCGTAAAAGCTTGTTGAGCTATTTCTTGCCAAAGAGAGGCATTTTTCTTAGTTTATGCTACCAAAGATGATGCAATATGTTCAAGATTCTTGATGAATTTACTCTAGTATCCAACTAACCATAAGAACCCCTTCGATGCCTTCAGGTTCTTATATCTCTTACTGCTTGGATCCCTCTAAAAATCTATTGATACCTCTTTCTTAGAAACAATGTAACCCGAGTATAACACTTCTTGAACCCCACACACAGTCACAGACACTCCACTTCGTATAAAGATGATGCTCTTGTAGCAGTTGCAGCACCGTCCTCAAGTGTTCCAAATACTCCTTCCATCCTTAGCTATATATATATAACTTGAAAAGAAGTATTTTATACCAATCTGGCAATTCTCAACATCGAAGTACTGTTCTATTTGATAAACCCAACTCATCACATCCTCAGTTCCTCTAAAAATTAAAGCTTCAATTTTAAGTTTCTTTTTAAAGAAATATTTTTCCCCTCCTTGTATACTGATTTACACTATCGCCTTGACTCCTATCAAATCTAAAATTTTCAGTCCTAGATCCCAAATTTTCAGCAGAAGCATACCTGTCATCACCCAATGCTTCTTGCTGATTGATTTTCCCCCCTTCTTTGGATCCAGCACCTTGTGATTTCTGCCCAAGGATTTTTCCGTGATTTACCCCACCTGTTGTTCGCACTAGAAGCAAACTGAATTATTAAATTAACACTACTAGTAGAACATAGAACGCGAATTATTATTAAAAAATTCTTCCTTTTTAATAATATTCACGTGATTTCTTGCTTTAATTGTTTTAATAAAAAGTCGGTGCAAGAAATGATCCAGCAATGATATTCGGTGTATGCACCATGACCATCATCCAATGCTTCTTGCCCACCGCTTAAAACAATTGAGCAAAGGGGTACAAGAATAATCAACAATAAACAAGAAACACAGAAGATACAGTGCAGCCAAAAATATCTGACAGGACTAATATGCAATTTTGTTTACATCCATTCATTAGGATCCTTGTCCAGAGACAAGTCATTCATGATTTCAACTCATAAAATCCATTAAACAACATAATTTTACTGAAATTTCAACGAGCATTTCCTTCTTGAACAATCATATTGACGGGATGATATTTAATTTAAATACTGATAATTTAATTATATACCTTAGGCATAAATCAACCTAAATCTCAAATATCATGATTTCAACTCATAAATTCCATTAAACAACGTAATTTTACTTGAATTTTAACAAGCATTTCCTTCTTGAACAATCATATTGACGGGATGATATTTAATTTAAATACTGTATAATTTAATTATATACCTTAGGCATAAATCAACATAAGTGTCAAATACACCTGAGCCAGACTTTGGTTGAATTGCTTTGGCATCATAAGCGACAAAAAGTAAATACACTGAACAATGTAAAAAAATATCAGGGACAAGGAAGCTTCACGTTTATCAAGGCCAAGCAGCCTCAGCATCTTGAATCAATCTTGAGTATGAATGAGAGAGCAGACCAATATTACATGACTGAGGTGACAGGATCAAAGAAGATCAGCCTTAAGCCTCATGATCCAGAAATTGAAGCAGTAGCTGCGGTTCGATCAGCATCAATCATTGATTTGATATAATACTCACCTGCTTTGTAAGAGGATCGGACCATAGGACCAGATGCAACGTACCTGAATCCCTGCATGATAAACACGACTCCATTACATTAAAAGAGAAAAGGTAATCTGGAGCTATATCATATCATCTATATGCATTAGTACTTCAAATAGTATAGCAATTAAGGGCATCTGATTTCTAATTCTGGAGATGAACAATTAGGGAATTATGTAAATAATATATTCCAATTTTTTTTTTTGTAATTTTCCGTTTTTCTCTACAGGTGTATTATCAAAGGGGATTATACCTGACCAGCCAAAGGCACGCATCTTTAAGGGTACCATTTTTCTCTATGACATGTATTTGACCTATATGCACACAAGACAGTCGTGTACCTATTGTTCCTCAAGAAAATGTCATTACACTCGGTATTTCTTAAATATGCAGTCCAACAGATTGGTGAGTAGCAAAATGACATACGACGGTGTCATATTCTTTTTATATAGTCAGTTAATTTTCAAAGACGCTTTTAAGTAAATCAAGATATACTATTTCTAGAGGAATCCTGCAAGTACTTGCATTTTCACCAAAGACAAGTCATAATCCCATATTGGTCCAGGAAGATAGCAAGCATGGAAGAAATCTAAGCTATTATTACTTTCAGCAAATTCATGACGCAAAAGGACATCTTCATTGAGTTGCTAGCAACATTAAACCTATAATCGGGCATAAGAATATGATATGTACACCAGCTGAAAGTTTAGTTTGTCATCTTGCAACAAGCCCAAGGTTGCATGAAAAGAACTCCGAATCAGCATGTTACGGGCCAGCCAAATGTCAGGCTGCCATATCTACGGTTCTATTTCCAACAAGCACAATTTTTTTCCCGGAGGATTTTAAATCAATTGGCTAATCCAGTAGGGAGAAGAAGAGATGGTCACTACTAATAGATATGATTCTTCATTGTAAACCACATAAGAGAACCCAGTAAACAATGTAGTCATTAAGAAAACCCAAAACCATAGAGGATGAAAGAACTTTCGCCCTAGAAAAGAAACCCTATGAAACTAGGAAAAGCCTAAACACTTGGAAGTCCAGAGTTAGTCTTGTATTCTTTAGGGAGAAAATCATGTTCACCAGAAGAAAAATACATCTTCCACTCATAATCGCATGTCATAAAATAAACCCGAAAGAAAGTTTTCTTTCCCCACTCTTCAAAAACCAAGTCTCTCTGCCCTCAATTTGCATTTGCGAGGAGAAAATTGGGGCGAGTGATCCCTTGCATTTCTCTGTTCCCATCTTCCATGCATCCTAGATGGTTATGAAGGTAAATGTCTAGCATACTCCTTGTGCATTAAAATATAAAGGAACAGAAGGATTAATATCAAAACCCAGTACCAACGATGATGACTACACTGATCATACAATGGCATTTCTCCTCAAGCGGGAAAAAACACCAATTATCATATAACCCTCTCCATGTCTTACTACAATCTGCAGCAATGAAGGACTAGGCAGAAACCTGGAAGAAAAGAACAACCAATGAACCAGACCCATCCCACTCCATGTACAATCCATTATTCATACCAATCATGGTGAATCTCTCCTAAAAGATTTCAATTGAACCGTGGAAACGACCACCATGGTTTCTCCAAGTACAAACAGTGATCTGATAATTATTGCCCTGAGACTATACAAACAGTTTTTTCGATATCCACATGGACAAATGTAGGTGTAATGCACAACTTGGAAGCCAACTCAATTTCAACTGGCTGTCATAACTGGGTTCAAGTTATGTGGATTTCAATTGAACCGTGGAAACGACCACCATGGTTTCTCCAAGTACAAACAGTGATCTGATAATTATTGCCCTGAGACTATACAAACAGTTTTTTCGATATCCACATGGACAAATGTAGGTGTAATGCACAACTTGGAAGCCAACTCAATTTAAACTGGCTGTCATAACTGTGTTCGGAGCTTATATTAGTATTTGACTCATTTCACAGAGTTGATTTTGGTTTTTGGTTTAGATAAAGGAGACTTGAAAATTGTGAAACTAAACACCATTTTAAATAAATATTGAGCAGTTGGTTGATCTTCTTTGAGTTGACAGGAATGACGAGTAACTAAAGAAAAAAGATGATTCATAGGATTAAGAGCTGGCACTTTAACTTTTTCTTTGAAATAAAAGGAAAAATTATGGGAACGAATGCAATTAAGTGCATGTTCTTTTTTTTATGGAGATGCCTTAAAGATTGATCGTGCACAAGTCATCAAAGAAAACAATACCTTGAACATCTAAAATAATATATCAAACCGATACGACTGAAAGTAAAATCAAAATCTTAATATGTCTGAAAGTAAAATCAAGATCTTACCATTTTCTCACCAAGCAATCGATACTGTTCGAAACCTTCTGGTGTGACATACTCCGACACAGGCATGTGCCGCTTGGATGGCCTCATGTACTGACCAAAAGTCATGACATCAACGCCTGCTGTTCTCACTTTCTCCATAGTGCTGATCACCTGATCAGGTGTTTCTCCACAACCTAACATTATTGAAGTCTTTGTAAGAGTTCCAATGGGGGCATATTCTTTAGCCATTTTAAGAACATCAATGGACTGTTTGAAATTGGCACGGCGATCCCGCACCACTCCCTGGAGCTCTTCAACTGTCTCAATGTTATGAGCAAAAACATTAAGTCCAGATTTTGCAACCCTCTTCACGCATTCTGGATCTCCCCGGAAATCAGGAACTGCAGTCATTGACACCAGAGAGATCAATAATAATGAGTTGCCACCATTCACAAACCGTGTAGGTGTACGAAGTCAACAGAATGCGGCTTTTCATTTGCATATTGAAAGGAAACGAGCAAACAAAAATCCACAGGGATGACAGTAATTAAGTTCATGGTTCACATGTGAACTATTGGTCATAGATAAAAATAATTTTAGTGAATTCAGGATGTTCCATATTAAAGAAACTAGAATCAATGATATCATGAAGAGTTATAGGCAGGAAAAAAGTTCCTTCACCTATGTCAGGTGGTTTTTTTTGTTTTTTTTAACACAACATTAGAATCCAGAATGTCAAAGCATTTTCTGAGATGCATGAGAGAAATGGTAAATGTTTTATAAATATGGGGTCTACTTTTCAATAGTATTAGCATAAGTGCGTCCATTATGCAAAAGCACTTGATACATCAATAGAAAGATTTTTTTTCCTTCCAAAAAGAGTAATACCAATCAATGTATTCTACAATCCTCAATCATTGTTGCCTTTTCTTTTCAACACACAAACTGGATGCTTGGCAGTCACATACCAACACAAATTGGAAAACATGGATGCATAACCTTAAAAACAAAAGAAAACTACTATCACACAACATACAAAAATAAATGCACATACCGAGTGCTTCTATCAGCATTGTTGGCTTCAGCATCTTTAAGTTTCGTACAGTTTCTGCAAAATGGCCACTTCCTTGATCAGGCAAGTCATCCCGGTCCACACTAGTAATCACAACATAATCCACACCCCATTTGGAAATAGCTTCAGCAGCTTTCATAGGTTCATTAGGATCTGGTGGCGGAGGAGTCTTTGATGTTTTAACATGGCAAAACCTGAAGAGAAAAAAATATTGAAATCCACAAACATGGGGAAGTAAGCCAAAAAGTATCTTCAACGGAGTGTCAACGCTAGATGCAACATGGAAAGGTTTGGCAAGGTAAAAGTTCTGAGGTCAAAGAGATAAAATAAGAAAATGATATTTTTTTGCCCTTATTTGATACCATTTCCAAGTTCCATTTCTAACAGAACGTGAAATCTTAAAAAAGCCCTCAGCTTTGATCCATTCTGAAAAACCCCGCAATTTGTTTTCATTCAAAAAAAACCCTACTGAACTTTGCAATTTTAAAAAAAACCTTTATGTTTGAAGGAGTCATTAGTTATTACAAGACATTGAATTAAAACATATCTTTCCTTTATTTTATGCACCTCCTCTATATCCTTATAATTGATATTATAATGTTCACTTTCACTTTTCCTATATGCATACATGTATCGCTTCTCAAATTGCCATTTCTCGCAAGGATTGGTTAGTCACCCCGGCACAATCCCAGCAAGAACATATCCATACCAGTCTTGCAAGTGGACCAACATTTCTTAAGATTCAAATTGCTTGATTCCTTTAAGACACTGCAGAAATTCAATATCATTAATTTGCCAAAGTGCACAAAGACGGAATGGTAGACAGAGAAGTTCCACAACTCCACATAAAGGTGGCCATTAGCTACATCATTTGAAGACGAAGTTTGCGAAAACTTGAGTTTGGGTCTATGTTTTAATGGAAGAGAGGAAATGCCAAGTAGGATCCAGTTGATATCACAAAACTTAATGCAAAACAAACATAAGAAGTCACATTAAACAACGCTTTCTTTTGTAAAGTTCTGATTACTTCTTATTAACAAAAAGGACCTATTCAGTATTAGTTGGATGAGGATGAAGCCTTACTAGCAAACACGATATCTATAGATCTATTTCCAATAGTGGCAAGAGATGGTGACTAAACATGCGCTATGGGTGTTATGGCTGGGTGTGCATGCTGGGGGAGGGTTTGAAGTAGGCGGCAATCAAGATAAACACATATTTTGGGCAATAATGTACGGGTAGTGATGATTGGCTACAATTTTTGAAAGAAATTTTCAAGGAGTAGACTTCGGATATATGTTCTGAAGGGAGAGGAAGGACCAATGAAAAGCTACATTCAATCAAAATAGTTCATGCAAAACAAACATAAAACATCAAAGCAAAGAAATTTTAGGTTTTTTTTGCTAATTTCTTACTACTTCATATTAAACATGCAGACTCTTTATATGCTGTTAGTTGGCTGAATCTGCTGATGCAGTAAATAACAAAAATTGTAGCAATGTCAATTTCTGATGCTGGACTAGAAATATAGCAAGGTAAACATGGTAAATAGAGATGTAAATTACAATTGTAAGAGGAGATGGGCGGGAGGTTGGTTTATTGACTGTTTTTATTTTCAAAGCTGCCTCAATCTCATTCTGACAGCCATAAATGTTTTGCTCTTAACAATGAAATGCATAGTCTAAGTAATCAAATGGCCTATGGATATGGGGCAATTGCTGCATGAAGCAAAACAAAAAATTAGAGAACATATATATTCCCATAAGCATGTCACAATGTAAATCAATAAAGCACTAATAATTTAATTTATTCAGAAATTTTCCAAGCAATTTCAGAAATGGGGGATTGGTTCCAATCTTTTGTTGAAATTTGTTATGTTGAACCAAAACAAAGGTACAATATGAAAATTTTCAAAGTTCTAGAGGCTTCTTATATGGTTTCCAGCCTTGCTGGAGCCTCCCTCAAACAACAATAACGGCAACAAGGAATTTACAAGAATATCATCAGCAGGTTGCATAGCAAAATGGTCATGTGATTAGAACCAAACTAGAACTCAACTTGAACATCGTGTTTTGTTGCATTGTAGTTTTCAAGCTTAAGGTGGGGCATGCATTACAAATTCTAGTATACATCCAAGTAAGGTCAGATTCAGATTGAGTCCCAGTTAAGTCAGACCCCATATGAAACCAATGCATCCAAATGCATCAACATAACCTGAAATCAAACCCCGTCTGAATCCTTGTTATATGCAGTATACCTACCTGCAAACAAATAAATGTTGGTGGATTCTTTATAGACATGCATGTAATCTAAGAGTTTTGTCAACTTCATGCTTTAGATTAGCATAATTATTCATAATTATTTTAACTTTTCTAAGTTAATGGTTAAATTCAATTTTATCTAATCCAACCAACATGATCCTCCAACGTCAGTTGATACGGGTCAAATACACCATCCAATCTTCATGATCAATTCCAGATGGCTAACACTTAACCAACAACCGGGTAGTCTTGCGAGTTGATAGATTAATCATGAAGGCTCCAAAATGTTGAAGTTCAACCCAATGCTTAAGAAATCTCAAATCAATGATTAAGGAAGGTACGCAGCTAATTAAGGTCAAGAAGAAGAAGACGTTGACATGTGTTTAAGAACTGCATTTCTATATTTAATCAACTTTGCACTCAAGGCTATGATCCTATAAGAAACAAACCGGAATCAAACTTTTTACGGGTCAAAATCCGCCCGAAAATATTATTTGTTTAGTAGGGAATCAAGGGCACGATGATTAACAAGTGATGGGTGTTTGTGGATGCTGTTTACAAGTAATAATGGGCTGTAGAGGCTGAGCGCACTTCAGATATTGATCCCAGGATCAATTCTTCAAGGTCGCCTCTTGAACGTCGCTTATCTGGAGTTGGTCGCCAATCGTTTGATGCTTGGACGAGCTTTTCTGCGCAAAGAGCGGCTCGTCAGAAAGGCGGGGTTGTGTGCCAATCCTTAGCTTCTTCGATGCTTAAGTCAGTACTGAGACTTAGAATGCGAGTCGGACACGTAGACCGAGCTTAAGATAGGTCGACCTTACGTGGGCGAGCTTGAGTGGAAGAGCAAATATATGGAAGATATTTGGTCTTATGTATGAAGTGTGAGTTTATAATTTCTATTAACCAACCTTTTTCGTTGATGGAGGTAGATGAGTATTTATAGCTGAGTAAGTCGGTTAGCTTCGGCTGAGCTGACACGCTGAGCTGGCATGTCAGACTGTCGAAGATTCGGCCGAAAATGTCAAAGCCGATAATGTCAGAACCGATAATGTCAGAGCGTGAGGCTGCCAGGCGCGAAAGTGTCAGAGCGTCAGAGCGCAGGAGTGTCAGAGATATTCTCGTTCGAGGATGTTTGTCGTACTCGATAGGCTTAAGTAACATCAATGTGCATCCAAGAGGTGGGGCCACTCATGGGTCGCTTGGTCGCTCCTCGAGTGCGTCGAGCTTGTCTCCTAAGCTCGATGTTCCAAGCTCTCGATGGCTGAACCTTGTGCCTTGGTTGGGAGGGCAAACTTGGAGGACGATGAGTGACCTTTTCGCTTAGCTGGCGAGTTTGGAGGAGAATGTGCGGCCAATCGGTGAGTCGGGGGGCGACGAGCGACCTTTTTGTTCGGCGAGGCGAACTTCTTGGACGATGAGCGAGTTTGTTGCTCGACTGGCGAGCTTGGAGGATGTTGAGGCTACAAGGGGCGAGATTCTTGATTTAAGTCCTCTCTCATTCCATTCATTAAGTGGATCGCTTCGCCTAAGTATTTTGTTTGTTTAGGTTTTTAATACCGTTTCGATCTTTGGTCGTAACAATTTTCTCAGTCATTCAAGCTTGAGGCGGGAAGCCCGGCCTAGTTCCGATGACGTACTATTTCTCCATTTGTTAGAAAGGGGAATGGCCGATCTTCATTTTGAATTTTTGGACATGTCGATAATTAATTTGAACGGCCCGCACACCGCCTCTCCAGCCATCATTTCGATTTGAAAGGCAGGAAAGGACCGAGGCGCCTCAGCCATTTCGGACGTGACGCATGACTACCGTGACGATGGGTGGCAGTCGAGGCGTCAGAGATACTCGGATCTGCGCCATGTGGCTTGGCTTCGACGGTGGAGATGAACCAATACTTGGTATAAATAGGGAAGGGTCCGAGCCCGTAACTCGGTCCAAGCCCGTCGGAGCCTATCGAGGGCGCGGCTTGTATGCGTGTCCCGGAGTTTGAGGAAGGGGAGGGTCCGAGCCCGTATCTCGGCCCTAGCCCTTCGAAGCCTATCGAAGACAAGGCTCGTAAGCCTGCCCCGGAGTTTGAGGAAGGGGAGAGTCCGAGCCCGTAGCTCGGCCTTGGCCCTTCGGAGCCTATTGAGGACGAGGCACGTAAGCCTACCCTTGAGTTTGAGTCAGGGGATGGTCCGGGCCCGTAGCTCGGCCCTGGCCCTTCGAAGACTATCGAGGGCGAGGCTCGTAAGCCTGCCCCGGAGTTTGAGGCAGGGGAGGGTCCGGGTTCGTAGCTCGGCCCTGGCCCTTCGAAGACTATCGAGGGCGAGGCTCGTAAGCCTGCACCGGAGTTTGAGGCAGGGGAGAGTCCGGGTCCGCAGCTCGGCCCTGGCCCTTCGGAGCCCGTCGAGGGTCGGCCCTCACTCCGTGACCTTGCCCATCAAGTCTTTTCGTGTTGGTAGGAGCATTCTAGCATGCGGTCGACTTTTGTGGGAGTGCTTTTAACCTCGGAGAGGAGCTGAAATTTTTTAAATGGAGACGACAATACTTGAGAGTATGCACAAAAACGACAATTTCATTAATATTTAGGCCATTGCTCATTGTGGGGCGTCCCGACTGGGGCGACTTCCTTCTTCGTTCACAGAACCTCCTCGTTCATCATGAACTTCTCCGCCCTGGTGACGAGCGCATCAAGATCGACCGACAGATCTTGGAGGATCAACTTGTGGAGACTTCGGTTAGTTAGACCTTTTTTGAAGGCCGCCATGACGAGCTCATCTCTGCAGCACGCCACGCCAAGCCTTTCCTCCTGGAAACGATGCAAAAACTTTCGGATGGTTTCTCCTTCTTTCTGGACTATTGAAAATAGATAGTCCGTAGGTTTCTTCCTTCTCCGTCCCGCCCGAAACTGTTGGCGGAACTTGTGGGACATATCGTCGAAGTATTCGATGGATTGGAAGGGCAGATCATTGTACCACTCTATAGTCGGCCTTTTCAAAGTTGTTTGGAAGGCCCGACATAGGAGTGCGTCATCTGTGCCTTGAATCTCCATTGCCCCTCTATACCGCAGCACATGTTCGAGGGGATCGCCCACACCATCATATAGCTCAAGTTGGGGAAGCTTGGACCTACGAGATATTGTGGCCGAGATCACCCATCTGGCTAGTGGGTTAGCCTCTTCTGGGTAGGAGACGCCTGGACGACCTCTGGAAGTTGTAATGATCGCCTCGGCCCTCATGCCAACCATTGGATTCGCTAGAAGAGCCACCTTGGTGCTCAGAGACATTCCTTTCCCGCGTCCCGGGGGTCCAACTCCGATCGCGGCTTTGTCGGCGTCGATCATTATTCCTAGGAAATTGGCGTGACGATTGGTGGGGGCTCCCCTGAGTGGCGAGGAATCCGCTGACGGCGGGCTACGCGGGTTTCTGCATCATAGACTCAGGGTCGACGCCTCTGGGATCTCATAGTTTTCTATCCGAAGCCTCTCGCACTCGACGATGATGAGTCGGAGCTGTCGACGGACAGCTTCTTCTTCTAACCACATTTGTAGAGCGGCATATGCCTCTTCCTCCATACATCTTTGTCGAACAACAGCTTCTTCGTCGAGCCGCCACTGTCGAGCAGCCTCTGCTTCCTCATCAAGGCGTCTTTGTTGGGCCGCTATTTCTTCGTTGAGCCATCTCCGCTGAGTGGCCGATTCTTTCTCGAACTGAGGACGGAGGTTTCGTCTCACGTTTTGGGGCTTAAAGTGGACTGGGGGTGCCCCGGCTCTAGCGGCACCAAAATCTTACATTATCTTGACGAAGACTTCAAAACTTTGGTGGAGAACACGTGCTGAGGCCTGAATGGCCTTAGCCGTCCCCTCAGGGGGTAAGTCCGTCGGGGGAGTCCATCTATGAGAACATGACTCCTCATCCAAGGGTGTTTTGCCACGGTTGGGATTGCGATAGCTGTGTATGGGACTTGACATAGGTGTGACCCTAAGTTTTCCACAGACTGCGCCAATTATTACAGGTCGAAATCCGACAGACAAAATTATTTGTTTAGTGGAGAATCAAGGGCAAGATGCTTAACAAGTGATGGGTGTTTGTGGATGCTGTTTACAAGTAATAATGGGCTGTAGAGGCTGAGCGCGATTCAAATATTGATCCCGGGATCAATTCTTCAAGATCGCCTCTTGAACGCCGCTTATCTGGAGTTAGTCGCTAGTCGTTTGATGCTTGGACGAGCTTTCATGTGCAAAGAGCGGCCCGTTAGAAAGGCGAGGTTGCGTGCCAACCCTTAGTCTCTCCGATGCTTAAGCCAGTACTGAGACTTAGAATGCGAGTCGGACACGTATGCCGAGCGTAAGATAGGTCGACCTTACGTGGACGAGCTTGAGTGGAACAGCAAAAATATTGAAGATATTTGGTCTTATGTATGAAGTGTGAGTTTATAATTTCTATTAACCAACCTTTTTCGTTGATGGAGGTAGAAGAGTATTTATAGCTGAATAAGTCGGTTAGCTTCGGCTGAGTTGGCGCACTAAGCTGGCATGTTAGATTGTCGAAGTTTCGACCGAGGATGGCAGGTCCGATAATGTCAAAACCTATAGTGTCAGCGTGAGGCTGTCAGGCACGAAAGTGTCAGAGCATCAGGGCCTAAGAGTGTCAGAGATATTCTCGTTCGATGATGTTTGTCATACTCGATAGGCTTAAGTAACATCAATGTGCATCCAAGAGGTGGGGCCACTCATGGGTCGCTTGGTCGCTTCTTGAGAGCGTCGAGCTTGTCACCTAAGCTCGATGTCCCACGCTCTCGATGGCTGACCCTTGTGCCTTGGTTGGGAGGGCGAACTTGGAGGACGCTGAGCGACCTTTTCGCTCAGCCGGCGAGCTTGGAGGAGAATGTGCGACCAATCGGCAAGTTGGGGGGCGACAAGCGACCTTCTTCTTCGGCGAGGCGAACTTCTTGGACGATGAGCGAGCTTGTTACTTGACTGGCGAGCTTGGAGGATGTGGAGGCTACAAGGAACGCGGTTCTTGAAGAAAGAAATTGTACATGCCAGATTTGAGAAGAAGATCGAGGAGGTGATAATGGCAAGGGCTACAGAGGAAATATCAAATGACTTAGATGAGTTTGAGGATGGCATCGAGGAGGCGAGAGACCTTAAAAGAGCTCTTAGAGCAAGTTAAGTCCGCTCTCCTTCCATTCGTTAAGTGGATCGCTTCGCCTCAGTATTTTGTTTGTTTAGTTTTTTAATACCGTTCCGATCTTTGGTAGTAACAAAACTCATTTTGCTAAATTTCGAACTCCAATCACCTAAAAGCTCAAATCTTTGAGCATAACAAAAAAGAAAGCATATTTACCTGCAGCCGCGGGTACACGTGTCCCCAAGGATCATGATAGTCGCCGTAGCGGTGCCCGTCTCGCCGCCGGACCAGCACTCGGCGAGATTGGGACACCTGGCCTCCTCGCATACCGTGTGGAGCTTGGACTCTCTGATACTGGACAGGATCTCGACGAAGTTAGCTCCCCCAGGGGCCTTCATCTTCATCCAATCGGGCTTCCTGATGGGTTTCTTCTTGGTGCCAGCCTCAACGGAGTAGATAAAGTCGGAGAAGGCGAGGGAGTCTTCCTCGGCCAGGCGGCGGCGGAGCTCCGCTAGGGTTTTGGGAGGTGGATGGGGGGAGATTGTGGGGGAGCTAGGTTTTGGATCTAGGGTTTGGAGGAGGAGGGAAGGGGTTGAAATTAGGATCCGGTGCTGTTGAAAGGATGAGGGGAGCGAGAGGGAGCGGATGATGCCGGCGATTCGATGCCCTTGGCGTTGCATTTTCCCCCCTCCTCCGCTGCTGCTGCTGCCTCTTCGCGCGTTTCGATGGTGGAGATGTTGAAGAGGATGATGGGTGTGGGGGGTTACTTTGCGAACCCACCTTTTTACTCCGCGTACATACCACTTATTTACAAGTTTGCCAATAAACATTTATAAGTGTTATTCAAACTTTTTCAAATATTTTTCAAAGATCGAGAAAATAGGCTTAATACTATCGGTCAACTATGAGTTTTAATATCTATCCTTACTTTAAAAAATTTGCTAAAATATCATCTCCCTAAAAAAAAAGAAACTAAAATACCTCACTCTACAGACTAAAATTTCCCGTATTCCATTTTTCTCTAATTGAGCAAAAGAACATGCCCTTAATTTCTCCTTTCTGATTCTCTTAAGATACTAGGGGTTTTGACGCTCCCCAGCATCGCCGCCGCTCAAATCTACCGCACTTAAAGGTCAGGTCTTTGATCCCTTAGTTAAATAAATTCTCATTCGTAAGTTTAGGGTTAAGGGTTAACTAAGATTTTTCTCTAATCTATATCATGTGTACGTTCTGTTAGTTTTGTTAAAGATACGTGAACTGGGTTCATGTTTTGCCTGATTTTATTTTGTTAATTCTATTATTTTTGTGAAATTGGTTTGAAATATTATGCTTTTTTTGTAATTCATTTCGTTCTGGTGTTGCCTGTTCAAATGCGATTGGACGTGGAAGAAGAGGTGTTTAATAAACTTATGAATTTTGTACTATATTATATTATGATGCTATATTCTCTGTAACGTTTAATCTGAGATCATAATCACTGGGAGAAAAAAATTGTATCTGTTATGAATCAACTACTGGGGGAGGAACCCCCAGCCCTTTATTTATAGGCATGGTAGGAGAGTAGATACATCGAATACATAGATATGGGCGTATCTCTAAGATATCCGCAATCCTAACCGACTCTGGTTATTTCCATTCACGACACTCACCCTTATCCAGCCATGGGTGTGGACTCCGCTCAAGAGTACTTCGGGATTCTGAGCGTAATAAGAGTCTCACATGGGGTGGATACTTCAGGATCCTGAGTTGGTGAGGTTTGCCTCGTTAAAACCTTTAGCTATGGAAAACCCAGTGGGAAAAACCATAGTTAAGGAAAAAGAGTGCAAACGCTTTTTAACTCCCCCTGATTTGTACAAGTGACTCTGCTCATGAATACTTCTGGATTCTGAGCGTCACAGAGGGGTGGATACTTCGGGATCCAGAGTTGATTTGATTTGCCTCGTTAAAACCTTTGGCTATGGAAAACCCAGTGGGAAAAACCATAGCTAAGGGAAAAGAGTACAAATTTTGTCAACTCCCCCTGATCTGTAAAAGCTCTTAGGCTTTCAGATCTCGTAGGCATATCTCATCACTCCTATTTACAATATTCCGAAAATGTACACATATTACAAATTTTATCACCATCAAGCAGCTGCTGAATCCAGAAACTCTGGAGAGGTGTGCTAAGTTTCGTCGCCTCTGATGTGGTCTTCAGACTATATGGTCAGCTCCACAGAACCAGCCTCTATCCCAGTCGTCACCGGGATGTGATGTACCACCAGACGCCCTCAAATACACCATTGGTGTGATTATGGAATGGTGAGGATCTCGGAATTGATAGGATGATGTTGCCTTCATAAGTTGCTTTGCATATTTGCAGTAGATGGCCATCCCACTGTGGGTACCCATTCTGTGATTTATCAGTATAGGGACCGGACCTGTAACCTGCATTTGCACAAACATTGGAGGATGCTACTATAATTTATAAGTCCAAATCTTTCGACCCTTGGAGGAAGCGCAGAAGGCTTGACTCCGGTCTAATGGCCCTAGTGAGGTGCCAACTATCTCTGGCTAATGAGTTTACTGCAATTGCTATACCGGGACACATGCAGTTAGCCAGGAGTGCATGATTGCACTAAGATAAGGGACTTTAGGACCAGTTATATCCTCCCCCTCTTCCAGCGATCGGAAGGGTTCTTTTTGTTCATCCAGTAAGTGTACCACCGTAGGTGTACTTTGGATGACAATGGTCCTTTTAATATCTCCAACGCACTTCTGGGCGTTTGTAACAGGATTCTATGAGCCATGACTTTATATTTGCCTAGGTCTTTTTATTTCATGATTAAAAGTCAGGCTTGTACATTTATTTCGGTTTTCTCTTCAGGAGATCCGATGAGATGTTAGTTGTCTACAACTAATATCTCTAATCCTGTTCTTTGCACAGATGCAAAGACAACCTTCAGTAGGAATCATTGACTTGTCAAGTGATTCTCTTGGTTGTACATTTACTTATTGTTTTTCTTGAATAGACGTCCCGAAGTCTATTCAGGCATTTTAAGGAAATGTGAAAATTATCTTTACAAGATATCCACGAAGGTATGCCGTCACAACATCCAATAACAGCATATCCAAAATTTTCCTTCGCCAAATCGTAAGGTATTCGCTTTTGATAACTTAGGGAGACTGATGCATCATTTATGAGACATGCTCATTTGAATTTGTTCGATCCCTAGTTTCAGCGAAGTTTTCCTTGGGCTATAGGTTGTACCGTATAGCATACGATTTTGTATTTATTTTTCTTATGTTTGCAATACTTTGTTTTATCCACAGGTTTGACACCTTTTAGTGTCTGGACTTCAGGTCCGAACATTTCACGTTTCATAAGTGAGTCCAGCTCATCTTTTATTGCCACGTTCCACGTTTGGCCAATCTCTACGTTTGCCTTCTAGCAACGGAGTGTGGAACGATAATTTATAAACATCATCGTCATTGCGATGTATATGGAAATATGATACGTGAATACATTGTCGACAAATTATGTTCTATCTGTCCAACACCTCCCCAGTACGTACAACATTTACTTAATTTCACTTTTTCCCGGCAATTCCTCTGCAGTGGATTCCGGGAAGGGTGATGGTGTGGACAGGAGCTCATTGTCCTGTGGTAGTATTGTCTTAAGGTCTCCAGGAGTTTCTTGTCCTAGGAGCCTGGTGGTCTGCCTCTTTTCTGTTGAGGATCAGCCACTTCTGCTGCTGGTGGATTGCATCCATTCTCGGGGATGTCAATCCTAGCTGAAGTTTTTGCAGCAGGGATGTGTGATCTGACAATCTTCTGGTTGTCAATAAATGATTCCGGTAATTGGTAGACAGTGTTCTGTATGTGGAGGATCTTCGGGATCTCATCTACACATTGTATTGTTACCGGATCATAGTGTGTCAAAATTTTTGTATCCCACGTTATAATTTTCTTCGCGCCAGATTTTCTAGTATCTGGGCCTATTTTTGGGAAACTCGTCTCATCGAAATCGCAGTCTTCAAGATGTGCCTTAAATGCGTCCCCCGTTTGGGGTTCTAGGTATCTTATAAGTGAGGGTGAGTCAAACCCTGCATGGATACCTAGGCGACGTTGAGTACCGTTTTGGTCCTCTTTGGTGGTGCAATGGGGATTTAAGACTGCGCGACCGAAGATTCTCAGATGAGAAATGTTCGGTGGCATTCCATATGCAAGTTGCATTGGAGACTCTGACCTCCAGAGGGTCTTATTTTCATTTACGATGCAGCATGCAGAGTTTGCATGTCCCCATACATCCATAGGCAATCGGGATTTAATGGACGTTCAGTCCATTGGAGTCTACTTTTCAGTGACTCTGCCGACCCATTTTGGGTATGAACATGCGGCACTTATATGTTCATTTTCAATTCCCGTTGATTGACAGTACTCTTGAAAAGACTGGGAGGTATATTTCCCAACATTAACCAGACTTATTAACAACATTTTATTGTCTGGGAAATGTGCCCGCAACATTTTTATTTTTGTGCCAATAGCTTTGGAAAAGCTAAGTTGCGGGTCTGTAGTAGACACACCTACGGATATTCTGAGGATGCATTTATCAGTACAGTGAAGTACTGAAATAGCCCACTAGGGGTGGTGGATTTTATCCACATCTATCTCCTTGTATTCTTTTTGAGGAAGCGTGGGGATTCTTTTTCAACTTATTGTGGAGATGGCCTTGCAATTAGTTTTCCCTCATAGTAAGGGATGCGAGGGATGTTTTCCCTTCTGAAGAATCTTCTGGTTCTTCAAGTCATACCCATAGGATAGGATGCGATGCATCATCACAAATCCAGGGTGGCCAAGTCCATCATGCCGAAGTAAAAACTCGGCTGATGTCGGGCACTTCAGGTGCTCCGTTTAAATTCTGCTTCCTTTCTCCGAATCTTCGTATGGTGGAGGCCTATAAGGCTCTCAAAACGTTCAAGTGTGGATTTTACTCCTTGTTCTTGAGACGTTGCATACGGTAATTTTTTTTTTCATTTACATTTGCTGTTTCCAAGTGGAATCCGTTGCAATAGATGTCCTAGAAACTTAGAAAGTTTCTTTTGGAATTCAGAGGGATTAGTGCATCCTTTATTTTTGTGTCGTGTGGGGGCAACAGTGTTGCATTCCCTGGATCTTCAATATAGCCATGATATTGGGCTTTGTATTGAAAGAGATCGTACGTGTTTATTGTCTACTAATTATTTATGAGAGCAGTTTCAAAAGATGAAACATAAAGGCACATGCATATTCAGATAGACATATTCATTTATTATCTACTAAAATTTTTCAACCAAAACAGATTGCGTAATACAAAAGCTCTTATAACGTGAGATTTTCTAAACAATTTGCTAAGATAAAAGTAAAGGCTAGTCAAGCATGTCATTATTTTCGAAGTCGCCAGCTGAAAAACTTAACTGGAGCATCAGATGTCATCAGGTTTGTTTCAGCTTTATTTTTCTTGTTCTCTTTATACAAATCCTGGAGATGATGCGGAGTTCGGCACACTCTGGACCAGTGGCCTTTCATGCCACAATTTTGGCACTGGTCTTCCCATTCCCTCTTGGGTGGGGGTATATCATTTCTATTTTTGTTATTTCTGTGCCTCGTGAACTTCCGCTTACTTTCATTATTTCACTGCTGATGTACATGGCCCTTGGCATTTTTCTGTTGACCCCCCTTCTGTGGTCTTTCTTTTCTTTTATTATCTCTCTTCTTTTTGAAGGAAGAGGAATGTTGAGCTTCTGGTGGGGGGCAGTGCCCGGGAGCGTATGTTGTGAGTGGAGAGAAGAAGCTCTCTGTTTTGCTCGGCCATGAGTAAACATGACAGCAGCTCGGAATACTTGGTGAACTTGCGTTCACGGTATTGCTGCATGAGTATCGCATCTTTTTCATGGAAGGACGTATACGTCTTTTCCAGCATGCGATTTTCTGTGACTTTCTCACCACACAACTTCAGGCGTGAGGTGATGCTAAAAAGTGCTGAGTTGTACTTAGCAATGGACTTAAAGTCCTGTAGTCTCATGTTCTCCCACTCATATCGTGCCCTTGGGAGTATAACATCTTTCTGATGTTTATACCTGTCCACAAGGGCAGTCCATAGCTCAAGTGGATCTTCGACCGTAAGGTATTCAGCCTTTAAGGTCTTGTCCACATGGCGGCAAATATAGGTGATGGCTTGCGCCTTCTCTATATCGCTAACATTTTCTTTTTCAGTCACAGCAGCAATGAGGGACTTTGCCCGCAGGTGAAACTTTTCATCTAGCTGCCAGCTTAGATAGTTTCTACCTGATGCTTCCAGTACTTCGAAATTAACGCTTGCAATATTAGCCATTTATCTAGCAGAGCACAAACATGCATGAATTAATAATTAATTCAGAGAAAACATTTTCATGCGGAGGCAATATTTAACGAAAAACTAAATGTGTGGATCGGCCAGTCCCAAAAGAAAGAGTCCAAAAAAAGTCCACAGTCCAAATTATACAAATTTGCAGCTTAAAGAAAATGAAAATACAACTTTGGAAACCCCGTGGGTCCCATATGATATCTCCATCTTCAAGCATGGCCTCCGTCTTCATGGAAGTTGGTCTTCTTTCTTTGACATTTACATAAATTCCTCACTACAATCTCTCTCAAAAATAAAAGAAAAGTGCGGGAAATAAACTGTGGGACTAAACGGCCGATCCAAAAACCACATTTAGCAATTCATGCAGAAATATTGTGCTCATCAACATTTTCATCAGACATTTTCATCACAGGCATCACAGGCATTTAATATTCGCAGAGATGGATAAATAATTTAAACACTTAATAATTATTGGACCACTGGGCAACGTCATACACCGTTAGGTTAGGTTACTAACGGCAGAGCGGTCGCAGGATCTTCCTAATTATTAAGTTTTAAATACAATGCACAACCACGCATATAATATCCAACAGAATATACCAGAGATGCAACGCATGTAAATATGATTTTTGCAGGAAAAATCATTACAATGCAAAGGTTGTAAAGTAAATGGGTTTAATCAATTAAATTGATTAAGGGCCCAAAATAAACATTTTCTTTGTCAGAGGGAAAAGTTTCACTCATCATCCCAAAAGCCCCCCCAAGAATCCCCAAAAAGTCCTCGCCTGCCCGATATTTGTCCCGTAATTTACCGTGATTTTTCACGAATATTTTGCCCTTAAATCCCCCTTTTAAAATAATTTTTAGGCTAGCAAGTTGCCTTTTGAGGCGAGTTTATAGCCCTTTGCCGCCCCCATTTTTTTTTTCAGGTAAACCAGCCTGCGGGCCTGAAGCCCGCAGTCGACCTATGGGCTTCAGGCCCATAGGGGTTTTTTTTGGAAATCGGTGGGCCTAAAGCCCACAGATCTGCAGTGGGCTTCAGGCCCACAAATCTGTTTTTGTTTTTTTTTTGAAAATCTGTGGGCCTGAAGCCCACAGATCTGCTGTGGGCTTCAGGCCCACAGATATCTCTGAATTTTTTGATTTTTTTTTTCTATTTTTGAATTAGGGTTTTGAGGGGGGGCGCCGCCGCCGCCCCCCGAACGGGAGGCGCGGCGGAGGCCGCCGCCCCCCGCTGCGGGGGGGAGCGGCGGGGGCCGCCCCCCAGAGGGGGGCGCGGCCAGGGGGCCGCCGCCCCCCGCTGCGGGGGGGAGCGGCGGGGGCCGCAACCCCCCGCAGAGGGGGGCGCGGCCAGGGGGCCGCCCCCCCCGCAGAGGGGGAAGCGGCCAGGGGGCCGCCGCCCCCCTCTGCGGGGGGGAGCGGCGGGGGCCGCCCCCTGTAGAGGGAGGGGGCGGCCACGGGGGCCGCCGCCCCCCCTGCAGGGGGTGCGGCGGCTGCTGCCCACCCTATGGGGGGGACGGCGTGGCCGGGGGGCGGCGGCGTGGCCGCCGGCGAGGGTTAATTTAGGGTTTGAACAAAAAAATCCAAAATCCCTAAAAAAATTTGATTTTTGGGATGAATAATCCGTCGTTTTCAAGGCGACGATGAATCCCCATGACGATCTTGCGAGATCTAGGGGAGGAGCAATCATACGTATGATTAAAAATATCGTTTTTAGTATTTTTACCTCTATATCCGTCCTCTGGATATAGCGACGGTTGCTCGAAGCCCTACGCGGATGACGACCCTTGATGGAGGAAGCCTTGCACCGCGCTCGTGGATCTCCCGTCTCGCCTTCGCCTTCGCCTTCGCAACGAACGGAAAAAAAATTTTGTGGAAAAGAAAATTTTTAGAGTCTCGTGCTGATAACGTGTTATGAATCAACTACTGGGGGAGGAACCCCCAACCCTTTATTTATAGGCATGGTAGGAGAGTAGATACATCGAATACATAGATATGGGCGTATCTTTAAGATACCCGCAATCCTAACCGACTCTGGTTATTTCCATTCACAACAGTATCTGAATTATGTCTCGGTTATTAGAGTTTGGACTGCTAGATTTGTTGGGGAAAAAAGAACTAGCATTAAAGGACGGGAAATTCTATGCGAACATACCTTTTTGTTCACTTCGCATTTCACTTAATTTTTTTAAATACCGTTTAAAAACACCCAAAATACTCGTTTTGCTCAGTACACATACCACTTGATTGTTATTTATCTCCTAGTTGATCTATCCATCCCATCCCACTTAACCCCAAAAATTGTTCAGTACACATACCCCAAAATCCCACATCCTCGTCCGCCCTGCTCCCCTCGTCCGCCGCCGCCCTCCGCCCCCGCGTTTGCTATCCGCTATCCGCCCTCCCGTCACGCCTCCTTCCCAGCCCCAGCCCCTTGTCAGCCTCCCCCTCCTAGCGCTCCCCTCCCCGTCACCTCCCCCATGCTCCACAATCCCCTCGTCGGCCGCCCCCTCCCCCGCTCAACAACCCCCCTCGTCGGCCGCCCCCACCCTCGCCCCTCCCAATGCACCTTGTCGACAGCCCCTCCCACCGTTCCCCTCCCTGTCTCCTTCAATGTACTCTCCCCGCCCACTTCCCAATGCCATCCTCCTCACCCAGCCCCCCCAGCCCCTTGTTGGCAGCCCCCTCCCCAGCGACCCTCTCTCGCTCCCCCAACTCATTCTTAGCCCCCTGCCCCTTGCCTCAACCCCCTCTCCTCGTTTGTTGCCCCTCCACTGCCTTTGCCCTCGCTCACCCTCTAACATCCCCACATCCTCCACAGCCCCTCCCACTCTCCCGCTTCCACTCCCCAGACTCCTCCACAGTCCCCTCTCGCTCCCCAGCCCTTCCCTTCGTCTTTTGCCCCTCCTCTCTTGCCTCGTGCCCCCTCCACTCCCGGCTCCTCCGCCCCCCGACCCCGCCCCTCCTCTTCCCACTATTTCGAACCAACCTTGCTCAGTACACATACCAATTAATATCATAATATCATAATTAGTTTTTATATATACATAATCTCCTAATTAGCTGTTATATATATACGAAATCATAACATGAAAAGTGAGCTGAGATGAGAGGGAGTTGAGATGAAAGTATCAGATCTAAAGGCTATTTCAAAAATTGGGGTATGTATGTATGTGAACTGAGCATTTTCAAAAATTTAAGATATACGAACCGATCAAAAAAATTAAGTCGCATGTGAACTAAGCAAAAAGGTATGTTCACTAGCAATTCCCTAAATGACTCGAGGATTTTTTGGAAATGCAGGTATTCAGCAAACATAACAATTTCCAAAATTTTTATGTTTGTGTGTAAAGTATGTCCATGTAAGTAGCAATTAGGTCTCTGCGCATAGTAACCCCCGAGGGTGACATGGAATTGATGGCCGTAAACTAAGTAGAGAGCCACGTCGGATGCCCCCTTTCAACTAGTGCTGACTTGATCTTTGTTTTTTATTTAGATTAAAAATTTTATTTAGAAACAAAAGAATGTAATACTAATGAAAATACGGTGTGATGCATGAAAAATTGAGATGGCTATATAATAAACTCTTAGCTTTGTTAAACCTCGGAACTTTGATTTATATAAATTTTACCATTGCATGGATACCGTAAGTTAATTCTAATTAATAATTCAATTTTTCCAAACAGGTTGATATACTGAAACAAGTATCTTTTTAAGTTACAATGAAGTTATCATACTCTAGGCTTATTAAGCCAACTATATGTACTGTACCAAGGAGGACCCAACCCACTTAACCCTTGGAGGATCCCGTCCGACAGTGAGCCCACAAATATGGATGTGAATGGGCTTGGGATGGCTTGGAGCCCAATCAGGCTAGCCCGAAAAGTCCGATTTAATACTCATACACAATGGTCATCGGGCCAGCCCAAGACCGAAATGAACTACCCGAATAAAATAGTATAACATAGTGTTAGCCAATATGCGCCGATATACATCAATGTGCGTTAGTGTATATTGGAGTATATGAGCGCATAACTGTAAAAACAGGATCAGTTGGGACTATGGGGAGAGAACGTGAATCTGCAGGTGGGGGTTTAATTTTGTTGGGTTTTAATTTTTGGGAACGAATGGGGTATTTTAGTCTTTAAAGGGGGTGTGGTATTCTAGCAAAGTTTTTAAATAGGGTGGTAGAAATTAAAAGTGATGGTTGACCGATGGTATTTAGCCAATTTTCTCCAACTTTCTTCATCCAATTTTCTTCATACAAAAGAACACGCTACACGGAGTGGGTCCCACTTCAACTTTCCAACTGTACAATCCAACCCCACTTTCCAACAAAAGAACACACTACACCAAATTTTTCTCTCGTCAGAATCCACACTTCTCAACTTTCCACAATTATACTTTCCTACAAAAGAGTAGGCCCTTGGAGAAAAGAACAGGCCCTAAGGGCCTGTTTTTTGTGTTTAAATTTGTGTTTGTTGAAGTTGTGAATAGTGTTGGTGAAAGTGAGTATTGTGTTTTTTTGGGTGAAAGTGTGTTGTGAATGTGGATGTTGGAATTTTTTGTGGGTCCCACACAACTTTATTTTGTATTTTTTGTGGCCACGTCAGCAATTTTCACAGTCAAAGAAGCTAACACAAAAGAACAGGACGAGTGAAAGTGAGGGTGAGAATGAGTGAATAGGGAAGAAATAGTGAAATCTCTCATTTTCACAACCAAATAAACGAAAAACAACAGGCCCTCAGCCTACCGAATAAATACCATCCCATCACATTTCTTGCCTCTATTTAGCTCCATAGAGTCGACAATATCATAATAATATGTCCCAAATCCTCTCTCAAACCCTAATTCACGAATCCTAGGCTCTAATCCATGACCCACCTCCGTCCCGTCGACCCCCTTCTTCGCCTCTCGATTCATTAAGGGCTTGTTCTTTTGAGTGGAAGTAGGGGAGGGAAAGTTGGGAGGAAAAGGAATTTAGAAGAGAGAGAAATGGAGTTTTGTGTTCTTTGGGGGGGGAAGTTGAGAGGAATTGGTAGAGGAAAAGTTATGTGGGTCCCATTAAACTTTTTTGTGTTCTTTTGAGGTTGGGAAAGTTGGGAGTGGAAAGTGGGATTGTGGAATGTGGTAGGGAGAGGTGAGAATATGTTAATTTAACCCCCCAATGGAGAGCAATTGAAACATGCATATATCACCATGCACAAAACAGGGAGCATATAGAGTCTGGCAGGCAGAACCAAGGGGAGAAAAAATTTAAGAATCATATGGAAATCAATTGAAACAAGAACATATCACCATACACAAGACAGTGAGCATATAGAGTCTGAAAGACAGACCCAAGGGCAGGAAAACTTTCAGATTCATATGGATATCAATCCAAACAAGCACATATCACATTCATACAAAAAATAACAGTTTCATATTGGTATCATTACAAGTTATCCGACAACCCATTCATACATTCTTCGTGTACACAATCAACAACATTAAAATGATTATGCCTAATATAGAAAACAACAAACACTTAATTGTGTCAATATCTACGATAATCCTATTCATTTTCTCCGTGTTTCTCTCAAGTTGTCCAACTACTGTACCCAACTGCCCCTCTAGATCGTAAACCCTACTATCCGACAGTGTGCTTGAAGAGCTATCCAAAATCTGCACCCTTTCATTCGCATCCTTCAAACGAAGTATAACGTTGCGCGACCAAGCATTGTGAGCGAGGTCCTTCCATTCGTAGAATCCGCAGTGTTCGACACGAGACGAACAAGTCCAATATCTTCTCCCAGGGTCGCGCCGGGACCAAGAAGTCTGCCTTGGGCACCTCAGGCCACAGTGGCAAAAGGCCGGTAGTCTGCTGGATCACATTCCAACTCATTCCGCGGGTGTGATCGTTCTGACGGGTTAGAGCTTGCACTCATTTGACCATGCACAAATACAGATTAGTAATGGAAATATAAAAGATACAAGGAAATGATGTGATAATTGACAGTGAAAGGCGTACCTATGATGTTATAAGAAGGATGACAATGGAGACGACGTCTTGAAGGAAAAAGAATGAGAAAAAATTCATTGCATACACAAAATACACCAAAACCACATAAATTCAAAAACCTTAAAAGAGTATATACAATTATTAGCCCTCAGAATTGTAGTTAATCATTTCCCAATTCTGGTTGCTGGCGGTGGCTCAATTTTTATATACCGTCTTCATGCATGACCTTCACAAGCGACAAATCTTACCTCAGAAACAGTGAGCATATAGGGTCTGGCAACAAGGACCAAGTGGAGAAAAAAATTCAGATTCATATGGAATTCATATAAATACATGTATGATACAGATAATAAAAATGAACCAACCAGCCAACCTTCCAAGAAATTGGGAGTAGAATGACAAACGGTCATATGTGAACACCCTTCATCATTGGGCATGAAGTAAACATATCGAGCCTATATGGTATTGCTCACATAACATGGAGCATATAGAGTTTGGCAGCCAGGACCAAGGGGAGAAAAAAAATGCAGATTCATTTGGATTTCAAATGAAACATGCAAATATCCACCTTCACAAAACAATGAGCATATAGGGTCTGTCAGCCAGGGACAAGGGGTGAAAAAAATTCAGATTCATATGGAATTCCAACAAAACATGCACATATCCAACTGCACAAAACCATGAGCATATAGGGACTGGCAGCCAGGACCAAGGGGAAAAAAATTATCAGCTTCATATGGAAATCAATAAGCATATAGGGTCTGTCAGCCAGGACCCAAGGGGAGAAAAAAATTCAGATTCATATGGAAATCCATTGTAACATGCACATAGCAAACTGCACACAACAAGGAGCATATATGGTCTATCAGCTAGGACCAAGGGAGAAAAAAATTCAGATTCATATGGAAATCCATTGTAACATGCCCATATCCCTCTTCACACAACAATGAGCATATAGGGTCTGTCAGCCAGGACCAAGGGGAGAAAAAATTTTCAGATTCATATGGAAATCCAATGAAACATGCACATAGCAAACTGCACACAACACGGAGCATATATGGTCTGTCAGCCAGGACTAAGGGGTGAAAAAAATTCATATGCACATATCAAACTGCACAACACAATGAGCATATAGGGTCTGTCAGCCAGGACAAAGGGGAGAAAAAAATTCAGATTCATATGGAAATCAATTGTAACATGCCCATATCCCCCTTCACAAAACAATGAGCATATAGGGTCTGCCAGCCAGGACCTAGGGGTGAAAAAAAATCGGATTCATATGGAAATCCAATGGAAACATGCACATATCAAACTGCACAACACAATGAGCATATAGGGTCTGTCAGCCAGGACCAAGGGGAGAAAAAATTCAGATTCATATGGAAATCAATTGTAACATGCACATATCCCCCTTCACAAAACAATGAGCATATAGGGTCTGCCAGCCAGGACCTAGGGGTGAAAAAAATTCAGATTCATATGAAAATCCAATGTAACATGCACATATCAAACTGCACAACACAATGAGCATATAGGGCCTGTCAGCCAGGACAAAGGGGAGAAAAAATTTCAGATCCATATGGAAATCAATTGTAACATGCCCATATCCCCCTTCACGAAACAATGATCATATAGGGTCTGTCAGCCAGGACCTAGGGGTGAAAAAAATTCAGATTCATATGGAAATCCATTGTAACATGCACATATCAAACTGCACAACACAATGAGCATATAGGGTCTGTCAGCCAGGACCAAGGGGAGAAAAAAATTCAGATTCATATGGAAATCAATTGTAACATGCCCATATCCCCCTTCACAAAACAATGAGCGTCTGTCAGCCAGGACCTAGGGGTGAAAAAAAATCAGATTCATATAGAAATCCATTGTAACATGCACATATCAAACTGCACAACACAATGAGCATATAGGGTCTGTCAGCCAGGACAAAGGGGAGAAAAAAATTCAGATTCATATGGAAATCAATTGTAACATGCCCATATCCCCCTTCACGAAACAATGAGCATATACGGTCTGCCAGCCAGGACCAAGGGGTGAAAAAAATCGGATTCATATGGAAATCCAATGAAACATGCACATATCAAACTGCACAACACAATGAGCATATATGGTCTGTCAGCCAGGACAAAGGGGAGAAAAAAATTTAGATTCATATGGAAATCAAATGTAACATGCCCATATCCCCCTTCACAAAACAATGAGCATATAGGGTCTGTCAGCCAGGACCTAGGGGTGAAAAAAATTCAGATTCATATGGAAATCCATTGTAACATGCACATATCAAACTGCACAACACAATGAGCATATAGGGTCTGTCAGCCAGGACCCAAGGGGAGAAAAAAAATTCAGATTCATATGGAAATCCAATGAAACATGCACATATCCCCCTTCACAAAACAATGAGCATATAGGGTCTGTCAGACAGGACCTTGGGGTGAAAAAAATTCAGATTCATATGGAAATCCATTGTAACATGCACATATCAAACTGCACAACACAATGAGCATATAGGGTCTGTCAGCCAGGACCCAAGGGGAGAAAAAAATTCAGATTCATATGGAAATCCAATGAAACATGCACATATCAAACTTCACACAACAAGGAGCATATAGGGTCTGTCAGCCAGGACCTAGGGGTGAAAAAAAATCAGATTCATATGGAAATTCATTGTAACATGCCCATATCAAACTGCACAACACAATGAGCATATAGTGTCTGTCAGCCAGGACCCAAGGGGAGAAAAAAATTCAGATTCATATGGAAATCCAATGAAACATGTGTTGGTAGCAACGATCTAGGAACTTCGTGTTTGATGATAACAAACGTGTGTGAACGTTTTAACGTGTGTGTTAAGTGTTTCAGGAACGGCGAACGTGCGACTAATCCACGGAAGGACTTGGTCAATATGATGGGAGACAATCAAATGATTTGATCATATAGGCCTTATGAAATCCTCTCAAATGGTTTGATCATATAGGCCTTATGAAATCCTCACAAAAGCTTTTCTTTCAAGGTCCAAAATGAGTGCACTCACGCATGAAATCCTCACAAAAAGATTTTGTTAAACTAGGCCCAAAAAATGTGCACTCACGCATTAAGAAAAATTAATGCCCAGGTTTTCTAAGTGGAGGTGTGGACACTTGATTTGGTGTTTAAAAAGACTTGTTATAAAATGTTTAAAAAGCCCATCATTCTTTTTTTTAACCTGTGACCTAGGTTTCTCAAAGAAAAGAAACAAAAGGGTGGCGCCTCTTAAAAAGAGAGGGGGTTTTTATTTTTGACAGGGGCAGCCGAATTTCATAGGGGAGAGAGGGGGGAGCTCGCACAGGATTATTGAAGGGATCTATTTTACAAAGAAGCCTGCCACGTGAAGCCTCCCAGGTCAGAAGTTTGATTAATTAACTATTTGAATCTCACCCTCCTTTGCTTTGGTCATTGGTGTGTGCAGGATTATTTTTGTGCAAGACATTGTTTTTTTCCCATCACCTACAAGAGAACAGGCTGCAATTTGTGTGGGTTGGAAAGCCAATCAAAATCAAGCATGCATTTTCCCAAGAGCCAAGCTTTGTGATCATCAATATTTTGTTTGGGTAGTTGTCAGCCGCAACAAAAATTGGGGTTAACTCTCCATCAAAAAAAAGGAGTTTTTTTTTATATATATTCAAGGCCTCCGAAATTTTGTGAGAGAAAAAGATAAAAACAGGAGCACTTCAAGTTTTTTTTGTGCTTTGTCTTTGTGTTTGCAGGCCGGCCATCAACAGGAGGTTTGCAATTATCTGTTAATGCATTCATTATTTGCAATCTTGACCACAAATTTCATAAAGGCTTTCACTATTTGTTAATGCATACACAAACAATTCACAGGTGAGTGGATTAAATATTTACCAAAAGGCACTAGTCCCAGGGTCATTTTTGTGTGTGCATGTAATGTTTTTCTTTGCAACTGGTTAAAACAAATCTGTGAAATAAAACAAAGGCAGGTGAAATAAAACAAAGGCAAATTTCTTATGTCATTTAATATCACTTACATTGCTCCTTTTTGTTTGCAAAGGTAAATAACAATTGGTGCTCTCGTTATCCTTGAAGCCGCCAAGCTACGACATTGTCGACATATAGAGAAGTGTCCAAGCACCATTGCCGAGGTCCGTAAGCATCTACAAAGGAACAGACTTGCAAGTTGCATGAGGTGCCGCAACTTGAGTTGCCGTTGTCGAGAGACATCTACATCTACGTCAGACGAGATCTGACCTGTGCTGATTGACGAGGACATCGCCGCTACACAAACTGAGATTCCTAAACTCTATTTATCATTATTTTGTGCAGTTGATGTGTTAGATCCTCGTAGGGGAAACTTTACCTGTTTGTGTTATTTTTGGGGACCTGACGACTTGGGAGTCGTCACGGAGGGAGAGCATCTGACTAGATTGATAGTGTAGAGCACGTGGTGTGCGTACGAGCTAGGTGAGAGTAGATTTGGGATCTTGACTCATTGTAGCTGTACTTGATTACATATCTATCTAGTAGTTGCTTTCGGGGGCTGGAGTAGGTCGTGGGGACGACCGAACCAGGGTATATCTGTGCGTATTCTGTGATTGCTATTTTATTGCCCTGTCTGTGCCTATAACTGCGTGGGATTGTTTGTGGGTTGCACGAATATTTTTTATTAGCCTATTCACCCCCCTCTAGGCTACGATCCAGATCCAACAACATGCACATATCAAACTTCACACAACAATTCTATGCTCAAGCTGGTGACAAATTTTTTGGCTTGCATCATAGAAATTAATCTCAGCAAATGGCAACCTAGTTCATCACAGAAATTAGCCGAAAATCATAGAATTGCTTGTAGGTATACCTCAGCAAGGATCAATCAAAGCCGAGCAGACAAAACCCCCAAACCCTGGCAGATCCCAATGGCAAGGGCACTCCCGCTAGATCAGAAGCGCTGATAGGCGGCAGCCCTAGATTCCACGGGAAGAAGAAACAAAGCTCAGCAACAGCAGATCTATGGCGGCCAAGTCACCTCCGCGTAGATCATGCCCTAGAACCGCTTGCAACCCAGACAATCACCATGGAGCTTGCCGAACCGGTAGCTAGGGTTTAAGCACGAAGCAAGCGAGGCGAAACAAGAACGGAGCAAGCGAGGCGAAGCTTGATCCAGTCGGTAGGGTTTGAGAACGGAGCACGCGAGGCGAAAATGGAACGAGGGGAGGTGAGCGTAAGGCGCCAGGACCCACGAGAGGACGAGAAAGCAGCGAAATCCCTTCGTTTCGAGGGGAATCGAGAATCGCCTTCAAGCGCTGCCAGCGGGGATTGGGAATCAGTTTCTCCCGAAACCCCAATCGAACGGCCAGCGTGGAAGCGGATCGGTTTTCTCGCGCTACAGTACGCCCAACAGTGAAATACGCGGGATTCCCTCTCAAAACATCGCAAAAGAACAACCCCTAACATCCGCACCTAATTGAAGCCCCCGGAGAAGACACAACTGTGTAACTTGGATCTCAGGGCCGATGAATCCAAATCCAAATTTGGAGTGGAGGTGCTCGGGATGAAGATGCTGTAGGAGGTGATCCATGCGATCGTGATTCGTCGGGTGGCCCCTCCCCCTCTGCCGCCCCCCACCATCGAGCGTTGCCGCATGTCCTCCTCCTCAACCTCCGACTAAGACGCTGTTCGAGCTATCCGTCTCAAAAAGGTCACTCCTTTTCACTCTTTCACCTTTATGTTTGATGTAATTCAACGTTGAGCGAATTTTCCGAAATGAAATTCACCAGTTATATTGTGGCAAAACACGGGCGTTTCCATTAGCAGAATGGGTGTGGAATTTTGTGCATATTATAACGAGGCATGCCAAATGTTTGTGGAAATGCTCTATTGAAATATGTATCTCAGTGGGGGTAACTTATTCTGTTAATGCAATGGTTGGAATGAAATGGCGGGGTGAGGTATGAGGCTTCTGCATAGTAGAAATATGTATAATGTCGGTATCAATGTACATCAACATATCGTTCATGGGTGATATGATGCGGAATGATAATGATCGACACCTTCATCTTAGTCGTTGAAATTTTTGGTCGTTGCATTGTTTAAGCTTGCGGTTTGTAGATATAGAGTGAATGAAGGCATGAAGATTGGTTGGCTAATTTCTCTATGTATAGTTTTTTTATGTAGACTATAATGAAGAGAGATTCACTTTTCCCCCTGTTTTTACTTAGAGATTTTCTTATCAACCTTCATGGCTTGGACCATGTTGTTACACATATGAAATAATCTAGAACGTTGGCTAATATTAAATAGTAAGTTCACTGGACTTGCTTAGATATCTAACATCTGAAACTTTTGAGTCCTGCAACTGTGGCCTAGGCCAGTTGGAAGTATGGAACTCTGATCTTTCTTTTTTTAAAGAATTTATCTTTTGAGATTTGAAATCAATTCTGGTTTTGTAATCCATTCCAAATGACAAGTTTTTCGTAGAATTGATGGGAATTACATGGTGAACGATGAAAGATTCTGTGGGATTCGACCAGTAGGTGCACTGCATTCAACACTTGCGGAGTTCTGTGTTATCTCACTAGCAATGTTCTGCTTATATTCCTTTTGTCGTCAAAGCGGTTTCCCCTTTCCTAATTCTTTCTTGTTTTATTGCAACGATCATCTTTTGAAGGTTAGAAAACCCCAGACGATTCTCATAATGTTTACAAAGTCATTTAAGCGAAACTGTTCATTGATAATACGTGGATTGTTTGCATGTACTACTGAAATAAACATCTTCCACATGGAGGACATGTTTGATGCTATTTTATTTTTCTGTAAACCATCAAGAACCATGTACATTGAACCCTGCATTATGTTGCATGCAAACATACAGCCGGTTCCAAATTTATTTACACGGAACAGCCAACTAATTAGAATGTGTATAATTGTTGTCATCATCATCATTCATGCATATTGTTGAGATATTGTGTCTCACAACGTGTGGTTTTGATAATGAATGCATTTAACATCTTTGAGTGCAAGAGCTTAAGGAAAATCAAATGAATCACTCAAGAGGATTAGTGATAAGCTAGACAAGGCCATGGACCTAATGGAGCAAGACAATGGCTTGGAATATGAAGAGTGCATCATATTGGACTTCATTATAATAATATTAGTGATGTATTTTTTATTATTTTGTCTTAGCTGGTTAAGGCATTGCTAGAAGCTTATACACACATATGACCACTTTACAAATGTTTTTAAAATGTTTTAAACGATTTTTAATTTAGTATCATATGTATCAGCTGGATAGTCGACTACTACTTATATAGGAGTCGACTACTTTCATTGGAAAATCTATCACATGAAATAGTCGACTACCGTTGTTCTGGGAGTCGATTGCCAGTTGTACAGTAGTCGATTACTGACAGCTCAACGGAAAGAGAAAACAGTTCCGTGATTTTCGGAAAGCTGTTTTTAATCCGTTAAAGGGGTGTTTTTGGAACAGATTTTAATGGGTTTTCACCCTATATAAGCTGTGTTTTGCATAGGATTTTTGCATGGAATAATCAAAATTTCAAGTGAAAAATAGTTTTCAAAGCCCAAAAGCTTTCAAGCAAATATCCTTCTTTCTTTGGCCAATGCTTTAAAGTTTTCTTAAATCATTAGTCAAAGCTTTCTTGACCTCAAACCCTTCATCTCCATCATATTTAGAGATCAAAGTTTTCTACTATAGCCAACACAAGACAAAGGCTATAGGTAAAATTGTTATTCATCCAAAAGAGTAAGTGAAAATCCTCAAAGTGTTGAGATGGTGAGTTTTATTTCTTGAGAAGAAATTGTTGTAAGAAAGACCTCTTGAGAAGATGCAATTGTAACTATTTGAGAAATAGTGGATTGAGCCAAGTGGGACTTGGGTGGCTAGCGTAGGATACGAGAACCAAGTGGGACTTGGATATTCGAAGCAGGGTAATATCGTGTTTGTGTTTGCTATCCATTTTCTGTTTTGCATTTGTTTATTTTGCTTGTGATTTATTTCTGTTGTATTCTTTTAAGCAAGTATAATTTTTGTTGATTAAGTTAAATTTAGGTAACATCATTTGTTAACTTAGGTAGATTTATTAGAGAAATTTTATACACTAATCACCCCTCTTCTAGTGTCTACTTGTCCATTCATCCACAGGTAGGAGATCCCAACTCGTGACATAGAGAGATCTCCCGGGGGACCAACCTGCGGTATCAGAGCCAAGTTAAAGGATGACATCAACAAGCAACAATGATATATATCCCAAAGGACAATCAACAATCCTTCATCTCTACTCATTGGATCAAACTACGACACTTGAAAGAATCACATCTGTATCTACTTTATATCAATCTCCTATGACATTTAGACCATGGTGGAGAAAGAACTTGTAGAGCCAACGAAGCCACCAAATGAATGGATTAAGGCCGAATAAGAGAAAGATGCATTGAGCTTTAAGGTGATGAAGACATTTCTTTGTGCATTCAACAACACGGAAGCCAACCAAGTAGCACGTGCAACCTCCGCTCATGAAATTTGGAAAATTCTCGAGGTAATGCATGAATGTAACTCTAAAGTTGCTTTAAATGTTAGAAGGTATGAGAACTTTGAAATGAAGTCGGGGGGTCAATTTCGGACATGTTTACCCACTTCACCGAAATAATCCACACTCTTGCAAGTCTTGGCAAGAACTACACTCATGAAGATCACGTGACCAACATCCTTAAATGTTTCACACCCGAGTGGAAAAGGAAGGCCATATCTATAGAAGAAGGTAATGACACTTCCAAGCTTACATTGGAAAAATTGATTGCGAATCTCACGGCATATGAGAACCGCTTCCAACAAAGGAAAGATAAAGAGGAAGCCAAGAAGAAAAAGAGCATATCCCTCAAATCTACATCGGAATCGGAGAAGTCCGGAGATGAGATCGAGGAACAACTAGCTCTCATTTTCAAGGGTTTCCAAAATATCCTCGAGGCACGTAAGTCTCGAAACCAAAAACGTAATTTATCTAATGAACCTATTTGTTTTGAATGCAACAAGACATGGCACTTGAAGAGAGATTGCCCACTAGCAAAAAAGAGAGGAAATGACAATGTGAAGGTCAAAAGCCAAAGAGAAAAGTCTTTGCCACATGGATAGGAGTCCGGAAAAATGGATGACTCATCATCATCATCATCATCTTCATCCGAGAGTGAAACGAAAGAAAGGAAAGAAGGAGTCTACATGTGCTTCATGGTCAAAGAGGACAAGGGGGTAAATTATTCTGACACACTCTAATGATAGTAGTTTTAGTGATGATGAGTGTGATTGGGAAGGAGAGTATCGCAAGCTTTATGTTGAGTATGAGAGTAAATTAATAGAATTTCTTGCTCTCAAAAAATGCTTAAAGATTGTCATACTAGTTCTGCCAATCTTGATTTAGAAAAGATTAAGGAAGAAAATATAAAATTGGTTATTAAGAATAAAGAATTAGATGAATTGAACATGAAGCTTAGTATATAATACAAATACCTTAGTGATAGGTTTAGTGACTTAAAAAGCTCTTTGATTGCTATTAGGGCAAAACATGATGATTTGTATAGGAATGTTAGATTCAATAAGGGTAAAGAAAACTTAGATGATCTAATTAGCTCGCAAATACCCATGTAGCAAGCATGACCTAGGATATAAGACTCATCAAAATGCTACGGCTACTCATATTCTTAGGGTTCGTAAAACCACAAATAGATTCGTCAAAATTTGGATACCCAAGAGAGTGGCCATCCAAATGAAGAATGAATATGTTTTTAGGTTTATGAACAACGTTCATTATAACAATGATTATAGATTTTCATATGATAGGAAATCTAAACCCATTTAGGTTTGGTTCCCTATTTTTTGATTACGAACCCCATGGTCTCAAAAGAAAAGGGTATTAAAACATCTTGATTTTTCAGGTACTTACATTCGAAGGATGTGAAGATTGATTGATTGCCTACAAAATTTAAAATTTGCATATTTACAGGGAAGAATGAAATTAATAAATCTTATTTGCAGGGGAGTTGAGCTTTTGCTAAGTATTTGGTAAAATTAGTTTTTATGCTTACCACGTAGTCATGCATTCTCTTTTAGATATTGAGTCACACTTTGGACTCATGCATATATTTAGGGGGATAGGTTTGCATGTGGGGGAGAAATTTTAAAAGAATAATATGTTTTTCAAAAGGGGGAGAGATCACCTTATTGAATATCTTTTTTGTTGATAACAGAAGGAGGGAGATATTGGATGTCATGCATAATTACAGTGTTGCAACACTTGGTATTTGATTTTAACATGAAAGTAAGTATTTTGATTATTATGCATGCATTATTTGTCATCATTAAAAAGGAAGAGAATATTGAGATATTGAGTCTCACCCCGTGTGGTTTTGCCGATGAACAAATGTTGTATCTAACATCTTTGAGTGCATGAGCTTAAGAAAAATTAAATGAAGCACTCAAGAGGATTAGTGACGAGCTAGACAAGGCCCCTGACCTAATGGAGCCAGACAAAGGCTTGGAATATGATGAATGCATCATATTAAACTTCATTGTAATAATATTAGTGATGTATTTTTTATTGTTTGTCGTAACGTGTGAAGGCCGTACTAGAAGCTCATATATGAACACTTTACAAATGCTATAAAATTGTTTTTAAAAAGTTTTAATCAATTTTTCGTTGAGTATCCTATGTATCGGCTGGATAGTCGATTACTCCTTATATAGAAGTCAACTACTTTCATTGGGAAATTTATCTCATGAAATAGTTGATTATCGTTGTTGTGGAAGTTGACTACAATTGTTCTGGGAGTCGACTACCAGTTGTAATGTAGTCGATTACCGACAGCTCAACGGAAATAAAACACAGTTTTATGATTTTTGGAAAGTTGTTTTTTCAATCCGTTGGAGGAGTGTTTTTGGAACAGATTTTAAACGGGTTTTCATCCTATATAAGCTGTGTTTTGCAGAGAATTTTTGCAAGGAATATTGATCAAATTTTCAAGTGAAAAATAGTTTTCAATGCCCAAAAGCTTTCAAGCAAAAACCCTTCATTCTTTGGCCAATGCTCTAAACTTTTCTCAAATCCTTAGCCCAAGCTTTCTTGATCTCAAAGCCTTCATCTCCATCATCTTTAGAGATCAAAGTTTTCTACTATATCCAACACAACACGAAGTTTTAAAGTAAGGCTATAGGTAAAAAGTGTTATTCATCTAAAAGAGTAAGTGAAATCCTCGAAGTGTTGAGGTGGCGAGTTTTATTTCTTGAGAAGAAATTGTTGTAAGAAAGACCTCTTGAGACGATGCAATTGTAACTATTTGGGAAGTAATGGATTGGGCCGGGTGGGACTCGTGTGGCTGGATTAGAATACGGGAACCAAGTGAGACTTGGGTATCCGAACCAGGGTAATCTTGTGGTAGCGTTTACTATCCATTTTCTGTGTTGCACTTGTTTATCTTGCTTGTGATTTATTTCCGCTGCATTCTTTTAAGCAAGTATAGTATTTATTAATTAAGTTAAATTTGGGTAACACCATTTGTTAACTTTGGTAGATTTATTAGAGAAATTTTTATACACTAATTACCACTCTTCTAGTGTCTACTTGTCCATCCATCCGCAGGTATGAGATCCTAGCACGTGGCATAGAGAGATCTCTCCGGGGACCAACACATATGTCCTTCAAGATGCGTCCATGTATAGAACAAAAAAGTAATTTTAAAGAGCCTGTAAAATGTAGCTATTGAGCTGCCATTTATTCTTGATAAGTTGGTGCCAAATTCTCATGGACGGAAGCTGGAGCAATACAAGGCCATGCTATAGAACCTATAAAACCTATGACTTGGGCCATAGGTAGACCTATGTTTCGTAGTTATGGAAGTTCAGTTCATGCAACCAAGGAGCAACTCTCCGCTTTTACCTAGATTAGGAAATGGCTCTAGAAGAAGAGTTTGGCGAGAGGTTTAGTATATGAACTGACCTTCACATCGGAGACATAATAAAGAACAAACAACTAAATGGAATCACCAAAGACTGTAGGACTCTGTGTGGACGGCCCAGAGGAGATCCGGCCACCGGCGACTGGTGGGCGGGCTGCTCCACCTTGATCGGAGGTCAGAAAGGGGTATCCGGCAATGTTTTGAAGCAGCTGTTATGATTTGAAGAGAGCCGTCCAATTGAAGTGCCTGATTAAGTCCTGTTCGTCAGATTTGTTTTTAAGAGAAGATCTCAGCCATTGGATAACAAGACCGATTTTAATCGAAGGCCCCCAACAGTTGTCTACCATTCCGCCTCTACAGCTGTCTGCCCACGCTCTAACAGAAGTTTGTTGGGAAGTTGTTAGAGAAATTGTTAGGAATTCGTTTGCTGCTAATTAGTTTGTTAGGAATTGTTAGCTGTCCAATTCCTGTATAAAAGCACTTGGATTGTAATATTCAAATCATCGAGAATTTTACTAGAAAGAAACTCATAGAAGTTCTTCCTCCTTCCCCAAATTTCTGACTCTATATCTTCTGATTCTTCTTCTTCAACATCTCAATTCGTCTAAATCTTGCATCAATGGCCAACAACAACCGGCGACAAGAGCCAAAGACTCCTCAAGCGGTGGCGTAGGAGCTGGGGAGTCCACAATTGGTATCAGAGCTCGGCGATGCTGTAGTCGTCCCCCCACATGTTCGACGAATTGATTCTGGGCTATACTCTTCCAAAGAGAGAGGCCACGAGTGATATGGAGATGAGTCTTCAAAGGTCGGAGATTGCTATGGAATCACAAGTAACGGATTTAGCTGAATTCAAGCTCCTGTCGGTCGCCCTCATCAACGGACTCCGGCAGTTCGTGGACAAATGGAAGCCATAATCTTCGATCTTCGAAGGAACGGAGGAGAATAAGGTTAGCCTTCGAAAACTCTCTCTTCCAATTCCATCTCCTTCAGTCGCTACTTCTGTAGCCGGAAGATTCTCTAAGCCAAGAAATTCAAGCTCTCCGTTAATGGCGAGTAAAGTACAAGCCACAGAAATCAAGGCCAGCAAGGGCGACACAGAGATCCCACAAAAACAACCTGACATAGCTCTGATTGTTGCGGGAGGTACACATCCCAAAACTGCAGTGAAGGAAAAGAAGACGAAGAAAAGAAAGAAATGGATATTTGGTCACAAGACAGATATCTTTGAAAGCTCTCTCATTTGATCCAGGGGGAGCTATCGGTAGAAGAAGGTTAGAAGAGAAAATTGACAGTCGAGTGAACAAGGTGCCTTGCCCGAATTTTGATCTGTCCACGGTGTCATCATTTGATCCTAAGCTGTTCAACTGGCCTCTCCTGGGAAGTTCAAAGGAGGAGGATCAAATGGGAGTTGCTGAGGTTGTTGCGGGCCTTTATAATTTGATTCCAGCAATTTCAGATTCAGCCTGTGATGAAACCCATTCCAGGTATGTTTCCACAATCCAGCAGTTTTGTGTTGAAAGCATGCATGGTTATTTCAGTGAGCATGGATTGGATAAAACAACTAGTTCAAACTTTCTTGATCTCGATGGGCATTTGTCATTTGGAAATTCGTGTGACAAAGAAAAATTGGAGGGGTCTACAGCCACAAGTTTTCCAAGAGATAATCCTATACATGATATGATGAGTCAAAGAAAGATGTTGGAATTGAAGAAAGAAGAGAAGCACAGATAATGGCCATAATCTTCGAAGAAGAGGAGTGGTCCATTGTCCAAAGAGCACTGCAGATTCTGACAGTTGCAAATTGCATAACCAGTAGATCGTCTGTATTTGAGGCTTCTTTGAGAGCTACACTGGTTAAGATTGGCACAAAAAGGGGAAAGGATACAATGGCGCAAGTGGATGTTGGCTTCAGTCGACAGCTCATTGCAACCAACATCATCCTGCCAACCTGCCGAACTCAGGTAGAAATTTCAACCTCCACAATTATGTTAAGAAAGTTTTTGTGAAGAAAGCTCTGGGAAAATTTCTACTTCTCTCCAACCTATTAGCTCCCTTCAATCACCTTGTAACCCTCTCCAAGATGTCAGTTCCCTATAATCGTCGTGCAATCCGACTCATTTTCCCTGAGTCTTTGAAAGTTCAACCACATGGAATGGTGGCATGTGTGTTTTGTAAGAAGGAATTCAATAGGAGTATCTGTTTTGACACTGGAGGAGTTGGAGTATGTGGGAAAAATGGTGAAGAAAATTCAGTTTAAAACACTATGGCTCCTAATAATGTATCCATGGCTATAGAAGGACATTTTTGTTTTGACCCTGGGGGATCTGGAGTTGAAGGATTGTCTCGGATCTTGAAGGGTACCATAATTTCTCTTATTGGACAAGAATGTAGCTTGAGTTACGAAATGGTGAAGAAGTTGGGAAATAAACATATAATAGGCCCTGTTCTTTATCAGTGCACAACCAAAGGGGCCATGATACAAGTAAAGAATATTGGTACTGATCTCTGTATTAACAAATCAGATGGAGTAGTGGATGCTTGTGGCACATCTGTTGATTCTGATACTGAGAAAAGTAGGAATGGAAGTTCAAGTGGGCCCTTGCATATTTCAGGGAATTTGGTGGAAAGTGCAGTTGATTATATTTGGAAGAAGAAAGGAGTGGCCACAACAAAGAATTTCCTTCCCTTGGCACTAAGCAAGGCCTGGAATACAAGAAAACCTTTTCAGCTTCCCAGGCTTGAAGAAAAAATTGTTCCAGGATCTGAAAACAAGTTTGTCCTTGCTCCGTTTGGAAAGAACCTGGATATCTGGAATCCGCCTTGGAGAGTGCTTGAGCAAAAAAATCTATTGATAATGGTTGTTGATGCTCGAAAACCATACCATAAGAGATGCCGCATGGAGTTCAACTACGTTCCCCTTCAATCAAAGATGAATTTGAAGTCCAAGGATTTTTACAACTTGGAGCTGGGCATAATGTATGTTGTGGTTCACACAACCCCCACAGCTGATATTGTGAGCTTTGATCCTGGAGGAGATAACTTCAGTCATCCTCAGCATCATTTCCTTCGAAGCTCCATCAGTGCATTCTCAACTCACCGAGCTAAATATATAGTTGATTGTCCTGATAATCATCGGGAGAAAGGATGTCATCTCTTGACCTTGAGGACAAGGTCAAATTTAGGGGAAGGGATTGTGAATTGCCCAGAGGAGATCCAGCAACCGGTGACTGGTGGGCGGGCTGCTCCGCCTTGATCGGAGGTCAGGTCAGAAATGGGTATGCGGCAATGTTTTGAAGCAGCTGCTATGATTTGAAGAGAGCCGTCCGATTGAAGTGCCTGATTAAGTCCTGTTCGTCAGATTTGTTCTTAAGAGAAGATCTCAGCAATTGGATAACAGGACCGATTTGAATCGAAGGCCCCCAACGGTCGTCGTCTACCATTCCGCCTCTACAGCTGACTGCCCACGCTCTAACAGAAGTTTGTTGGGAATTTGTTAGAGAAATTGTTAGGAATTCGCTTGCTGCTAATTAGTTTGATAGGAATTGTTAGCTGTCCAATTCCTGTATAAAAGCACTTGGATTGTAATATTCAAATCATCGAGAATTTTAATAGAAAGAAACTCATCTGAGTTCTTCCTCCTTCCCCAAATTTCTTATTCTATATCTTCTGATTCTTCTTCTTCAACCTCTCAATTCGTCTAAATCTTGCATCAATGGCCAACAACAACTGGCGACAAGAGCCAAAGACTCCTCAGGCGGCGGCACAGGAGCTAGGGAGTCCACACTCTGATTCCCTAAAATCGATAAGTCAAAAACAATGTTGTCCTTTTTTCTTATAAATAACTGTTTCTCAGGTGGAAGAACTGAGGAGTTAGGGACTTGATCCTTATGCATATAATTGGGACAAAAGTCATAAGGCAAATCAGCTCCCAGAATTTTAATGTCATTTGGGAAACGGGTGAGGAATGTAAGGATGATATCGTGTCAATTGCAGGAAGAATCATTTCTCGTAGAGCATTTGGTAAACTTGCTTTCTTGACTTTGCGGGGTGATTCAGTAATGATCCAGGCACCTATCTATCATCTCTTAGACATCTTTATTTCTATATTCTCATGACTTTGACATTGGCTACTTGGGGGAATATACTATTTGCATATAGTTTTGTTGTCTAACCCAAACAGACACATACATGTAATATTTTCTTAAAGATGGGATAGTTTTTAATTTCTTTTGTTTTTTGTAGCTCTACTGTGAGATGGAAAAGCTTGAGGATCAGTTTGATTAGTTGAAGGCATATGTTGACATTGGTGATATTGTGGGTGCACATCCTTATTACAAATGGGGGATGTTGACGAATGTGTGGGACCCACCTTTGTCCCATGGGACAAAGGGTTTGTCCCATGTGGCACCCATTGTCCCATCTGGCAAAGGCAAAGGGTGCTACATGGTCCCCCACATGCCCCCCACACAAATGGCCCCCATTGCGTAATTACGGGGTTGCCATTGCCCTATCATGTTTGCCAAAACACCCTCCATCTTTTCCATTTTTACATGCTTGCCATTGACTTTGTTTTTTGCGCTTTAGCCCACCATTCCCTTGAATTGCAAGGTTGCCATTGGGGTTTGTGCACTCTGCCCCCCCCCCCCCCCCCCCCCCCCCCCCCCCCCCCCCATTAAAAAAAATTTTTTTTTTGTGCGCTCTAACACATGTTCCCCCCCTTTACCCCACGCCTCCCCCAACAATACCCGCACACACACTCACGCTTCTAGCTCATTTTCGGTTGCGCCCGTGCGCCGCAACGAGTGTGTGTTTTACCCCATGCAATTTGTGCACGGGTTATTTCTAGCGGCTCTATAAAGAAGACTGATAACGGTTGTTGTATCTCTGTCTTTACCATCTATTTCAATTTGGAAACCTTTCCTATTTTTTTTCTACTTCACATGAGTAGAATCTGTATTATACTTTGCTTTGTTGCTGCAGCTTTGAATGCTAATACAATCAACAACTTACATAGCAAAATATGCTGCATAGCTTATGCATATGTCATGTTGATTAATTTTCTAGATAACTTCCCATTAACTAAGAGTAGGATACAATTCTATTTGCTTGTTATCTTAAAGTTTAATTTATAGGCGTCTTATTTGCAGGGGATCTCTCCGTTAATGTGAAGATGCTTAAAGTCCGCACAAAATCTATGTCCCTCTATGTCCCTTTCTGCTGCATGTATGCATTCAAGACTTTGGGTTGATTCCTCAATGCCAACTTGACCCATCCAACCTATAAAAGACAATGCGAACTATAATTGAAGAGCCAGCTAGTCCGGAACATAAATGCAGTAGAAAGTGACATATAGGAGGCATGTTATGAAGTTATGAAGGGATTCTTACAAGCTCTTACAAGCTCTGTTCAGAAGAGTTTAAGAATAATTTGACGCATTATAGGTAAGATAACAATGTGGAATTCAAGATAGTGACATGTCAAAGGCCCCAGTTACAATCACTGCAGAAGCTGCTCCCATTCCCATGCCTAAGCTGAAGAATGTGAATCGCCTTCGGACTAAGCATTAAGCGTATGCATCTAAATAGCATAAATTTGTTAACACTGTAGAAAATTTTAGAAAGCATTAAGACTAGTTAATCTTTCTCCCAAAAGCGATTATTAACATAGATTTTGGATGTCGAATATGTTTATTACATTTGTTATATTATGCTATCTACATACATTTTTTGAAATTTATATTATCGGTTAATTATTTCAAATTTAAAAAAATGATAGACAATGGTTAAAAACTTGAGTTGTATTTAACGTTGGTTAGACAAAACCGACGTTGAAAGCTGAAACATGACATTGAAATTTTACGCGTAGAATGCATCCAAAAAAAATAAAAATAAAATATGTAATAGCTTTTCAAGCTGGTTGAAAACCGATGTGCAATGGCTACCTATATTTTACGTCGGTTACCAAAAACTGACAGCAAATATGATTATTTACATCGGTTACAAGAAACCGATGTCAAATGCTTCTAACGGCTAACTTACCGTCGGTTCCAAGAACCGACGTAAAATGCTTTTAATGTTCGAACCGACGTAAAAGGCTCCAAGAACCGACGACAAATGACAGTTTTCTTGAGTTTAAATAAACAAGCTGATTCTTATATTTAACAAGATTACATAAGTAATCTGTTTGTTGTTCATAATCATTATGCAATAGCCAATTGCACGGGAAAGATTATCATGTTATTGTTAATATTGTATTCAATTGTAGGTTCTTTTTCGGTTCATGCTTAAAGTTTTTATAAAAATGGTTTAGTATCAGGCAATTTACGAAAGAACAAATGGCAAACGAAACAAGATAGCCTTATCTATATGTTCCTTAAAAGTTTCCAAAAATTTCCAAAAGCTATCAAATAAAATCTGGACTTGTAAGCATGAACAGCTTTAGTGACTATTGCACTACCTTTTAAAACTCTGGTAATGAAATTTGCAAAGACATGCTACTATGTTTTGTATCTGTGTAGCATTTGTTTCATCACTAAATAGTATTTTGACATAATGTGGTTGTCTATTTGATTTAAAATTCTACGGTTGAATTTGAAAGGAAAGTTTTGTTAGGACTCAAGTTTTGTAATCAGTCACATGCTTGCATGATTATATTGACAAATTATAGTTCTTTGCAATAGTGTAATCTATTAATCCTTGTGAATGTTAATTCTTGTTGTGGCTATAAGCTCCTTTATGTCATTATTTTATGGTTATGGATATCAATGTCTTTTTTCTTGTGTGGTACCAGTTGTTTATGTATTCTTTTTCAACCTTTACCCTTGTCATCATGTCATGAACTCCTTCCAGTAGTTCACTAATTTTAATAAATCCAGCCTTTCAAGACATCTCAAGATACATCTGAGATGTCTTGAGGTTCGTATGATGAAATAGAGGATGTGGAAGTAATGACAAACAAGAGTAAAAAAGATCTGAAGTGTGGAACCATTTTATAATTGAAAGACAAACCGATGTCATATCTAAAGCAATTTGCAAGTATTTTAAGCATATACTTCCATGTTTAAACAAACCGGGAACAACTCGTTTAAATCGACATCTTAAGTTCTCATGCAAAAAAGAAACCTCATAAAGATATGAAACAAATACTGCTCACCAAATTTCTACGTGTAATGGCATGCATGTTTTTATGTTTGATGAAGAAATAAGTTTCGTTTAGCAAAACTACTAATTTGTGCAGAACTTTCCTTTAAAATAATAGAACATTCTTATTCATTGCTTTCGTGGGGAGCTTGCTGGCTCTGTTTACCATAATTGGTTGTCGTACAATTAGTAACGATTGTATTGTTTTGTTTCAAGAAGAATAACAGAAGCTTTATAATTTTTTTGAATGATTTAGATTGCCACGTGAGTTTTACCACTGATTTATGGAATTTTAATAAAAATTTGGTTATCTGGATATTATTGCATATTATGTTGAAGAAGAATTCATGCTACATAAGAAGATATTATATTTTCGTAAAGTCTTTTTTCATCACATAAGAATATTTTAAATTTTCGTAAGCCAATTTTCTTAAATTGTAGTACAAATGATGTCTTGGTAAGAAATTTTAAAAGAGATTTTGGTGCGAAATTATTGTTTAATAGTGAACATATACATATCAGATATTGCGCCTATATTTTAAACATTATGCTGCAAGATAGAAAGTAATGGATGAATGATGGAGATCAAATTTGAGTTGTAGTCTTTTATTTGTGATGGAGATAAAGTTTTGAGTCTTTGGAGACTTCTTGTTAGCTTGAGTCTTTTTGTCATTTTATATATGTTGAGTTCTTTCAGTTTTTTGGTTGTTTGTCTTTTATTTATTTCGAATGTTTTAGTTATTCTAGATTTCTAGTCCTATATTGGATCGGGTTTTAAGTTGTAAGCTGTTAACATGCCACAAACATATTTGTTTTTGGTAGAAAACCAATGAATGAAAATTTTGGTGTAAACTTTTAGTTTCTTCACAAAATTAAATATTTTGCATTGGTGTGCGAGAATAGGCTTGGTAACCTCGACGAGAGGTCCAAAAAATCTCCATGTACGAGTGTTGTGAGTCAATGATCGTCAGATTTTTAGGGTACATGGTACGAGATCTGAAACTTATCAATTTCTGAGTTTTCTTCTTCTCCAAAAACCAACCACATACCTTTCCGCTTCCGTCATGCGTCAAATTGGTATCAAAGTTAAACCTAGTTTGTCTGCTTTTCTTCTTCATAAAAAGGAAATCTTTGTGTTAGCGAGATTTTAGATAAAAATTCAAAAAAAGTTTTTAAGAGAAAACAAAATATAAAAAATAGAGGGAATAGAAAAAAGAGAGTTAGAAAAACAAAATCTTTAGAAACAAAAAAGAGCAAAAAATTCACAAAAAACATAGAAGCGAAACAAAAAATAGAGAAAAACCTAACTCACCTACACTGAAATTGCCGCTACCATCGCCTTATGCGACCCTGTCAACCAACGCGGTCATCCCAACACCTTTCCGCATTGTCGCCTTCGCCAATCGTAGTTGACGACATCAAAATCTCTACTTGAAACCATCGATCACTGCCTTCCACGTCTTCAATGCTCACTGGCATCGCCACCGACAATGGCCGAGGTCTTCGATCCCACCAAGAGGTCCTCCACCTTCAGGCAAACCTACAGCTTCGATGTTGGCGACGAACCACCGTCGGTTTCATCTAAAATCAGCATCAACATCGGCCGAGCCTCGACACTATAATGTCGACTTGGTCGAGCTGATCTTGACGACGAGTCGAGCCAACAAGCCTAGCTGAGCCACACTGCCCGATGCATCGACACTGTTCACGGCCCAGCCGAGACGATTAGAGCCGAGCCAAGCCGGCTGCTAGAGTGCGGCATCAGATTTTTTTCTAAATTTCAACGATATTTTAGCTGTATTTCAACGTATTTGAGCCATTTCATGTGCTTTTCGCGTGAAATTTTTGGCCCTACTCATTTAGATTGGAGGTCTACAAGTTCTATAGGCATTGCATGACACTACAAAATTGATTTATGCTCTAGGTAAATCCTCAATTGCTAAATTCTATAAAAATTCTACTATTTGATTATATGCAGATTAGTCGATATCATTGGTATTGCATTTTTAGTCCCGATCTGCTAGTCGTTTTAGCATATTTAGGATTGCATTTTGACATATAAATTTGAATCTTACGATTTTAGTTTATCTACCTAATTAGTGCACGTATTCAATTGGTGTTTTGGGTCTTACATCTGCATTTTTGTAATTGGTTGGCATTGCATGTTATTGTGTTGTAACACAAACTTAGGATTAGACATATATGATAATGCAATTCAAAGGTTAAAAATCTACTTAAAAGATATATATGGAACTAAAAGCTGACATAAATTGAACATGAGATTGTTTAGAAGTCATATAAAATAAGGTGATCAAAAAACAAAATTTTTAGGATGAAGCACAAAGTATATTTGATGTGTTAGTTCTTGGGTTCAAGACTAATGTTGTTTTGATGATGATCAATACATTATGTTAGTGTGCTAATCAATATTATGTCTTAGTCTCGGTTTATCTTAATGATTATATATTGATGACGATGCAATGGATATATTAAAGACCTCTAAGAGTAATGGTGTCTTCAAGCTTGGATGAAGTCTTGAAGATCATCTAATGAAGCCAAATCTTGGAGCATGATGATGGATGGACATCTAGAGAAGCTATGCCAAAGCTTGGAGCTTGATGAAGGAAAGCTCATCAAGAGGTGTCATAGCTTGGAAGATGTTGGGGAGCATCAAGGTATCATGTGCTTGAAGACTTAGACTCTAGGAGATATAATATGTAATCCATGTAATTTTAATTACTTGCTTTTCTTTTTTTGAGTCTAGGATTAATGCAGTGCCTTGATAGATGGTCTACTTATTCATACATATGCATATAACCATCTTAGTGAGCCTTAGGATTATCATAGAATCCAATCCAATAGGTTCATCATGCCAAATGACTCAATTGGAGTCCCTGGCTCTCCAACAAGCGACTGATGAAGGAAGGACATGTGACTGGTGATTTCAGGCGCATGGTTAGTCTTCTACAGTTGGATGTTGTGCACAAGCCAAGTCATAATTCTTGACTCATTCTTGAGCTCACTGGAACAGGCGACAGAAGTACAAATTATAGGCGCTTGTCTTCCATCAGGCGCCTATACATTTTTCTAGAGTCGTCGGAATGCCAAAGTGCGTAATTTGCATTTTTGGGCATCAATCCACCTTGCGTGACAGTCGACTGATTCAGAGCTTACAGTCGCCTGTATTTCCTCAGACGCATGTACTTTGGTCATCAGTCGTCTGTATACACAAAGTGCGTAAGTTGCGTTTCTCGGCTTCATTTTCATCCCTTGCAGGAGGCGACTGACGAAGGATATTCAGGCGCCTGTCTATTGTACATGTGTCTGTGTAGTCTTCTACAGTTGCATGTCCTGACTCAAATTATAGCCGTTGGGATTTTTATAGCCGTTGACCAATCGACTGTCAGTTGCTTATCAGTCGACTGTCTGTGCCATAAACTGCCAAATTTAACCGTTACAGATTTCTTCCATTTGGGTTTTTGGTTGGTTTTATGGGCTTTTCTTGGCTTCCTTTATATAAGAGTTGCCTTAGTTCATTTAGAACCCTTGGAAATCATTAGGAATATATTGAAGATCAATTCATCTCTTTCCTAAGCCATTCCTCCCATATTCCCTCATTAGAGCTTCAATCTTATGCTATAGCATCTAAGCTTTAGGGAATTTCTTCAAGGGATTTCAATCTCATTCTTTTTCTTGGAGAACATCTTTCTTTTATTCATTTATACACTCAAGTGAGAAGTGTTAAGATTCATTCCTAGAAGAGAGAAATATCGACAAGTGCAATCAAAGCTAATCTCAATCACTTGGTCATCCACACTTACATGCCTTCTTCATCACATTGGTAAGATCATTTCAAGGCATAGGTAAGTGTTATTCTGTTTCATCTTTTGTGAAACCCCTAATTCTTTTTGCATGAATTATTCACCCTAGCTTTCTGCGTGAGAGCTACTTATTGTCTGTGAGGGAGTATAACCTTCTGTGTGAGGGTTGGTTGGAGTCTCTATGTGAGAGCAAAAGTCTCTCTTTGTGTGAGAGCAATGATATCTCTTTGTGAGAATCCAAAATCCTCTGTGTGAGGTATCTCTGTGAGAGATTGTGTTCACTTCTCTGTGTGAGAATTATAGTGGATATTGGTGTGGCTAGACGTACCCAAGTTTACGGAACCAGGGTAAAATCCTTGTGTTTGCAATTGTTGTTGTGCATACTCTTTAATTTCCGCTGCTTATTGTGCATTAATTTAAGTAACTTTTAATTAGGCACTTTGCTTGCCATACATTATTCACCACCCTCTAGTGTGTGTAGTCCCCGTAGGGTCCTAACATGATGAATTTAGGATGATCCGAAATGTGAATAATCGAAATACTATGAGACACGATAAGAATTTTGAGGATAACTTTGGGCGAGATAATATTGCATGATGGATTAATGTAGATGCTCCCAACTTTGATGAAATTTATAATCCTCATACCTTCTCGGATTAGTTGGTAGAGATGGAATATTTGTTTGACTGGTACCAGTTATTAAACGAGCAAAAGGTGTAATTTGCTAAACTTAAACATGTATGGTCTGTTAAAATGTTCTAGACATCTATAGAGAGACAATGAGGTATCATCCAAGACCTATATAGAATTAGAATGAAATGAACATTAAGCTCAAAGAAAAATACATGCCTCATACCAATAGAGATTGCCTACAAGAAAAATTAAACGACATATGTCAAGGAAGCATGACTGTTGAAGATTACATGACTAAGTTCAATGACCTATTTGTTAGGAATGAACTACAGGAAGACCCACGACATACCCTTACTAGGTTTCGTTCGGGATTGGGAGCAGATATTAGGCATGAGATGCTACCCCACACCGTAGACAATGTGCAAAAAGCATTTGATCTAGCATTAAATTTGAATGTATGATAGCCCCCATAGACAAGAAGCCTACTTTTAAAGTCGGTGAGTGATTTAAGCGGCCAAGTGACAATATGACTAAATCAGAAACTAATGCTTCTAAAGTATTAAATGGAAGGGCTAAGCTTGGAGAACCATCACGATAAAAACCTAAAAGGGTGCAATGTTTTAAATGTTATGGCTTTGGGCATTTTGCTGGTCAGTGCTCCAATAATAACCTACTTATAGGAAAAATTAATAATGATGATTAATTAATTGAAAAAGAATATACTCATGAGGTTATTGACTAGAATTCTAGTGCATGATTACAAGTCATTAGGTTTGTAGTTAATACACTTAGGAGTGATGTTGATTGGAAGAACCAATGGTTTCTTTACATATTTCAAAATTCGGGATAGATTTTTTAAATTGATGATTAACAATGGTAGTTGCACTAATTTAGTTGCCAACTCAACTATGAAAAAGATGTAACTAAAAGCTGAACATCATCCATAGCCTTATAAAAGTACAAGGGTTGATAAATCACATTCTGTTACCCAACGTTTAGTGCTAATCCAATTTCGAGTTATCATGATGGCATTTGGTGTGATGTCTTACCTATGGATGCTTTATATATTTTGCTAGATAGGCCTTGGCTATATGACTTAGATTTTGCACATTCTGGGCTATCCAACACACACATTTATATTTAAAGAAAAGAAATTTGTGTTGATTCCTTGTAGACCCAAGAATATAATTAAAAATCAAAAGAATGGTAATCCTTAAAAGCTACTAACTCAAATACATCATTATGAGAATCTTAGTTCATTGGAGTCTAGCTTTGACCTTATTCCTAATGCATTTGATGAGCATTTTTTATATGCTTTGAATGCTTTACATATCGAGACTTTTGAAATTATTGTAATAAATAATGATACTCACAAGTCTGCTGTAGAATCAAAGAGAAATTTGCATGAATTTACAGTTATGGATGACAAAATGATTCGAGATTGCCTAAAGAGATGCATACTAGAACCAATGAGGAGGCTTTGCAGGCATTATACAGGTTCTCGACGAGCTTTACTGAGTGATAATACTGATGTGATTGAGTCAATTATTTCACGAAGCTTGAAGAGATTGAGGAGATTGAATTTGTCATCCTAGATTCTCCACATCTCACTAAGAAGAAGGTTCTATATGCTTTTACTTTTTTTGTTATTTATAAGAATTTTTCATCTGCAGATCTATATCCTATTTTACTTCAAAGTTCATGGACGCATCTTTTACAACTATATTAGACTTCCGATTTCTACTCGATTGTGCTATTCATATCCCCGTTCACCTGTGGTGAAGTTCTTAACTCAGGAAGAATAATAGCGATTAAATTTGAGATGAAATCTTTTATTTGTGATGGAGATAGAGTTTGAGTTTTTTGATACGTCTACTTAGTTTAAGTCTTTTTGTTATTTTATAAAGTTTGAGTTCTTTGAGTCGTTTGGTTGTTTGAGTCTTATATATATATTGATTGTTTTAGTTATTCTAGAGCTCTAGACTTATATTGGATTTGGTTTCAAGTTGTAAGCATATTTAAAGGACACATACTTATTTGTTTTTGGTAGAAAATCAATGAACAAAAAATTTTAGTGTAAACTTTCAGTTTCTCCACAAAATTAAATATATTGCATTGGTGTGTGTGAGTGAGCTTGGTTGCATGTGCGAGAGATTCGAAAATTCTTCACGAGCGAGGTGTACGAGTTGGTGATCGTTAGATTTGGATGCAAGATCCAAAAAGTTATCAATTTTTCTGAGTTTTATTATTATTCATATTCCAACCACTTCTCTTCCCGCTTTCGTTCTGCGTCAACGAGTCTATTAAACACATTCGAAATCTAATTACACGTGTTAGTAGTCCTTTTTGGATGCAAATTTTTAATGAAATTACGCAATTGCTTAAGTTGCATGTTGAGAAAGATTTAGGTTGGATGTGGTCACAAGATGGAATTTCACGTATAAATGCTTCTTAATGCTTTATTGTATCAGGATGCATGCAGAAGAGTATTATATATGTATTGATGCTCTTACCTTTGATGATTGGAAAAAAGCTGAGATGATAACGATATTCTTAAAAACTTTTGTAGACACGGCTCAAGTATTTTCTGGCTATAAGTATCACACTTCTAATTTGTACTTTATGGAAATTTGGAGCATATGTGATCTTTACAAGGGGAAATTTCTAATGGTGACAAAATTGTTAAAACATTGGCATTAGAAATGAATTTTTTTAAAAAAATATTGGAATAAATGAAATAAAGTTTTAACTATTGCATTTATTTTTGATCCTATATCAAAATTGGCTTACATTAAGTATACTGGTGCATTCGGAAATGAAATGTGTGAAAAAGGTTAAAGAACTTGAGATTTCTTCATATAATGTATGATTACTATGAGAGGGTAGCTTAAAAAAGGAACATGCTATTGATATGTGTGCTTGTATAACAAGTATGGAATCGAATGCTTCTTTTGATTTGGGCAAAAGAAGGTCATGATTTTTATCTTGCAAAATTTTGGTCCTAGAATCATATGAAAAGAGCTAAAATGAGTGAGGTTGATAGCTATTTAAAGGAAAATGTAGTTCCTCCTACGTCAGACATAGCTTTTAATATCTTAGATTGGTGGAAGAAGAATGCAACACTTTATATAGTTCTTTAAAAAATGGCTCAAGATGTCTTAGTAATACCAACATCTATTGTTCCATCAGGGTCACTTTTAGCACTAGATGTGAAGTCATTGATCAGCATCATAGCCGATTGAGTTCAACCATTATAGAAGCTTTGTTTTCCACTTATTGTTCCGAAATGAGTATTATATAGGTAACAATCAATATATTTAGAATATTTATATTTTATTAGTATTTCATTTAATGTTATTACCATCATAGTATCATTGAATTTGATGTTATGCAGATGAAAGTGAAGTTTCTAATTCCTCCATTTTGGGTGAAGGATTAGTATATGAACGCTTAGCAGCATAAATTCAAAGATTCTTGCATATAATCTATCGAATTTTTTTATGATTTTTTATTCAATTATTTTTTAGTGTTGTTAACTTGTTTCCTTAATTTTTGCACAGATTATGCACATGGGTATGAGTTATCTTTTATTCTGGATTTCTCTTAGAATCTTATGGTGCAAATTTAATTTTTTCACGATGAACATGATCCAGAATGGAAACGGGTTAACATCTTGTAATGCCTATTATTTGTGCATATTGGTCTATGTGGTTTGGCTTTATGATTGTGTGCCAGCCTGTTATGTCTATATGGCATTTTTGTGTTGTGATTTCGGTGCATGTGTCAACTTCATTTTGGATCATAGCTTTAAGACTTACTGATTTAAGGTTTTGGGACATGTAGACATGTAAGAGAATGATATTCCAAAATTAACCATAAATGAACTATTTTTCTGACCTGTTACTGAACTTTATATTTACAATCTTCATACACTATAAATGTTCTTATCTTGACTTCACACTTACTAGCATTGGAATTTCGAAAGAACCCATCTGTATGAATCATCCCTATCCTCTGCACAAGCACTTGCTTAGTCGTGTTTCTGCAGCATGATGGCTATGGTAAGATTACAAATCTGACTCATCTGAAGTAATATCTAAATACTAAGTCTGCTAGCTACATATTCCCATCTCTTTCCATGTTTTCCTTTTTTCCCCTGAAGACAAACTTCTCATATTGTAGTCCGAACAGTAGATAGCATATCATCCAATTGGAATGGTTAGTTTTCGGGCATACCATGCGCATCACTGAAATGCATAAAGTACATTTAGGTTTAGTTCTAGATGCAACCATCAAATTGTGACTATGAAGGGTAAAAGTATGACAGATCAATAATTAGAATTGGCTAGCTATGTATTTTCGTTGGGTTGGCTACCTCTCTTGTTGCAGTCTGAAATTTGAGGCCTGCCTTTAGCACGCCATGTCTAGTTGATGAATCTGGTTTAAAGATGTCCAAAAGATCCTGAGGCTATGCCAGGTATGTCACTGATACAGGTATGTCAAGGAATGGTTCCATGATGCGTCTTTGGTGCTTAATGATCTTCCCATTGCTGCTAACAGAAATGATGGACCTGTGGATTTGGCTCCAATGGGGATTTCTCATTCTGGGCTTGGTCATATTCAGGAGAGAACTATTCATTGCCACAGAGATGATGGTGTGGATCTCATTTTGCTTGATAGTTGATTTGTATTTTGTATTTTGATGTTTGTTTTGTTGGCTTTGTGTAAGACTTATGTTGGGTTTTCTTTTTTGTTTTGTTTTGTTTTGTTTTGTTTGTTTGTTTGTTTTGTTTTGTTTTGTGTGTGTGTGTTTTTTTTTGTTTTTGTTTTTGGTTGGTTTTTTGTTGTTGTTGTTGTTGTTGTTGTTTTTTTTTTTTTTTTTTTTTTTTTGGGGGGGGGGGGGGGGGGGGGGGGGGGGGGGGGGGGGGGGGGGGGGGGGGGTGGTGGTGGCTGGATACTTATCTTGTAAGTAGAGGGGGTTATTGAGTATGCTTGTTTATACTCAGTTTTTGACAGTATCACATTGTTACCGTTGGGGATGGTATAGGGAAATAGACGTAGTCTGTAACAGCTATTTTTGTTCAACGATTAGGGATGGGGAACCCAAGATTGAGACCCCATCATTTTTCTTGACACCTAAGAACTGAGAGCCATGCTTCTCGATTACCATGCCGATTTAGTGGGTTTAAGGGTTTCAGTATAAATTTACATTTTTGCTATAATGTCCATGCATTTAAATAAGGAATTGATAGTTTGATGATATAAAAAGAAAATTTTACGCTATTTAATCTATGCTTTTCTTACCAACGATAGATTATGGTCTATTTTGTTCTCTACATGAAACCCCATTGTTCTCAATATGAAATAAACTTGAAATTATGTGATTGCTTATGTCTCGATTTAATTACCAATACATTGATGCCATATCTTAAATTGTCATTGTGTCGAAAATCAAGGGTATCGACTATTCTAGACAAGTTTGTTTATCTTGTTAGCCTATGGCTCTTTGTGCTTTGACCTTATTTTATTTGTCTTTTGAGAATAAATATGGAAGAACGCTAATGTTGGATTTTGAGGTAAAGAACATGAGATATATAGCTCGTTTAGAAATCATTGTTAAAATGAAATGACATTTAAGCAGAAACAGAATTGAAGTCTAACTGATATGGAATGCGTTGATATTAATTTGCTATGCAGAATTGTATGCCAAATGAATCATTTTCTGTTTAAAGTATGCAACTGCTAAGTTTAACTATGTAAAATAGAAATTTGGGAAGCATATGTTACTCGATATTCATAAATGAAAATTTTATCTTAAACAATTGTAGTGGCTCTTGAGGTGAAAAAGATACACCAAGTACAAGGTTCACGCCATACTTGAGGAGTTGGAGGCCACAAGGAACCATCCCATGGTTTTGGTCCAAATCCCAATGTACAACGAGGACGAGGTGATCTAAGTTGTTTCTTATTTAGGTCGATGTAAATTTTATATTGTAGTGAACAATGAACTTTGATACGTCTATTTTACGAAGGCCCAACAACATAGACCCAAAAGCACAGCCCACCGAACGAAGCCCGAAAGATACGAGCCTGGGTGCCTGACCGCCGATCGGAAGCCCATCTGCGCGATCAGGCCCGCCCGGAAAAGCCCCATAGAGAGCCCCCAAATGTCGATCCGACCCGGCCCCGATGAGGCACGAGTCACTCACCCGCTCCAGCGATAACCGTTCCCCCGATCCCGTGGCCACTTAATGGCTGTTATGGGGAGGTGCTGGCATGGCGCAGGGAGCGGCGACGGGGGGGCGGATTGAGGGGGCACGATCGAGGGCAGACGAGCGACGTGGGTTGGGGGCAATCACGGCGGGAGGTCTATAAAAGGGTTAGAAGGACGACAGGACAGAGGACCGCATCTCAGGTATCTAAAACCTAAGGTACTCCATCAACGACCTTGTTCCCCCATTTCATCTCCTTCCTCCCCCGCTCGCGCCGTGAGACGCCGTTCCGATCTCCTCTCGAGTCGAACCGTCTCCGCCGGGCCTCCTCTTTCAGATCACTGTCTGACTTAGGCATCGGAGGGGATTTGGCCGGAACCAAGGTCCGGCCCCCTGACGAGCGTTCTCGTCTACGCAGGAGGACACCAGACCCACGGGCCGAGGCTTCCCCTCCGCCCCTCGCCGACCGCGCAACCAGCTGGACGATCGAGGCTACCCCTCGTCGTCCGACCGCCGAGGCCGAGCACGTCCGACCGAGGCCGAGCGTCTCAACCCGGGCCGAGGCTTCCCCTCGCCCTACCAACGACCGAGGACACCGATTCGGCCCAGCCGACGCGCTCCACGTCGTCTGCAGTTCCGACTCGCGCCTCGTCTGCACCGACTCGACACACCCGAGGGACCCAAGCGGGCCCCTTGACCACGTTGACCGGGTTGTCCACGGTCAACGCTTTTGTAGTGAGAAAACACTCTGAAACATCTGGCGCCGTCTGTGGGAACCGCAAACTGTCCCACGAAGAAGCAAACCACACCTGCAATGGCACGAGCCAGCAACGGAAGGAAACGCATGCCCCCCATCCCGGAGGAGGGGAATGGCGCATCCAACGGCAACCTCGAAGACACGCCCGTCAACAATCACCCCGCCCCCACAACTGAAGAGATTGGCGGGACGGAACTGGCCACACAGGGACAACTCCGTGCCCTGGCCCAGGAGACCAACGCGAACATCCAGACGCTGGTCGCGGCAGTACAGCAGCTCGTCAGCACTGCGCCAGCTAACGGAGGCGCGTTGGGCGACGACCATCGTTGGGCGGGGGGTCCCCCGCTCTTACGATCCGCTGTGGTCGACGACCATGGGAACCAAAGACCGAACGCAGAGCGTCGGTTCACGTTGTCCGGCTCCCGCCAGGCGAGATCACGTGCCTCCTCCCCTCATCGTGAAAGGAGCCGAAGAGAAACCGAAGGCACGGAGGACGAATCGGTGACTGCGTCGTCTCGTCGACCACGATCACCCCACCGCAGGAGAAGCAATCGACACCACTCGAGAGACCGATCGCGGCGGAGCGGGAGCTCCCGCCGGAGGAGCCGGGAACGACGGGTCAGCCCGACTCCCAGTGTGGCGAGGGCCGTGGAGCCGACCCCGCCGGCGCCTGTGCTCCCTCCACCACCGAACGAACCAGAGGCGGGCGGGTGTCGAACCCCCGGGGGGATCCACGGAGACCGGTGTCCCCTATCACGGAGAATAACCGACGCGCGGGTCCCCTCTCGATTCAAGATCCCGACGCTGGGGAAGTATGACGGGATAGGGGACCCGGGAAACCACGTGATGGACTACGAGGGGGACATGTCCTTCCAAGGAGCCGACGATGACCTGCTCTGCCGGGGCTTCTATTCGACTCTCAGGGGAGCGGCGAGGACCTGGTACCGCAGCCTACCCAGCCGCTCCATCGACAGCTTCGAGGAGCTCACCCAGCTGTTCTGCAAACAGTTCATGGCGGGGAGACAGGTAAAGCCTGATGCTGAACATCTGTTTAACATAGTGCAGGGCCCAGCCGAGCCGCTCCGACAGTTCATGCGCCGCTTCAACGCGGAAAGGCTGAACGTGAACAGCCCTCCCGACCTTGTTGTCCAAACGGCTCTTAAGAAAGGGCTGCGCCATAGAGGCCTTAAGAAATCTCTGCACGACCCCCCGAAGGACCTCCCAGGGATCATGGCGAGGGCCGAGCGCTTCATGTTGACCGAGGAGACCTTGGCCATTGAGGCAGGAAAGGCCACTCGAGGGACCAAACGCGGCGACAGCGGACGAGGCAGCCCCGAAGGGTACCGGACCGAGAAGAGGCCGAGAAACAGGCAGCGGGGAGAGGGTACGAGGGACGCCACCCCAGACGCCGTCCTCGCTCAAGTACAGAAGGAAGAGCGCGCCGATCGCCCCCCACCAAAGGCAAAAAGAGGTGGGAAGAGTGGGGAGAAGTACTGCAAGTACCACAAAGACAATGGCCACGACACTGAAGACTGCTGGCACTTGAAGAAGGACATTGAGAAGCTGATGAGTCGGGGGCACGCCAGGAGCTTAGCCGACGAGCCGGCCCATGGGGAAGGGACCTCCATGCAGCCGGACAAGGGGAAGAAGATCAACACCGTCCAAGGACCCCTCCGCATCATAGAGTGAGCGGGCGAGCTCTCTCCCCCCAGTCGTAGCCTAGTCCGAGGGGATTATCTAGGTTTACATCCCTCTGTCTAGCTTTATTCCATGTTTCCTTTCCTCCAAATGTACTAGTCCGACAGGACTCTTAAGAGTACAATTGCATTCCCTTTTGTCTTTTCTTAATCTTCGACGGAATCGACGTTTCACTAAGGGTGCAAAAGAATGAAGACCGCCGCCTCACTGGAGGGGGAGGGGGAGCTTTGCCCTCGCCGACCAACACCTGCGCTCATAAGTCTGGGGGCAATCCCCCCCGCCAGCGCGGACGCCGACCGGTCCTGAGCCGAGGAGCTTCGCCCTCGCCGATCGACTCCTGCGCTCAGAAGTCTGGGGGCAATTCCCCCAGCCAGCGCGGACGCCGACCGGTCCTAAGCCGAGGAGCTTTGCCCTCGCCGACCGACTCCTGCGCTCATAAGTCTGGGGGCAATTCCCCCAGCCAGCGCGGACGCCGACCGGTCCTAAGCCGAGGAGCTTTGCCCTCGCCGACCGACTCCTGCGCTCATAAGTCTGGGGGCAATTCCCCCAGCCGGCGCGGACGCCGACCGGTCCTAAGCCGAGGAGCTTTGCCCTCGCCGACCGACTCCTGCGCTCATAAGTCTGGGGGCAATTCCCCCAGCCGGCGCGGACGCCGACCGGTCCTAAGCCGAGGAGCTTTGCCCTCGCCGACCAACTCCTGCGCTCATAAGTCTGGGGGCAATTCCCCCAGCCAGCGCGGACGTCAACCAGTCCTAGGCCAAGAACAAGGCAGCAACGCAAAATACGCGAGAAATCCGAGTAAGTCAATTTCGTTTATAACAGTTAACCAAGGTACAAAAATGTGTCTTATTTACAGGGAATCGAAGCGAAGAAACCTCTCTACAAATAATCCACTCTCGACGAATGACAAAGTTCGTCACCTACAGAAACTAGGTCGACACCGACAGAGCAAAATTTGTTGACAAAAGACCCAAAGTTGTCGGCCTAAGCGAACATCCATGCAACCAGCAATTATTGGCTCTGGAGCCGGTAGCGAAGCCGAAGGAGATAGCAGGGGCAGGGATCCATTTCAAGTAGACTGGCCCAAAGCGAAGCGGATGCTAAAAAATTTGAGGATAAGGCCAGGAGGGACGGCTTAGGGAGCCCGGGCTCGAGAGGACACATCCTCGGGCGCTTCGCCCTGCTCGGAGCGAGGGGGATCGACAAGCGGGGAAGCCTGCCGAACGCGCTCCGCACAATCCCGGAAGAAAGACTGGACGACTTCGACAATCCGAGGGGCGATGAGGTCTTCATACGTACCGAAGGCCTCCCTGAGAACCTCGAAGATCTTCTTCCCCAGGGTCCCGACGACACCCCTCTCCACCTCCTCCGCAAGCCGCGCCACCTGACGCCGATCCGATAGTTCCCTCTGAAGTTCCTCCCTCTCCAGGCGGAACGACTCCGCCGCTTCCTCAGCCGACTGCCGAGCATCCTCCAACTTTCCCTGGAGGTCACCCACTCGTCCCTCCAACTCGGCCACACGGAGCTTGAGATGCCGAGACTCCATCTGGGCCTCCGTCATAGCCACCTCCGCCGCCCCGGCCCGCTCGTGGGCCCTCATGGAGGACTCCTCCAGCTCCCTCAAGCGGACGGCTCGGCACTGCAACTCCACGGCGAGCGCTGAACCCTGGAAGACGAGACATGGGCTAAGAAGAGAATAAAGGGAAGGAAAGGACAGCAAGATAGCCGAACCTGTTGAAGGATCCAGACCAAGGAATCCGACATCTTGTCGACAGGGATCTTCTCGAGGAGACTGCGGTCCCGGGGAAGGACGGAGACCTCAGCAACCTGCTGGGCCAAGGCTCGGTCGACAAACACCGAACTCCCAGGAGCGACATCGAGGGAAGCCTAATTGCTCGCCAACAGGGCTCCGATCCCCGGTGATATGGGCGGGGACGCTGCGAGGGGGGTGGTTGTCAAGGCCACCGGAAGATCCCCGGTGGTCGCCGCAGGGAGCACGGGACCCGCCGGACTGGAGGGATCCACATCCTCCTTCCTCTTCTTTCCTCCGTGAGGCTCCGAGGGCGCCGGAGGGGAGCGCTTCCGCCTCGCACCATCCCCACCCTCGGGAACCAGAGGGGGCGCGCCAAGGGCAGGAGGGACTGCACCGGACCCGTCGTTACCCCCCGCCTCTTGGGCTGGCGGGGCGGGTCCGGCCCTTGCGACCCCCCTGGAAAGAAGATCGCCAGAAGAAAAGGCGGGAGGCGCGGCCGCCACCTTACCCACAGAAGGCTCGGCTCGGCGCACCTCCTCCTCAACGGTCCGCCGAGGCGCCCTTCCAGAGGTACTACCTCGGCTCCGAGCGGCTCCACGACGGATCAGCTCATCAACATCACGGGTGAACTCGCGACCAGCCATTCCTGCAAGGGAAACCGAAATCAGGGTAAGCTACGGGGCAACCCAGGACCAAAAAAGCGACCTACCCGGAGACCACAAGACGGCCTTCAAAAGTAGGTCGTCCAACAAGGACCATATGGATTTCGCCTCCAAGGGGAGGGTCGACAGCAGCGCGGCGGCCGCCAGCTCCGCCTCAGAGAGGGCTAGCGATGAGTCGGGCCGGACCGACCCACCCCAGCCTGTCAGAATTCGGGCATCCTCCCGGAAGACCACGAAGACATAATCCGAACTCCAATCCCCCGACCAGCGGGGTAGCCCGATCAGGCATTCCCTCCTCGAGCGGGCTCGGAGTTGCAACCATGACCCGGGGCCGACCGTCTGGATCCGATAAAAGTAAAAGAGAAGGGGGAGAGACGGCTCCAAACCACGGGTACAGCAGAGCATCACGAAGCCCGTCAGTACCGCGATCGAACAGGGGGTGAACTGGCAAAGGGGCACCATGAGATACTCCATGACCTGGATGAGGAAGGGATTGAGCGGGAAACGAAGGCCCAGGTGGAACATCTCGACGTAAACGCCGACCTCGTTGCTCCTCGGAAGGCAGATCCGCTCGTCGATGAACGGAACTCGAACATCGTACGGGTAGCAAAGATACCTCTCCCGGATCTCCGTGGCCACTGAAGGAGGAGTCCCCGACGGCGTTCGGAGGATAACCGGGGGTACATTAAGCCGCACGGCAGCCGACGCCACGTCATCGCCGACGTACTCCGGGAAGAGCTTCTCCTTCCCCTTATCTCGAAAGGAACGACTCCCAGAGGAAGGACCTGGTCCCACAAGCCGGGGCCCGCCCCGCCTCGGCTCAGGAGGATCCCTCGCCCCTTGGCCGGAACCACCTATCCTAAGAGCAGCCATAATATGAAAGTAAGAAAGGAGTTACCTTTTTGTTAATTTGGAGAAGACAAGGAAACGATGACGATGGGAGACTCCAAGCTGCGGGGAGCAAAAACAGAGGGAAGAGCAAAGAAGAAGTGGGGATCCACACAGCCGGGGATCTTATATACCAGACTCAGGGGCGAATTCGAATCGCCTGACAGGAACGCGTGGCAGGTTACGGAGAACCGGCGGCGTTTCGAAATCGGCGCCAAAGGAAGTCCAATCGATCCGCCTCATCATTACCTTCATTTATAACCACGCCTCGACTGACGCGCCACTCGGAACCCCAGGAGTCACATCGGTCGAACCGAACCGGCCAAGGCCGATCGGCCCCACCGATGGGGGCAATTGATACGTCTATTTTACGAAGGCCCAACAACATAGACCCAAAAGCACAGCCCATCGAACGAAGCCCGAAAGATACGAGCCTGGGTGCCTGACCGCCGATCGGAAGCCCATCTGCGCGATCAGGCCCGCCCGGAAAAGCCCCATAGAGAGCCCCCAAATGTCGATCCGACCCGGCCCCGATGAGGCACGAGTCACTCACCCGCTCCAGCGATAACCGTTCCCCCGATCCCGTGGCCACTTAATGGCGGTTATGGGGAGGTGCTGGCATGGCGCAGGGAGCGGCGACGGGGGGGGCGGATTGAGGGGGCACGATCGAGGGCAGACGAGCGACGTGGGTTGGGGGCAATCACGGCGGGAGGTCTATAAAAGGGTTAGAAGGACGACAGGACAGAGGACCGCATCTCAGGTATCTAAAACCTAAGGTACTCCATCAACGACCTTGTTCCCCCATTTCATCTCCTTCCTCCCCCGCTCGCGCCGTGAGACGCCGTTCCGATCTCCTCTCAAGTCGAACCGTCTCCGCCGGGCCTCCTCTTTCAGATCACTGTCTGACTTAGGCATCGGAGGGGATTTGGCCGGAACCAAGGTCCGGCCCCCTGACGAGCGTTCTCGTCTACGCAGGAGAACACCAGACCCACGGGCCGAGGCTTTCCCTCCGCCCCTCGCCGACCGCGCAACCAGCTGGACGATCGAGGCTACCCCTCGTCGTCCGACCGCCGAGGCCGAGCACGTTCGACCGAGGCCGAGCGTCTCAACCCGGGCCGAGGCTTCCCCTCGCCATACCAACAACCGAGGACACCGATTCGGCCCAGCCGACGCGCTCCACGTCGTCTGCAGTTCCGACTCGCGCCTCGTCTGCGCCGACTCGACACACCCGAGGGACCCAAGCGGGCCCCTTGACCACGTTGACCGGGTTGTCCACGGTCAACGCTTTTGTAGTGAGAAAACACTCTGAAACAAACTTGTCTAATTTTGGAAACAAGATTGACAAAATTTGCCAGGGGTTGTCCTAGATACACAATTTTCTATAAATCAATTATCTTATTCTTTATTATTTGACTTCTATTGACACAATATAATAAATCCTAGATTAATTGTATCAAGAGAAATTAAAAAAAAATCTAAAATTTAAACTATTTGTTCTTCAATTGTCACTTGCAGGTCTATAAGCTGTCCATTGGGGCTGCATGCAGGCTCACCTGGCCAGCTGACAGAGTCATAATCCAAGTTCTTGATGATTCAACTGATCCAAACACTAAGGTAATACAAACATTCGATTTTTTTCCTGCTCAACTCCATTTTATCGTTGAACCCATTGATTTTATTTTAATACTGCATTCTTATTGGCGCGGATATAGCAACTGGTTGAGCTCGAGCGTCAGAAATGGCGAAACAAGAATGTGAACATCAAGTACGAGATCAGATCAAACAGGAATGGCAACTGGCATTTAGGAATGTTAGACTCCACGGTCAAGTCCCTTCCATTTGTGAACTCAATCTTCGTCGCTGTGATCATCAGGCAACTTCACGGAGGGTGCAAAGGGGTGCTCCAATCTATTCCTTAGGCCCAAACATTAAAGACTGCTGGTCGTTTTTTAGGAGAGTTAGAGTTGAGAGTGGCGAGAATGCCCGAGAGTTAAACGATGAACATGCTGTTGCTATGTGTGCTCTTCTTCAACAGTGACACGGGAGTTTTTGCTGTCATCTAAGTTGACAAGATTTGGAGGGTAAAGTAAGAGTGCCTGGATCTTACTGAATCATACATAGGATACAAAATATGAACAGAAACAATACTTTCTAACTGTATGTTGTCTTTAATGTGTTTGCATCTCTCCACAGTTGTACACTTCATTCATTTCTGCTAATCTCACATGATTGTGCAGTTGAATAATGTGGGAGATTGTATTTCTTAATCGAAATATAAAGCTAGCTCTTGAATTAATTTGATTTTGGCTGTATTTGAATTGTACAAGAAAATTTAATGTGAATTGTTTGTTGATTGAAGTTAGTCTCTGGGGGTTGTATTGTATGACACACTGTTTAAGTTCTTAAAAAAATGGAAATAGCTGGCAAGATATTAGCAAGAAATTGTGAGTTAAATCATCTTCTGTTTGGCTATATTATCCACTTGTCGCTGAGTTGCATAGTTTTGGAGGTGAAACTTGGTTTTGAATGGTTTTTTGGCCTTGTTGGCCGTGCCATGCGAATTGTAAGGACGCGAGTTCTTCCCTATGATGGACAGTTCAAGATTTCAAATACATGATTCCTATATTTTTCACTAATAACGCCAATTGGTACTACATAGTATCCGAGGATCGCGTTGCATAGAATAAAAGATGCATGCATTGGGAACTAGATGTTTCGATTATGTCGACCTTCTATGGTGGGTGATCCTCCTGCTGATCCATGTTAGATCATGGAGATGGCAAATAGATGGTGAGTAATGTTTATAAAATAAAATTTTATCATGTTGGATAAATTTTAGCTTCTATCTAAGACATCAATGCGAGTTACCTCACTTAGATCTTAATTAACAATACTCAAGCTTGCAAGTATGAAAGAAAGATTGAGCAGCGGAATAAATAATAACAATTGCAAGAACAAGAAAGTACAAGAGATGGCAATACTAACACAGTTTTTGTCCTGGTTCATCTACTGCAGAAATATGTCCAGTCTCCAAACTCCCTTGAGATTAAATCCATTATAACATTCTCAAATGAAAGAATCACAACACCTCACCTACAATAAGGACCTTCCACCACCTCTGCACTTTGAGGATTTACTAACATCTCTTCTACTAGTTGATTTCCACAACCAACTCAAACACTTAAGGATTTACATCCAATCACCACCTCTTCAACTAGAGGATTTTACGACCACTTACCACCTCAAACACTTGAGAAACTTCTCACAACAACCAAGTGAGAAAATACTTACAAATTTTTGTTGTTGGAGTACAAGAATCATATAGCCTTCGAATTGAAGCTTGAGTGCAATGTGAGGCAAACAGATGATTTCTTTGATCTTAATGTAAGTAAGGATTAAAGCATTAGGAAATCAAATAAATATGGTTAAGAGAATTGTAGGAAAGCTTTTGAGAACAAATGACCAATAGAGAGGTTTTTACCTTTGAAAACTTTTGAGCACACTAGAGCTTTAACCTTTGTTTTTCTTGCGAATATTTCTTTTTCTTAATTCTAATTGATAGAAAAAAAATCCTAGATAAACCTCCTTTTTATAGCATTTAAAGCCGGTCACCCAAAACTGTGCAAAAAACGGTTATTAATAACTAGTTACAGATTTCCATCATGGACATAACGGTTAGTACTAATCGACTAGAGAATGATTTCTAGTTGACTAGTGGCTTGGCTAGTCGACGAGGTGGAGACTACTAGTCAACTAGCTCCGGTATGTCGAGAGGCTGTATGCGCTCTGTAATTTCTAGTCGACTATAGCACATCTACCAGTCAATTAGTTTATGACTTAGTCGACTAGTCTATGTACTATAGTCGATTACATCCGCTGCGCTGCTAGCCATTAATTACAGACCTTGTCGCTAGTCAACTGTGCTACCAAAGAAGCTAGTGTTTTGAACTTTATAAACTTAGGAAATGATTTTGAAAATGCTTCAAAACATTTGTAAATAACTTTAAAGAAATTTCTAAGTGTGTGCAAGCCTCGAATAAGGCTTTAACAAAATTCTAAAGACAAGTACAAAAATTACACCAAACTCACACATACCTGGAGCTTTTGATGTAGGCCATTTTGTCAATCATCTTATCTTTTAATTTCTTGTACTTTTTGAGTCTTGGTTGACTTTTCTTCTTCATAATTGAGTTTCTACTTAATTCTTGTCCTTGAGCTACTTCTACTTGACTGGTCAGCTTCTACTTATTGTCTTTGAGCTCATTCTTCTTCGACTCTTACTTCTTTTTGATTGAGCTTCCTTTTCTTTGGCTTTTGTTGACTTCTTCTTATTGTTGACTTTGTTGACTTCATACACATTGGCTTGGACTCTTTATAATTATTCTTGTATATCTACACTCACAACTTCATTAGCACAACTAATTGTTTGCTAATCAGCACAATATACTGGAGATGACTCAATATCTTAACAGTCCATTCTTGAGGCATGCATTGATAAATAAGGGGTTAGCAGGGTGGGATTGCTCGTAACCTCCTCAAACGCCTAAGTCATGGCAAGAAGTCATATTGAGAGATATTCACACACACACACACACAGTTAGCTAGATGTTTCCTTTTTTAAATCATACATATATGTATGGATCAATGACTGTGAACCGACATGATCATAATCTGATATTCTTTCTATTGAATCCATGAAGCAGACTTTATTTTTGTGTGTGGGAAGAATGCTATGATATGACTATATACATTACTTACATGTGTGGTAGTTGGGATGGGACATAAATTGGTGCCTTAAAAACTTAAACTTCTTGCATAAGTTAGGTTACACACGTGTTCTCTTTAAGAACGGCTATAACCATCTTCCAAAAGGTCTATCGACTTGATAAGCATTATTATCCTTTATGGAAAAAAAACTATAAGATCGATCTCTTTTTGGGCTTGGTCCACTTGGATAAGACTCAATAGGCCGAACTAATCAAAAAACGTATCAACCTTAGCTTGTCATGACGTAATTTAGTTTAGTTTGGACTTCTAACCAAAACAAATAACGTTGTTGTTCTCGTGAAAATAGAGCAATATGAGACTGCTATATTATTAAGAATATGCATGCCATGAATCAATCTCTACATTACAAAATAGGAGGAAATCTAATATTTGTAGGATCAAACTATATACACCCCTTAAGTGGGTGCATGCAATGATTAATTGCCATTTTTGGCAAAAGAGGAAGAAAGATAGTAGAAAATGACTGATGATGTGATATTGTTTTCCTATTTTTAGCAACTAATCATTGTATATACCGCAAATTTGGGGTGTATATAGCAAAATCCTATTTGTAAATGACTTTTAGGTGCAATTCTAGCTGAAACGGCAACACCGTCAGCCCAATTCATGCACCCAACCCGGCCCACGAGGAAAGTGTCTCCGTTTTCCTATACCCATCTAGGGGTGGCAAAATAGACCCGACCCGACCAGACCCGACCCGAACCCGGCCTCTTGGGTCGGGTATGGGTAGGGGCCAATCCGGGTCGGGTCGAATTCGGGTCAACCCGACCGACCCGGATAAAAATCCGGGTCGGGTACGTGTTTGACCCCTCGACCCGGTTGACCCGAATTCGACCCGTATTTTCACTCTTTCCACCCCAACCCGACCCGGACCCGACCCGAACCCGACCTTTTTTGAAAAATAATCACTATTTCACACCAAACCCGACCCGAACCCGACCCGTAAGAGAAACCGGGTCGGGTACGGGTCACCCGGGTTACAGCCGGGTCGGGTTCGGGTATCCGAACCCTGACCCGAATTTAATTCGGGTCGGGTTCGGGTTTACCCTTATTCGGATCGGGTCAAACCCGACCCGACCCGACCCCGCCCGTTTGCCACCCCTACCCATCTACCATTGGTCAAAATGGGCCCAGCCCAACAGGATCCACGAAACTCAGTAAATATACACAATACAACAGTTCTCTCCATTTTTTTTGGCGGCGGCAGCGGCAGCAGCAGATCTCTCTGGCCGCGACTTCCCCTCATCGAGACATCACATCTCTCTCTCTAACGCGTACAAACACAAGATAAACTTATCTTTTCTCTCTCTCATTTTCTCTATCGAGTGAGTCGCGGTGATGGGCGACAAGAAGAAGAAGAAGAAGGGGAGGGGGAGGAAGAAAGTGACGGCCGAGCAAATCGCGGCCTCGAGTTACATCAACCAGTGGGTCTCCGGCGATTCGTCTTCTCCTACTCTCTCGACCGACGAGTTTGCGCCGGCTAACGTCCATAAGGCGGCGATTGAGCGGCTGGTCTTCGAGTTCCACTCACATTCCAAATGCAGCGACGGGTACCTATCGCCTTCGGCCGTCGTCGAGAGAGCGCATCGCAATGGGGTGAGTCGTTTTTTTGGCGTGTAAATTTGCTGTGTTTTTTGGTTGGGAGGATTAAAATTTGGGATTTTTATTTTGATGAGTGGGGAGAAAATTCGTATGGGTGTTTGGGATGCTTCTTTGGGTTCGTGTGCTTCGATGATGGAACGAGAGAGTTAGGCTATCGTCATATTGATCTCTTATTTCTTCTTATGATATTTAATTTATTGCGCTGTAAGTATTTGATAGAATGCCTCACTGTTTCTTTTAATTAAATTCGTATTTTTTTGAATTATGTTCATATTTTGCGGATTTACTGATACTGTGTGTTTCTAAAGAGTAGTTTCGCTAGTGGTCACATGTACACAAGACGACCTCATGAAGAATAATCTTGAACTACTTTTACACTCCGACATCAACACACATTCCGAGAAGTGTAATGCACTGCACAAATAGAATATAGACATGCTTGCGTACGAATTCAATATGACAATAATAACAGAAATTTTGATTGTACAACATGATTTTAGTTGATACAATAATTAAAGTCAGAAAGTTTGATTGGTGTTATAGTAGGAACCGAGAAATAAACCCAAAGTGGGTTATTGCTCAGTCCATAACTTTAGACATATAGTATGATTGCAGAAACACCTTATTGCTTATTCCCTAACTGTACCCATATAGCTGGAACACAAATGATATCTGTGCTCCAATTTGTTACAAATAGAAGAAGAAATACCTGGCATGACAAATTTTTTAATTAAAATATCCCCAGTCTGACCAGTGGCGGAACCATGTATTTGGAATTATGGGGTCATAATTTAATATTAATAAAATAAATGGTATAAAATTAAAAACTTAAAAAACAATCAATACCATACAATAATCACCTCAATACCAGCTTGTAATATGGATATTAGCAGAGTAGTAGGCAAGTAGGTATTTGCAAATTTATTTATTGAGGGGACAATGTGATACAAAATGTAGGAAAGGAAAACAAAAAATGAAATATATTAAGTTATCTGGTAAAAACATCCCAATTGCTATTTTGCTAGGACCATTACCTTCTGAAACTGCACCGTCAATCTAAAGTAACCATAATAAAAATAACAAAGATCATTAAGGGAGTTCACTAGGATCATGCCTCTTTAGTTTAAATTTTTGAATGTTTCAACTGAAGCCTACTAAATTACCATAAATTGAATGTCTTCAACAGTAAAACTTTGGAAATTATTGGGTTCTTGGATTTGCAAAATACAATAGAATGTATTAATCTATTCATTGTCAACGTCAAACAGAAACTCCACTAAACTAATGATTAAGAAATCAGAAATAATTGAAGCATTTCATCAAACGAGAGGTGGGCATTATCAGTTTAGGTTATCAGTTTAGGTTGCAGAGCATTAACACAACAACAAATCACCACTACCAAACAGAATTTAAATCTTATCCAATTTTTTGGATGTTGACATAAACCAACCTGCAAAATGAAGCATAATTATCATTAATACATGCCAATGACTTTGCTAACACTAGTAAGACTGCAAAATTTCGAATCAACTCCCAAGATCATAAAAACAACACTAAAAATGCTCATGAAAGAGATCAAAATCAAACCTTTCTTAGTGTTGTAGTTATCGAGAGGGCGTCGATCTCTGTAAAATTTCTCAAATTAGCTAATAACTTTAACAAATCTAGGGGTTTTAAGGAAAAAGAGAGGGGGTTTGGATGAAGAATATGTAATGTTAACCTTCTTCCTTGTCATGGATCTTCGCATTTACACCATGACGGTGTCGCGCTGTCGTTGCTCTCGACTTCCAGGCTGAGACGGCTGAGGAGCGAGGGATAAAGCCTATTGGATTTGTTGATTTTTTTGGGGAAGTTCGGGCAGAAGGATAAGGTTGAGAATGAAGAGTGGTTGATTTTTTTGGGGGGAGTTCGGACAGAAGGAGAAGGTTCAGAACGAATAGAGAGAAAAAAGTAAAACAATAAATTCCTCTCTTTCCACTCTCATCAGCCCACCAGTCCCATCTCCCCTTAATTGATGGGGTCCCGCTCCATCAATGTCATTAATTGATGGTCTGCTACAGTTAAAACATGTATACTAAGGGCCATTTCTTTTGCTGGAAAGGAGAAATGGGAAAGTTGGGAAAGATTGGAATCTGAGGAGAGAGAAAATAGAGTTTTGTGTTCTTTTGGGTAGAAAGTTGAATGGAAAGTGGGGTTAGGAAAGTAATGTGGGGTCCACCCAACTTTTTTGTGTTCTTTGGTAGTAGAAAGTTGGAATGAGAAAGTGGAAAGTTGGTGAGTTGGAGGAGAGAGATGGAATAGTGGGATTCACAAAATAGTAACTTTCCACAACTTTTCCATGGTTTCTTGAGGATAACAAAGAATTCCAAAAACGGTCATTCGAAGTGCCACATCAGCAAACTTTCCACTTTTAACTTTCCCGCAAAAGAACAAACTCAAGGAAAGTTGATTAAGAAAGTGGATGAAGAGTGCCAAAAATCACTTTCTCAGCCTCTTTCCATGCAAAAGAACAGGCACTAAAAGACAATTTTTCAAAAAATTTGTGGGAGCCCGTGCCCCCACAACGTTAGCCGTAGGTATGCCCTTGAGTCTGACTACGGGAACTAACATATCAGGCTACTATTTTTTTGCCCCTATCCATGCAACGGATAAAGTGAGATGTGACCTCAATATGTTTATCCTATTCATGGAATGTTGGATTGTTGGCATTGTGTATGGCAGCTTGATCACCAATATATATTTTGAGGCAAGTCGATGTGAATACTCGTATCTCGCAAAAGAGATTTAACCCACATTATTTCGAAGTAGTTTGTGCCATGATGTGTTCTTTGCTTCAGCACTCGACCAAAAAGCCACATTTCGCTTCAAGCTCTGTGTCAGTAAAAGTAGTTACAACAGAGGTACAATAATTACTACCACTAAACAATTGATGGTCAATGGATCACATGCAAACTAACATTGTAATAACCTGCAAAATCTAAATGAGGAAAATGCAAAAATATATAAGCTTTTCCCAGAGGTCGCTTTTAGGTATCTTAGAATGGGACCAACACCATCCTGGTGAAACTGAGGTAGTTTTTTGCAAACGGTTCAACAAATCATCATTAAAGCGGTGTCTAAACGGGTCGTAGTTAAGTAAATCAATTTTGAAAACAAGATTGTCCAGGAATAGAATAAATGGCCACACATTCTTGTCAAATGAATATTAGGAAGATGCAATAACAAATTCTTGTCTTCACTTTCTTGACAATGGATCCTTAACTTCATACTAAATAAGTATTCCACTTACATTTAGTACATCACCATCTGATTCCTAGCCAAACCACAAGATTCCTAAGCTATGTAAACCCATAGGTAGCTGTGATACTTATATGTGGTCATTATGGTCTCTAGTTGTTGACCAATCAAAGGTTGCTCATGTTCGACCCTTAGTCCTCCCACTTGGGTATCAACTACTTCCATTTGTTTTCCTATAGCTTTATTTAAAGCCTGGGTTTGAGTTATCTGAGCTAAATTATATTTTGATTTTATTTGGGAGTGAAAGCATCCAAGTAAAGATGGAAGACAAAATTCAGTCATGTGGATAAGATAGACACAAACCATTGCTCCCACAGTGGTTTCCTTCTATTTTGTATCGGAATGAAAAGAAGTAACACATCCTTCCTATTTAGCCATTAAATGGATAATCTACTTATCCAAGTTGATTACATCATTTTGAGCACTTGATCTGAAGAAGCAAATGACTTTGTCATTCATTTCCATAGAGAGGAACTGAATGGCTGAAAATAGCATGTTCCTTAAATCTATTGTTTGAGAATACAAGTTGTTACCCAGACCTTTAATCATAATCTAGAAACTTTGAAACCCTTATACACTAGTGCTTAGTTGGTTAAACATTCTAGACTAGAGATCTATACAATCTACTACTTTCAGACGTCTATTCCATGTGTGATTGATCCATGGGAGAAATCCAAATAAAATATAATCACTTTTATCTTTTAATTCTAGGCTCCTTATATCATGTAGATATAATGGAATGAAGATGGTCTATAGGTTAATTGCCCTTACCTGAATTTCAAATTGAAAAGAATTGTGTCCAAATCATTCGACGGGAGCCAATGCTCACCTCCTCTCTCTCTCTCTATTTGTCTATATATATGCATTAGCTTGTGTTACTGTGCATTTTTATCACATTCCACTAGAGAAGTACACTTTTTGATCTAGAACTACCATTTCATATTTAAATAAAATTCTTTCAACTTTTGGTATGCTTCGATTAGAGTTGCATGAAACATATCAGATGGATGCTGACTTGTGGATGCAGTTGTATGTTGGCTCAAATCCTCAAACTGATTCCTTATGGATTGTTAAAAAACGTCCTCATCAAAATTGAGAAAGGTCCATTAGGAATTGATGGATACAGCTTTGCAGCAACCCAGAAATTATCATATATACGATGGCCTATATGCATGCTTATCTCTATTTTGGTTTAGCTGAATCCAAATTTTATGGCATGTTTCAGGCAGTTTCTGATGGGGACATCAAAGTATACACATAAAGACGAAAATGTAAGACTCAACCAAGTTCACTATGGTTGGGTTCGCGCCCAAAGTGGGGCTACCTGATGGCTACCTGAATAGACCTTGGCTTTTCTAGCGTTCTTTTATTTTATTTTTCTTTTTAATAAAGCAAGTTTAGTCCCACATTGGTTGGCAAAAAAGTATTAGTTGTAAGCCTATAAAAAGGCCTCATGATTGGTTTTATAAATCAATGAAAAGTTTAAGAAATTAAAATCGCAAAACTTGTGAAAGGTTTACATTGATGAGAAGTCAATTTCTTGGAGATAAACATCGAAAAACATTGATTTCATTATTCTTCCCAAAAAAATTTCATATATTTTCCCAAATATTTATGGTTCTATAACAAATTTGGCACCAGAGCTAAAGTCATGTTTTTTTAAATCCTTGATATTTTCTTCTTTATTTTCTTCAATTTTTTCTTTAGAACAAGGTTTAGAAAAATTCCACCTTAACCCTAACTGCATCTTCTTTACCATTTTTTGAGTTTTAGTATTAAAAAGTTGGTTCCTTTTCCGTCAAGAAAGGAAAAAATCACTAGGAAAAAAATAGAGGAAAAACATTTATAAAAACGAGAAAAATAAAAAAAAAGAGTGGAAAAAATTAAAAAGATAAATAAAATAAAAAACCCAAGAAAAATGGAATAAAATTCAAAATAGGGCCAAAAATTAAGTTGATCTAAAAACAATTAGGTAAAAAAATTAGAAATTTTTTCCATGATTATTGTTTATCTTTTTATTAGTCCTTTCAATAATTTTGCTTTCTTCATTAAAAAAAATCAAATCACAGTTCTTCATTCTTGTCACAGTTTCAAACCAAAACTCATCAAACCCATCACTCCTACAACTTCCTCACCATTTTTTTTGCTAGATTGAAGCTAACTTAATGATATACTACAATGCCAACTACTGTATAGGCTATTCTTTTATGAGAAATTATGAACATGAGATGTTCATACATGTCTTATTTTTTATAGTTTCGAAGATATGTATGAATATGATGTTGTGAGTATCGTTTAGAAGATTCTTTCTCATATTTTGACTTTTCAAATGAAAAGAAACATACATTCGCATATCACAAGTTAAGTAGCGAAGCGCTATCTTAGTATAAACAATTTCAGGTTCCTTTTCGACGTTGGTCGGTATTCAAAATTACTCTTCGATGTTGGTATATTTCCAAGTATCGCTTAATATACCAATCATACTAACAATTTCAAGTCCAAAGGTTGAGATGGATCAACTAGAGTTACACGAGGGCACCAACAAACTTCAAATGCTCAAATAATTAAAAAAGAAGCAATAGATCGATCCCAAGCTAGAGCCCATGATAAAGCTTGTGATAGAAACTGAGACAAAGTGTGAGCATTAGCCTGAGTTTAATCCAGATTATGAATATGAGATCGAGACAAAGTTGAGTCCGAGCTCGAATTAGAACCCGAGACAACATTGAAGTCGGAGCAAGAGTCAGAGCCTCAGCTTGATCTGACCAGTACTACAACCCAAGCTAGAGCCCTATATTGAGACATTTGTTGATTTTGCAGCAGAGCTGCATTTAGAAGCATCATAGAATCTGATTAAGCACGTCGATTTTGTTCTTTCGATCCGCCACAGTCTACCAATCAACAAGCTTTGTGCATCCTTCTTTATTTAGTGAGTTTGTATATTCTTCTAAATATCGACGTCTACTTGTTTATATTCTGATTCATTTCAAAGTTTGAGAATGAGTAGTTTCTAACTTCAAGAGTCGTTGGCGTCGTTGGCTAGTGATCGGGTGATGCTCCCTTACCACTATTCACCAGGTGATGGATTTTTGAATTCCAGTGGAATGATAATGATCAAGTCCTAATTAGTTAGAGTTGAGATTTTATTTGAGTTTCAGTTAGGATTCTATTTGTTTTTATTAGGTTTTTTGTTAAGATTTTTAGGTAAAATTTTAAGTAAAATTTTAGTTAGGATTTTATTTGTTTTTATTTGATTTCATCTATTATAATTTTATTTGTCATTTTTAGTTATTTGGTGTAGTCCCACATCGGCTGAGAGAAGGTTTGTTTCCAATTGTAACACGATAAATAGGCTCCAAAACTTATTTTATTGGGAAATATATAAATGAATGAAAAAAAGAATTTGCTAAGAAAAAAATTTCACCTTTAAATTTTGTGTGAGATGCGAGAGAGTGGATACACGAGAGCATTGACGAGAAACTTAGATATCTAAATCTCTGGCATGCTGATTTGTTGGAGTGGACGTAGGATGGCCTGGGTGAGAAACTCTTAACATCTATTATTTATTTAGAATCCCTACAATATGTTCCTCCGTAAATTTTCCAAATTTTCCACTTCAAAACTCTAGATTTATTAGGTTTTTATTTTTTTTCCTCTTTAGATCTTCCGTCCTATGTCGGGTTCGCACTAGACCGGATAAATACTGAACCCATTATATCTTGGGTAGCACCTGATTCCTTGTTTCATATGTGTATGCTTCAAAAAGGTTTGTACAGACTCCATGGATGATCCATACCATCTACTTTGATTACACATCATTTAATTGAATAACGGAGATAGTGGGTTGAGAAGTTCTCATCCTCTAAAGAAGGGGAATCAAGTTACATGGTTTTTTTCCAGTATTAGATCATACTCCCATTTTATGCACTGTTATAAAGTCTCAATTCATCTCATGTTATTCTTTTGATTTGTTAAGGTGCGTGGATCTAGATCACCAATGCAGATCATCCATGAGATGTCCCTTTGGGAGCTTTATTAAGCTTACTTTTAGATCTTATGCGACTGATTCATATATGTTTCACATGCTTAAATATATATTGGAATATGCAATGACCTATATTTTTGAAATCATTTTACAAATTTTATTTTATCTGCACCCATTTCTTCCTTTCTTTTCCCCCTTTAAATACTCTCTTTTCCTTTCACCCTTCCTTAAATTTTCTTTTGTTAACATACCAGCAGAGCCCACTTCCATATTCTTTCCCATGCTTAGTCCTCTCTTTATTTCTTTTTAATGAGCCCATAACGCCCAAGAGGCCCACTTCTCTTTCTTACTTTAAAATTCACCCAAGACACTTACCCCTTCATTCAAAAAGCCCATGTCCAAATAAACTCTTCCTTACTTTAAATTCATTTCCTCCAAACTATCAAAGCCAGGCCTGAACCAATTTCCCTTTTCTCTCTACTTGAAGGATGTGTTCCTCTCTCTTCGACACCATGCTGCAATAGCTGTTGCTTGTCCACGCCTTCGATTCGAAACCCTACCCGCCGCCCCATCTTAGGTTTAAAAACCATAGCCGACTTCGGGATTTCGATTTGGAACGATTTCCTATCCGATGCGAACTCATCCTCTTTTCATGCGGGGTTTCCCCTCTATTTATACGCGATGGATTTTGGGGTTTTATGCATACAAAATTCTCTTTCTACTCTCTCTAAATTTCTGATTTCAATCTGGGTTATCCGATTCAGTTTATGTTCTATTTATTTTTGAGTTAATTTAGGAATATGATGATTCACAATAATGCCTAAGGATCTTTCCCCATGCGTATGAATTTCGGCAACCTGTTTGAGTTCTCGGCGACTTCGTCGCGTCTTTCTCTTCCTCTGTTTTGGTTGGGTTTTTGGTAGTTCCGTCGGCCGCCGAGGCTTCCATTGTCACCGACACTATTCTCTTGCCTTCGGTGTTGGTTCGCTGCTATTTACTTGCCTTTGGTGTTGGTTCTCCTCTGTCTTCTTGCCTTCGGTTTTGGTCTGCCGTTGTTCCCTCAAGCTGGGTTTGCAACCCACATTTGCTAGGCCTGAATTTGGGCCGATTTGTCCTGCTGATGGAGCTGTTGATTTGGGGTTTTTCGGCCCAGTTTATTCTTTTTGTGTAACTTGTATTGAGGTTCAATTGTTTTTGGACTTGACGGCTAACTACTGTTGTATTTGGTATACATTGTAGTGGAGCTCCTAGGCTGGTAGACGTGGACTAGTTAACATGTCGAAGAAGCAACTCCGATCCCACCGCTCTTTAAAACAATCTTTTGTTTATAACTATAAAATCTTTTGTTTATGATTGTAAACAATTGTTTCAGCATTCTTTATTAGCTTTAGTTAATTTGTTATGCAAATATTTATCTTTAGACATGAAGTTGATTGTTTCTCATACATTGATGAACTGCTAAGTATGCCCCATAAATTATGTAGCAGGATCTATGCAAAATAATGATTTCGATACTATCGTTGGACATTGTTAATTGATCCATGATTTGTTCATACCGCTGACAACTTCACTGAGACACTGGTTTTTTGCATATGGACCTCCCTAGCTAAATAATTTAGGGTTTAGAATGTTGACACTTACTGAGAGCTCAAAGCACACTTGACAATGACACTTTATGGTACTAACCCAACATCTAGGATGTCACACTTAGCTCACTGTCTAAAGGGTGTGAATGTGATAATGATTAATGTATTCGTTTTACCAATCTCCTGATGGAAGTGTGGCATATTACAAAAGTAATCAATTTTCCTCCTTTTTATGGAACGAGTGGTCATATACAATTTTCCTCTTTCTTCTGGAATGAGGGTTTCAATATTCAATTGTCCGGTATTCACACTAATAGCGGGGTTACAAAACCTTTTTTTAATGTACATCACTCCCTTGGACATAAGTCACGGTTTAGAATGATTAGTTAAACTTAAACCAACACTTAAAGACATTCATGACTCGTTACATTTTCAGTTCAGTAGGTTACTCTTCTTGTCTTGTGATATTGATATTGTTTTTGTTGTATATAAACTGTTAGTTTGATTTAGATGTAATCTACTCGCTGATCCCCTTTTATATTTTCTCCTACAAGTTTAGTAGGAGATCTTTTAGCACGGAAGATTAGCTTTCGTGGTGCACAAAGTTTCTAATTTTGCTTATACAAGTGTGATTCCAATTTTGGTATTATTTTTTACTTGGTCCTATTCTGCTTTCACTGGTACCCAGCAGGATCTGCATATTAATTTTAAATTGTGATGGCCCTTTAGAAAACAGGTTGTTACAGAATAAGTCTTAGCATATTACTTCAATTTAATTTATTCATGGAGGAGTTTAGTTTGTTCATTGCTTTGTGTTGAGACAGTTTCTAAATTATTAAGATTGATATTTCTATTAGAGTTGTTATTTTATACTACTTAATACGAAAATTATATCAAAATGTGCAATGCATGCAAAAAGTTTTCTGCTTAGTGTTAAAAATGCATTGAAGAAGCGCCAAAGGAGTATGTAAAAATAATACTGTAAATGTTTGTGTTAGGGAATATGTGAGTTCTTGAAAATATCCAAGTAGGGATGTAATCAGATCTGAATTTGATTCTGTCTTCGTATTCTGGCAAATATGGGTATCTGTATGTCTGTTTAAAACATGGATATGGATGTGGGTTGCTAAACCATCCAAAATAGCCGTATAGAATCTATAGACAACCACATAGTCAAATATGTATTTGAATACAATGATGTGTCTAATCCATATATATCGGGGACTATTTAGAATTACATGCTGTAAAACATAGAAATTTTCAGTGAGTGATATATTTAAGGTGATTGACAACATATTTTTCCTTCTAAACTTACAGTCAGATTAAATTATATCCGGTTTGTATTTGGAACCGATCCAAGTCCGAATTAGGTTTTCTTTTATTTGGATGTCAGTTCGATATCCTAACCAGATTCCTGACCCATACGGACCAGATATGAAAGAGTAGACACAAATACATATATGGTAGTGTCAGGGTCCCTCCATATTCACACCCTTTTCCTTCTACACACTATTAAGAAGTATCCAAAAATCTTGTTTTTCTATGTGATACAACATGCAGTAGCTTTATTTACAAGTACCTATGCTACATGTCTGAGAAACTAGAGTCATTAAATTATAAGACAAATTGATTCTTAACTCTAAAGTCAAAGCACCACGTACATATGACAAATAATATCAGTTTAATTTTGCCTTGTTACCCTAGAATAACATTATGCGCTAGTTTTTTTAGGCCACATTATCGTTCCTGCCAATTTTGTTTGATCTGTTTTAAATTATTTTTACATAATCATCATTATTTTTTATAATCGTAATGCTATTAATGAAACAAAGAATGTTAATGGAAAACCATTTGTTCAGAACAGGTGAAAGTTCTTGCTTTGACTGACCATGATACCATGGCTGGTGTACCGGAAGCCATTAATGCAGCCAAAAAGTTTGGCATCAAGATAATTCCTGGTGTTGAAATAAGTGCAATGTATGCTTCAAGGTAAATTCTATGTCCATGCACCACAAAGATTTTCCAAATACCACAGCGTATTTATTTTTTGTTGAAATAATTTGGTGCATAAGTCATAACCCTTACCCTTTCCATCCTAGTTATGATAGAAAATTCCTTAATTTGCTGAAGGCGAGTGCTGAACCTGTGCCATCATATACTATTTGAATCCCGTTTTTATATCAAAGTCTATTTTCCGTCCAAATAATTGTTAGTTTACTTCCTCTTTCAACTCCAACCCCCTCCCAAAGTACAATGCATCTGCACGTGCACATGTAAATTCATACATGTAGCCAACTAACATCTTTGCTGTCCAATACATTCATGTCATGCACCCCAAAAGGGGAGAGCCCAGAGCAGATGAACCTGTTCATATCCTTGCTTACTATGGTAGCTCAGGGCCTGCAAGATACGAGGAATTAAACGCCTTATTGGCGAATATCAGAGATGGTCGTCACCTCCGTGCAAAGAATATGTTGCTGAAGCTGAACAAATTAAAAAAACCTGTTAAGTGGGAGCATGTGAGTAAGATAGCAGGAAATGGTGTGGCTCCAGGAAGGCTTCATGTCGCTCGAGCAATGGTTGAAGCTGGTCATGTTGAAAATTTAAAACAGGCGTTTAGCAAATATCTCTATGATGGTGGACCAGCTTATGCTACGTAAGAACAGTGTCTTTTCTGTGACAAACATTTGAGAAGACATCATGTTTTACAAGGTAACGGTCTTGTTGTTTTAATCACAGGGGTAGCGAACCGGCGGCTGAAGAAGTGGTGCAACTAATTTGCCATACTGGAGGCTTAGCTGCTTTGGCACATCCTTGGACACTGAAAACCCCAGTTGCTGTTATCAGAAGCTTGAAAGCTGCTGGCCTTCATGCTATGGAGGTTTACAGAAGCGATGGGAAGGTTTCAGGTGTGATGTCCAAACTTGAAAACTTAGCAGTGCATGTATCATGTAGAAGGGACCGAAAAATATTAATTTCTCTTTTCTTATTGCTTAAAAAAGTGACGGAACAAGGTTAAAATTTTTGTGTAGTGGTCTTTAGTGTTAATGCAAATTTAGCATTTATGGCAGTGAAAATGAAAGAAAAGAGCTTGCTTTCTCTTTCTTGATATTACCTGTTTTCTTGTGGATAAAACTCCGTATGCTTACTAAACACAGTCTTAGTTCAGCACTTTGGTTCTCCTCTGAGCCGTTGTTATTGCTAGGTGTGTTTGGACTGAGTACTTTTACTTTTGTTTCTCTTCTCAAGTGGAATACCTTTTTCTTCTTAACAGGATTCAGTGACTTGGCTGATACTTACGAGCTTTTGAAGCTTGGAGGTTCAGATTATCATGGAAGAGGCGGACACGATGAATCTGATCTTGGGAGTGTTGACCTTCCAATTCCAGCTGTTTGTGAGTTCTTGAAACTTGCTAGACCAATTTGGTGCAATGCTATAAAGAATATCCTGTTATCTTTTGCTGATGAGCCAACCGAGATGAACCTAGAAAGAATTACAATATTTGGAAAACCAAAGAATCTAAAGGGCTGTCTGACTACTGGTAATGATATCATTGATTGTCTGTCTTCCTGGCTTACTACTGGAGAAAAAGAGGCTGTTGACCTTGAGGCCATCAGACTGAGACTTTCACATGCTTCTTTCCGTTGAGATGCGTTCCAACTCACGCGGCAAGCGGATAAATTTGGTTATACTTTTTGTAAAAACCAAACTTGGGTTGTTTCGGTAAACTAAGCTAAATTTTTATAGCCATTGAAGGTCTGTACCTCTCAACATTAGTGATACTTTCTTACACAGCAGGCACCATGATGACCTTGAAGCAAAGATATTGATGGGGATAATTTAGTGTTGACAGTTTGTCTGTATGTGACGCGCATATTCTTGCAGATTTTAAGGATAAATTGGAAGTACTCATTATTACATAGAAAGTGTTGATACTTGTAGTTGCTTCTCCATGCGCTTGGTCATATGGAATTTGGTGTTTTATATTGCAGAACATTTAGACATAGTTATATCAGATATTCAGTTTATGTTTACTTTTTGTATATATTTATTTCCTGGGAACACATGTAACATAACAAGAAGCATCATGATCTATGTCATATCATTGTATATATTAACCATTTGAGGAATGCTAATTACAAAGGAGGATTGACTATCATGTTAAAATTAGTTTCTGGTGCAGGTACTCTTGCACCGTTTTGGAAGCCCAAATGGAAATAAAAATATCAAAAAAAAGCTTGGCAGAGACTCATCATTTTCACCTGAACTTCTTGCTCAGGAGTCTGCTTGGTTGCAGCAGCTCCTTTATAAAAGGTATGTCATCATTTGTTTGCTTACTTAATGGAAGTCATTTTAATCATGAATATAAGTTTTGCTTTGAGTTGTCATTTCTTTGCAAGATTTTATTAGCGTTATACGTTTGCATAATGCATTCTGATTGGCTTCTCTTTCCACTATACAATATCCCCATTAGTGATGGGTATAGAGTGTGATTACTGCATACTTGCAGAAGTGTTGGAAAGCACGAATGGTAGATAGTCTGATAATACGAACACCAAACTAAACTGTCACCTTCGCTTTGTGTATTTGCTTACTTAAAAGGAGAATTGACGTCAAAGCTAGGTGTAATATCTACCATGAGCTATTCCATGGCTATAAATATTAAGGGTCATTCTTCTCAAAAATAATTAATTAATCGCTGATGCACCATTTTTGATTGACACAATGTTTGTGTTTTATAACATCACTCCTTTTTTCTGTTCTCTCTCTCTCTCTGAGTGTGAGTGTGTGTGTGTGTGTGTGTGTGTGTGTGTGTGTGTGCGCGTGCACGCGTGCACGTATGCACGTATGCACGCGTGCACACGTGACTGTGTGTAGATGGGTCCACGTGCGTTGGCCTTATCTTAGGTATGGCTTAGTTTTATGGTTATCAGAGCTGTAATTGATTTGGCGCTCTTACTATGCATATGGTGCATTGTAATATCAGGGAATGGGGCCTTGGGTTTCAGCACAGACCTCCCTCTTGCGGTGGCACCCTCCCTGCCGTTGGATCTTGCTTTGAGATCCATGCAATTTGAGATCTGACAACGGATAGGGGTGCCACCTCTGGTGTTGCCTGTGGTGACAGCCCAAGGACCACAGACTCTTGTAATATCGATTTTATTTAGAAAACATTTGCTTATTGATTTTCTTTTGGCAATTTTTAATTGTCTGCATTGGTTAAGTGCCTGATTCTTTTCCCAATCTTCTTCTTTCCCACTTAATCTCTTTATATTTTGCATCAGTGTATATGTTAGATTTGGGGATGCGTAGCAAACTTGCACTTTTGGGCTTTAGAGGCATTTTGTAATTATGCACAAATCAGTAGTGGAGGGGTCAGGGCTAGAGGATCATGTGGAATTTGAGTGAAGAAGAAGAAAGATTAGGAGTAGACTAGAGTATATCTTGGGAGGTTTACGCTTTAGCTCGAAACAAAGCTAGAAGAGCTGTTCTCATCTCTAATTGGGACCAAGCTATCTTGTAATTTCTGTTTTTCATTTATAAAAATCGCCTCTTTCTCTTTAAATCCCTAAATTTCTTCCACCAAAACCCTAGAGTTTCATATCAATATCATTTGTGCATACACATGCATAGATCATTTGTTTTGCATATATTTTTAGGCCTCAGACTGATCTTTCTGGGAAGCCTATGCCTCTTGAAGGATAACTGATGCCAGCAATGAATTTGTAGGCTTATGTTGACTTTATATTATGTCCATATTGTTGTAAAGAAAGATAAATTAGAGCTGCTTTAGTCCAGCTATCTCTATGACATTTTTGAGCACAATGGAACCTTAGGTCTGTGTAATTGGACATGACTGGATCCGGAAGCAAATTTAATAGTGCTGAAGTTGATATTAGTTATGTCTGTAATGGTGTATGTAATTTACGGCCCAGTAGTACCGTCCGTATGATTGATAGATATAGATAGATAGATAGATAGATAGATAGATAGATAGATAGATAGATATATATATATATATATATATATATATATATATATATATATATATATATATAGCAAAAAATGTACCTAAGAACGTGCGCAGGTAGAATTACCTGCGCACGCCCCCTCTGTTCGGTGTTTGTAAATATTTTTTTTTTGAATTTTTTTTTGCAGTAGCTAGATATACTTGTTATGAAGCTCCCCACAAAATTTCAGGTCAATCCGACACCGTTTGAGCCTCCGTTCATCGATTTCAAAAACGTTGCGCAAAACTGTCCAAATTCTGGACAGTTTTGCGCAACGTTTTTGAAATCGATGAACGGAGGCTCAAACGTTGTCGGATTGACCTGAAATTTTGTGGGGAGCTTCATAACAAGTATATCTAGCTACTGCAAAAAAAATTTTCAAAAAAAAATATTTAGAAACCCCGAACAGAGGGGGCGTGCGCAGGTAATTCTACCTGCGCACGTTCTCAGGCACATTTGCCCCATATATATATATATATATATATATATATATATATATATATATATATATATATATATATATATAGGAGGGATCAAATGACCCCCAAAAATAACCCCCAAAAATGACACCCCATCAAAAATCCTATGCCCCCCATTTTTTCGGAAGATCCGAACCGTTCATCTTGATCTCCACCCTCTAAATACCTAACCCACCAATTTTCAACCAGATCCCATGTGTTTTGCCCGTTCATCAACCATTCGCAAAAGTTCTGTTCATGCAAAACCGTTAAATTTGGGTCGGATGGATGAACGGGCAAAACACATGGGATCGGGTTGAAAATTGGTGGGTCGGGTATTTAGAGGGTGGAGATCAAGATGAACGGTTCGGATCTTCCGAAAAAATAGGGGTTATAAGATTTTTGATAGGGGTCATTTTTGGGGGTTATTTTTGGGGGTCATTTGATCCCTCCTCATATATATATATATATATATATATAGGGCAATCTTCGGGTGCGAAAAACCCCGTGCGAAATCTTTTTTTTTATTTTTTTGAAATTTTTTTTTCAAAAATTCTTTTTTTTGATGTTTAATCCATACAATTATTTACCCTAGGAAAAATAATGGGTGAACCCGTGGGCATTAGAGCACCCATCCACCCGTTACAAATTTAACGGTCTCAAAACGTGCGAATTTGATGAAATGACTTGATCGAAGGCCAAATGACATTATTTCTCAACCATTATTTTTTGAGGGGGGTATAACAACATATAATGAGGGTGGAAAAAAGAATTTTTGAAAAAAAAATTTCAAAAAAAAAACTAAAAACATTTTCGCACGGTACGAAATGTTGTCACATGAAGATTTACCTATATATATATATAGAGTAGAGAGAGAGAGAGGGGTAGTCTTCCCCTGCGAAACAGCTTCGCACGCAGCAGATGCGAAACAGCAGACTGGCCGTTCGATTTAAGGAGGGAACATCACACCGCTCGCGATTCGCCCGCGCCTCATTTCACCTTTTCGACAAAATTTCCAGATTGGGCCAAAATTTGAGGAGGGAACATCACACGCTTCTCTCCCTCGCAGGAGACCCATCGCCCCTCTCGATCTCCCCCATTGATCGCCGATCTCCCCGTTCGAAGCCCTCACCTTTCTCTCTCCCATCGAGATTGGAGCCAAAGTCTCCTCGCGTCTCTCGTTCCTCTCTCACGCTTCTCAGCCTCAACGGAGCTTGCGTCTCTCTACTCGGCCTTCGGCGGCTGCTTGCGTCTCCTTTGCCATCACTTCCTCCGCATGATTTCCTAAGGATTTGGGCATCTCAGGCCGAGCTGTCGGTGATGCATAGCGAGGTTCCGGCGATGCAACGGTACGAGGTCAGCAGGGTCACGGCGAGGCTGTTCGTAGGGATCGGAAAGGTGCAGATCTTCGATGATTGTCCCAACATACAGAGGGGGTTCGAGGTGTGGTGGCGGAGGGCGTTTTGGAGGAGGAATGGGGCGGATCTGCAGCCGGAGCGGCCTCCGCAGCCGAGGATTGCCGCCGTTTGCGAGAATTCTTGCTGATGCTGATCAATGTCTTTTAGTTTAGTCTAACTTCTGTTTTTGCTAGAGATTAAGTTGGTAATTTGTTATAGAGTGAGAGCAGGAGATGATTTGGCATTTGAGTTTGGGTTGGCCTTTTATTTTGTTCAGTTTGGTTCTCCATGTTCTTTGAAAGTGATATGGTGCATACTCCATGTAGTTCTTTTGAGCATTTGAAAGTGAAGATATGTTTATCTTTTAGCAAGCTGGAATTTGTACAATCTGTGAACATATCTGATTATATGTACAGACAGGGATTTGGTATGTACTTATATTGTGAAATCATATCAAGCAATCTAATAGATTAAGCGTGCTTTGTGACAGTTGGCCTTTTAGCAGTGTGCTCATAGAAGATTGTATGATCCATGTGGTTCATTTGGGTATCAACAAAGTAAATAAGATCTCATTCATCTTCTGCGAGTCCAAGTCCGGTGAATTCCGAGGTGTTTGTGGATCGAGTGCTATCCACTGGCTGTATTCTCTCTTCGAGAATAGGTTTTTATGAATCTACTAGGGTAAATTCATCTAGGTATAAAAGAGAAAGCTGTGTATAATCAGGCCCATTGATTTTAGGTGGCTTATTGGGTAGTTTTGTGTGGAACACATCGACTGATACTAGTATGTTTATTTTAATTACTAATATAGGGAAAGCTTCAATTGAACTTTTGGATGTAGGTATTTTTCTGCCTTGGTCTAATGCTTCACGGAGAGGTTAAGAAACATCAAGGTGATTTAATTAAGGAATAGGAGGTGGAACCTGCAACTTCTGCACCAAAGCCAGTCATTGGTTTTATTAAAACAAGATAAAACCTTCCCCTTGGGATTGAACACATCCCCTTGCATGATACATCCTTGTTCTGTGCTGATTCAATGTGGGAATGACCTAATCTTCACCAGTGTTCTAAAATGCGTTTTATGCGGCCGCATATGCGGCCGCATATGCGGATGCGCCCCCCTACCGCATGAAAACCAAGCTATGCGGGCGAAATATGCGGCCGCCCGCATATTCGCCCGCTTTAAGGATATGCGCCCGCATACAGGGCGTATGCGGGCGCATTAAACATCAGCCCGCTTGTAAGTTTTTGGGTGCTGGGTTCGAAATTTTCGAACCCATTTCCAACCCGTAATCGCAAAATAAATCTCAAGTTGCCTCGCTTTGATATTTTAGGGCTAATTTCATCCAATTCATCTAACGACGTCGAAGGCGAGCTAAGGCGACGAAGAAGCACCCAGGTCGGCGGCGAAGAAGCACCCAGGTCGGCGGCGACGGCGAAGCATCCAGTTCGGCGGCCGAGGAGAGGCGTTTGCGACGAATCCCAGGTACGCAACGATTGCGATTCCGTCTCTTTTTCTAATTTTTTTCTAATTTTTTTCGTTTCTGACCGGCGACTTACCCAAGTACCCACGCAGCTCTTCGACATCAACCCCGGCCAACCCCGCCTTCGTGCGCAGCCCTTTCGTTTCTGACCGACGACTTACCCAAGCCCGCCATCTCATCACTGTCCTCCGATCAGCCCCGAACCACCCCAAGCTCCGTTCACCGCCACTCTCACCCAGCAATCGCCACAACGGCCGAAACCCCTCTTTCCCATTCCACCTGCAGAGCCCTCCCGCCGTCCGACCTTCTCTCTGGCCTTCCTCCGCCCAGGCGCCTCTTTCCCCCCTTCAATGCCAGCCTCGCCGCACGTGTACGGTGTACCACCCTGAGTCATATTACCCTTATTTCCTGAGTCATATTACCCTTATTTTGTTCTGTAATTAATAATTATTGTGTTCTGTAATTAATAATTATAAGACCATATCTTCCACTATTTATTGCAGGTGAATGGCATCATCTATGGCATCAAATTCATCAAGAATGGGTTCATCTAGTGGCAATCAGGATGATGCTACTAAATTCATCAAGTTATGTTATGTATTTACCTAAAATATCTATTTTCGCGTAAACCGCATTATCCGCATATGCGGTCGCATAATCCGCATATGCACTATGCGCTCCTGGACCGCACGCATAATGAAAACGCATTTTAGAACACTGATCTTCACATGGCTTGAGAAAAATTGGACTAAGATGTCAAGGAACAGATTTCAAACTCTGAAAACACTGCACCTAAATCATATACATGGGTTTATCAAACAAGAAAAGAACCTTCCCTTTGGGATTGAGCACAGTCCCCCCTAACATGACACGTCATTGTTTCATGGTGATAACAAATACCGAGGGAGATAACCCTATATTCACATGTGCATTGTTAGGTGGGACTGTGCTAAATCCTTTGGGATTGAGCACACGTCATTGTTTCTTAAGACCTTTGAAGTCACAAAACAGAATTGTAAGCAAGGGGCACTTTGTATTGCTGCGGCTCTTGAGATCGCTAACAAATGAAGTATGAAAGCATGACTGGATAGCTTCGTATTTGGGATAGTTGGGATTTATGCAAACTCCTGCAACCGTTTATTTTCCCATAAAAGCAAACTCCTGCAGCCATGAGAATACACTAAAATTTTAACATACTATAACTGAAACCTAGATTTAGCATAAAAGATCCAATAAAAGCATAAAAGATCCAGTAGCAGGATAAATTAAACCTGAGCCGCGAACAAAATTCTTCCACAAATTTAAACCAACAAAGCAGGATAAATCTTCAAAAAAAAAAAAAAAACAATCACAAAACCTTATGTGCATAATCAAACCTCATCAAATTTTGATCAAATGCATTTTATTTATTTAACAATGAAGAGAACATCGTTTTCATGTATTGTTGGTGCCCATGTGCAATGCCTTATAGAATACAATTACAAGTCAATGTTTGAGCTATGCATGGTTTATGATGTCAGCCATGCTAACAAGCTCCAGAACATGAAGAATATGAAGAATCTGTTGCATCCTCCTGCCATCATGTATCATTTAACCAACCCAAATGTGAAACAACCCAAATGTATCATTTAACCAAAAGGCAGCAAAACAAAAAAACATCATAGTTGCATCCTCCTGCCATGCCAATCTTCTTTGCATCCTGCCAAGCTTCCATGCATCATCCTGTAGAAATAATGGGTTTGCTCTGATTAGTAGTATTGAAATAATACAAATAACAAAAATGAACATTACCTCCAACAACCAACCTGATAGTAGTAGTTGTTGAAAAACCTCATAACATTCTGACCCCAACCTGATTGCATTTTGTTTTAAATACATACATAAATGTTTTCCCTGAAAATTGTAGACCAAACCACCATGACGTATAACACAATTTGCATAGAAAGCAATTGCATATACCAAACATGCTCCTGACTCATATGATCCTTGCAGCAAAAAAACTTCATGCAATTGATATTGTCGCATCTGTATTAAAAATAAAGCAGTAAGAGATATTAATTAACTTTAAAAAAATAGAAATATATGTGAATTAATCATTACCTTCATTGAAGGATTCTTCTTCTGAATCATTGTTTGATTCATTAGCATTATAATGGCCATTTGCAGAACTGGAAACATCCATAATGAGAAATAAAAAAGAGCATTAGGAGAAATAAAAAAGAGCATTGTCCTAATGTAAAAAAGCTAAATAAAGAATAGATGTAATACCTTGATTGCTTAAGCGGGCAATTCCTACTGTCATGATTTTGGCCTCGCTTTCCACACGTTGCGCATTTCCTGAGTTGTCCTCTAACAAGCTCTCTTATTGGCTTCATTCTACCAGATTTGGGCCTTCCTTTCGTTCTAGCTTGACTTGGATCATGAACAATGTCTTGAGCTGACGTCATGTTTGTGTCTATCACCTCATTATCTTGTCCACTTTCTATAACATTATTGAGTATCAACTTTTCCAACCTTGTCGTTGCCTCTGCCATCAACTCACGGGCTAGCTCATATGTTTCATTTGAAAGTAATCCATTGTCAACTAGACCATGAGCCATAGTAGATAGTTCACTGTAACGAGAAGAAAAATTACTTTGGTCTCCACTCATATTCACATCTCTCTGAACATCTCTTCTTCTTCTGACAATTTGGCACCATCTGGATAATATATATTGATCTGGTAACTCAGTATGATATGAGTTTTTAAGAATTGCCAAGATATGTCTACATGGGATACCGGTAAATTCAAACATGCGACAAGGACATCGTGCCATTATAGTTGATTTGCAATATATAACATGTCTCATCTTCTCAAGATGGCACAAATGATTTAATTGGAATATTGTTTCATTGACATCATCCTTTTCAGTCACAATGTTGTATAGTAAGCTAGGCTCAATTTCCTCTTGAAAAATATAAAATTTGTTCCTCGTGTATAATTGAGCCATTTGATTCTCCATAGGCCACTTTGTCTTCAATTTTGGTTTTGTCTCCAATGAGATGTGATCTTCTTTCAACTCATCCTCTCTTTGTCTTGCCAACACCCTTTGAAAGATATTAACAAAATCATGAAGTGAGTTTTTCCTTGATACATGCCCCTTGAGCATGGCATTCATACCTTCACTTCTTTGGCTACTAGACATCCCCGCCCAGAAGAAATATTTATGATAAACTGGAGCCCATTTCTCGCGGATTTGATACAAATCCAATAGCCATTCATTGGTAGCCAATCCATGTTTTTCAACAAGCAAATTCCAATTTTCTTCAAATTCACTTGTATTTTCAGCTTCCCAAATATTTTTTTTTGAATGGGTCTTTAAATTCCTTTCTACAGTACACTGCACCTAACTTAGCTGGAAATTTGTCAAAAATATGCCATATACAGTATCTATGCCTGATGTTTGGAAAAACTCTCTGAATTGCCTTGCTAATCCCCAAATCTTGATCGGTAACCATGGCCAACAGAGGACGACCCATTGCTTCTACCCACTTATTAAACACCCATATGAACGAATTTGTCTCTTCGTTTGGAATCAATCCACATCCGAAAAACATTGTCATTCCATGATGATTTACGCCAACAAATGGAACAAATACCAATCCATATTGATTAGTATTATGTGTGGCATCGAATGAAATCACGTCTCCAAAATTTTCATAATTTTGTATCGATATACTGTCTGCCCAAAAACAATGAGTTAATCTCTGCATCTCATCAACTTCATAACTATAATAGAACACATCATTTTTTTCTTTCTCCCATTTGAAATAATCTAGCATCATTTGTGCATCATGACCAAACACTTCTGCTCTTAAGTCCCTTCTATAATTTCTCACATCGGTCTCTGTGCATCCAATTTTATCATATCCTCCGCTTGACTGTTCGAAGAAAGCCATTTGCTTGTTCGTTGGAATGGCCACATCAACAAACTGCTTTATCAATTTTTTCTTCGCACTACTTACCTCACGGTTACCCCTCAACAAATGTTTTCTACTCGGAGTTGTGAAAGCATGATTATGTTCTTCAATAAACTTATTCACTTCCCACTTGTCAGTTTGCATGTTTAATGTCACACGGAGTAAGGCCTTGCAACTTGTTCTGTTTGTTCCACGACGACGAACTTCCTCTACTGTAGACTTTGTTGTTCCTTCTTTTGAGCAAACATACGACTTTCCAAGTAGCACTCCTTTATTGGTACCTTTACCATATGTGGTTGTGCTACTACGAACATCAAAACCTCCAGCCTTTCCATAATTTTTGTAGAATATTTCAGTTTCTGCAATGCTGTTGAAAGTCATTCCAATCTTCGGTTTCAAATGCTCATCTACTATCGGCATGAATACTCCTTGCATTATACTGACATTTTGACAATCTATTTGGGAACTCCCACTATTTACTTCCATCCTATTCCAATAACCAAATACTAAAGTTAATTACACATGAAGCAATGTTTGTTTGAATGGTAAAATAATAGCATGCATAACCATAGCATGCAATAACATGCAAAAATCATTTCCCTCTTTGTTTGAATCATGGCATGCAAGTACAATAGCATGCATGAGCAACTTGCTTTGACATACATTAGCAACTTGCTTTGACATAACATTGCTTTGACATACATTAGCATGAGCAACTTGCAATAACAATAGCATAGCATGCATGCAAATTCTAACATAAATTACAAAGACTGCAATGGCCTTCCGTCACTTCTGCTGAAGCCCAAAAATATCATAAACTAGGTTTGTTGTGCCTTACACCCACAGGCACTTGCATTTTCTTTTCAGCAAGCCACCAAATGTAAGCCCTCCATTTGAAAGTTCATGTTCTTTGTATTTTTACCATGGTACCCTTGACATAATCAATATATCATTAATTAGTTTTAAGTTAAAGAGCTATGTGAAATTAAAATGTGTTAAATAAATTATTTCTCCAAAAAAAAATATGAACAGTAGTTTCGCAGAACATATAATCAAGTGATAATTATTTAATTAAAAACTTAGAGGCAAAGTTTGTGATAGTTAAGGATAATATGCAATTAACTATCAACTATTAATCCAGTCCACAATAGTGGCAAAGCTTAACTCCTGAAAGATTTTATGTTCGTCTCAGGTTTCAGGGCGTTGAAAGGATAAGGGTGTTGATGGACGCAGGGAACCAATAGAAAAGAACTTCAATGACAGATGGTGACAATGAAAAGAAACCAAATCAAGAACCATACAAATCCACATCAAATTTGCAACCCAGTTTTAGAGTTAAATGTGTTGGCATTCTGTTTGTGATAATATCACATAATTAAATGCATGCTCTTTGGATCTAAAAAGGATTGCCAAAATATTGATAGCATTTAACACACTTTACTAAAGGAGAGAAATTAGGCTAAAGAGCAAAGGGAATACCATAAAATGAATGCAGAAAGCAGGATATCACATAGCAAAAAACTGTGTTTAAATGCAAATTTAAACATTTATGAAGTATTGCATATTCTGTAGAAGTTTATAAACCACGAGCTTGTCTAAACAACACATAGGGTACAAGTGTAGTCATAAATTTATAATAGATTCTTCCAACATCTGGAGATATTGACTTCATATGAGAACTGAAAGCTACTACATAAATGTTTTAGTGGTGAGTGCTGCTGAGGCTTCAGCAACAGTTACAAATTCAACTAACGAATACAGTCCGGTAGTAGTATGGGACGGAAAACATTTTTAAACCAAGCTGTTGCTTCCAGCATATTTTGAGAATATATATGAACTTAAATCAAACTTTTATTAGATGCTGTGATATTTGTATCTGCTGATTTTAAAAAATATCTCCTCAAATGAACTTAGGCCTATTTTTTGAAAATATATATGAACTTATTTTCTTTCTCAAAAATTTAGCCTTTACTATCTGTAACATAATTCTGTCAATTGGGATGAATTAAAAAGTCCAATTGTATAAACTTAAGGTTGCTCGAGCTCATGATTGAAAGAAAGTTGATCTATATTGAAGACCATTACACATATTTGACATGATATTGCTTTGAAGTACATTAGCATGAGCAATATGCAAAAAAATTGAATGAACCATATGCTTACCCTACTTACCCTGCTGAATGATTTGATGAACTGAACTGAGGTCGAAGCCCTAGCGGTGAGGTTTGAGGGAGGAGCAGATGAGAGCGAAGCCCTAAACCGAAGAGGGGGTAGATCGCGGGTAGGGTAAGGCTCTGGGTAGGGTAAGGCCGAGTAGAGAGACACAAGCTCCGTTGAGGCTGAGAAGCGTGAGAGAGGAACGAGAGACGCGAGGAGACTTTGGCTCCAATCTCGATGGGAGAGAGAAAGGTGAGGGTTTCGAACGGGGAGATCGGCGATCAATGGGGGAGATCGAGAGGGGCGATGGGTCTGCTGCGAGGGAGAGAAGCGTGTGATGTTCCCTCCTTAAATTTTGGCCCAATCTGGAAATTTTGGCGAAAAGGTGAAATGAGGCGCGAAATCGCGAGCGGTGTGATGTTCCCTCCTTAAATCGAACGGCCAGTCTGCTGTTTCGCATCTGCTGCGTGCGAAGCTGTTTCGCAGGGGAAGACTACCATATATATATATATATAGGGATTAATGGGTATCATACGCCATATGAGATAGGCTCTCATACGCCCTCTCACATAAAGCAACCAAGTACAAGCCCACATGGGCTTGTACTTGATTGTACTTGGTTGCTTTATGTGAGAGGGCGTATGAGAGCCTATCTCATATGGCGTATGATAGCCATTATTCTTATATATATATATATATAAGATAAATGTGAATCATGTGGCCAAGGAGGGAATCCCCTCCTTGGCCACCATCCAGGCCGCACACCCTTGGCCACATGATTAATCTCCTCCTTGTCCACATGATTCCCATTTATCTCATATATATATATATATAGAATAATGGGTATCATACGCCATATGAGAGAGTCTCTCATATTCCCTCTCACATAAAGAAGGACAAGTACAACAAGTACAAGCCCATGTGAGCTTGTACTTTCCCCTTTATGTGAGAGGGAATATGAGAGACCCTCTCATATGGCGTATGATACCCATTATTCTCATATATATATATATATATATGTAAATCTTCATGTGAGAACATTTCGCACGGTGCGAAAATGTTTTTATCTTTTTTTTGAAATTATTTTTTTCAAAAATTCTTTTTTCCACCCTCATTATATGTTGTTATACCCCCTCAAAAAATAATGGTTGAGAAATAATGTCATTTAGCCTTCGATCAAGGCATTTCATCAAATTCGCACGTTTTGAGACCGTTAAATTTGTAACGGGTGGATGAGTGCTCTAATCCCCAACGGGTTCACCCATTATTTTCCCTGGGGTATATAATTGTATGGATTAAACATCAAAAAAAAAATTTTGAAAAAAAAATTTCAAAAAAATAAATAAAAAAGTTTTCGCACGGCTTTCGCACGGGTTTTTTCGCACCTGAAGATTGCCCTATATATATGTATATATGTATATATATATATATATACTAGTCATAACCCGTGCCCGCGGGCACGGTTCATTTAAGATTTTCCCTTGCGAAATCTTTGTTCCCCGAATTTTTTTTTCAAAGCCAAAATTTAAAAGAAAAACAAATTAGCTTACAATATTTAGCGGCACAGGCGCCTTCAGCGTGGGTGCCTTCGGTGCGGAACAACAAATTCAGCGCATGAGCCTTCCACACAGAACATCAAATTCAACGTGAGTGTCTTCGGCGCAGAACAACAAATTCGACGTAAAACAACAATTTCGACGCAGGTGCCTTAGGCGCAGAACAACAAATCAGCGTTAAAAAATGGCGCGGGCTCCTTCGGCGCGGAACAACAAATTCAGCGTATGCGCCTTCGACACAGAACACCAAATTCGACGTGGGTGCCTTCGGCGCAGAACAACAAATCAGCGTTAAAAAATTCGGCGCGGGCCCCTTCGGCGCGGGCCCCTTCGGCGCGGGCCCCTTCGGCGCCATATACATATAAGCCGTGCCCGTGGGACACTGTTCATTTAAAAATCTTGGACCCACTAATTTTAAACAAACATCAATAATTATTAGTTTCTCCTGAAATATCAGCAGATGGGATCGAAATTTTTCAGGGATTTGCAACGCGGATCAATGAGTTGGCAGCATCTCCCGCGTTAATTCTCCCACAGCTCGCGTTCATTCCCAAGATGAGATTGTGTGTGTGCACAACATTTTTTTCATAACTAATATTAAAAGGCTATTCCTAATTTCAATGTTTTTGTGTATTCCCAACAAATTTCTCTTCAACCCAAAAATTTCCCTCCAAAACTTGATGTGACATTGCCACATAGGACAAATTCAAAATCTGCCCTCCCACTAATTTTAAACAAACATCAATAATTATTAGTTTCCCTTGAAATATCAGCAGATGGGATCGAAATTTTACAGGGTTTTGCAACACGGATAAATGAGTTGGCAGCATCTCCCGTGTTCATTCTTCCACAGCTCGTGTTCATTCCCAAGATGAGATTGTGTGTGTGCACAACATTTTTTTCATAACTAATATTAAAAGGCTATTCCTAGTTTTAATGTTTTTGTGTATTCCCAACAAATTTCTCTTCAACCCAAAAATTTCCCTCCAAAACTTGATGTGACATTGCAACATAGGTTAAATTCAAAATCTGTCCTCAATTGTAATATAGAAAGGCTATTCCTAGTTTCAATGTTTTTGTGTATTCCCAACAAATTTCTCTTCAACCCAAAAATTTCCCTCCAAAACTTGATGTGACATTGCCACATATGACAAATTCAAAATCTGCCCTCAATTGTAATATAGATAGATAGATATATATATATATATGTATACGTATCATACGGATGGTACTACCGGGCTGTAAATTACATACACCATTACAGACATAACTAATATCAACTTCAGTACCCCTCCTTGGCAGTGTTATCAATGGCGAATGGCGGGCTAAGGCGGTGAGCCAAAAATCCGCCATAAACATATAGCGGATGAAATAGCGGCCAATGGCGGACGGCCAATGGCGGACGGCCTGTGTGTATGTGTATGTTCTCTCTCTCTCTCTCTCTCTCTCTCTCCCTCTCTCTCTCTGTGTGTGTGTGTGTATGAATGTGTGAGTGTGTGTAACTGTGTATGTGTGTATATGTGTGTGTATGTGGGTGTGTATGTGTGTGTATGTGTGTGTGATTGTGGCTGTGTGTGTGCACGCGTGTCTGTATATGTAATTATGTATGTATGTGTGTGTGTGATTGTGTGATTGTGTATGTGTGTGTGTGCGCATGTGTCTGTATGTATCTGTATGTATGTATGTGTACGTTCTCTCTCTCTGTGTGTGCGTGTGCGTGCGTCTGTATGTATCTGTATGTATGTATGTGTACGTTCTCTGTGTGTGTGCGTGTGTGTGTATTTGTATGTGTGTGTGTATAAAAACTAAAAAACTGCAAAAACAAATAAAAACAACATAAATAATCAAAAAAATAATTGAACGTCCGCCATGTGCGCCATAAACCACCACATGGCGGGCGTTATGGCGGAAATAGCGGGTGCCATGGCGGAAATAGCGGACGGGGCCATATCATGCTGAAAAGCGGATGTCGAATAGCGATGAGCCCAAAAACCGCCAGGCCATTCCGCCATAGCGCCCATGGCGCCGCCATTTGATAACACTGCTCCTTGGTCACCTGATTCTCATACACACACACACGAGAATAATGGGTATCATATGACAACGGAGGCTTAGCCTCATATACCAAGATACGAAAAGTGAGCTGTATTACAAGTACAAGCCCATGTGTGGCTTGTATTTTCCCACTTTTGTGTCTTGGTATATGAGGCTAAGCCTCCATTGTCATATGATACCAATTATTACTATATATATAGAAATATCTAAAGTTCTACAAAATACGGTGCATTATCCTGATAGGTTGTGGAATACGGATGGTAATGTCCATGATTTGTGATGTGGAACATAGATCTACGTTTTGAATCTAGATTTAGGATTTTTGGTTGGGGAAATCAAGAAATTGGCAATGAATATTGGGATTTGGGGATAGCAAATTAGGGTTTTGATAAAAAGATGACATCCATGTACCTAATGCATCCACTCAACGCCTCATGAGAAAAAAGATTTCTCAACAAAACTAAGAATCCTCACGAACCAATCTAGAATTTCTCTCAAATAAACATCTTCCAATTCACAAACTTTAAATTTTTTAGTAAATTCGTATATTTAGGTAAATCTACATGCACAACACGTGCATATTATAAAATCAGTTAAAATAAAAGAACTAAAATAATAAAGAACATGTGCAACGTGTGAAACTCAAATCAAAATAAAAATCAAAGTAAACTAAGTCTTTGAATATGATCCCATCAATTTGTGTCTAATGCCATGATGAAAAGTGTATTGACATAATCTGAAAAGTTTCATTGCTCCTCTTGATCTTCCCGAATATTGTGCTCCCTTGATTGATTGATCAAATGAAAGTATACTAGTCATAACCCGTGCCCTCGGGCACGGTTCATTTAAGATATCCCCTCAAAATCTTTGTTCTCCCCAAAAATTATTTTCCTCTCCAAAATCTAAACGAACAAAAATCTAGTTTCGACACATAACCCCTCAAAATCTAGATTCGGTGTAGGCACCTTTGGCGCATAACCCGTGCCTCTGTGCCCTCGGGCACAGTTCATTTAAGATATTCTCTCAAAATCTTTGTTCTTCCCAAAAATTATTTATCCCTCCAAAATCTAAACAAACAAAAATCTAGCTTCGGCGCAAGTGCCTTCGGGTGTGGAGAAAAAAAATTTAATCCGGGCCAAAAAGTGGGGGAAAAAGTGAAATGGTATGGGTTTTTAGCAAAAAGGGAAAGTGTCGGTATTCTGCACAAATGTAGTGATTGTGGGGGGCATGAAAATGGATAGGAGAAGTGCATAAGTGTGGGTGTGTGTGTATGGTGTGTGCATAAAAATTAAAATGAGAGGGCTTTTTAGCAAAAAGTGGAAATGAGTGTTATTCTGCGTAAATGTAGTGATTGTGGGGGTTTGAAAGTCAAAGGAAAAAAGTGGTGGTTTTTCCAAACACTCGTCTCAAATCTTCGTTTACCAAGATTAAATCCTAGCCATTCTTCTATCAACCTCTTTATACATCAGCATGGCATCAACTTGTCCTAGTCAGCCCTAGAATTCAAAAAAGGTGCTCAAATGTAATATAGATACTTAATAGATTACAATACTATTTCTGTTTACCATAGGCTCAAGCTGATACTATCTGTTGATGCCTAAAATCTCGCAGAGCTCGGATGCGGTTGTCGAGACGAGCATTCATGCAACAGAGAGGTCAGATAGGGTTTTGCCGGGCTGGGAGATAGGTTTATTCGACACTGCTTGAAACAGATAAAAAAACATATCAGAGAAAACGAAAGGGTGGTGGCCATCCGATTCACCTCCGATACTTAAGTCAGTATTAAGCGGATGAAAGATGGAGCGTCAGATGAGTATAGCCGTCACTAAGGTTTTTGTGGGGAGATGTTAGAGAGATTTTAAGATTTGGAGATAGTGATTTGGTGATACATGATGAAGGGGACACTTCGTCGGGTTTTATAGTTTGGGGGCAGTTACGCCACATCAGAAGATTCCATACGTTTGAGATTGTCCTCATAAAGAGCCACCGTTTGGGAATGATCTTGTGGATATCGTCCTGATAGAGCTTTGCTGCAAAGGGAACCGATCTCGGGGGTTGTCCCTGTAGAACCGTGCCGTCGAAGGAGTCGACCTCGAGGGTTGTCCATGTAAAGCTGCTATCGGGGTCTGGTTGGGTTGACCATTTAAGACGAGTCCACATGGTCTTCTGGGATGCGTATGACTCTTGATAGGCCCCATTTTGTCTAGCTCAGCTTGGCCCCACCGCTGGTGCGCCTTATTCAAAGTATCACCTACAATGATCCCTCGTCTTCTGGCTTAACACGGCCTGAGCTGCCTCCCGGGGTTAGATGTGGAGAGATGAGAAGGCGAAGCCGAGAGAAGTCAAACTGTTGCGAGATGTTGGCCAACCTTGTCCGATTAGACCAACCTGCTCCAGGAATGTTGCACCCAAGCCGAGGGGAAGGCGCCTAGGGATGGTGCCCAAATCATGCCTTGCTGACATAGGTTGCCTCCACTTGGGGCATGAATAGATAGGGCTGATGCGCCCGTACCTTGTTTCAGAAACCGAAGAGGGAAAGTCACTGCGGGCGCAGGCTGGGGCAGGAATAAAGGTGGGTGCTCTTCGTGCAAGGGCTTAAGCCGTTGAAGAGGAACTCGAGCAGTTAGGACAGAGCTCCAGAAGTTGTAGGAGGCCGATGTAAAGCTGAGTGGTCGACCAACCTTGCTCGCTCTTTGGACTTTCAGCTTCAGAGTGCGAGGCTCTTGCTGTAGCAGGCAGATGAGAGGGAGACTGAGCTTAGGAGAGCGCTCCATGAGTCTGTCGATGCCATCTCTCGTGAGGTTGAGCTCAGGAAGAAGCTCCATAAATCATCCGAGGGCATCTTTCGACTCATGAAGTATGTGAAGGAGAGGAATGTGTTAGGAACCAAGATAAAAAGACAATTTCTATAGATAAAAAGTAGCCAAACACGATATTTGAGCACAAAAGAGGTGTGCTCTTCTCCCAAGACGCCGAAGAGGACGTCCGCACTTGTTTAATCTAAGACCTAAACCTAAGAACGCTCAATAGAAAATATCCAATATCAAGCATAAAAATCCCAATGACGGCTAGCCCCTATAAATAAAAGAAACTAGGGTTTTCCTAGGCTAATGGGCGCACGCATAAACAAGAGGGGAAGGAGGGCCGGTGGCTAGTATGGGCCCGGCCCATGTGGAGGCGGGAATAGACCCGCCGGGTCTATCAATACTCCCCCCAAAGAGCCACCTTGTCCTCAAGGTGGTGTAAGTACCGTCGATGCTACTCTGAGTGGGAGTCGTCCTCCCATCCGATCCCTTCGTCCTCCACGTCATCTTCCTCGTCCGCTTCCGCTATCAACACTTGCAGCTTTCGATCCACGCAGCGGTGTCCCGGAGAGAAGCGCTCGTCGCATCTGAAACAGAGGCCTTTTGCCTCTTCTCCCTCATCTCCACATCGGTCATCCTTCGGAATGCGCCGCCAGTTGGCGGTGGGTTGTTCTGCTCCCCCGCCTTCTCCAGCCCTGTCGTAACTGCCTCAGTAGTGACCCCTGCTCCGACTGCTTCAGTCGCGGTGCCCCGCTGTAACTGCCCACTGTAGCTGCTTCCACCTCTCCTATCCTCAGCTCGGTAGTCCTCCACCATCTGCGCCATCTCGATGACCTCTGAAAGCCCCCGAGGCTTGTAGGACCTCACCGCCGCTCGAAGACTAGGTCGTAGCCCCTTCAAGAAGGTGCCCTCCAGCGACTCGTCCGAAACCCCATGAACTCGCCCTGCCAGTGGCACAAATCTCTCGATGTACTCTCGCACCGGCCCCTCCTGCCTGAGGGCAAATAGCTGCTCGTGTAGGTTTCCCAAACGGGGGTCTCTAAACTTCTCCAGCACCAAGTCCTTCAGCTCCTCCCAGCTCCGGATCTGCTACATCCTCTCCTTCCACTGGAACCACCCCAAAGCTCTCACCTCCATGCAAATGGTTGCTGCCTCCAGCATTTGTGCCTCGGTCATGTGGTGCGCCGCGAAATATCTCTCCGTTTTGAACAACCAGGCGTGTGGATCCTCCCCAGAAAATACCGACATCTTCAGCTTCCTGACTCTGCAATCTCCTCCAAAATGCCCTTGCTCGGGCCTTCCCTCCTCTCGGTGATGCGGACGGTAGTGCTGTCTCCTCTCGTCCTGAGTCTCGTACCACCTAGGTGGTACTCCTCCGCGGCCCCCATAGTCTCCTCGGTAATCCTCTCGACGTCCCTCGAAATCGTCCTAACCTGTGTCATCGCCGAGCTCCGCCTCTTAGCCACCCCCGCCGTCAAAATAATGGTCCCTCCCGCGTCCGTCTCCGTACAAGGGGTCCTCTGCTACTGGACGCCGTCCTGAAGGGTCGAAGAACCCTCCCAAAAACTGTCCACGACCACCATCTACTGCTGTCAGCTGTCCGTGGGGCTCCAAAAACCCACAAGGAGGCTGGCCGTACGCGTCCTCCCCCAGGCGGCTGCCAGGGGGCTCCCGCCCCCTATATGCTGCAGGCGGGGCCTGCCGGCCCTCTGGCAGGGCCGGCGGGCCCTGTCGGGCCTCCGACAGGGTCGCCGGACCCGGGCGGGGGCCGGCAGGGCCTGTCCAGCCCTGTCGGATCCCACGCTGGGCGGGGGGGGGGGGGCCTCCCCCGCCTCCGTCGCGTGGCGGCCGCCCCTGAAAGGGTTTTGGGGGGCCGACCGCCCCTCCTCGCCTTCGTGCGCTGTCCGAAAGGGGCGGCTAGGGCCGCCGCCCCCCCTTTGATACTCCACCGCGTTGCGCCGCACCTCTTCGCGATAATCCACCTTCCATGAATCCTTTTCCTCGTCATCGGCAAGTTCCTCCACCAAAAAGCCGCTTCCGGGTTCAAAGTTATCATCTTTCTCCTTTTCCTTTTTCAAAGGCGCCGCCTTTTCCCCCGATTTAGGGTTTCCCTCCCCTTTGCTGTTCGACGCCAATTGATGTAGGGTTCCCATCATTTGCGCGAATTGTTCGTCGTGCTTCGCTTGATTCGCCGCCAATTGGTTGATGGAAGCCGTCAACTTTGCCATGGATTCGTCGTTTACCGCCAATGACTTCTTGATCCCGTCGATTTCGCTTGTGAATTTTGCTTCCAAAGCCTCAATTTTGTCGTGCGATCTTGTCGTGGCCTCCATGGATCGTCACGTGCTCTGATACCAAAATGTTAGGAACCAAGATAAAAGGACAATTTTTATAGATAAAAAGTAGCCAAACACGATATTTGAGCACAAAAGAGGTGTGCTCTCCTCCTAAGACGCCGAAGAGGACGTCCGCACTCGTTTAATCTAAGACCTAAACTTAAGGACGCTCAATAGAAAATATCCAATATCAAGCATAAAAATCCCAATGACGGCTAGCTCCTATAAATAAAAGAAACTAGGGTTTTCCTAGGCTAATGGGCGCGTGCATAAACAAGAGGGGAAGGAGGGCCGGCGGCTAGTATGGGCCCGTCCCATGTGGAGGCGGGAATAGACCCGCCGGGTCTATCAGAATGTTCATGTCTTCAGGCTACATGCCGAGCTGGAGGGGACACAACAGATATTCAAGGAGAAAGCGAACGAGGCTGAATTCCATAACACTGAATTGAGAAATGCTCAGTCCTTTCTGGCCACAGTGCTCCAAGAGCATCGTGTCGAGCATCATGCGGCAGAAATTTGGCCCGACACTACTTTTGATGCTGGGATGGAGTATGTGGTGGGTGAATTACAGAAGAGGCACACTGGTTTAGTGGATCTTCTCTCCTTGGCAGATAAGCCTGCCACTTCTCCACCCATAGCCTTTGGTTCCTTTGTCGAGGGGACATCTCTGCTACCGCTGACGAGCCTGCAGTTGATGAGCCTGCCCAGGCAGGATATGTAATTTTCATTTTTTATTTAGCTTGTATGTTTCTGTTTGTATGCAACTCGGATTAGCCAATTTTTTTGTAGAAAATGAAGATCTTTTTGAAGTGAGAAGGCGGGTTGGAATTTTTTTATATCCAACCTTACTCCTCTTATCCAAACTTATTATTCTTCTCATATAACTTCTCTTCGTTTCTGTTGTGTTTGCTGGATGATTTGTTGCGCTCGCTGGCATACTAATCTCGAACTCGAACTCAAGAGACTAATACTGAAGTCACAGCGTGTCACCGGGCACCACATGCTGAGCGTCCACTATTGGCCCTGTAGTCTTTTGAGTGAGGGAGAGTTTGAAGCTCTTGACTTGTACACATGTGATATCTGCTACACGCCCTGAGGTCAGATCAACGCGCTTGTTGGGCATGATCAGAATCAGACCTAGAACTTGGAATTGTAGCAGCAGGGGCCCCATCCTTGGCTGGGGCTTTACTGAAGGTAGCACTGCTGGATGGAGTGTTGTGTACCTTGCTGAGTCCTAAGGTCGGATCAACGGAGGTCCCAGCTTGGGTCGGGGGCTTAGCTTGGAGGCATCACTGTTGGGTGGAGTGTCACTTGAATGTTTACTTGTCTCATTAGGTTGATGACGTCGAACCAGCAGGGGCCCCAGCCCGGGCTGCGGACTTAGCTTAGAGGTGGCACGACCCAGGTCGAGTTCCCGAAACCCATGTTGGCACAATGGGTCTCGCTAGTGGGTGCCCCAGCTTAGGCCGGTGGCTTGTTTTGGATGTGGCCCGACTTGGGTCGAGCACCAAAGGTCAGCGCTTGGACCTTGGGTCTCAACAGTGTGTTGACCCCAGCCCAGACTTGGGGATCGGTTTGGACGTGGCAAGACTTCGGTCGAGCATCGGAGGTCAATGATGAGACCTTGGGTCTCGACAGCGCGTTGGCCCCAGCCTGGGCTGGGGATTTAGTTTGGATGTGACACAACGTGGTTGAGTGCCAGAGGTTAGCGTTGGGACCTTGGGTCTCGACAGCGTGTTGGCCCCTGTCTGGGTTGGGAGCTTACTTTGGACATCGCACGATCGGAGTCGAGTGCCAAAGGTCAGTGCTATAGTCGAGAGTTGCACCAGCTAAGTTTTGACGTGGCACGACCAGAGTCGAGTGCCAGAGGTCTTTTGGATGTGGCACTTCTAAAGTCGAGTAACAGAGGTCATTCAGATGTGGCACAATCGGAGTCGAGTGCCAGAGGTCAGAGTTGTAGTAGTTTGGACGTGGCACAACCGATGTCAAGTGCCAGAGGTCATTTGGATGTAGCATGACCGGAGTCGAGTGCTCACGACTAGGGTAGAGTGCCAGAGGTCAGAGCAGTAGCCGAAGGTTGCACCAGCTGAGTTTGGCCGTGACACGACTAGAGTCGAGTGTCAGAGGTCATTTGGACGTGGCATGACCAGAGTAGAGTGCCAGGGGTCACATAGGAGCCTTGCTGGCTAAAGTCAGTACTGGGATCTTGCAATCTTGACAGTGGAATTCTATGTTTAGCCTCTCTGAGGAGTCTCGCCAACAGGGGCGCCAGCTTGAGCTGGGGGCTAGACAAAGGAAATGCACAATCTCTGGAGCTCGGAAAAAGAGACGTTCTTTCATTGAACAAAAAATGCATACATTCCTAAATGTTGCACCTTACTGAGGTCGACATTGGTACACAATCAGTAGTGATGCTTGTCGGGGGTCTGTACTGGGGGAGAGGCCATCACATTGTGGGCCAGGAGCATGCACTCCCTGGCTTCTGACTGAACTCCCTCGAGCACTCCAACCACATACGCAATGGGGAATTTAACTAGTAGATGATATGTGGATGCCATTGCTCGCATCACATTGAGAGTCGGCTGTCCTATAATAGCATTGAAGGCGTCATGACAATTGATCACGAGGAAGTTGATGTTGCGCACCTGGTGGTAGGGCGTCATGCTGAACTCCACTTGGAGGGAGACCATCTCCTCTGAGACCACCTGAGGACATATGAATCAAAAAAGATTGGTGTGTACGGGTTGCATGACATCACCAAGTATCCACAGCTTCTGGAACGTGTCCAGGTGGAGGATGGCGACAGAGTTCCCGTTGATCAAGACGCATCAGACCTTGTAGTTGGCGTTGGCGATCTGGAGGATGCCCACAATGGCGTTATTGTGGGATTGGTGAACCCTTCTCGCCTAAGCTTCTGTAAAGAGTAGAGGCTCCTCATACAGCCTGAGCTGCTTCGAGACCCTCTCAATGATGGCAAAGTCGAGATTGGTCGGGATGAGTGTGCCCGATGAACGAGGCTCTTTGGTGCCCGGTTGGACATGTGAGCCACGTTGCAGCTGACCATAGTGACAGGACTGAAGATGTGGTCGATCATGCCAGATGGGATGACGATGCCTTTGCCCTTGTTTTGGGATCCTCCAGCTCGTCATGCTCTGGAGTTTTAAACTCCCGGAGTTGCCCTCTCTGGATGAGGCGCTTCATCTGATCCCTGAAGATCCTGTAATCGTCAGTGTCGTGGCCGTACCTCTTATGAAAGTTGCAATACTTGGACTTGTCTGTCTTGGGGTGATCTGGCAAAGGACGTGGATGATCGAACTCTGTCTCTTTAGCCAAAATCTTTGACATCGTGATTGAAAGAGTAGTACATACCTGTGCCCCGGTGACTTAGGTCTCCTATCGTCTGTCTGAGGGAGCTCAGCTTGGTCGAAGCGTTTCTTGGGTCTGATGCGCTTGATGGGGAAGTGTGATCAAGGTTTGCCCTCTTGCGAGAGGACCCGTGGTCACCTGTAGGCCTTCTCTGTGGATATGAACTTGTTGATTCGGCCTAAGAGGTGAGCAAAGACATAAACCTCTGCTGGCAGATTTCAAACTTCAGGTCGGATCCATCTTGGAAGCCCGCCAAAAGAGCCATATTGGTGATGTCGGGGCAGATGTTGATCGTCATGTGAGCCTTGATGAACCGAGCCAGGGAAGCTCGGTTGGATTCCTAGAGCCCTGTTTGATGAAAGCCATGGACTCAGGATATTTCTTCATCACCTTTTGGGCAGCAAAGTGAGAGTAGAATTTCTTTCGAAGGTCGACAAAAGAGTTAACCTACCCATTGTAAGATTTCTAATCACTGCAGAGCCACCCCCAGCTAGGCAGCTGGAGAAGGCCATGCATATAAGAGGCGGAGGCTGACCTCTCGTCCCCATGTATTCAGTGTAGGTCTCCAGATGTTTGACCGGGTCGTCGAAACCAACATATCTATGGACATCATCTGCAAAAGATGGGCCGTATTTTTGCAGGTACGATATGACGGGGATGGTGGATGTGAAAGGTGAATCAGAGAGAAAACGTTTTCGGAATGGTGAATGTTCACTCGTCAGGGATGAGAATGGGCATGCCCAAAGCCTGATTGGGCACCCAATTGGGCATGCCACATTCTCATCTCTACAAATCCCTCATTAATGAGTATGCAAGAAAGATGGTTATATCACCTTTCTTAATGAAGGATTTGTAGAGATGGAAATGGGGCATGCCCAATTGGGAGCCCAATTAGGCTTTGGGCATGCCCATTCTCATCCCTACCTCGCTGAAATCGGTCAATCTGTCGTTGCAGCTCGGCTATCTGGTCTGTTGCTGAGGGAGCTGTTGGGACCCGTGGATGGTCAAAAAGATACTAGAGGGGGGTGATTAATATCTTTAATAAACTTTAAAATTCTCTAGAAAAAAATCTACCTAAAGGTACAAATGGTGTTACCCAAATTTAAATCTAAGCAACACAATCTCAAGCAAATAATAAGTATTCAGCAGAAATGAAATTGCAAGAGATAAAACATCACAAAGATAATCAAGCGCAAACACGAGATATATCCTGGTTCAGATATCCAAGTCCCACTTGGCCTATCCTACATCTAGCAACACCCGAGTCCCACCCGGCTAATTCCATTATTTTCCAAATAATGAAATTACACTTGCCTCTTCCCAAGAGGTCTTTCTTACAACCAATTTCTTATCAAGAAATTACAACTTACCACCTCCATACTTTTGGGGATTTTTAACTTACACTTGATGAGAAAGAATTCTCTTTTCCTATCGTCTTGCTTGAAGCTTTGTGAAGTGTGAATGCTATGAAAATGATCTCCTTTGAATGAAGAGATTGAAAGCTTTGTGGAGATCTGAAAACTTTAGGCCAAAGATTTGAAAACAATGAGGAATTTTGACCTTGAAGAAATTTTTGTGCTTAAAAGCTTTTGGACTAAAAATACTTTTTTCTCTTGAAAATATAAACTATTAATTATTTGAATAAATTCTGCATCAAACCCCTATTTATAGAGCCCAAACTATGCACAAAACTGTCCCAAAATACCCTTCAAACAGCTAGAAAAACGGCTAGAAAACGAGAGTAGAATTGGATCACCTGGGCAAAACAGTCGGCTACAATACATTGGGCAGTCGACTGTTTGGCCTGAGGCAGTCGACTGCCCAATGAATAGCAGTCGGCTGTTTTAGCGAGCAGAGCCCAGCATTTTTAACCCAGTTCAAATTAGTCAACTATTCAAATTAGTCAACTAAAACTAAAAAGTAGTCGGCTACTTTGCTGATACATGTGTTTTAGGCTTTAAAACATTGTGAGATTAATTCAAAATAGTTTTATACTTTAGAAATATAATTTAAAGACTTTTGAAAATGTTTTGATGCTATTCTAGAGTGTGTGGGTGTGAGCTTCATGCAGAGTTTTACAAAGCTAAGCAAAATGAAGAAAACTGCATAAATTAAATACATTGAAGTCCAAATCTTCTTCTTCATTCTTCTTGCTCTAGCTTCAATGGTTCATGCCATTGCTAGCTCATCACACCATCCTTAAGTGTATCTCTTGATTTTCTTTTAAGCTTGTGAGTACTCTAAAGTCTTGGATTTATGATAGCCAAGCTTGAATGGCACAATACCCATATTCAATACTAGATGGAGATATTAGTATCATATTATATTGTTCATCATCAAAATAACCACGGGGTGGAGTCTCAAAACCCAACAGAAGCTTGAGTTCACTTCGTCACGGTTGTCTTCGTGGGGGCATGCTTTATCTCCCTTCTTTGCCTGTAGGTGAGCGTGGAGGTCGGTGCTCTTCATGGACAACGGGCTTTTGGCATGTCGGCTGACGATAGCTTTTCCCTTGTCGATGCGGGGCACTCGGTCATCGCTCCTATCATTCACCTCTTTCACGCGCTCCCTGTTGGATGGCGCACGTCATGGTTGGAAATCGCTGGGGCGTTGGACCTTGTTCGAATCTGGTTGAGGATCATCTCCTGCCACGACTCATTGTTCTTGGCTGCACAGGCCTGAGCTGCATGCGCCTCGCAGAGCTACGCTGCGAGACCTTGATAGTTGGCCACTATAGGAGTGGGAGGAGTCACTGCGAGAGCAGTGGAGATCTGTGGAGGTGGGCCGCTAGCGGGTTGGCTGTCCTCCGTCGTGTGGACTTCTGCCACTTCGCTGGACTCACACCTCACTACCTTCTTGCCTTTGGCCATGATGCTGAAGAGGATGTGGAAGAAGATGGTGATGAGGAAAACGAAGATGAAGAAGGTGAAGACGATGGAGGAGGAGAGAAAAGGGGAGATGACGATGATGGAGATGCTGAAGTGGTTACTGGAATGAGAGCCTGAGCGACAAGAGCTGTTACAAGGCCTTCTTATAGTGCCAACTATTGATGCCTAGAATCTCACGGAGCCCGGGTGCGGCTGTGAGGACGAATATTCACGCTACAGAGAGCCCTGACAGGGTTTCGCCGGGCCGAGAGATGTTCCTTTGATACCTCCTGTAGATAGAAAATATATCATAGGAAACGGAGGGGTGGTGGTCCTCCGATTCGCCTCCGATGCTTAAGTCAGTATCAAGCGGATGAAGGAGGAAGTGTCGGTTGAGTGTAGCCACGCTAGAGTTTTTGTGGGGGAGATTTTAGAGAGAGAGAGAGATTTTAAGATAGGGATTTTGAGAGACCTGATGAAGGAGACAATCCGTCGGTTTTATATGTTTTGGGGTCAGTTATGACACGTCAGAAGATTCCACACGTCCCTTGTAACAAACCTGTCAGGAGGTTTGTCGAGACATGTGTTATGCCTGTAGTAACTGCTCCACCGACAAAGTTGGCTATGCGCCATACTGACAAAGTAGAACGCGCTTCGCTCTTATAAAGCTGACCGTTACGTACATTCTGAATGGATTCATTGATAATGATTTGAAGAGAGCGTGGCCCAACCACCTGAGATCACGCCGATGTAGTCGTGCGGGTTGATCCTGTCAGACAAGATTGATGGGATGACTCGGATGCTGAGGTCGTCCTTGTAGGAGTTTGTTGGTGAGGAGCTGACCTCCGGTGTCGATATCGTCATCATGGAGAGTCATCGTGTGGGGATCTCGTAGAGGTTGCCCCGATAGAGCTTTATTGTAGAGGGATCCGACCTCCGTGGCTCGTTCATGTAGGCTGCTATCGGGGTTTGATCGGGCTGACCCCTTAAGCCGAGGTCAGGTGATCTTCTGGGACGCGCATGATTTCCGATGGATCCCATCTGTCCATCTCAACCTGGCCCCACCGTTGACGGGCCCCAGTCAGAGCATCATCTACACTCGCCAATTTTTGATGGACATCTCAAGTTAAACCAGATGGAGGAGTGGCTGGGTGTGAAATGAATTAGTATGTCCTTCATGGTTCTAAGTGGCATAAATATGTTTAGTAGCAAACGTTATCAGCCAAATTGTAGTGGGGAGGGGGGAGGGAGGGACACTTAAATTAACTTTTTAGGGAGAGCCCCCCCCCCCCCCCCCCCCCCCCCCCCCCCCCCCCCCCGGGGGGGGGGGGGGGGGAAACAACAACAACAACAACAAAATGTAGACCTAAAGATGTCGGATATTAGAGTAAAGATGTCGGATCTTGTTCTTTGATTACTAGTTACATTATGTATTGCTGGTTATTGCTGGTAAAAGTAAACTATATGAGCACTCCCACAGACTGTTGCCATGTGGCACTCATTTATTTTGCTATGTAGTACAAGCGGAGATGCCAGGAAGGGTTTGAGCACAATTAATTTATGCATCCCAGCCTAGTCAAAATTTTGCAAATTTTTTTGGAATATTTTGCAGTGTGACATTTGGTTTGATGCATTTTAGCTTGGAGGTCTGATCCCATGAAACTATTGTGTGGAGGACTCTGGTAGCATGCATCTTGAGAAAATTTGAGAAGATTTAGTATATCTAGGTACTGTAGACCTTCCTTATTTTTGAGAATCCATATACTGAACATAGGCCACATGTTTTGTGGCTAGCTCAGGTGCTGTCTGAAAGAAAAAGTCGTAAAAGTTACAAGAACATGAGTGACTCCTAGGTGTTTTGTTAGTATGTGCTTTATTGATTAGTTCTGCTGTGTAATAATTCCAAAATTGTTGGAAAAAGGTTCATCAAGTTATTTGTACCCTATTGACAAAAGAATCTTGGCTTAATTTCGGAAAACTATCTCATACTTTCACTGAATTCCAAAAATACCTCTTATTTTGATATAATCGCAAAACTACATCATACTTTTCAGGTTTCGATAAACTCCATCATCCTCATATCCCCATCTCTCCCACCGTTGCTCTTCGCCCTCTATCCATCACCACCCATCCCCATTCAACCCACCGCCGCCCTCCTCCCACTCCCCCCATCGTCCACCCCCACCCCCACCCCCACCCTTTGCACTTCATCCATCGATGCCCATCCCCCTTCCACACACCGCCACCCTCCTCCCCCTCCCCCCACCGTCCGCCGCCCCTCCCCCCTCCCTCCACCATAGCCCCCCCCCGCCCCCCTTCTCCCATCGCCGCCCTCCACCATCCTCCACCATCCCACATATATCAAAGTATGAGGTAGTTCTACGAAATTAACCCAAAGTATGAGGTAGTTCTACAAAATTAAGCAAAGTATGAGGTAGTTCTACGAAACCAAAGTATGAGGGAGTTTATCGAAACCTGAAAAGCATGAGGTAGTTTTGCGATTATATCAAATTAAGAGGTTTTTTTTTGGAATTCAGCGAAAGTATGAGATAGTTTTCCGAAATTAAGCCAAAGAATCTTTGTCCCATACTTCTATCACTCATCAAACTTGAAATGTTTATTTGATGTGGTGATTTTGATAAAACTTTTTCATTTAGTCGAGGGTTAAGTTGGCCGTTAGTGGTATGTTCATGTTGCTGTATTGAGCCAAAACTTTTTGATCTGAATATCATATTTTTCATGTTCCCACCATTATGCCTCGGATTATGGAAGTAAAGCAAAATTTGTAATTAGACAAGTTCATTCAAGGAATAATAAATTTTATATTTACCAAGCAAAGTTTGCTTCTACGTGGTAATCATATTGCCTTCAACTTCAATTTTTTTGGCAAAACTGGGCATTTGAATATGCACATATCACTTAGAGAATAATCGGTATCATACAACATATGAGAGAGGGCCTCATATGCCCTCTCACATAAAGCAACCAAGTACAAGCCCACATTGGGTTGTACTTGGTTGTACTTGGTTGCTTTATGTGAGAGGACATATGAGGCCCTCTCTCATATGGCGTATGATACCTATTATTCTCTATTACTTAATCCTTAACATATATGGAACTGGATGATTCGTTTTACAGGCCAACTGACATCTTAGAGGCATGTAGCATGCCATGTGTTCCCTTGCCTCATACTATTGTGATTGCAACGTATTTTGAATGGTCTCCTTCATTTATTTTTTAATGTTGAGGCAATGATCTGGAGTTTTGTATAGCCAGATGGAATTTGAGAAGGCTGTGATAAGGTTTGTGGGATCTTAGCTAAAATATGCTTCTTCATTTTCTTTTCAGCCTTCTAATTAAAAGAAAATGACATGCACCGACACGACAATTTTTGTATTAGTAGGTGCTATTGTCATTGAACAGCGGTAAGATTCTTGGGCTTGTTTGGTTGTTAACGGCTTTGTCTCATACATTTCTCATTTCTTCCATAATAAGCGTGAAAAATTGCATGTCATGACTGAGAATTTGATGTTCAGGCACATGCACTCGGTTGTTTGCTTTAGTTTCTTTTGCTTTCTTTCTCATTGGCCATAACAAAGGGAACCTAGTGGAACATCCAAGAGACTATCTGTTTTGAGTTCAAGATGTGATTCCAATTACATATTGTCCGCAAGATGGTTGGACAACCCGAGAGCAAAATAGGCAGTTTATGACTGTTTTGGAGGTGTATTTTTAGACGATCTTGGTGCAATCCGGATCTGGATTTAAGATAAAAATAAGATTTTTATGGGGTTTTGGGGTGAAAGATGGGGGTTTTATGGGAAATGATGGATTTTTATGGCTAGGGAGGGGATTTGGGAAAGAATGGAAGCATTTTTATTGATTGAAAATAAGGAAAATATAAGATAGGTGGCCTTGATTCGAGAGTAGGTCGCTATCTTAGCTTTGGATTCGAGATCAATGCCTACATCTCCCTAGATCTAATGGTTCTTCCATATTCTTCTCAAAACTCAACATATCCCACTTTCTATCTCTCCCTTTATTTATAATACTACTACTCTTGAGCCGTCGTCTCTAAATTACCATACTATTCATGACCTAGGGGTTTTATCTAAAGTTACAAATTTGTCTCTGAACCCTAAACATTTCAAAAATGCACATTGCCCCTGAAATTACAGATCTGCCATTATGGCCAAAACCCTAATCCTATCATTACTCCGTCCTCGAAGAGGAGTATCCCACGCACTTCATGCACCATCTTAAGGACAAGTTGGTTCTTTGGGCGTGGAGTAATGATGCGATTGGGGTGCGACAAATGTGAACGAGCGGTGCAGCAAATATGAACAAGATCTCAATTGGTAATAGTTTAATGAGAAAATCATGCCATTAAATGAGAGTGATTTTATGCCCCTCATTTGGCAAATGTTTAATGGGAAATGATACGATTGGACGATGCGGCGAATGTGGACAAGATCTCAATTGGTAATGGTTTAATGGGCATGCCATCAAATGAGAGTGAGTTTAGGCTCCTTATTTGGTAAGAGTTTAATGGGAGAAAAATATTAGTACCCTCGTTTGGTAATAATTTAAATAAGAAATGTAATTTAGTCATTTTGGCTTATTATCTAATTAGTAAGCGTTTTGTTATACATAAGAGGGCAATGATCCTTAGAAGGGACATGTCTATGGTGTGAAGAAATATTGTTCTAAATTGAAAGATTTAGGTGTTCGTCTAGAAGGTAAAGCTAGGAGAGCGGCCTCCTCTCTTAAAGATGTCAATTATCTTGTATTTCCTTTCCCCAAATAAATAAAAATTCCATCCTTTTCCATTTCCACAATTAATTCCCTTTTTATTCTGATTTTCCTCGAATATCGTATCAAAGTGGTATCAATTTGGTGCGATCTGGATCTGCATTTAAGATAAAAAATAAGATTTTTATGGGGTTTTATGGGAAAGGACGGATTTTTATGGCTAGGAAAGGGATTTTGGGGAAGAAAGAAGGCATTTTTATTGATAGAAATAAAGAAAATATAAGATAAGTTGCCTTGATTCGAGAGGAGGCCGCTCTCCTAACTTTGGATTCGAAATCAAAGCCTAAATCTCCACTAGATCTACGGGTTCTTCCCTATTCTTTTCAAAGCTCTAACATATCCCGTTCTCTAGATCTTCTCCTTTTTTATAATAAAACTCCTGTTGAGCTGTTGCCCCTAAATTACCATAATACATCTGACCTAGGGGGTTTTACCCAAAATTACAAATCTACCCATGGATCCTTAAAATTACAAAAATGCCAATTGCCCCGAAATTACAAATCTGCCATTATGGCCAAAAACCCTAATCCTATCATTATGCCGCCTCCGAAAAACCATCTTATCCTCACGGTGGTGCGTGAAGTGCATGGACGGGCTGTTCCAAGATGATCGTCTCCTCCTGAGTCAAAAGGGTAAGATTGGTCTTCACCGCCTCCAACGACGTCCGAAAGAAAGTTACGGTAGTCGTCAAGCTCCTTGGAAGGTCCTCCGTGCTCAAAATATGAATGCTGAAGCTCGGGAGGTCATCCATGTACAAACCACGGACCTTGGGGCCCTACGGAATTGTCTATGTGCCATGGTGTGTCCTGGAGAATATCGTTGGGCTGTGGCGGGCTCCAAAAGGCTCCAAAAAGTCTGCGGGTAGGCTCTGTGGGCCTTGCAGATCCGCAGGTCCTGCTTGCAGGCCGCCGCTGGCCTGCAGGTTGTCTTGCAAGTCCGTCGGCCCTCCCTGGGGTTCGACGAGCCCCTGGGGAGGGTCGACAAACCCGCCGCTCCTCTTCCAACGTCGATCTTCATCGTCTGGATGCAGATCCGCGTCAAAGTTGTCTACTTTTTCATCTTTCTTGCCCAAAATTGTCGCCTTTTGCCAGGGACCTAGTGTTTCGGCCTGATTTAAGTCCATCTTCTGGAAGATCGCGTCAAATTTTTGATTTATGGCTTCAAGCATTTGCTGGAACATCAGATTCCTCTTGGCTCCTTGATCCACGATTCTTTTCTTGATCTCCTTGGACTTGCCGACGATCTTCTCTTCCAACGCGTCAATCCTATACTTGGATCTCGTCATCGCCATAGATAGTAGTGCTTCGATACCAATTTGGTGCGCTCCGGATCTGGATTTAAGATAAAAATAAGATTTTTATGGGTGTTTGGGGGTGAAAGATGGGGTTTTCATGGGGAAAGGAGGGGGTTTTATGGCTAGGGAAGGGATTTGGGAAAGAATGAGGCATTTTTATTGATAGAAAATAAAGAAAATACATGATATGTGGCCTTGATTCGAGAGGAGGCCGCTCTCCTAGCTTTGTATTCGAGATCTGTTGGTGCACGGGTACGGATCTGGGTGAAGTATCCGTGTACCCGACCCATTTGGTGCCAACAACTCGAAACCCGTCGCTCAAAACGGAGTATTACCGAGTCAAGCGAACGGCCTACTCGACCGTTAGGCTCGCGCTGATATTCGCGGGGGGGGGGGGGGGGGGGGGGTAATGGGGCCGAGTAAATGGGAAGTCGTTATCCCGAATCCTGGTGAAGATCGTGCCCAAATCAATGAGGGATGGTTACATACAATCAAAGGGGAACAACCTATAAATAGGCGAAAGGACAAATGTAAAAATGTCCAATTCCCGAGGTACGAGATCTAACATAAACTCTACTCTTTCAGCTGATATTTCTCACAGTATAGAGCTTGCGACGTCAGATCTGAGACGAACCTCCGTGGATCGATCTCAGCTGCTTCAAGCTTCCTCTCTTCCTTAAGTTCCCGTACTAATTTAAGCATCGGAGGGGGTTTGGGGCCGAGTAATGGGGCCGAGTAAATGAGAAGTCGTTATCCCGAATCCTGGTGAAGATCGTGCCCAAATCAATGAGGGATGGTTACATACAATCAAAGGGGAACAACCTATAAATAGGCGAAAGGACAAATGTAAAAATGTCCAATTCCCGAGGTACGAGATCTAACATAAACTCTACTCTTTCAGCTGATATTTCTCACAGTATAGAGCTTGCGACGTCAGATCTGAGACGAACCTCCGTGGATCGATCTCAGCTGCTTCAAGCTTCCTCTCTTCCTTAAGTTCTCGTACTAATTTAAGCATCGGAGGGGGTTTGGGTCGGGATCCAGATCCGACCCCCTGACGTTCCTTTGTGGTGTAGATATTCGAGCCTCAATCTCATGCGAAGATCGTTTTCGAGCTTCACAACCACGATCCGTCAACGTACAAGCTGCTCAAGGGTCAATTGAGCACCGCATCGCAATCAACATTCATCATCCGACCCTGGTTCTACCAACCTAGTGCCCCACCTCACTCGCTAACGAGGCCCCGACTCAGCACGAAGGGTCTACGTCAGCTTGACAACTGACTCGGTCTTTTTTGGCCTTAACAAGGTCAAAGTCTAAATCTCCACTACATCTAAGGGTTATTCCATTTTCTTCTCAAAACTCAATATACCCCCTTCTCTAGATCTCTCCCTTTATTTATAATAAAACTTCTCTTGAGTCGTCGCCCGTAAATTATCATAATACGACTGACCTAGGGGTTTTACCTAAAATTACAAATCTGCCGCTGGACCCTAAAAATTACAAAATTGCCCCCATGTGCTCCGAAATTACAGATCTGCCACTATGGCCAAAAACTCTAATCCTATTAAATCTTTTCCTAACTGTCCTAACTGTCGATCCAGTCTTCATACTTTTTTTGGATAGAGTTTCCCCTGGTACTTGGGATATGAACATAGTTCGTTGTTCAGGGAGGCTCACTCTAGAAGTGATCATGGCCTTCTCCCTGACATTGATGTATAGCCGGTGACACTGTCGTTACTGATCTCCATCCATATTGCATTCCAGATCGCTTTGGATGGGCATGCAATCGAATGCACATGATAATTTAAAAAAGAATTAATGGTTAAAGGCTTTGGTACTTGGAATGGTGTAATTCTGCGGCAAGCATTGTGATGAAAGTGATCAGAGACTGAAGTTTATTGATCTGCAGGTTTCTTTGAATAGATGAAATAACGAAAATTGAGATTTATTTTAAGTCTATTCGGGAGACCCATTTCAGTATGTGATTGTGGATATAGCTGAAGAACCAGATGATGATCTAAAACTGCTATTAGTACCAATGTGGAATATTGATATTGCTTGTTGTTTGTTGGAGGTAGAAACAGAAAAGTAGAAGAAAATCTGAGAAAGAAATGTGAAATAGGGGATTGTGATGCAAGGCTGACCTATATGTGATGTAGAACGGGCAGTAAGGGTTCTAACATGGATTAGGAAAGGATGGATGTAGTTTGAAAATTTGGGCAAAAATTAGGAACCCGATAACTTACATGATAATTAGATGGATAAAGGATCGGACATCACTGATACGGATGGGGGTGCGTCGAATGTGGATGGTGGACGGTGCATCGAACGTGGACGAGATCTCATTTGGAAATGATTTAATGCGAGAATCGAGAATTATATTAGGACTTTATTTGGCAACATTTTAAATAGGGATGATGAATTAGTTCTTTTGACTAATTTCTTGATTAGTGGGCGTCTTATTATAAATATGGGGGGGATTAAAGAGCGGGATATGCATATTTTGAGGGAATTTTGATTGAGAGGTGAGATTATTCCCTCATCTTCGGAAGAGTGCGGACGTCCTTTTTAATCGACGTATTGGGAGGGGTGATCGTCCCTTTAATTGTGTCAATGTATCTTATTTTCGGTTTTATATTAATAAAAAAATCAGATTTTTGCCTTTGTTCATATCAATTTGGTATCAGAGCGGTTCGTCTTGATGGAGGGGACGAGATTCGTGAAGAAGGATTTGGAGGCCATCATACAAACCACCCAAGGGCTCATACAATTGAATCAATGGCTTGTACAATTGATGGAGAGGCTCAAGCAGTCAAATCAACATCACACACAACAAATCACATTGTGGGCGAAAGATTCAAATCTGGACGAAAACCGAGATCTAGGGCTAAAGGCGACACATTTGATGGAAAAGGAAGAAAGAAATTTTGAAAACAACTCTTTCAGGAGTTGAGGGAAGCCCTTGAGGAAGAAGAGGTCGAAAAAGCAGCGGCTGAGGCAAGGAAAAATGCAAAATTTTGGAGGCCGGCAAGCTATATCTGACTTTAGATCTGAGACACAATGAAGACGCCGACCCAGATCTGAAGGCCACCAGCACAGATTTGAAGATCTCAAACTCAGATCTACCAGATTCGGAGAAGAAGGTGGACCAGATCTGAAGATGTCGACGTCGATCGGTGAAGATCCGCTGCCGGCAAAGACATACATGCCCCCTCTGGTGCCGACGGACCCCCAAGGGCCGCTCCTAGTCGGACGACCCCCCTGAGGGTCGTCCTGACTCGAGCGACCCCCCAGGAGGGCCGCCCTGACTCAGGCAAACCCCTAGAGGGCCTCCGCCCCACATTTTGAGTTATACCGGCAGTTTGTCTGGCAGAATCTGGGGCTGCCGCCGCCACCAGCACCTTCCTTTCATCCCAGTGAACCCAACAGACCCATTGATCCAGGCGGGGAAGATCATCCATTCGATCCTGGAGGGCACGAGCAAACCCATAGCACGCCCGTGGACGTCATGCACCATATTGAGGACAAGGTGGGTTTTCGGGGGACGGAGTAATGATACGGATGGGGGTGCGTCGAACGTGGACGGTGCGTTGAACGTGGACGATGCGACGAACGTGGACGTGATCTCATTTGAAAATGATTAAATGTGAGAATCGTTTTATTTAATGGGAGAATAATATTAGAACTTTATTTGGTAGTATTTTAAATATGGAGTGTGAATTGGTACTTTTGACTAATTACCTAATTAGTGGGAGTCTAATTATAAATAAAGGGGAGATTAAAGAGGGGGATATGCATATTTTGAGGGAATTTTGATTGAGAGGTGAGATTATTCCCTCGTCTTCGGGAGAGTGTGGACATCCTCTTTAATCGGCGTCTTGGAAGGGTGATCGTTCCTTTAATTGTGATCAATGTATCTTATTTTCAGTTTTATATTAATAAAAATCAGATTTTTGTCTCCGTTCCTATCAATCACGTTCACGTACCTCACACTCAAAAACCTCACACTCAAAAGTAGTTCACATGTAGTGATATTTCTAAAAGAGTAAGGGTTCTTTACCAACCTACTAAGATTATATAATTTAACGTCATTAGTCAACTAACCGAAAAGTTTTGATTACCACACTCATTTATAGCTTAATGTTATGAGCATAATGTTGGGATCCTTGTGGATGGCAAGTAGACACTACAGATTGGATGGATAGTGTTTATCAAAAAATAAAAATCACAATATAAATTTCTACCTAAGTTATTAATTAGAGTTACCTAATTAAAACTTAATCGAGAATATATTTTGCAAGAATAGAGTCAAGCACAATGGAATATAAATACAAGTATGTAACATAAAGATAAATGCAGAGGTAAAGTTTTGCAAACGGTTTAGGCACGCCGTGCCCCACATCCAGCCTCACGTCCACCCATGGACAAATCCACTAGTCCTAGAATAGTTAGAATATGTCTACTTCATCACAAGCCGGTGAATGGATCAACATGTCTCCTCAAGACCACACCTCTCATCTTGAGAGCACCTCTCCAATGAGAGCAATACAACACATCTCCTCGTGAGATCAACACATCCTTTTAGAGGTTTACACTTTGAAGCACAAAGACTACAACTCCCTATGCCTTGAAGATGAAACACAATGTGTTTGATATGTGGCTAGGATTTAGGATTTCTACTCTATAAGAATTTGTCTTTGGAAGAGTAGAAGATAGCTCATAATGAATGGAGGAAGAAATCAAGAGCTATGGAGGATTTTGGACTTTTTCTTCTTCTTTTTTTCTTTTCTTTTTCATTTAGATTTGTTGCTAAAACATCAAAGGTCATCCACATATATGTGTGAAAACTGCTTAAGAAAAACCCCAAGAAGCTCCTCCCAACGGGAAAAAAATGGCTAGAAATATGTCGGTTATAACCTAGCTGTCACTTAATGGTCGATTAGTGTTCACCTACTGGTCGACTAGTGGCTCACTGGTAGATCACTAGAACAACATTGGTCGACTCTCTGCAATATCCAGAGTGCATTGTCAGTTTCTGTCATGGTCTAATCAACTAGTATACCTAAGCTAGTCGACTAGACCAAACCAGACTATACCTAATCAATTAGCTCTAGTACTATAGTTGACTAGTCTTACAGCCAAACTTATATTTGAATCTGTATCAGTTTCTGGTCGAATAGGGATCCTATTGGTCGACTAATATACCCACAAAACTATTGTTTGGCTATGAAACCTAGGTTTTTATGCGTCAATAAAATCTGTAATAAATCCTATGGTTTCACGTGTGTGTGACATCTTCAAGGCATTACATAAATTCTAATGACAATAGCAAAAATTACAACAAATATAACATACTACTCTTCAAATTGTTGCTTGTTTTTCATCTTCTTGTCATTGAATTTTTTCTATACAATTCATTGCATTGGAGTCACATCATCATCATTTACCCGGCTTGCTATGAGATCATAATATTCTATGCTTGCGCAATCTTGAGTAAATTATTTGGTCTAATTTATACTATCACACTTAATGAAATTCATTAGAACATTAAAAAAACATTTGTACATCATCAAAACATTTATTGGATACCCCAATACTCAACATTCTTTTCTTTTTTGATGATGAAAAACATAGCATTTAAAATCAATAAGTTTAACTAAATTAAATTCTTACTCCCCCGGAGATTATGCATACTTTCTTTAAATTCTCTTGATTTTGATGATGCCCCTTGAATTTCATTCTCCCAAAGGAAACCAAGTGATATTGGCATCACTCCTTTCAAGCTTGAGAGTTGCATCAAAGCATGTATACTCCTCCTAAAACATAGAATTCCTAAAAATAAACAGAAGTGGCTTGGTATCCCTTTAATTTAGGATCCTTATGATTAGTCAATGTGGTTTAAACATGCGTATCATTAAAATAAACATATAAGCATGGATACCTGAAAATGATGGGTTCAAAGAAAATCATCCAGTAGGAACCCAAATCTGCTTTGCATTTATTTTCCGAGCATGCACATACAAACAATTATAAGATACATGCATGTTCTTCACAAAATTGTTTATATATGCATTTCTACCATTCACGTCCAAATTATTTGGAACCCATATCTCATCATCCAATTTATGCTAAGGCATGCCATTCTTTTTAACATAAGGATGCATAAACACATGATTATTGAAATCTAATTTATGATGAGCACTAATAGAAGCATTGGATTTCACACTCTTCTTGCATGCAAATGATCTATACATGAAAGCATTATTCTTTTTAGCACATTTAACATGCAAATTAACATGATTCTTTTCATTATGAGCTTAAACATCGAATTTAAATTTAGAATGCATACATGAAGAAGTAATATTTACGCTAATATTGCTCAAATTATCACATTTAAATACAAGCTCTTCGTGTTTTAACTTACTAAAAGATAAATCATTCATAAGCATATCAATCTTAGCATTTATACTGCCACATTCTTTTATGAGCAAAGTATTTTCTACAACTAATTTATTATTATCAATGCTTAGTTTTTCAATAAACAATTTAGCATCATTCAATTTAGAAATATTAATAATATGATCATTTCTTAGAATATCCTGATCATGCATCAAGGAATAATATTTAACTTTTAAACATTCATAATAAAGTAATAAAATGATATGTTCATTCTTCAATACATCATCATCATGAACTAATGCATTATAATCAATTTTTAGCTTATCATGATCATGTTTCAAAGATTTCAACTCTTTTCTCAAAGATTTATACAAAATATTTATAAGCTATCACGTGTAACCAAAAAATTATTGAAATCATCACAATCAATATTGGAGGTAGAATTTATTTCAATGTCATCTTGTGGCATAAGACACATAAAATCAATCTCTTCAATTTGCTCCTTTTTGTCTTTTGTGTTGGAGCTATGGAAGTGAATTCCTCAAAATCATCAAGCATGTGCTAAACTTGATTTGCACTAATGGCTCCTGACACAAAACTCAAAACTTTGTTAGATAAAGAGAAAAATAAAAATTTTAATACCTTCTCATTGAGGGTGACCATTTGTCTTTCTTCGTGTCATAATGAGGTGGAAGATGATGGTTTGCAATATGGTTTCTCCACAAGACTCCACATATCGTAGTTAATGTATATGATTTAGGTACTTTATTCGGTTCTTCCATTGACCATAGGGCATATTGTCGAACATTGGGGTCTTGTTAGATCTTCTCCTTGGGGAAACATGTTTGTTGACACCGTCCAAATACCAAGATCTGATATCACGTGTTGGGATCCCTTTGGATGGCAAGTCGACACTAAAGGGGTGGTGGTAAATAGTGTTTATCAAATAATAAAATCTCTCTAAAAATTCTTACTAAGTTATTAATTAAAGTTACCTAATTAGAACTTAATCAACAATATATCTTGCAAGAATAGAATTATGCACATAGGAATACAAACCCAAGTATGCAAATACCAAGATACCAAGATCTGATATCACATGTTGGGATCCCTTTGGATGGCAAGTCGACACTAGAGGGGTGGTGGTAAATAGTGTTTATCAAATAATAAAATCTCTCTAAAAATTCTTACTAAGTTATTAATTAAAGTTACCTAATTAGAACTTAATCAACAATATATCTTGCAAGAATAGAATTATGCACATAGGAATACAAACCCAAGTATGCAAGATAAAAATAACGACATTGATAAAGAGTACAAACTAGACAAGACAATCACAAACCTACAGATTTATCTTGGTGCAGACATCCCGTGTCCTACATCCAGATTCATGTCCATCTCAGGACAAATCCACTATTTCTCGAATAGTTATAACACGTCCACGTCACCACAAGCCGGTGAATAGACCAACACGTCTCCTCGAGACCACACATCACCTCTGGAGAGCACATCTCCAATTAGAGCAATACAACACCTTTTCTTTTGGGGTCAATACCTCCTTCTAGAGGTTTACACTTTGAAGCACAAATAATACAACTCCCTAAGCCTTGAAAATGAAGTGCATTGTGTTTGATGTGTGGCTAGGGTTTAAGATTTCTACTCTATAATAATTTGTCTTTGGAAGAGTAGAAGATAAGCTTAAAAAATTGAGAAATAAATCAAGAGCTATGGATGGATTTGGGCTTTCTTCTTCTTCTTTTATCTGGAATTGTTAAAATATCTGAGGTCATCCACATATATGGTGGGGAAAACTGCTCAAGAAAACCCCCCCAAAAGCCACTCACAACGGGCAAAAAAGGCTCGAAATATGACCGTTATAAGCTAGCTGTCACTCAATGATAAACTAGTGTTCACCACTGGTCGACTAGTAGCTCACTGGTAGACTACTAGGGCAACACTGGTTGACTCCCTGTAATATCCAGAGTGCATTGTTAGTTTATGTCATGTGCCAGTTGATTAGTGTACATGAGCTAGTCGACAAGACTAGACTAGTCTAAATCTAGTTGACTAGCCCTAGTACTACAGTTGATTAGTCTTACAACCAAACATGGGCTTGAATCTAGATAAGTTTCTGGTCGACTAGGGGTCCTATTGGTCGACTAATATATACAGAAAACTATTGTTTGGCTATGAATCTAGATTTTTATGCATCAATAAAATCTATAATAAATCATATGGTTCATGTGTGTGACATCTTCAAGGCATATGAATTCTAATGATAAGAATAAAAATTATAACACATATAAAATACTCTTCAAATTGTAGCATGTTCTTCGTCTTCTTGTCATTGAATTTTTTTCTCTACAATTTATTGCCTTGGAGTCACACCATCATCATTTGCCAAGCTTGATATGAGATTATAATCATCTATACTTGAGCAATCTTGAGGAGATCATTTGGTCTAATTTATCATTTTACACTTAATGAAATTCATTAGACTACTAAATAATGTCTGTACATCATCAAAGCATGTATTGGGCTATCCAATACTCAACACACAACACATGCTTAAATAATTAAAAAATAAATAAATAATAAAAGGAAACTCTAGAAACATATAAGTTTACATGCCCAACACTTGCCACTTATTAAATAAACTAAATAAGCTTAAAATGACTAAAACTAAGACTCTTCTTTGTTGAATCTTTGACATAGCTTAATCTTTCTATGCTCTAAAGTAAATGTAGTTCTTGATGAACCTTTGTCCTTCATCAAACCTTTTTTGATCTTGAGCTTTGAAGAAGTACAAAAATAAATAAAAAAGCTCGAAGGAACACATTAGAGAGAGAGAGAGAGATGCAAAGGCATGGGTAAACTAGCTAGAGAGAGAGAGAGAGAGAGGAGAGAGAGAGAGAGAGAGGCAAAGGCATGGGTAAACTAGCTAAAAATAAACTTAAAACCTACTGGTTGGTCAAATGGATTAATAGGAATCGCACACTCATGTGCTCTGGTTCAAAATTAACATCTTGCTTTATCTCAGGTTCAAGCTCAATCTCCGGTTTAGACTCGATTTTAGACGTAGGCTCGATACTACACTCAGAGTCGGGTTTAGGCTCGATCTCAAATTTAGGCCTCAGGTTCAGATTCAGGATCTGACTTGACCTGTTACTAGTCCTAAGTCGGGCTCATGCTTGGGCTTTAAATTTAACTCAAGCGATGTCCTCTTGAGTTGATAACTTGTAATTTGCCTTTTTGTGCAGGTGTCATGTAGCCGGGAGATCCACTGCTCAATTCTCGCGTCTTCGTTGCTGTTTCAGACGGGTTTCAGGTGCGTGTCATTGTCTTATCTCCAAAGTTGAATGAACTGCAGTTCATTTTCAGCTGCATGTCTTCTCTCCAGAGATATATTTCTTGAGGGAAAAATGGCGCAATGTGAAGTGGAAGAAAAATTGCGATGAGGTTAAAGATTGATGACGATGATTAGAGGAATTTTAGAGAAGTTATAATTAATGGGAACGTCTTTTCTCGGGTGGCATCCTCTCCCCCTCCCTCGTTAGAGGCGAGGATTGAGACACATCGCGTGCTTTAAAATGCTTTCCGACGTATATAAAAAACGGGACCAATGGTATTATATTCTAGTTTCCGTATATCGCTAAGTAGAGCTGTTAACCTCATCTTGAGTAGCATATGATGTAATCTACAAAACCCTAGATGTAGAGGATCCGCGGGTAGAATATGATGTCCATTTCAATTAGAGATGAGCGATTCTAGGGAGTTCGTTCGAATTGATAGAAAACGATGTTGGAAAGAAAATAGGCGACTCGAAGCTTATCCCATTTCTATCATTTTATGCTGCTTATTTGTGCGCTGTCTTACGTTAGATGGTCGATGAGAGACCATTCTCGAAAATAAATAGTTGGAAAGAAATTGTGCAATGCCATCTTAAATTAAGTATCGTAGATGATCATGGATAAGGTAACAGTTAAGTCACGTCGAAGGCCTCAGAATTTGATTTTATATCGTTACTAGAAAAAACCCCGTGCACACGTGCACGGCAAAAATCAGACGGAGGACCCAAAAAGATCCGATTGGAGCGAAGGGGAGAAAGCGGAAAAGGGATTGTGGGGGGGGGGGGGGGGGGGGGGGGGGGGGGGTCAAAAGTGCAAAACAGCAAAAGCGAGGGTTATTTTTAAAAGAGGTGTAAAAGGGCAGTATTCCGCGTAATTAGGGATTTGTAGGTGGTTCTTTCTGTAAAAAAACCAACAAAAAACAAAAAAAACCCAAGGATGGTGATGTTTGTCCTAGTAGGACAAACATCACATCAAACCTTGTGTTTTAATATAAGGACTAGTTATAACCCGTGCCCGCGGGCACGGTGCATTTAAGATTTTTTCTGCGAAATCTTTGTCCCCAAAAAATATTTCTACAGCCAAAATTTAATAGAACAACAAATTAGCGTAAAAAAATTTAGATGCATGACCGCATTCGGCAAGAAACAATAAATTCGGTACTCCTTTGGCGCATAACAACAAATTAGCGTATAAAAATTAGCGGGGCGCCTTCGGCGCGGGCGCCTTCGGCGCGGGCGCCTTCGGCGCGGGCGCCTTCGGCGCGGGCGCCTTCGGCGCTGGGCGCCTTCGGCGCGGGCGCCTTCGGCGCGGGCGCCTTCGGCGCGGATAGGTTGGTTAGGCCTCTGCTTGACGCCCAAAAAACTCAGCCTTCTGCTTGACGCCCAAAAAACTACGCCCGCCTCTTTGAATGCACATTCGATGTATTTTTTTTTGGGTTTCAATTTTTTGAGGTTAGCCAAAATAAGCTCAGCCGATATAAAGTTCTCTTTTGCATACTTGTAATTTAAGTTGCATTTTTTTTGGGTTTCATTTTGTGTGTGTTTTTTTGGATCTCATTTTTTTGGTTCATTTTTGAATGAAGAGTATTAAGTGCTGATGATGCCAATTTCAAAAAAGAAAAGCTTTTGTATTCTCCCAAAAAAATTTCCCCCAACCCAAAAAATTTTCCCCCCAAAACTTGATGTGACATTGCCACATAGGACAAAGTTCAAAAACAGCTCTCAATTGTAATATAGACTAGTCATAACCCGTGCCCGCGTGCACGGTTTATTTAAGATTTTTCTCTTGCGAAATCTTTGTTCCCCGAATTTTTTTAAAGCCAAAATTTAAAAGAAAAACAAATTAGCTTACAATATTTAGCGGGCACAGGCGCCTTCGGCGTGGGTGCCTTTGGTGCGGAACAACAAATTCAGCGCTGTGCGCCTTCGACACAGGACACCAAATTCAACGTGGGTGCCTTCGGCGCAGAACAACAATTTGACGTAAAACAACAATTTCTACGCAGATGCCTTAGACGCGGAACAACAAATCAACGTTAAAAAATGGCGCGGGCTCCTTCGGCGCGGAACAACAAATTCAGCGCATGCGCCTTCGACACAGAACACCAAATTCGACGTGGGTGCCTTCGGCGCAGAACAACAAATTCGACGTAAAACAACAATTTCGGCGCAGGTGCCTTAGGCGCGGAACAACAAATCAGCGTTGAAAAATTTTAGCGGGTGTCTTCGGCGCGGGCCCCTTCGGCGCGGGCCCCTTCGGCGCGGGCCCCTTCTTATACATATAACCATTGCCCGTGGGACACTGTTCATTAAAAAATGTTGGACCCACTAATTTTAAACAACATCAATAATTATTAGTTTCCCCTGAAATATCAGCAGATGGGATCGAAATTTTACAGGGTTTTGCAACGCGGATCAATGAGTTGGCAGCATCTCCCGCGTTCATTCTCCCACAGCTCGCGTTCATTCCCAAGATGAGATTGTGTGTGTGCACAACATTTTTTTTCATAACTAATATTAAAAGGCTATTCCTAATTTCAATGTTATTGTGTATTCCCAACAAATTTCTCTTCAACCCAAAAATTTCCCTCCAAAACTTGATGTGACATTGCCACATAGGACAAATTCAAAATCTGCCCTCAATTGTAATATAGACTAGTCATAACCCGTGCCCGTGGGCACGGTGCATTTAAGATTTTTTTCCGTAAAAACTTTGTCCCCCAAAAAATATTTCTACAGCCAAAATTTAAAAGAACAAAAAATTAGCGTAAAAAAATTTAGAGGCACGACCGCCTTCGGCAAGAAACAATAAATTCGGTGCTCCTTCGGCGCAGAATAACAAATTAGCGTATGTGCCCGCCTTCGGCAAGAAACAATAAATTCGGTGCTCCTTCGGCGCAGAATAACAAATTAGCGTACGTGCCCGCCTTCAGCAAGAAACAATAAATTCGGTGCTCCTTCGGCGCAGAACAACAAATTAGCGTATAAAAATTTAGCGGGCGCCTTCGGCGCGGGCGCCTTCGGCGCGGGCGCCTTCGGCGCGGATAGGTTGGTTAGACCTCTGCTTGACGCCCAAAAAACTCAGCCCGCCTATTTGAACGCACATTCCCTGTATTTTTTTTTGGGTTTCAATTTTTTTGGGGTCAGCCGAAATAAGCTCAGCCGATATAAAGTTCTCTTTTGCATACTTGTAATTTAAGTTGCATATTTTTTGGGTTTCATTTTGTGTGTGTGTTTTTTGGGTCTCATTTTTTTGGTCATTTTTGAATGAAGAGTATTAAATGCTGATGGTGCCAATTTCAAAAAAGAAAAGCTTTTGTATTTTCCCAACAAATTTTCCCCCAACCCAAAAAATTTTCCCTCCAAAACTTGATGTGACATTGCCACATAGGACAAAGTTCAAAAACAGCCCTCAATTGTAATATAGATTTACCACACAGACCAATCTTGGCCGTCCCTTTTGCCTCACAGAATCTGAAGGCAAAGAGGATGAGACCGTCGAGCTTGCAGAACGAAATGGGCCCCACAAAGCCATCCGCCTTCGGGGGGCGGTGCCTTGAAGGCCACCCACATCTTGGCATCCGATTAAAAAGTCTCTCGTAATTTGACGGAAACTTATCGGCGCCGTTAAACCGTGTCCATGTTTCACAGCGTGATCGCCCTTGCACCTCCACGTGGCTCCGGACTCCTGGAAGGCGGCCACCGACGGAAAGATATTTCTAGCGTGAGGTGCGGGCACCTCATTGACGTTGACGGGCACATTGACTGGCTCCGTTAGCGGGTCCCACCAACGGTGTCCTTGTTTGGTCAATTAAATATTGAATATTGAAGGCAGCGGTGTTGGCTTTTTTCTGATTCTATTTGGTAATTGACAGCGCTTTCCAGAAGCACACTTGTGTTCTTATCCAATTTTCTACATTTTAGATCATTTCTTGTAACTGCGAGAATTTTTTTTCGAGCTCACTATAGGATCGTAATCGGAGGTAATCTCATGCACGACCGTTTATTTTTCTTGCTCGATACGAATATGTACTCATTTCACCGTTGATTTTAGCATTTTCTGTTCAGATTTTGGTTAATTCGTGGGGATTCTTTGTCGATTAGATTGATATATTGATTGAATTTAGATTTCAGAAATTTTTCTTCCACCTTCAATCTGTTTACTTGTTTGAGTGACTTTAAACGTGTTGTTTACGGCAAAAAAATTTTATTTTGGTTTTTATTCTTGCTTTCGGTCAGTTTTATGTAATTTTATCTCTGTTTTTTTGTTTGTATTCCATGATTTTTGATAGGGAAAAGAATTGCCTTTTCTGATATGTTAGTCGTTTTTTAAATATAGGAATTTGAGTCTGATTTTTAAAGTCGATGTTGCAAACGTGCAGAATTATATAAAGCTGTAAAAATGCCTTGCTTGTTTTATTCGTTTCATTGTTTTATTAATTTCTCTTTAATCCACCATCTGTTGTTACTTTATTATACCGTGTTATCTCTCACCTTTACGTCTGTATTGTAGTTTAAGTATTTCTGAAGGCTATAAGATCGAAATATAAGTTCACTTCTTCCCCTTAAATGAATCATATTTATGTTCATAATTCTACTTTGATACTATTTCAAATTTACTCCTTCGCTAGCAGCACAGTGAGCACACCCACACCCACACCTCCCATTTTTTTCGTCTATCTGAACCATTCATTTTTGATCTTCATGTTATAAAAATTCAAACATCCAATTTTCGATTGCATTCAAGGAGTTTTATTCATTCATCCGTTTGCCGCAAATTTAACGGGTTCGTAGTAATGTAACTTTTTGTAATGGTTGGATGAATAATCAAAACCATTTGGGTTCACTTGAAAATTGATAGTTTGGTGTTTTAAAACTTGAAGATCAATATGTACAGTACTGGTAATCTAAAAAGGGGTTAGGGTTGCATGAGCTAGCCAATGAGGAAATTTTTTAAAGGAGCAACTTTCCTTCCTGGCTAGGTGATACCCATATGTATCTATATAATTTTAAAAATTTTTGTATTTTATGTTCAAACTCGATTTCTTAAAGATCTTAGTAGATTACTAGGCTTAGGTTTTGATATATTTCTATGAGGGCACAATATCATTGTTTATGTATTTAGTAATCTTTAAGTATTGATTTGTCTTCCTTAATTTGAATTATTATTTTTTAAAATTTTAATCAAAACTAAAATACTTGAACACGAAGAAGTGGAGGGCGTATGGTCCTAAACTAATTTTCTTTTTCAGAGTACTTGTATATTATTTCTATTACCTCTGTTCTCTCTTATTCCTGTGCTGTCTTCTTATTTCCACAATATAGCACAAAATTTCTGTCTTCCAGTTGTATGGTTGTTTATACTTATTATTTGATGTAATGCGCCTAATTTTTCTGCTTTTAATTAAGTAAATGTGTGCTGTTGTTAACTTTATTAAATGCAGAATGATGGCACAACACCTGAATGAAGAGCTGGAATACATAGTAGAAGACTACTTTGACATGTCGGACTTTGATGATGACGAATTTGGAGTGAGCCAGCATCAGAGAGAAGCTGCTGAGGGCTCTGACTTTGAAGGAGATGTCTCCGATGTATGATACGTCTTGTGTTATCTTGGCATAAATCCGCCTCTTCTTAAATTTGTTGATTAAGATCATTCTTGCTTTTAGGTCAAGCAAAAGAACGACACTTCAGCATATGACTTCCGAAATGGAAAAGATATTCAAGGGATACCTTGGGAGAGGCTGAATTATAGTAGAGACACGTATCGTGAGATGAGGCTGAAGCAGTACAAGAACTACGAGAACCTCTCTAGATCCCGGGATGCTATGGAGAAGGTGAGAAGAATTCTCAATCAATAGTTTATCTTTCTGTAAAATGGAATGAATATGAGACTATCTACGCCATTGTTGTCTTGCTTTGTAATCAAGTGTTGGCCTCATGCTATGGCTTACTTCTTTATGGTGTTGCCCACATATCAAAATGAAACCCCCCCCCCCCCCCCCCCCCCAAGTAAGTCATTCGAGCACAAACCAGCAGACAACCCGTGCCACCTGAAGCATGGATATGGTCAATTGGACACAGTTTGATTTGATACATACGTCATCAATTTTTTTTATAGAAATAGAACATGGGTAAATGACATCCATAAGGTTTAGCCTGAAGAGTATTTTACCCGCTTGACGTTAAATTTGTAGAACTTAAATACCCTTCCTTCGTTAGAGCACTAACAAAAAATATTTTATTGAAGATTCTTCCCGTTTTATCCTTTTAGCGTGTTTTCTTCTACCTACATCTTCTATTATATTGTTCTTTTTTCCTTAGCTTTCTCTTTAACCTAAAAATCAAACAAACCTAAACTTTTTCATTTTGTTGTGGGAGAGTTAATCATGACATCAATTATTGTCCCTACTCCATTGCCAATTTGGGATCAATGGAGATCGTAGGAGCATGAGATAAGATGATTGTTCTTTGGATGTATCTTTGTGGGCCGTCGTTGCTGTGGAGAGAGAGGTGGGGGCTAAGAGTGTGTCGAGGGTGGTTGGTAGTTATTGAAACTGGGCAAGATGCAGAGGAATAGGTTAGAAACTAGGGCAGGTTCTAACTCACAACCTAACTAAGGTGCATGTAGGGTGCAACCCACTAGAGCATGTCTAGTCTTCTTTTTTTCTGTTTTGACTTCCTTCTTAGAAATGATAACTATTAAACTCATTTCCTTACAGTCTAATTCTCGTGCTCTCTCGTCTTAATTCTAAATCTCCTCTCTTGCATCACCTGTACCTTCAACTTCATCCTCTTACTCTTTTACAAATCTTCAACCCAATAGCGACAACTAACACATCACTATTGAACTGCTCTCTCTACCATGTTCAAATCATTGATTAGAGTTGGCTTCTCAAAGACCCAACTCCCAATCCATGCCCAACTCATCCATAACTTGCTTTTTGAAGACCCATCTGTCTTTTGCACCTTCAATATGATTTCCCCCCGAAATTCAGTTTATTAATTCTTGGGAGCATTTGGAAAAAATTGTGAATTTATCACGAAGGTGAAAAAATTGGGCTTCTGTTTGCCTAGAAAGGACCAATCAAAATTGGGTTTAGGTGCAACCAAACCAAAAAAAATAGTAACAATTAAGCTTTTTTCAAGCAGCATCAGACAAGTTCATGGTGGAAAAGGATTTTAAAGGATAAAAATTATAGTACGTTTTTGAAAACATTAGATTTTGTAATTATTTGTTGAGGAGGGTTGATGGCCATGACGAGGTTGAGGGATGAATTGGGTTTTGCATCTTATCAACTGTGACGAAGACTCTCAATTTTGGTTTTTTTTGTATAAAGATGAGGATCCTCAAGTTTGAAGTTCTATATCAATGTGATTGTATTTTGAGGCAACTGATGGTGATAGAGTGATGCAATAGCGATGGAGGGAGGGGCAGGGAGCCTTCATGATCATCGTTCAGATTTGAAGATGAAAAAGTTCTTGAAGAGGGTAGATGGTAGAAACATATAGGTAGAGGATGCCACTGGTTTGGATGGTGAAATTAAAAGAATTTTTAATTTAATAATTTATTTTACTTCAACTCTTTTATGGTGAAAGGTGGCTAACTGCTCAAAACGTAATATTGAAGATGTAAATCTCTTTTTGGGCTAAACGTTAAGGGGGTTTCAGCATTCACCCAAAAAGGATATTAGTCAGAAATGGAACAACCAAATATAGTTAGTCCTAAAATTGTCCCTTTATCCTATACGAATGTCAAGGACATGCCAGCAAAACATTTTTTATACATTTTTTTAGATATAATGAGTGCACATAATAAACTATATTAACCATTATTCTTAAATACCGAACATATATAATTCTTATAAAGAAAACGTAGATACTTGCATATCTCACAAATCAAATTCATATATTAGGTAGGTGCATTGTGATTTGAAGAATTTTGCAAGAGGTAACAACAGGAATTGTTCCGGAGTTCCAACCGTAGACCACAACATAAAATCAAGTAAAAGTAGACTTGTATCTATGTGCCTTCAGGAATTGCATGTGCAATATGTGCAACAAATGATGGATTCCCAGGCACTGCAAATCTACAAAGTAGTAACCTATTTAATCCATAGATCTAGAGATGCATGGAAGCTTTTTTTAGTTAGTTAGTGATGTTACCTAAAAGTCAATTTGATAAGAATTTGTGATTTTAGTTGTATTTTTATTTTATTGAGTCTCTTAGTTTATTTTGAGTCTTTTAAGGGGTTTGATTCTTTTGGGTGAGTTTAGTCCCATATTGAATGGGTTAGGAGAAGTGTTGGGTTGTAAGGCTATATAAAGGCCAAGACCAATAGACTTGTTATTTTAATCAATGAAAAGAGAAATTTCTCCAAAACCTGTGAAAGGTTCTACTCTACTCGGTGTGAAGCCTCGAAAACCCTTGGTGTGAAGCCAAGAAATCCCCAATTATCTAGTTCTTCCCAAATCCTTCTCCAAATCCTTAGATCCAATTATGTCATGCATCAACTTGGTATCAGAGCCGAATGATTCCTTTCTTTTCTGAAAATCTTCCTCCAATTTTCCCAAAAAAATTCAAAACACAAACCCTACTTCCTAGCCGCCGTTTTCATGCATCAATATATATATATATATATATATATATATATATATATAACCTACCCTAACCTTTCCCTGCAAAAAACCCCACCCATCGCCCTCCTTTATTCGCTTCTCCCTCTTCGATCTGTCTTTTAAAAAAAACATAAATAGATTTTTTTCCTTCAATTTTTGATTTCGATCTCCTCTGTGAAGCCCGCACGCCGCCTCTTTCTTGTCCCTCTCTCATCGATCTGCCTTATCAAACAAAAAAGAAAAAATAAAAAAGAAATCTGAGAGAGAAGAAGGTATGTACCTGAGCTACCTGCCACCTCGCCTTCGCAGTCCAAATCTTCTCTCGAGGGCTTCAACCGACCTGCTCTTCAGCCATCGCACACATTGAGAGTTAAGTTTTTTTTGCGATATTGTTGTTGTGCGCCGTGCTATAGATCGAACATCGACATCCTGCGATCGGATTTGTCTCCAGAACTGAGGGATTCCGGCCTTGGATTCCTGAAATTCTTCGGCCTTGGATTCCTGAAATTCTTTGGATTTGGTGAAATTGATCGGATATAGCTCTTCATTCGAAGGTTGTACCTTTGGTTGTTACCACCAACAACCTTTGTTCTCAGCTTCAACAACTCTCTTCAGCCTTGCTCCCAACTGGTGTTGATTCCTTCTTTCCACACGAAGTTTCTGCAACATGCATTACTCCCCTTAAACTTGACCTCTGCACTTTAGCCTGTCGTTCATCCAGAGAGCAAAAAGTAAGAAAATTGGAGGAAAGGGAGAGTGAGAAGGATGTGGAGAGAGAGGGAGAAACCGCTTACCTTGATGACCTCCCTTCTTCTCCCTCATCAGTAGCCGCTGGAGCCATTGGAGCTTCCTCCTCTTCCTCCTTCAAGAGCCCACTGTTTCTTATCTGACACCGCTGGAGCTGAAAACCCTTACCTTGCTGGCCGCCCTTCTTTTTTTTCCTTTGGAGTTTCTGCAATGTTTGTATTTTGAAGATTCTGGTTTCGTTTGAAGTCCAAATTCAGTGTCGTTCGTGTCAGTGGATAGCTGACTCAGCCAACTACACATATGTATTCTCTATACAAGAAGGTCAACTATCAATTATAGGATACTATGATGATTATATTGATGATTATTTCAAAGGATATTCTCTCCTAAAAGAAGCCGAGCTTCAGATGTTCAGACATGTACCAATCTTTTATGGGTTCAAAGATAAATATAGATATGATGATTGTGAGTATTATCTAGAATATTTCTTCTCATTTCAATTTTTCCAACGAAGCAAAATATACATGTGCATATCTCAAGTTAGGTGGAGAAACGTTATTTTGGTGTTTGGATCTTGTAGTTCCTTATCATCAATGGTCTATGTTCAGATACGCTCTTCGATATCGATATTCTTCCAAGCATCGGTATATTTCAGAGTCACCCAATCAATCTTCAAGCTCGAAAGTAAAAGTGCGGTTAGAAGAAGAGATAAGTGAGGGCAACAAACGAACTCTCCAAGCGATCGAGCAATTGGAGAGGGAACATAGTAAACTCAATCCAAAGCCCATAACAGAGATTGATCCAACACCTGAGACAGAGTGTGAGCCTGAACCTAAGCTGGAACCCGAGCTCGACTTAGAACCGAAGCCTGAAGTAAAGTCTGAGCCCAAGTTAAAGCCCGAGCCTGATTTGAAATCTGAGGCATTATTGGGGTCACAGCAAGAGCCCGAACTCGAACCCAAGCCCAAGCCAGAGTTAAGAGTCTAAACCTGAGATTGATCCTGAACCAGAGTCAGAAACGGAACCAGAGCTTGATCTTATGTCACATTTCGATCCTAAGCTAGAGCCTTATCACGCGCCATCAGTTAAGCATGCTCTAGAACTGCCGAAAGAAGCATTGTTGATTCCGATTGAGCACATTGAGTTTGTGATCCCAGATCATCCTTCCCTAATCAACAAACATGTGTTGAATGTTTTTCTATCTTTCATGGATTGGAAGAAATTATCAGAGGACGTGCTTCTACCAATCTTCATCATGATACACTTTAGAGTTCGTGAACGCGTCTTTTCCAACTACATAGGACTTATGATTTCTGTGCTGGTGTGCTACTTCTACCTACCTTCACCAGGAGGTGAAGTTCTCAAGCAGAAGAGAATGATACGGATCAGAATTTGTGATTTTAGTTGTATTTTTATTTTATTGAGTCTCTTAGTTTATTTGAGTCTTTTAAAAGTCTTGATTCTTTTGGGTTAGTTTAGTCCTAAATTGGATGTGTTAGGAGAAGTGTTGGATTGTAAGGCTATATAAAGGCAACTAGACTTGTTATTTTAATCAATGAATGAATCAATGAAAAGAGAAATTTCTCCCAAACATGTGAAAGGTTCCACTCTCCTCATTGGTGCGACGCCTCGAAAACCCTTGGTGTGAAGCCAAGAAATCCCCAATTGTCTAGTTCTTCCCAAATCCTTCTTCAACTCCCTAGATCCAATTACGTCCTGCATCACTATTACCATAATACAATATATTTTTGTTAGTCAGACCCTCTTAGTATTTTTCTCTAGAACTCAAAAGGTGCAATGATCTAGGTTGATCAAAAAGTTGAGCACTGTCCCTTTCAGAGTTGTATCATGTTATTTCAATCATTACGCTAGAAAGTGATGATCATAAACATATGTTTACTCATTTGGTTGTCCATAACGCTTAGTAATTGATTTTCTTTTGTTGTGTTAATTGGCTGCGCGAGCTTAAACTTTGTAACAAATGGGTTAGGTTTTTTGTAACAAATGGGTTAGGTTTTTTGTAACAAATGGGTTAGGTTTTTGATGCGATCCACTAGGATTTTGATGATAAAAGGGGTTTTATGGGGAAAGATGAGATTTTTATGGGAAAGTTGGGATTTTTAGGGTTTCGGAGGGAGAGATTGGGAAAAGACGGATTTTTATTCAAATAAACTGAAATAAAAGAGATAAGATTGTCCACAATTGGAGAGGAGACCGCTCTCCTAGCATTTCCTTCGAGATGAAAGCCTAGTGTTCGTGAACACCTAGTACAAAATTCTTTTCAATAATTAAGCATATCATCTCCTCCCTAGCCAGCCCTTATTATAACAAAGGGAAAAAAAATACAGAAATTAGAGATTTTATTATGAAAAAGCTTCTAATACTGAAAATTACAAAAAGACACTCCAAAGGTCTGAAAATTTCGAAAATGTACCTGATGGGCCTAAATGCAAAACCCATCAGTTTTCCTACCGGCTGATTGGATTTTCTTGTTTTCATTCAAGTTTACTTATCCATCATGGTCTAGGAGAACATTGTTTCCAGAGAGAATTGATGAGGTTGTGAACGTGGATGAGTGAATTATGCCAATCTTTTTTGGTGCTTTTTCTGAATTGTGCTCCGCAGCCCACACCTCTTTAGATGGGGAATGCATAGTTGAGGATGATTGTTAAATTGCCCCTCTAGGGTTGATAATGCGTGGAAATACTATACTCTTCAGTATCAACTTGTGTTTCCTGTTTCTTTTTAGTCGTGCTAGTTTTAATTGTAGCAGCTTGGATCATGGTGTGTGATTACCGCTTTTTATGCTTTCTAAAGGTCTTTGCTTTATAAACAGGAATGCAAGAAGGTTGAGACCGGAAGCACTTTCTATGAATTCCAATTCAACACTAGACTTGTGAAGTCCACGATTGTACATTTTCAGGTACTAATTTTCTCCATCATATTCTCAAATTTTTGGTAATTTGCCATTGAATAACAGGGATACCAGTGGTCATAATCTTGGTAGTTGTTAGGTCAGTAAGGAATATATTATTGTAATGATTTAAAAAGTAAAATAAACATAATGTGAATATAATTTACTTGAAGATCATATCTTTTTTCTCTGGTTGTTGTGGGATTCAATAGCTGACTGTTCTTGTTCACTTTATTTTCATCTGTAATTACTGACCATGGTGAGATAGATCATATACCTTTACATGTTAATTTCTTTATTATGTTGAGAAACTTTCTAATGAGATTATTATATAGTTCAACTAGTGAAAAATGAGAACAAAGTCTTTTTGCAGTCATTATTCCTCTCAGTCGGGAGCATCATATTTAATAGGATGCAAGGTTTATTTTCTGCTTAGAAATGCATGTTTTAGTGGGTTCATTGTTTTGTATATAGGTTAATTCTTAACGCCTGTTCGTAGTTTGTATTTATATTTACCATTTAAACATATACTTTGTTATTTGGTGAGGCTTAATAGTTTTGCAGGTTCTGACTACCTAATTGTTAATAAATTTATGGAAATGTAATCCGATACATAAGCTCTGTGACACATTAATGCAGCATTTACATCTACGGCATCGTCATTGACTTTAGAGGAGGTAAGGATTAAATTGTTAAGATCAGGTTGCTATTTGCTATTTGGTCTTCCTAGATAATGGTTGTCTTTCATTTACCAGAGTCTTGAGTGTGCTGAACATTACCACTTCGTATGTTTTATCATTCATTTGTTCAGTTGAATTTCAACTAGTATGTTTTATCATTCATTTGTTCTGTTGAATTTCAACTAATGTCCTTACATAAGCAGTTGTATATGCTATTATAGAATTGTTTTGATAGTAGTGGCCATACTGAGGTGAATATTGATGTGGTTTTCTCATTAATTTGCTCTTTACACACAGACATTTTATAGGATTACCATGTTGATGTGGTTTTCTCATTAATTTGCTCTTTACACACAGACATTTTATAGGATTACCATGTCATGACGCTTGGGTCTCTCTGTCTGTAATTCTTTTACCCTCAGTTTTGCAACCAAAATCATATTTATGGGTTCATGTTAAGTAACATGATTGCCATGGAAGTGGATTCTCTTCTTGAACGGCATTCTCAGTTTATTTGTTGTTGAAAATAGGCATGAACTAACCCTAAATTTTGAATTTACTCCAATGAATTCATTGGTCAAAGTTGCTAGCTAAGAATTTTAAGTGTTGTAGCATTTGGTATATCTTGCATTTGCATGATTTCAATTTGTCTTGGTTATTGGTGGTTAATTGACAATTTTCTTGTCTGTGGTGATGGACTGTCTACATCATATCCGTTTTTTCTTTTATTTATCCTTTTATTTTCATGTTATTTCCTCATCTCTGTCATTCCCTCCTCCCATTAAGTGGTGCTTCCCTCCTGGGTGTTTGCTCTCTTCATTTAACAATGGTATCCAGATCATGTAAGCTAGGATACTAGTTTGCATTCATACCTGATTAGGTTCTGGTAGAAGCTTGCAATTCTGATGTTAACATTAAGGAAATAATCACCGCTAAAGTTTTGTGAATGGCTTAATAGTTGTTTTTTCCCTTTTTAAAAGGAGCAAGTGACTCATTAGATAGGCCTTAAATCGCATGGGGAAATAATTGTCGTGTTCACTCCTTTTAATTTATTTTTCTGTATTTTAATGTGTTCATGCTATGTACCTCTGCTAACATAAGCTGCCTGCAGCTTGGCAACTTTTGGGGTAACTTCTGTATAAACATCGTTTGTGAATCTTCTTTAGTTTGTCAGCTTGTCAGATATCGTTCTTAACTACTCATGATATTTGGGAATGGGTTTCCACATAACATGTTTTGTCAGGCATTAAAGCAAGTGGAACTGCGTCCTGTGCAGCTGCGGGATAGGTGGACTCTCATAATATGGTATGATGGGACAATTTAAGTAGTTAACAGGCCTCTGTTTGAACAAGCGGAATGATTATTTGAGAGTTAGGGACGCCATTAAGTGGCTAACTGACACTTTCCTTTGCACATTTAGTGTGGTACCATTCTTTTTTTGTTTGATTGATCATGATGTTTTTATTTATTATTTAAGCATGTCACATATTTACATGTAATAGTGATATTGTTGTGTTTACTTGCTGCTCTTTTAATATCGAATTACTTTCTTTTACTTGTAATTTTGTCCGTATTACACGGATCTTTGACATCATCAGAATTTAATGTATCTTCTGTAGTCTTAAAATTTTCCGTTATGGTGGTTCTAGTTTAATTTAAATATGAATTCTCATGTTTCTTGATTAAAAAACCTAGTGTCTAACAGTTGGTTTTGTTTGTATGACGCACTTACTAAATAGTTGATGTGGATTCATGAGATCAAAACTATAATTCTGTTCCCGAGTGTGATAGCATGCCTACTGTGACAGCCGAATTGTTCTGATATGTCACCACTTAATTGTTTTGTCAGTTTCTGTGTTTAGAACTTTGGATAAATCATAATCACTGGGTTTCTGGTTATTTTATGTTAGTGGGGCATCACCAAGGCAGTGTTGTAGGGGGAGCAACTGCTTAGTATGATATATTGTATCTAATTAATTAAATTAGGAACCCATCATTCACAGGGAAAAAATATAAAGGTAATACCCTTCTCTTTACTGGACTATTTAGTAAGGTCATGAAATATTTCGACTTTTTTCTGTTATACATAATGGATGGATTTACATGGACCAATACACGATATACTTGTAGTATTTATGGGATCATTTCTTCTACTAGGAAGTATAGGAGTAGTATCATTTACAAATCTATTCCCCTGCTTGCGCCTCATAAAAAGAACTAACAGGTTGGTGAATCATAACCCTGATAATATTGATATAACATCATGCATGAACGGTTCTTCTATCTCGCACGATTGGGCTAAAATAAGGGATAAAAACAAGAAAAAAAAAGAGAATTGAACAGCCGTGCAGTCATCTTTTTTGCATTGCATACGGCTCTGCAATGGAATTTCCTTTTTCCTCCTTTCTATTCTATCGACGAAGAAAAAAAAGAGAATCCAGCCGATCCGGATCGTTGAATGATCCATTTACCACCCTTTCTTTCGTATTGTAGTGTAGGAGTTAAAAATACTATGATGGTTCTGTTGTTTTCTATATATATCTCGTCTGAGATTTAGCAATCCCAAAGTTTCTTTTTGATACGATTATATCTCGTCTGAGATTTAGCAATCCCAAAGTTTCTTTTTGATACGATTATATCAACTAAGGAAAAATGATCTTTTTTTTTTCATTTTCATACTATTTGGTTTGTAACATAAAAACCAAAAGGGGACTTATCGTGTGGAAGAAAAATGATTTGTAAAGCTGAAATGTATTCCTGACACAAAAGATCAAATCGGAAATAACCTTTGTTTCATACTACTATCTCGATACAAAATCTCGTGTTAGGCAAAACAATAATAGTTTGTTCATATCGAATTCGAAGTGCCATGCTATTATTACCTATTATATTATTCACATTTGATACAGCGAAGGTTTATTCTTCTTCTTTTTCAAATAAAAACTCATTGGCGCCAAGCGTGAAGGAATGCTAGACGTTTGGTAATTTCTCCTCCGACCAGAATGAAAGGTCCCATCAAAGCGGCTAATCCCATGCATATTGTATGTACATCAGGAGAAACAAATTGCATACTATCATAAGCGGCTATTCCTGGTATTACCCACCTGCCATGGGAGTTTATAAACAAATGAAGATCCTTGGTCTCATCTTCTACACTGAGATATCCCATGAGACCAACAAGTTGATTCAGGTCAAAAAGCTAGTTAATCATGTTTGCATAATTTTCACATTTCATGTGATTTTGAAATTAGGATTATCACAGACCTCTTTGATTAGACGGAAACATCTCTATCAATGAAGAATGTGCCAATTTTGCCCTGTTGGATTTCTTTTTTCTTTTCTATGGTTATGATTTTGTCGGCGTCCATGTGTGGTTACTCAAGGATTCACCAGTCTATTGTGGTATCATAAGTAGGTTAGAAGCATGATTTGATTTACTCAGGTATGTCCACCTTTTGGTTAATGTCATCACAGATTGAATTACCTGAATTTTTTTCGTTGAGGGTGCTGATAACATGTGCATTTCATTTCACACCTGATGATTTGCTTGGTAGTATCACGATTGATGGGAGCTCATGGTTGATTTTGTTTAGGACTAAAAATTCGAAGTCATAAATGGGGAAATGTAGCAGGGATGGATTGCTTGAAGTTAGTATGAAGCCATTTCATGGTGAAGCTTATATTCTTTATTTTCCATTCCCTTTTATTTCTCATTTACCCATCACTATCCTTTTCTATCTCCCTCTTTCCTTGCAGATGTCTAGGCAGCCTCTCTGCATGCTTTATGTTATCTATCTGCATACTTCATGTTATGGCCAAGTATATAGGACATTTGCATGAAAAGAATGTTTGTGAAACGTGGTGATGTTTTCTTGTTGCTCATCTTTCGATTGCTCTTATTTCATATAGATAAAAATTTATGGTTGCCTACAATGCATGGACACATATATGCCAACATGGACATGACATGCCAAATTAAAGGAAATTCTTTAAATAAATAAATATACTTCGACACTTTCCAGCCATGCACTTTGTGACACCCTACATGTAGGAGTTCTATATGAATCAATATAATTATATTTCAATTCCTTCTCTATGCCTTCCAAGGACAATCCTCAAATGGATCGAAAACTGATGGGTGATGACTGCGCCATGTTTTCATCTGTCACTTGGTAATTTTTGTTGTCATCCATCTTTTTATTATTTATTGTGTTCATTTTTTTCTCAGATCAATGTCATGTCTGAGTAACTCAAAATGTTGTTGGTGTGACATTTATAATCTTTCATCTCCCTCATCCTTTAATTGTGCTAGTATTCACACAATCATAACACTAGTTGAGGCATCTTTTTCGTTCTTGACTTCCGGTCATCGGTTAGAGGTGTGTTGTTTTGGCTGTTGTCGCTGTGAACTTGCATCTGTATCTGTCTTCATTTTCTGACACATACGTTTTAGTTATCCAACAATCAGATTTCGGGCATTTAAATGCTTACAGTGCCAATTGTGCTAGTTCTTCTCGTTGTGATCGTGTGCCCATCCTTGTCATGATGTTTGTCCTCTTCAAGCATTATACGTGTATTGTTTTATTTTTCACCAAAGGTCCTGTTATTGCATATGCCCTGAATTATAGATCATTTATAGCTCATAGCTTTGTGCCTAATTCTAGAATTGTGACCACAGGTTGCTCATGATTACTTGACTAAAATGAGAATCCGATCAAAACATAATAAAGCGAGTTCTAAATTGGGATTTAGGTAAAACCCAAAATGACATGAGATGAGTAAGTTTGTCTTCACTTTTGTTGTTGGAGTGTTACTATGGTTTAAGTGGGTATTGTGTTCAATCACCAATCGCCTGAGAGATATTTTGCTTGTTGAAAGTTGTACATGAATTGCTAATTGTTTCTGCCATTAAACCTATTTGATTGATGGACATTGGTGCGGTTAATAATGTTGGCTATAGTTATGATGCGAGAACCTCCTGAGGTAAGAGACCTCGAGGTGCTGCTTTCTGAAACATGCAGTTAGGGCTTTACCAGTTGTAATTAAATGCCTTGGAGAAAGAAAACTTTTATATCATCTTTCTGGTTCTTCATTGTGGACACTATGAACAATAGACACATGTACAGGTAATGGTAAGGGTGCGGATGCGAGTACGATACAAGCTACATCTGTAGGGGTATGTGTACATGGTTACTAGTAATATATATCTATGTACACCACAAACAAAAAAGATAAAAGGTGGCATTAAACAAAGTAAATTTGAATACAATTTAGATTAGTTCACTTTATTTTGTAGTTACATTTTCAAGTTGTCTTAAGCGCACACAGTCACATGATAACCCATGATATTACATGTATGCCACCACCACAAAAACTTACAAGCAGGACCTACAAACATAGGCGGAGCCAGGAATTGTTTCCACCCTGGGCTACCGACTAAATACAAAAGAAACGAGGGTTTGGTTTGGGATAAGTGATTTTGACAATTTGTGGGTAACAATAGGAAATTTATAAAGGATGTTAATGGAAATTTTACAAAAGAAACAAATTAATAAAGGATGTTAATGGAAATTTTAATTAAAGTTAGGTAACCATAGGAATTTTAAAGTCAGGTAACAATAGGAATTTTTAAAGTTAGGTACTAAAAGGAATTTTTTAAAGCAAAAGAAAAAGCTACTGTTTTTGTGCGCGAGGCGAGATTCGAAACAAAGACCACATGAATTGGAACCAAAGGCTCAACCAACCAGGCTACTTGCTGCTAATGTCATAGGCATTATAAGAGGTATTTTATAAAGTTACCCGGGCTATAGCCCACCTCAGCCCTAACATAGCTCCGCCCTTGCCTACAAATATAAGTGTATCCCCACAAAATATGAGAATAGAAGTAACTGATTTTTATTTACGATGTGTGTTCAACAAGCATTAAACAGCGTTCGACATCTATCGGAGAAGTGCACATGAAGTGTTGCTGTCTGGTTCGGTGTGTTGGTGTATGTGTGTGTTGTCGTCTTCTGTTCGAAGCTTTGGAAAATCTTGAATATTGACATAGTGAATTGCATACTTAGACGTCACTACGGACGAAATCAGATCTCTGTTAAAGCCCCTTCTGGTGGAGCAAAAGTCGGAGGGTGTCAAGGTTGAGATAAGAGTTTTATACTCGTAACTCAACTGCGGTCCTTTCTCTGGGTTCAATGTTGGACTTCTATGTAGTTTTTAAAAATTCGTTTTATGTCCTTGTTTGAAGGATTTTTTTGTTGTTGGATTTTTTAAAACATGTGTTAACATTTTGAACGTGTTGATTCACATTTCTATTCATGTGAAAACTCGTGTATGGAAAATTGGAGTATCAATCTTTTAGATTGGTTTGATTTTATTCTGCTTCTTTGAGGGCAATTTTGAAAGACAATTATGATTAATATCATTTACAGTTCCAGATGCTTAGTGGAGGCAGAGCGATGGAAATAACAAGTGTGTGTTTTGTTTATATGATTGGCAAGTTGGACATACGCAGGGTAATTGTAAACTGCTGGACGACATTATAGTCTTGTCCTTAAGTAGTTTTAATTAAAAATTTGATGTTGTCATGTACCATTCTTTTATGAAGTCAGTGTACATGAAGGGTATCCTGGATACCATTTGGGTATATTAAGATTTAATTCCGTAAGTTCATTGTAGCTGCTAACGAGATGTCTGACAAAACTAATTTTTCTGCAGCTGAGGAATCTCTTGTGCGCCACTTCAAAGCATGACGTTTACATGATGCAGAATTACTCGGTTATGCACTGGTCATCTCTAGCCCGGAGAGGAAAAGAAGTGCTGAATGTAGCTGGAAAAATAGTCCCTACTCAGGTTGAAATTGCTTTGTTTTGTTTGATACCATGTACAATCATAATGTCATCTTCATCCAAGTAGAAATGGAAAAAAAGGAACTCAAATGATTCTTGTTTGTTCTCCAGAAATGTCGTGGATCTACTACTCCACAGCCACTGTCAAGGGTACAAATCAGTACCTTGGTTGTGAAAGATAACTTGATGGTGGCGGGTGGTTTTCAAGGGGAGCTTGTTTGTAAGGTAAATTTAGGGTTTTCAAAGTTTTCTACTTGTTCATATCGATAACAGGCTTACTTGAGGTTATTCCTGATTTTGCCAGTATCTTAACAACGATGGAGTAGCCTTCTGTACGAAAGTATCAAATGACGAGAATTCCATCACTAATGCGGTGGATATTTATCAGACTCTGAGGTAAGAATTTATCCACGGTCACTCAAAAAGTAACCTGTGTGTTCTGTGACCTCGCATCTGACTAATTTTTCATTCAGTGGTTCACTCCAAGTGACAGCTGCTAACAATGATTGTTATGTGAGGATCTTTGATGCCAGTAACTTTGCTATGCTCAATCAGCTTTCATACTCTTGGTCTGTAAATGTGAGTATTGTGATACTGAGATTGATTACTCGTCGACTCTGCTATTTCGTTGACCTGATATTTTTACTGACTCGAGTGTTCACCACTGCTGGCAGAATACATCCGTTAGCCCAGATGGAAAGTTTCTTGCTGTCCTTGGGGACAGCACAGATTGTTTAATAGCGGATCCCAGTACAGGAAAAGTGAGTTTGTTTTTGGGTTCAAAAATTGTAAGTAAATCAAATGATATCGTTTTTCCTAAGCTTGTTCCGTGGACAACTGCAGACGATTGGCAACCTAAAGGGTCATTTGGACTATTCATTTTCATCGGCTTGGCACCCTGATGGAACCATACTGGCTACGGGGAATCAAGACACGACCTGCAGGTTGTGGGACATGAGGAAGCTCTCGGAGTCCCTGACCGTTCTCAAGGGGAGGATGGGAGCGATCCGTGGCATCAAGTTCTCGGCCGATGGGCGTTTCATGGCCATGGCAGAGCCTGCTGATTTTGTTCATGTATTTGATGTCGGTGCTGACTATGGCAGGGCTCAGGAGATTGACCTTTTTGGTGAGATTGCCGGCATATCGTTCAGTCCCGATGCCGAAGCTCTTTTTGTTGGGATAGCAGATCGTACTTATGGGAGCCTTTTGGAGTTCAGGAGAAGACACCAGTACCAATACGTGAACTCCTTTATTTGACCGGACTTGTTGCCTGTAAATTCAATGGCTATTCTTCTTGTCATCTGTTTGGACCTCGTTTGGGAATATAATATAAGGTTGTATATAGGAAGAAATCGGAATTGGAATCGGTTGCTGGCTGATCATTGCTTTCCAAGTGGATGGAAGGAAAAGTTTGGAGCTCAAGATACGGTTATTGTATTTGGTGGTGCGTTATGTGTGCAATGAGTTGATGTTTTCTTATGCAAAGTTATTGTCGGCGGTGTGTTGATTTTAACATACTCTGCATATATATCTTTGTTTTGCTCGGGAGTTCTTGCTCTTTCTACATGTTTTGGTACTAAATTTGTACTTTGAGTAGTTGGTTTCATGATTGCATATTTTCGTTATAAAGAATTACTACTGAAAATAGGCCAGGCAGTGTATCATATCATTATTTGGATTAAAATAAAATTTCCATTGTCATTGCAAATGAAGAGAATTAAGAGTAATGTTAATAACACCGCACTATTTTATGACACCACAAAGTCTTAATAAGTCTAATTATTTATGAATACACCGTGTCTGCACTATGTTTCGGCTCATCTTCTCCCCTTGCAGATGGCTTGACCACATGACGTCTACGAAGCCCGCGGTCGGGCTTCGAGCCAGGGCTCAGTGAAACGAGATGATCTTCATAATCACCTATGAAGCAAATGTAAAGAAGAGACAGAGGGAAGAGTGACGCATGGGCAGTGGCATTTGAATTTAAAAAATGTTCCTGATTTCTGAAATTAAAAGAAACCTGCTCTTGATCATACTCCATCTAAAACCCAAAAAATTCCTACTGACTTTCCGTTGGATTCAGTTACGGTTGGATTGCTGAATTTGGTGCTCCTGCCCTTGATCATACTCCCATCTGCTGGCATCTCCCTGTTTGTCAGCCGCATAAGCTCGTTGGCGCCTCTATGGTTCGCAAAATCAGATTTAACGACGAGCATAGAGCCAAATTTTCCCTTGCACTTTTTTTTGGATTAATGAAAGGGTTTTTGGCTTGTCAATTTGGGTGAAAATAGCTACTAATTATATTTGTTAAAAAACACAAATGCATGAATGTGAAAATAGTTAGTTTTGCTTTGTTTTCCCTCATTTTCCTTGGGTCAAGAGGAGGAAAAGTTGGAAGAAAAGTTTTACTATTTATTTTCCACTCTTTTCCTTCATTTTCTTTTTCTTTTCACTTTTCTTTTAAGCCAAACAATGGAAAATCATTTTCCTTCTTATTTTCCTTCTTTTTCTTTCCTTTTCCCACTAACCAAACACACCCGGTTGGATTGCTGAATTTGGTGCTCCTGCCCTTGATCATACTCTTATCTGCTGGCATCTCCCTGTTTGTCAGCTGCATAGGCTCGTTGGCGCCTCCATGGTTCGCAAAATCAAATCTAACGACGAGCGTAGAGCCAAATTTTTCCTTGCACTTTTTTTGGATTAATGAAAGGGCTTTTGGCTTGTCAATTTGGGTGATTATTTAAGATCAAATACATGCACAAATCACACCTAATGCAAGAGTGGGGGTATTCATAAATATTATTATTTGCAGGGTATTCATAAAGTGGTGCGGTGCAAATAACAGCACTCGAGAATTAATGTATATGCCATCGCGCACGCTTTTGACTTTGGTGTTTAGTGAAATTTCTCGTGATATTTAAACGTAGATATATGCCATAGGCCTTTTGATTTTAAAGTTTTCTAAACTGTAGTTGTTTTTAAATTGAAAGTGAAGGCTTGCAAACTGTAATTTCAAATCATTGAGCTCAGTTTTTTAAGTTGTAGTTTTGTTGATTTTAAGTACCATGTGAATACTAGAACGGAGGCACTTATTTTTACTTCTCGTTGTGGAGCTTTTATAAATATGTTATCCCATTAGATTATCTTAAATTGTAGTTTAGTCTAACTTTTAAGGTAGATAATCACAGTTTATGAAGGTTTACATCTTTAAGTTTTTGGAGTCGAGTGGTTGAACTTTAGAAAACTATGATTCAGAAAACTTGGAAAATGTTATATATACCGATCGGCCGCTGTATATAGGCCTTTTTAAAAAAAAAATTTGATAATCAAGTCACATACTCATGTCAAATTACATTCTCTTTCATCCATATTTTTGTTATTTTTAGCAAAACTACTAAATACATCTCAATATATGTGCGCCAAACATTAATCTTGCAGTAATTTTCAGTACTTCAAAAATAATTTACTAATTTCGATGACTACATCAATACAGAATTATGAATTCGCCACTAAATTAATATGATATCAATTAATTTTTTAAATCACGAAGAATCTGTTTGCTTTCAAATGAAACAAGAAGAAAGCAAAAACAAAAACCGGGAAAGAGAAAAGTTCGGCACGCGGTTTGGGCTGGTCGAACATCGTTTCCTTGCGCCACGTGTCATCCTTCCATTCGCAGCAGCACTTTGCGCTGTCCACGCCGAGGGACAGGGAAGTTTCTGACACTCCTCACTCACGTTATGCTTGCGCGACCCACTTATCGTGTATCGCGAGATTTCGCGATGTGACCACCAAAAGACTCCATTTCGACCGTCGGTCCGAAATCGGATGGCTAGAAGTAAAGCACCGTTTTTTCCGAGGAGTCGCGATTCGGTGCGCGTGGGGGGACCACTGCGAGTGCGTCCCATAAACGTCTGTTTTCAGGTTTAATTCGGAGTTTTGACTGGCTTTTTTTTGGTTTGATGAACCAAAAAACGTGGGTTAGGCTGCCGACATCCATAGATTCGCTCTGTTGGGAGTTAATTTTTGTCGGATTGTGTTGTGGGGGTGAAACGGCTTCTCTTGGTTCGAAACGGGAATCTTTGTTTGGAATCCTAAAATGGCACTGTTTATGGGCCCTACACATAATTTTTTATAGGGTTTTTTTAGATATATGTCCCCAAAAAATGGATTATTTTAAAAGAGTCCCTCAAATAATAGATTTTATCATGTGGTCCCCTAATTTAACTAAATCACTACAAAAGGGTCCCTAATTTTTTTTAAAAAAACCTCATTTTGTCTCTCTACCTCTTCTTCCTCCTCCGATGGGCTATGCGCGCGGCGGGCTTCGCCGGAGAAGGGGGGCTCGCCGGAGAAGGGGGGGCAAAAGCCCCATTTCGCCTGGGGGGCTGCCCCCTCTTCTCCGGCAAAGGGGGGCGACAGCCCCCTCTTTGCCCGTGAAAAGAGGGGGCTGCCACCCACTTCGCCGGAGAAGAGGGGGTGTAATGCTCGTATGGAAGAAATACCGTTAGCGTGTGGGGTGTAATGCTCGTATGGAAGAAATACCGTTAGCGTGTGTGTAAAGTAATTTTGTTGCGTGTATAGAAATTTCTTACATGTATGATTATAAGGTGGCTATGATATGATTTGTATATCTGAATGAATGTGTGTAGTGGGATAGTAAATTGATATTCTTGTTAGCATGTTATTATTGTTATAAGCGTGCTTAGCGTTTTCCGTTGGTGAGTGTTTATTGTAATTGGTATGTCCATGACATTTGGTGCTGCTGGGATAATTATTAAGGAATGACATTTGGTCCATGTCATGAGTTAGTTCTAGTTTATTGCTTAATGCATTGTACTTTTGCGCACCGTGTGAGTTGGGTTTGGACATCCTACTGGGTCACGTTGTGACGTGTCCCGTTGTTATTTTTTAGGTGTTGGATCTCGGAGTCAGAGTCCCAGTCGGTTGGATTTTGGTGTGAGGTGAGCGTGAGCGTGAGAGAGATTGGGTGTGATAATGTACTTGTGAGTCGGGTTATGTATTGTATATGAGATTTGTAATTGGTGTTGTAATTGAACAGTTTATATATATGTTATACCGGTGATTGTGTTGGTGGCTCCTTGGTATTGTTATGATGTCTGGAATCCTACAGGTACTATCCCAGCAGTGCGCAGTGGGCCTGTTTTCGTTGTGTTGGATGGTATGTTCCGCCGTAACCCTCGCTGATCAGGATATCCTGGGGAGCTGGGCGTTACAGGGGGCAGCCGCCCACTTCGCCGGAGAAGAGGGTGCTGCCGCCGCCTTCTCCGGCGAGCCTCCCCTCTACTCCGGTGAAGCCCGCCGCACGCGCAGCCCATCGGAGGAGGAATGAGAGGTGGAGGGGCAAAATGGGGATTTTTTAAAATTAGGGACTCTTTTGTAATAATTTAGTTAAATTAGGGGACCAAATGGTAAAAGCTATTATTTGGTGGACTCTTTTAAAATAACCCATTTTGGGGACTGTAACGACCCGCTCTCAGGGGCCAGTTACTTGTTTGATTTATTTGCAAGTCCCGCAGTTTACCAGTGAAATCAGCATAGCCACAACTCAGAGATGTACCAACAACACTCAAACCAACGTACCGACATTATTACAGTCCAAATTTAAAGTACAACAACAACCAGCACTCTCTCACCAGAATACATACAGGAAATACGGAAAGGAAATGCGGAAAGGAAATACATAGTACAACACACACACAAGCACAACAGCTAATACTCCGTGACCTCTGGGTCGTATGCGGACTCCTCGAACTCTGGTGCAACCTCCTCGATCAGGTCGTCGTCTGCCGGTGCCATAAATGGAACCGAAGGTAAGTCACAACAATTCTAAGTAAAGAAAAGGAGCAGTGCACAAGTATGTAGTGACCCTGTGATATGAGGAACAAACACTAGAGGGGGGGTGAATAGTGTTTTATAGAATCATAAGGAATTTACTCCAAATAAAACCCTAGTTAACCAACAAATGCGGAATACAATAAATGAACAACCACACAAGCAATAATGCAATGCAAACAAACAATCTACCCTGGTTCGGTGCCACCCAAGTCTCCCCGACTTGTTACCGGTGCCCTACTCCAGCAACAACCGGATACCCTCCGAATACTCTAGCAAACCGCTAGAGATTTCCTTTAGCCCACTTGCGAAAAACCTCCAACAAGTGCAATCGACCTACAATCGATGTCTGTGTATCCCACAACCCGGGAACACGCAAAAACCTTAGTCCCACAACTTGGGACTAAGCACACTCTCACAAACCGAGAGTAAAACGAAATCTTGACTCCCACAACTTGGGATCAAGCCAATCCTCTCACCACCGTGAGTATACAATAAATATGAAGTATAAAGAATGAAATATAAAACTTCTTACCACAAAATCCTATGCCTTGAGAAATACTTACCAATATGGGGCAAGAATGGATTTTGAGGAAGATGAGATCACCAAACCCTAGCTCCACCAAGATGAGCAGCAATAGATGGCTAGGGTGTAGATGGTGACTTGGATTCAAGCTCTTAGCTTGAGAAGCTCACAAGGAATGAGAATCTCTCTTGAGAAATTAGTGCTCAAAGAGTGGAAGAGAGATTCCTGTGAGATGAGAGAGCTTGGAATTGGAGTTGAATGGCTCTCTTCAAAGATGTGAAAATGTCTCTAATTTCAGCCTTGGATTATAGGTTTGAAGCACTCAAACTTATATAGACAAGAGAGAAAACGGTCACAAAAATCGTGGCATTAAATGCCCAACGGATCTATTTCTGAAGCTGCTTAATCGGTCTAAGAAGGATCATCAACCGACTAGATTGACAACTAGTCGGTCAGTGAACCTTCTTGGACCGACTAGATGGTTAACAGAGAAGATGGTGAAAATCTGGGTAAGAACTAGTCGGTCTAAGAAGGATCATCAACTGACTAGATTGACAACTAGTCGGTCAGTGAACCTTCTTGGACCGACTAGATTTGAAACTAGTCGGTTTAAGAAGGATCATCAACCGACTAGATTGTCATTTAATGCATTAACCATCCTTCTTGAACCAACTAACTGGTCGACAGTGCAAAGGTTGAATTAACAAGGAAAACTAGTCGGTCTGAGAAGAAACACCAACCGACTAGATCGTCATTTAGTCTGTCGGTGAGCCTTTTTGGACCGACTAATTGGTCAACAAATTGTCTTCAATTGATTAGGATAACTAGTCGGTCTGAGTAGGATTTCCAACCGACTAAATCGTCATCTAGTCGGTCGGTGAACCTTCTCGGACCGACTAATTGACCAACAGTGAATGAGCTGAGTTGAGCTAGGATATCTAGTCGGTTCAAGAAGGATTTCCAACCGATTAGATCGTCATCTAGTCGTTTGTTCTTCTACTTGAACCAACTAAGATGCATATGAAGCCAAGAAATGAAACGATAAGCTACGGGAAAGTTTCTAATGGCTTCTAAGGCAATCCTAGAGATAAGATATGAAAGTTATGAAGATTTCTAGGCAAGTACTACTCAAGACTTAACATTCTACTAAACCGAAGCTAGAAGACATAAAAGTAAACACGACAAACCGACTAGATGACTACAACGTCTACAACGTCTTCAAGGATCGGAGCCAAGGTTTACAACGTCTACAACGTCTACACGACAAACCAATTGGTATCAGAGCCAAGGTCAAAGCTATGACAAACAATGACTACAACGTCTTCAAGGATCGTCACGGATCGTCTTCGGTTATGGAAGGACAATCCTCTGTCAGGCCTCCTCATTTCAACGGTACCAACTATGGGTACTGGAAATGCCGGATGGAAACCTTCCTCCTGAGCGCTTCACTTTGGAGAGCCACATTGACAGAGTATGTCGAGCCTACCGAACAAGTTTTCGCGAAGTGGACTACCGAGGAGGTTGCCGCGGAGATAAGCAATGCCAAGGCGATGAATGCCTTGCAATGTGCGTTGGAGCCCGAAGACTTCAACAAGATATGCACATGTAAGAGTGCATATCAAGTATGGAACCAACTCCTCATCTTGCATGAAGGAACGAGCACGGTAAAAGATTCTAAACTCGTTGTCGTTAACAAAGAGTTTGAGTTGTTTCACATGGAACAGGGTGAAACTATAAAGGAATACTATGCGCGCTTCGTGGACATTTCCAACGAATTGGAAGCTCTTGGGAAGGTCTACACCCAAAAGGAGAAAGTCGCGAAGATTATTGACGGACTTCCCTCTTCTTGGGAAAAGCGTACCTTCGCCATCGAGGAAGGTAACGATATGAATAAATATACCGTTGTTCAATTAATGGGTACCTTGTTGTCTTACGAGGTACGCAAGGAAAGCAAGATCAAGATGAAGGAGAAGATGAAAGCGTACTTGAAGTAAGACGAGCCAAAGAAAACGGCGATTGCATACAAGGCCGCTCCATCTACCGATGATGAAGAATCGGAAGAAGAATTGGACATGGAAGCATTGGCCGATTTGGCAAAGAAGTTCAACCGATTCTTCCGACAAGGTAAGTTGAAAAGTAAATCAAAATTTATTTCGACTAATGCTTCTACTCCCGTGTGTTATAAATGCAACAAGCCAGGACATATCAAGCCGGATTGTCCTCTCTACAAACACAAGGAGAAGTGGAAAGCATCCAAGTACGACAAGTCGAGAAAGCACAAGAAAGGACTTGTCGGCACATTCACCGATTCCGAAGAGGACTCCTCAAGTGGTGAGTTGGATGATGAACGTGTGGAGAATGCACACACGTGCTTCATGGGAAAAGAGGATCGTGATCAAGACACTTCCTCCGATGAAAGCGAGGATGGAAGCGAGGATGAAAGCGATGAGGTAACGAACGATGAACTTAAAATAGCCAACGAACAACTTTGGAATAAGTTTTCTAATTTGGCTACTAGATTTATTAAGACTAAGAATGAACTAGATAGTCTTAAAACCTCGCCTAAACCCATCATCGTCAACAACGACACCGTTGTTGAAGGGTTGAGAATTGAGATTGATCATCTCAAATCTCAACTCGAGCATGTTCATGTCGAGGATTCGGATGAACATGTGATAGCGGATTTGACGTCTCAAATCTCAACTTTGAGTATTGAGAATGAAAATCTCAAGTCACGTGTTTGTGCACTCGCATCGCAAGTGTCCACTTTGGATGCTTCCTTGCATTCTCTCACCGAGAAGCATGAGAGCACATTAGGCCGAATTCATGAATTCAACAAAGGTAAGGGCAAGTTGGATAATATCCTAAATGACTTACCTCCAGCCAATCATCACATTGGTTTGGGGTATAAGATGGGAGATTCGTCCAAATCGTCCGCTACCTTTGTTAGGCCATCTTCCGATGCTTCTACTAGTGGAAGTAAACACTTCATGGGTAGTTCTTCTACCAATGATGCTTCCGCTAGGAACACACCCCCATTTGGAAAGAAACCCACTTTGGGTGGACCTCCAAAGAAGGGTCATGCTTTCATGTATACCATGCCACGTAGGAACACAAATCCTACCCCACATGTTAGCACATATGCCGATTTCTATGCTCCGCATCCACAAGCACGTGCACACCATGTGAGACACACTCATGCACGTGTTCCTCCACATTCATATGTTCATCCTCATTCTCATATGAATAATTATCATCATGCACCATTGCATCGTATGCCATATGCTTATCCACAACATGCATCACATAGAAATCAACAACGTATGCATGTTCCCAATAGGATTAGGACTCCCAAGACATACACCATTTGGGGTCCGAAGAACACAAGCATGCATAATAAGAAATTGTATGTGAAATCGTTTATTAATGATGTTATTTTGAATGATGATTATGTTGGGAAATCAAGTTCCTCTTGGACTTGGTTTCCGAAGGGTTAGTTTCCTTTGACCCTTCATTGCTTGGTACCATAAGTTTAATTTCATTTTTATGGGTACCAAAGCAATTGTGGTAAGAATGTGTTACATTTAATTTGAATTTAGTTCGCTAAATTTATTGCCTAACCCATAGGATCCAAAGAGATTTTTGGATACCAAAATGATATTCTCTAGGTTAAATCCACCGTGGGATACCAACCCTACCAACTCCTTGATTCGTAAGGATTTTCATTCAAATGGAGTTGATGGTGCTTAAGTGATGCACCAAAGTAGGGGGAGCTTAATGTTGTAAGTATGTTCATACTTTTGATTCTCATTGGTATCCATTGGTAGAATATATTACAATTGGTCTCATTTTGTTTCAATTTGAATACTAGTATGCTAGATTAGTATATGCCATATGTTCTTGCATGCTACATTTGGCATTCTCATTGGATTTATGTCTCTGATATTGATTTCGTCGTTCGACGATTTTATGGATTAAATAGAATTCTTTCTATGGAAACATAGAATTGTTTTCCATGCATTCTATTGATTTTGGAGAGTATGTTCTAAAACTCAATACGTAAAAGTGATTTGAGTTTTGATGATTTCGGATTTCGATTTTTGCCTATGGTTTGATGATTTCATATTTCGATTTTCGCCTATGGCTTGGTGATTTCGTTTTCCGATTTTCGCCGATGGTTTTATGATTTCGGTTTTCGATTTTCGACTTTGGTCTCATTTGCACGCTTTGCTTTTATTCGGTATTTTACATTTGATATTTTGCATTGATGTCTTTTTGACCTTGGTCGTATTCTTCGACTCCCTTGAGTTATTTTTAGCCATTGGTTTTGTCATTGATCTCCTCCCGCTCTTTTTGCTAATGCCAAAGGGGGAGAGATATAATAATGACAATGTGCTAATTAATAATTCAAAGGAATTTACCATGAATCTAATTTGATGTGTTAGATTCAGGGGGAGTGAGATATAAAAATGGATTTAGATCCTATATGTCAATAATAGGATTCATATTTTATATTTCCCTCGCTGCTTGATGCATATGAATATTATTGAATATGGAACTAACGTGTCATCAATGCAGGGGGAGTAAGTAAATTTCAATTGAATCATTATTATTTCTTATTATTTATGTTGGTTTGTCATCACCAAAAAGGGGGAGAATGTTGTGTATTGATTCCCCGGATTTGGTTTTGGATGATGAGCAAACATAAATAACGTATACTAACTATTTGTGAGCGCAGTTACGGAGATCGTCGCCAAATTACTACGAACATCTAAAGTGACGTCTCAAGACTTCTCAATACGCATGATCGTGTGCATGGAGCTTCGTTGAAGCTCAAGGAGCAATATTGAAGTCAAGAAGAATGAAGATTGAAGCTATGAAGATGGCTTGTAAGGTTTATTTTATAGTCTTCTAGCTTCATAGATTAGAATGTTAAGCCTTGAGTAGGACTTACATTATAAACTTCATTTCTCTCATATCTTAGAGCTAGGATAATCTTAGAAGCCATTAGAAACTTTCCCGAAGTCTATCGCTTCTTCCCTCGGCTTCGAGTGCATGTTAGTTGGTTCAAGAAGAGTCATCAACCGACTAGATGACGATCTAGTCGGTCGGCAACTCTACATGAACCGACTAGTTTGCCTCTCTATTTTCAGCTCTTTCTATGACTACAGTTAGTCGGTCAAAGAAGAGTCACCGACCGACTAGATGACGATCTAGTCGGTTAGGAATCCTTCTTAGACCGACTAGTTGTGTACAGTCATTTTCCGCCTGAGCTACTGTTTCGAGTTAGTAGGTCAAAGAACGTTTGTCGACCGACTAGTTGAGAAACTAGTCGGTCAGCATTTGTTCTTAAACTGACTAAGTCAACTTGAAGTCGTCATATTCTTTTTCGACGTTAGTCGGTCAAAGAGCATTCACCGACCGACTAGTTGTGAAACTAGTCGGTCGGCAAGTCTTCTTAGACCGACTAATTGTCTTTGCTTGTACTTCGACTTCTTGGCTGTTCTTCCATTAGTCGGTCTACGTTGATTGATCGATCGACTAGTTGGGTTCAGAAAAGAGCCGTTGGGAACTTTTCCAACACGATTTTCCTTGCCTCTATAAATACAAACTTAATACGTTTGAGGCAAGGTTAGAGGTCCATTTTCCAAGCTATTTCAGACCTAAGAGAAGAGCTCTCCCAAGCTAATTCCAAGCTCTCTCTCCCTCACAAGAATCTCTCCCTTCACTCTTTGAGCAACTTCCTCAAGAGAGATTCTCTCCATTGTGAGCTTCTCAAGCCAAGAGCTTGATTCAAGTCATCATACTCCACCCTAGGCTTCCATTACTGGTCATCCTCTTGAAGCTAGGGTTTGGTGACATCCTCTTCCTCAAAATCCATCATTGCCCTAATTTGGTAAGTATACTCAAGGCATAGGATTTTGTAAGGTAAGAGTTTATTGTAATGCCCTACAAGCTACTGCACAAGTACTAGAGGGGGGGTGAATAGTACTTTAAAAATAACAAGGAGTATAATTCCTAATTATAATGCAAACAACTACCAAATCAATTTGCGGAAGCTTAAATTGAATGACAACAACAAAATTAACAATGCTAACAAGAGATGTTACTGGGTTCGGATCCACCCAAGTCTCCCCGACTTGTTCCCGGCGATCCTACGTCTCAACCACCCGGATCCCCTCCGGATACTTGAGTTAGAAACCCTAACTCAAGATTTCCACTATGAAATACTTGTGAAAATCCTCCACAAGTCAAATCATACAACATGTAATTTGTGACTCCCACAACCCGGGATCACAACCACACTCTCACAACCGAGAGTGAAACTTACAAATCAAATATGAAATGAAATAAGAAAACTTCTTACCTGTAACGCCCCGCTTCCCAAAACACGACGGAAGCGAGAGCGTTACTGGGCCCGCTTGAACTAGAGCGGTGAAACTCAAGTTCAATAAGCGTCTGTGGTAAAAACGCAGGAGAGGTCCTTACATGCTTTTCAGAAACAATAAAAATATTCATACATTACAAGCCAAATCCAGAATTATAAATGTTCGTACACGCAATACATCAACAAGCCACAGCTGGGCCAAAGTAAAGACGTACACTCAACAATAACTGAAAGCAAAACTAAAGTAAAGCAGCAACGGCAAAGTCCACTAGTCCTCCACAGGGAGAGACTCGGCGTCAACAGCGAACTCCTGACTCTCCAAGTCAGGTGTCTCGTAAGGAACTTCCTGGTACTGAAGCTCAGAATCTGACATACATCCAAAAACATGAATGTATGTCAGCAAGGGTCTGCAAGTACAGGTTAGAACCCAAGGCAAGAAATATACAAATTTATACTGCATTTAAGAGGCATCAATCATTTAAATGAGATAACGACGAAAGGATTAAACAAACTGATTATAAAATGAATTAAAGTAAAGACATCCTAACATGCAGTTCTAAGCAGTGTAGTACGTAAAATAAATCTTTTCTTGGTTTCATTAGCATGTCAATTCAACTGAGACAATAATTTCAAGTTGCAAGTTTCACGATGTTAGCATTGTCAATTCTACAATAGGGTTCTCGCCCTTAGGACGTGATGAGTGAGTCCTTCTTCTCACGGGGGCTTACCGTGATTGGCGCTAACCCACCGCCTACGGGTGGTGCCCTTGAAGAGAGTACTCGTTCATACGCCTAGCAGCCGCTCAACCCTTACCCCACCCAAGATTTGTGCTGGAACACGAGCCAGCCTAATTCACGAATTACAAGCACGAATTTGTCAACTTACATGACAGCACGAAAAATCACGATTTCGCCTTCGAGGCGCACGATCTCACGATGTCACTCTCTAATGACCAAGCAAGATGTTCTTTCAATTTAAGTCGTTAACGTTTCACCATTAATTTACAACATTCACAATAAATGAAAGAATGGCAAGCAGGTTGGTTTGATGAACATTTTGCAGAAAATGAATTTTCTTTGTTATCATTAAAAAAATTGACATATATCAGGCAAAAGACCAATTGAACGCCCAATTTCAAAAATACATTATAAATTGTATACTTGCCTGATTTTGGTGCCGTTGGGTCCGTCTTGATGGGTACTACGAAACGGTACTACTGGTTCTCTGTTTTGGTTAAAGAATTCATAGAATTAGATTTTCGTGAATAAACATATTACCGTAAAAATCTCAAAAATGGGTTCGTTTAATTTATCGGGTTGTCCGGCTAGTGTGGCGTTTATATGGGGTTATACTAACATGATACGCCTCATTTATTTAATATTATCACCCTAACATGTTAATACTAATATCTAACTAATGAGTAAAGTTTTACTAACAATTTATCATACTAACTACAAACTAAGTTAATCTACATGGTTAACAGAAAGTTAAAGATATATTATTTGCCCCACCTACTCTACCTATTCTTCATTATGTAATAGGGTTAGGCTGGCACCCCTTTTATTTATTCAACATGTTAAAAAAAAACTTTACCAGATATTATTATCTTAACACTTTCTATCACTTCTATTCTTTATTATAACCCTAAAGCTGTCACATTCAACCTCCCCCTTGTCCTCTCTTCATTTCTTAATAGGCCAAGCCCTTTCATAATCTGTCACTCATTATTACTCAATTCTATTATTATCATTAAGGTTGTCAATTACCCTTACTTTCTTTATTCATTCAAATAGTCAGGTCAACACTCACCCTTAGTTCCTTTTAAGGCCATTTCTCTCCTTTCTCTGTCAGATCCCCCCTTCTCTCTTCTGTTCTTATTATCATTATTTTTTATTTGTCCAAAACTTGCAGCAACCGAGAAATGGACGGCTTGCACAAAAAATGAGATGAGAAGCTCACCTCGCGCGACGAAGGGGAAGGAGGGCGGACGGCGGCTCCGGCCTGTCGTAGGCGGCGCGGAAGGGCTTCACGGAGGCGGCGCAGCTCCTGGCCGGCGGCCGGCGGTTGGTTCACGGCGGAGGGGCGGCGTCCCAGGCGCTCCGGCGAGCGCGGATCTGCGGCAGCGGGCTGGTGGCGCGCGCTCGACGGCTGAGGGTGAGGGAGGAAGGAGATGAAGGAGGTTTGGGGTTTTGATTTTGTGATCTCTGAAATTGTTTTCAGATCTAAAATTATCCCTCAAGATTCTGATTTCTGATTTCAAAAATCAGTTTGGGTTGTGTTTGGGAATTTGATTTTTTTTGGGGAGAAATTGTTTGGGGAAGATTCTGATTTTTGGGTTTGATGTTTGTAAGAATCTGAAGTTGATTCGGGTTGTTTCCTCTCTTCAAATTTTCAGTTTGAATTTGGGAATTTGATTTTGGGAAGATGAAGTTGTTTGATGGGTTGTTTTGCTTGAGGGATGTGGGTTTGATTGTTGCTGGTTGATCTTGAGGATGGTGAACTGATTTGGGAGGAATTGTTGGTAGGAGAAGAATCTGATGATGTTTTGTTTGATTGATGGAAATGAGTTTGCAGATGAAGGTGTGGGATTTTGCAGATTGGTTTGCAGGTAGAAGACGTTGCCCGTTGCCTTAAGAAGATTAGTAGGGGGACACACTTTATCATTTGTCAAAGGAGTCTTAATAAGATTATGATGGGTGTTTAATGAAATCTGTAGACTATGGGGAAGGAGAGACGTGCGGTTTTGTTTAAACGAAATAACGTGCGTGTTGATTTAAAAGGGAATTCTAAAGCCAATTTTTTTTGACTAAGTTATAGGGGAAGGAACCTGATTATCTAAACGTGTTTGTTGTTTGTAGTGATAGGTAAAAGATTAGAGTAATTAAGTAATTAGGTAGAATTAAATGTAATTTAACTAATCGAGAAATAATTAATAAAATAAAGTCATTCGTGAAACAACTAAAGTGATTATCAATTTGTAATTAGTAAATTGTAATTAGCAGGATAATTAAGTTAAAATATTTTAGTTAAACTTGATGGTGAATATTGACGACACGGTAAAACGAAAACAGTGACGCACTCGCGTCGACTCGTACGGACAAAAAGTTAACTTGACGACTGAAGAAAAATACATGTACGCAAAATCAAAAACACGCCTAAAAATACTGGCCGTTACATTCTACCCACCTTAGGAAAAATTCCGTCCTCGGAATTCTCATCAACTAAGGAGTAGAAAACAAATACGGATATCGTTCTCGTATCTCATCTTCCCGCTCCCAGGTAGACTCTCCTGGCGAGTCGCGACGCCACATCACTCTGACTAGATCAACTGTCTTATTCCTGAAGACTTTCTGACGTCGATCTAGGATCTACACTGGTTGCTGTTCGTATGTCAGATCTGGTCGAATTGTAATCTCCGAGTAGTCCACAGCATGAGAAGAGTCGCTGATATAACGACGGAGCTGGGACACATGGAAGACATCATGAACTCCCTCCAAAGACGGTGGCAAAGCTAAGCGATAAGCTACTTCTCCAACTCGCTCTAGTACATCGAAGGGTCCAATATATCTCGGACTAAGCTTGCCTCTCTTCCCAAATCGAATCACTCCTCGATTTGGTGAAATCTTCAGAAACACATGATCTCCTGGCTGAAACTCCAGAGGACGTCGTTTAGCATCAGCCCAATGCTTATAACGGTCCTGGGCAATCCGAATCTTATCTCTGATATCTCGTACCACATCAACGGCTTCCACTATCATCTCTGGCCCCAAGAGCTCTCTATCACCTACGTCATCCCAACTTAGTGGTGATCGACATTTTCTCCCGTAGAGAGCAGCAAAAGGCGCCATGCCAATGCTCGCCTGATAACTGTTGTTGTAGGAAAACTCCACCAGGTGCAAATGATCTTCCCACGAACCCTTGAGATCCAACATACAGGCTCTCAACATATCCTCCAAGATCTGAATGGTACGCTCTGACTGTCCATCCGTCTGTGGGTGATACGCAGTACTGAACTTCAGACTGGTACCCAAATTCGTCTGCAAACTCTTCCAGAATTGAGACGTGAATCTCGTATCACGATCTGATACGATGCTCACAGGGACTCCATGCAGACGCATGATCTCCTACACGACATAATCCATATCACGACTTGAGCTAGAAAGAAATTATAAAGGCATGGGTTAGGTCATTACCTCCATATACTTCCTTGCTAATATCTCTGTGGATTGGCCAACTCGGAAAGGTATAAAGTGCGCGGACTTGGTCAATCGATCAACGATGACCCAGATCGCGTCGTTCTGCTTGGTGCTCCGAGGTAAGCCAGTCACGAAGTCCATCGTGATGTGCTGCCACTTCCATTCGGGAATCGGCAGAGGTTGAAGTAGTCCAGCAATGCGATGATGTTCAGCCTTCACTTGCTGACACACGAGACACTTGGCAACGCTACGCGTCACACTTCTCTTCATCCCATGCCACCAGAAATTCTGACAAAGATCCTTGTACATCTTAGTACCCCCAGGATGAATAGAATAAGGTGAACTGTGAGCCTCATTCATTAACTCCTCTCTGATATCTCCTGCAGGCACGCAGATCCTACTACCATATCTCAAAGATCCATCCGCATGAATCAGAAAATCTGTCCGAAGTCCTGCTTCGATTTGTTCTCTGATCTTCTTCAATTTAGCATCTCCAGCCTGAGCAATCTTGATTCGATCCACAATCGTCGATTGAATCTGCATGTTCATTAATGACGATGTGACTCTAGGTAGGACAGCTTCAACATCTATTTCTCGCAGATCCTGCTGCAATCTCCACTGAGCTGTGAGAATCATCACTTCGGGCAGTCGACTCAAAGCATCTGGTACGACATTTACTTTCCCTGGATGGTACTGAAGATCGATGTCGTAGTCTGCCATTAATTCCAACCATCTGCGTTGTCTCATATTCAGTTCCTTCTGTGTGAATATATATTTCAAACTTTTGTGATCAGTGAAAATTTTCACTTTCTCACTCAGTAAGAAATGCCTCCAAATCTTCAAAGCAAAGATGACGGCAGCTAACTCCAAGTCGTGTGTCGGATAATTCTTCTCGTGGATCTTCAACTGTCGAGAAGCATACGCGACTACATGACCGTGCTGATGTAGAACGCATCCAAGTCCCTTGCCTGATGCGTCGCAGAAAATCTCGTAGCCTCCGCTTCTGTCCGGAATAGCTAAGACTGGTGCAGTAGTCAGTCTCTCCTTCAAGGTAGAAAAAGCTTGCTCACAAGAGTCTGACCAACTGAACTTAACATCCTTCCTTGTCAATCTCGTCATCGGCTCCGCTATCCTCGAGAAATCCTTGATAAATCTGCGATAGTATCCAGCCAATCCAAGAAAACTCCTGATGTCCGATGCCGATCGAGGTGTAGGCCATTCACTGACTGCTTTGACCTTCTCCGGGTCCACTGAGATACCAGCTCCTGATACTACATGACCAAGAAATGCAATTCTATCCAGCCAGAATTCGCATTTGCTATACTTGGCATATAGTCTATGGTGACGGAGCGTCTCCAATACTATCTTCAAATGTTCTGCATGCTCTTCCTCGCTCTTCGAGTACACCAGGATGTCGTCGATGAAGATCACTACGAACTTGTCAAGGAAGTCGTAAAAGATAAGGTTCATGAGATTCATGAACACAGCAGGGGCGTTGGTCACACCGAATGGCATGACAACGAACTCATAATGCCCGTACTTAGTCCGAAAAGCGGTCTTGAGTACATCTTCCTTCTTGACTCTGACTTGATGGTATCCGCTCCGGAGATCCAACTTCGAAAATACCCTCGATCCACCAAGCTGATCGAAGATATCATCAATACGGGGCAGCGGGTACTTATTCTTCACTGTGACATTGTTCAGCTCCCGATAATCCACACACATCCTCCTCGAGCCATCCTTCTTCTTCACCAGTAAAACGGGTGCACCCCAGGGAGATACGCTGGGATGAATGAAACCCTTCTGTAATAGCTCGTCCAACTGCTTCCTCAGCTCTTCCAACTCCGCAGGAGCCATACGGTACGGTGCCTTCGAAATTGGTTGAGCCCCTGGCCTGAGGTCGATGCCGAACTCCAACGCTCGATCGGGCGGCAGTCCAGAAATGTCTTCAGGGAATATGTCTTCGAAGTCTCTCACTACTGCAGGCTTCTCTGGCTCGGCTATCATGGTTGCAATAGTCAAACTGCACGGCTGTGCCCGGAACTTGACAGGTCCAAGCGAATGTCCTCCACTGACAAACTCGAATACTGGGTGGTCAGGAATTTCGAACACCACTTTCTTCCGATGACAGTCGATCGTAGCGTAAAAAGTTCCTAACCAGTCAATGCCGAGAATAGCATCGAAATTGGATAGGTCGTGGACAATGAAATTAGCATATAGTTCGTGTCCACTAACCACCAATGGGCATGGTCTACATCCCAGTGCAACCTTCACCACACCATTCCCAGTTGTAATATTCCAACACTTGGGAAGTGTATAGGTGGGTATCGAGTGTTCGACTACGAACTTCCGAGATAGAATGCACATGGAAGCTCCAGAATCGAACAGGGTCAAGGCCGGTTGAGATGAAACTAAAATGACACCTAAGGGTAATATACAACTAAATTAACATGGATCTAACTAATCAAATATAATGCATAAATAAGAAAGACTAGTCTAGAGGTTACCTGCAATCACGTCGTCCTCAGCTTCAGCCTCAACAGCTGTCATATTGAATGCACGACGCTTAGGCGGATTGACCTGTTGGAAAGCTCGTTCCTGTGGAACCAGAGGTGGTCCACGCTGTCCAGGTGCAGGTGCGGTTCGCTGTGCAGGTCCAGGTGGTCGAGAACCGTGGGTACAATCCTTTGCAGCATGAGTAGGAGATCCACAGATCAAACACTGATTCAGCATCCTCCTACAGTCTTTCTTCATATGACCAAGCTTGCCGCAGAAGTGGCAAGTCAGCTCAGCTCGGTTGGGGATAGGTGCAGCTGGCCTTTTGAACGGTGTGGTCTGAACAGGACGAAAACCAGGCCTAGGTGCACTCCTCTGTAGCTCCATCGGGCGCTTGCCCGTCTGACGTGCCCTCTTCTGATAAGCTACCTGCTCGTGCTTCTTCGCAGCTACTAGGACTTGCTCATGAGTGGTAAAGGTGTGCCCGGACAACACACCCTGTATGTCCAGATCTAAGCCCTGTAGAAAGCGGTGTGCACAGTCCTCCTCATCTGCTACCAGTGTAGGGGCGAATCGACTCAGCATGGTAAATTCCGCCTCATACTCATCGACTGTCCTGGTGCCCTGCTCCAGGTTAATGAAGCGCTGCTGCATCTCCCTCTTTGCAGCCTTTGGGAAGTACTGGGCGTCAAACCTCTTATGAAAGGTAGCCCAAGGAATCGGCTTGGTCAGCCTAGCCTCTTCGGCATCCCACCAGTGACGTGCATTGTCGGTCAGCTGTTTCTTGGCGAGTTCCACCCACTCGTTTGGATTGACTCGGGCAAGACCCAAGTTATCCGTAGTGTTGCGAAGCCATTCCTCGGCCGCTAGTGGGCCCTCTCGTCCAGAGAAGTTCGTCGGATGCATCTCTCGGAACTGTTTGGCTCCAGGCTCATAGCGAGGTGGTGGAGCAGCTGGTGCAGCCTGACGTCCTTCTTGGACCAAATGGTGCTGAACCTCCAGCATTTCTCTCATAACACTAAGCATCTGGCGGATGTCGTCCTCTCCGCCTCCAGCAGCTCTGGGTCCATTTCGGGCGTTTCGTCTCCCAGCCATTCTGAGATAAGAAAATCCCAAGTCAAACTCGCGCATGTGATCTTTCTAGATGTTTGGCCGATGAAAATATTCTCATTGTTCTGAATTCGCAAATGTAGGACCTGCATGGGCCACCACTAAAACCTGTAACGCCCCGCTTCCCAAAACACGACGGAAGCGAGAGCGTTACTGGGCCCGCTTGAACTAGAGCGGTGAAACTCAAGTTCAATAAGCGTCTGTGGTAAAAACGCAGGAGAGGTCCTTACATGCTTTTCAGAAACAATAAAAATATTCATACATTACAAGCCAAATCCAGAATTATAAATGTTCGTACACGCAATACATCAACAAGCCACAGCTGGGCCAAAGTAAAGACGTACACTCAACAATAACTGAAAGCAAAACTAAAGTAAAGCAGCAACGGCAAAGTCCACTAGTCCTCCACAGGGAGAGACTCGGCGTCAACAGCGAACTCCTGACTCTCCAAGTCAGGTGTCTCGTAAGGAACTTCCTGGTACTGAAGCTCAGAATCTGACATACATCCAAAAACATGAATGTATGTCAGCAAGGGTCTGCAAGTACAGGTTAGAACCCAAGGCAAGAAATATACAAATTTATACTGCATTTAAGAGGCATCAATCATTTAAATGAGATAACGACGAAAGGATTAAACAAACTGATTATAAAATGAATTAAAGTAAAGACATCCTAACATGCAGTTCTAAGCAGTGTAGTACGTAAAATAAATCTTTTCTTGGTTTCATTAGCATGTCAATTCAACTGAGACAATAATTTCAAGTTGCAAGTTTCACGATGTTAGCATTGTCAATTCTACAATAGGGTTCTCGCCCTTAGGACGTGATGAGTGAGTCCTTCTTCTCACGGGGGCTTACCGTGATTGGCGCTAACCCACCGCCTACGGGTGGTGCCCTTGAAGAGAGTACTCGTTCATACGCCTAGCAGCCGCTCAACCCTTACCCCACCCAAGATTTGTGCTGGAACACGAGCCAGCCTAATTCACGAATTACAAGCACGAATTTGTCAACTTACATGACAGCACGAAAAATCACGATTTCGCCTTCGAGGCGCACGATCTCACGATGTCACTCTCTAATGACCAAGCAAGATGTTCTTTCAATTTAAGTCGTTAACGTTTCACCATTAATTTACAACATTCACAATAAATGAAAGAATGGCAAGCAGGTTGGTTTGATGAACATTTTGCAGAAAATGAATTTTCTTTGTTATCATTAAAAAAAATTGACATATATCAGGCAAAAGACCAATTGAACGCCCAATTTCAAAAATACATTATAAATTGTATACTTGCCTGATTTTGGTGCCGTTGGGTCCGTCTTGATGGGTACTACGAAACGGTACTACTGGTTCTCTGTTTTGGTTAAAGAATTCATAGAATTAGATTTTCGTGAATAAACATATTACCGTAAAAATCTCAAAAATGGGTTCGTTTAATTTATCGGGTTGTCCGGCTAGTGTGGCGTTTATATGGGGTTATACTAACATGATACGCCTCATTTATTTAATATTATCACCCTAACATGTTAATACTAATATCTAACTAATGAGTAAAGTTTTACTAACAATTTATCATACTAACTACAAACTAAGTTAATCTACATGGTTAACAGAAAGTTAAAGATATATTATTTGCCCCACCTACTCTACCTATTCTTCATTATGTAATAGGGTTAGGCTGGCACCCCTTTTATTTATTCAACATGTTAAAAAAAAACTTTACCAGATATTATTATCTTAACACTTTCTATCACTTCTATTCTTTATTATAACCCTAAAGCTGTCACATTCAACCTCCCCCTTGTCCTCTCTTCATTTCTTAATAGGCCAAGCCCTTTCATAATCTGTCACTCATTATTACTCAATTCTATTATTATCATTAAGGTTGTCAATTACCCTTACTTTCTTTATTCATTCAAATAGTCAGGTCAACACTCACCCTTAGTTCCTTTTAAGGCCATTTCTCTCCTTTCTCTGTCAGATCCCCCCCTTCTCTCTTCTGTTCTTATTATCATTATTTTTTATTTGTCCAAAACTTGCAGCAACCGAGAAATGGACGGCTTGCACAAAAAATGAGATGAGAAGCTCACCTCGCGCGACGAAGGGGAAGGAGGGCGGACGGCGGCTCCGGCCTGTCGTAGGCGGCGCGGAAGGGCTTCACGGAGGCGGCGCAGCTCCTGGCCGGCGGCCGGCGGTTGGTTCACGGCGGAGGGGCGGCGTCCCAGGCGCTCCGGTGAGCGCGGATCTGCGGCAGCGGGCTGGTGGCGCGCGCTCGACGGCTGAGGGTGAGGGAGGAAGGAGATGAAGGAGGTTTGGGGTTTTGATTTTGTGATCTCTGAAATTGTTTTCAGATCTAAAATTATCCCTCAAGATTCTGATTTCTGATTTCAAAAATCAGTTTGGGTTGTGTTTGGGAATTTGATTTTTTTTGGGGAGAAATTGTTTGGGGAAGATTCTGATTTTTGGGTTTGATGTTTGTAAGAATCTGAAGTTGATTCGGGTTGTTTCCTCTCTTCAAATTTTCAGTTTGAATTTGGGAATTTGATTTTGGGAAGATGAAGTTGTTTGATGGGTTGTTTTGCTTGAGGGATGTGGGTTTGATTGTTGCTGGTTGATCTTGAGGATGGTGAACTGATTTGGGAGGAATTGTTGGTAGGAGAAGAATCTGATGATGTTTTGTTTGATTGATGGAAATGAGTTTGCAGATGAAGGTGTGGGATTTTGCAGATTGGTTTGCAGGTAGAAGACGTTGCCCGTTGCCTTAAGAAGATTAGTAGGGGGACACACTTTATCATTTGTCAAAGGAGTCTTAATAAGATTATGATGGGTGTTTAATGAAATCTGTAGACTATGGGGAAGGAGAGACGTGCGGTTTTGTTTAAACGAAATAACGTGCGTGTTGATTTAAAAGGGAATTCTAAAGCCAATTTTTTTTGACTAAGTTATAGGGGAAGGAACCTGATTATCTAAACGTGTTTGTTGTTTGTAGTGATAGGTAAAAGATTAGAGTAATTAAGTAATTAGGTAGAATTAAATGTAATTTAACTAATCGAGAAATAATTAATAAAATAAAGTCATTCGCGAAACAACTAAAGTGATTATCAATTTGTAATTAGTAAATTGTAATTAGCAGGATAATTAAGTTAAAATATTTTAGTTAAACTTGATGGTGAATATTGACGACACGGTAAAACGAAAACAGTGACGCACTCGCGTCGACTCGTACGGACAAAAAGTTAACTTGACGACTGAAGAAAAATACATGTACGCAAAATCAAAAACACGCCTAAAAATACTGGCCGTTACATTACCGAACAAAATACCTATGCCTTGAGTATTGCTTACGAATTAGGGCAAGGATGATTTTGGGGAAGAAGTGGCACCAAACCCTAGCTCCAAGATGTAGATCAGCGATGGAGAGCTTTGGGGATGTTGGTGACCTAGAATCAAGCACTTGGCTTGGAAGGCTTCACACTCAATGAATCTCTCTTTGGAAGTAAGAGTGAGGAGAGATTATTGACGGGAAAGAATGAGCTTTGAATGAACTTGGAATGATTTCTCTTGATCTCTAAACTTGCAATAATATCAGCCTTGGCAGCAATGAATGCAGCCCATCAAGTATATATAGGATAGAGGAGAGAGAGAGAAAAAAACGTTTCAATTAAAGCTCCAACGGCTCTTTTCTGAACCCAACTAGTCGGTCAAAGAACAACCACCGACCGACTAGTTCATCAACTAGTCGGTCGGTCAATTAACGTAAACCGACTAATGAGTAAACTGAGAAAAGATCAAAGAACAGACTAAGGAACTAGTCGGTCTAAGAAGAGTAGCTGACCGACTAGTTTCACAACTAGTCGGTCGGTTACTCAACGTGGACCGACTAACAGATAAAACTGAAGTCTGAGAAGAATTAGACTTAGTCGGTCCAAGAACAAATGTTGACCGACTAATTCACCAACTAGTCGGTTACCAAATGAACATAGACCGACTAACAATAAACAGTAAGTATGGTGAAAAATTTGGCATGTACAATAAACTAAACTAGTCGGTCTAAGAAGGAAAGTTGACCGACTAGTTCATCAACTAGTCGGTCGATCAATGAGCACAGACCGACTAATGATAAACAGTAGCTCAAGCTCAAATGTGCATGTTACAGGGAAAGCTCAACTAGTCGGTCACAGAAGCATCACTGACCGACTAGTTTACAAACTAGTCGGTCGGTGAGTCAACTTAGACCGACTAACTGTAAACAGTAAAGAGATATGAATTAACTGATAGAAACTAGTCGGTCCAAGAAGCTTGGCTGACCGACTAGATCACCATCTAGTCGGTCAGTTCTTCTTCTTGAACCAACTAACATGCACAAGAAGTCCCGAATCGAAGCGCGAAGCTTCGGGAAGAATTGTATGGACTTCTACTAAGATCCTAGAGCTAAGATATGAGCGTTATGAAGAATTAAAACGTAAGACCTACTCAAGGCTTAACATTCTACGAAAGAAGCTTAAAGACTATAAATAAAACTTGACGATACCGTCTTCAATAGCTTCAATCGAGTCTTCATGACTTCTACATTGGTCCATAAGCTTCAACGAAGCTTTAGGCATACGATCACGTGCTTTGAGAAGTCTTGAGATGTCGTAATTGATATTCATGTGAATTTGGCGACGATCTCCATAACTGCGCTCACAAAGTGTTAGTTCATATTATATTTATGTTTGTTCATCATCCAAAACCAAATCCGGGGAGTCCAATATCCAACATTCTCCCCCTTTTTGGTGATGACAAACCAACATAAATAATAATCAAAAATAATAATTCAAATGAAATTTACTTACTCCCCTGCATTGATGACACGTTAATTCCAATTTAAACAAAAATAATACGCATCAAGCAGACGAGTGAAGTATATTAAATGAGAATCGATTATTGAATTATTGAAATACCAAACGTAGGTTATTGAAATATCGGATGTGAAAATCCATTTATATATCTTAACTCCACCTGAATCTAACACATCAAGGTAGATTCTTGGAGAAATGCTCTAAATTTTCATTTGGCACATCGTTATTATTATATCTCTCCCCCTTTGGCATAAGCAAAAAGAGCGGGAGGATAACAACGACAACAACAATGGCCTCAAATTAAAAAGCACGGGAGTCGTAGAATACGACGAAGGTTCAAGCGACACCAAAGAGAAAAATACGAATAGAATCAAGGCGTGTCAATGAAACCAAAGTCGAAAAATCGTAAAACGAAAGCATCAAAACTCAAATCAATTTAACGGATTGAGTTATGGAATATACTCTCCAATATCAACATTTCTTGGTTAGTTTAGTGCATGGAAAACAATTCTATGTTTCCATAGAAGAAATTTCTATTAAACCAAGATAATGTCGTCGAGCGACGAAATCAAACATTAGAGACATAAAGAATTATAAATTGCACAATAGAATGAGATGTCAACTGCGATGTATATATATATATATATAAAGTATGAAGCAGAGTACATCACCGACATACAAAACATCGATCGACTGATCGGGGCACAAAAATACATCATCATATGACAAGATATCGGAGTGTCAACAAAAATACACCATCATCAAAAATATCAAAAAGACATCAAAATGACCCAAACTACATAGCCACCCTCACTATCCTACCCAACATCTCTCACAACTAGATATATCATCCAAACTACCCCATTAAACATCGAAATCTTAAATACGACATTCAAAACATGAATTCGAGCAAAAATTCAAAATATCACATGAATTCTCGAAAAATCCAATAAGTCTAGCATGAACGAAATATTTCGAAATATAATAGCATGCAAGATTATTGAATGAATCATGAATCCTATATCTCGGATTCACCCATAATCCCCAATTCTCGACGCAACCGCACAAAGGAGTCCTCCTTTAGGGGTTTCGTGAAAATATCGGCGATTTGCTTTTGGGTTTCAACGTACACTAAAATGATGTCCTTTTTAGCAACATGATCATCTAAAAAGTGGTGTCGGACATCTATGTGGTTCGAACGGGAATGGTGTACCGGGTTCTTGGAAAGACATATTGCACTTTGGTTGTCAACCATGATAGGGCAAGTATCACAATTAATACCAAAGTCTTTAAGTGTGTGTCTCATCCAAAGAACTTGAGCACACTCGGCACCGGCGGCAATATATTCCTCCTCGGTGGTTGAAAGTGATACAGAATTTTGCTTCTTGGAAAACCAAGAGACAAGGGAATTTCCTATAAAATGGCAAGTGCCACTAGTACTTTTCTTGTCGGATTTGCATCCCGCATAATCGGCATCACTATATGAGATTAACTCATACGTGCTAGATTTTGGATAAAGTAATCCAAAATCAAGTGTATAACTTAGATAACGGAAAATACGTTTTACCGCTACTAAGTGAGACTCCTTAGGTTGAGACTGATAACGAGCACATACGCATACGGCAAACATAATATCGGGCCTACTTGCGGTAAGATAAAGCAAACTACCTATCATACCTCGATATAGACGAATGTCTACATCCTTACCGCCCGTATCCTTGTCAAGATGCGTAGTCGTGCTCATTGGAGTCTTTTTCCCGGAAGCAATCTCCATTCCAAATCGCTTTAGCAACTCCACCGTATACTTCGTTTGGTGGATGAAGATTGCATCGTCCATTTGGCAAATTTGGAGACCTAAGAAATACTTGAGCTCACCCATGTGGCTCATCTCAAATTGTTCCTTCATAACATTTGAAAACTCTTCGCAAAGAGCAAAGTTAGTAGCACCGAAAATGATATCATCAACATATATTTGAACTAAAATTATATCATTATTCGCATGCTTAACAAAAAGTGTAGAATCGGATTCTCCCATTTTAAAATTCAAATCCAAAAGAAAATTCTTTAGGCGATCATACCAAGCTCGAGGAGCTTGTCTCAAACCGTAAAGTGCTTTCTTTAGTTTAAAAACATGATTTGGAAATTTTTCATTTATGAAGCCCGGAGGTTGAGAAACGTAAACTTCCTCAACGACATCTCCGTTTAAAAATGCACTTTTAACATCCATTTGAAATAATTTAAAATCCTTATGGCATGCAAAAGACAATAATAATCTAATTGATTCTAATCTAGCTACCGGAGCGAAGGATTCTTCGAAATCAATATCTTCCTCTTGTCGATATCCTTGAGCAACTAACCGAGCTTTGTTCCGGACGACGACTTGGTTTTCGTCGGTTTTGTTCTTGAAGATCCACTTTGTCCCTATGACGGTGTGGTTCTTCGATGGTAATGGAACAAGCTCCCAAACTTCATTCCTCTCGAATTGAATGAGCTCCTCCTCCATGGCTAAGATCCAAGCGCTATCTTCGCATGCTTCATTAACATTCTTTGGCTCTATCGAGGAGGCAAAGGCACAATGAGCGAAGTAGTTCACTTGCGATCTCGTCTTGACACTATCATAGATATTGCCAATGACTTGCTCATGAGGATGATCACGAACGGTATGAAGCTGTTTGGGAATACCTTGGTCACTAGGAACACTCTCAACAACTTCATTAGTTGGGTTAGTCTCAATAGACTCAATAGAATTATTAGACTTAGAATTATCAAACGAATCACATAAAACATCCATAGAATCATTATCATTTGAAATTCTAGTTGGAACAAATCCTTCATTAAAAGAGACATGAAGCGACTCCTCGATCGTTGAGGTTCGTTTGTTGAATATCCGGTAGGCTTTGCTACGCGAAGAATATCCAACAAAAATCCCCTCATCGGATCTTGGATCGAATTTGTCCAAACTACCATACGTGTTCTTAATAAAACATTTCGAACCAAAAACACGAAAATGTTTAACTTGAGTCAACCTACCAAACAACAATTCATAACAAGTTTGTTTAGTGCCGGGCCTCAAAAGTATTCTATTAAACACATAGCAAACGGTGTGTACCGCTTCCGCCCAAAATTGATGGCCAAGTTGGCTATCATCAAGCATAGTGCGAGCACACTCCACTAGCGTCCTATTCTTTCTCTCAACTACACCATTTTGAGGAGGTGCACGAGGGAAAGAGAATGTGTGAGTAATACCAACTTCATCACAAAATGTCTCAAAAGACTCATTCTCAAATTTTCCTCCATGATCACTACGAATAGTGACAATGGTGGTTCCTAAGAGATTTTGTACTTTCTTAACAAAAATTGTGAAGTTTTCAAAAGCTTCATTTTTATTACATAATGAAAATACCCATGTAAATCTCGAATAGTCATCTACGATGACAAGTCCATATCTTGCATTTCCTAAGGAAGCAACTCTAGTTGGCCCAAATAAGTCTAGATGTAATAGCTCTAGTGGCCGTTTAGTAGAAATGCTTTTCTTAGGTTTAAATGAAGATTTAGGAAGCTTGCCACGTTGACAACAATCACAAAAACTTTTCTTTTCAAAAACAAGCTTCGGAAAACCTTTAATGGAATTTAATTTTGAAAGCTTATAAAGTGTTCCAAAGTTCACATGTCCAAAGCGTCGATGCCATAAGTGTTGTTCACTTGTGTTGGCAACGAGACATTGTTCATAAGACTTAGGAAGATCCAAAATATAAATATCTTTATGACGAGTGCCGGAAAATAATAATTTATCATTATCTTTTCTTAAAATATGACACAATCCTTTCGCAAAGCTAACTTTGTAACCTTTGTCACAAAGTTGGCTTATTGAAATAAGATTATGATTTAAACCATTAACAAGATAAACATCACAAATTAAGGGTTTAGATGGGTTACCCACTTTACCAACACCTATGATGGTTCCGCTCTCGTTACCTCCAAATACGACGCGGTTTCCATTTGCTATGGGAACCACTCCGGAGAGCAAACTAGCGTCACCCGTCATGTGTTTTGAACACCCGCTATCGAGTATCCAATTTCCCTTGGAGCTAAATTTAAATTTGTTGCTCCTTTTCTTTTTCTTTTCCTTGAGTACCTAAAGATAGAGAATTTCATATCATGGTACCCAAGGTCATTGGGTCCAAAAGATTAGACCTTTGGAAGCCAAGTCCAATTGGACTTAGACTTCCCCACATAATTTCTACTATGCACAACATCCGAAAAATAAGCATCCATATACATTTGTTTTTCGTCCATGCTTGTGTCCTTTGGGCTCCAAATTGTGAAAATCTTGGGAGCCCTCATCCTATTGGGTGCATGCATTCGACGTTGATTTCTACGTGATGCATGTTGTGGATAGGCATAAGGAACATGATGGAATGGTGCACGACGAGAATTATTCATATGATGTTGTGGGTGAACATATGCATGTGTGGGAACACGTGCGTGAGGGTGTCTCACATGGTGTGCACGTGTCCGAGAATGTGTTGCATAAAAATCATCATATGTGTGAGCCGGTGGAGTAGGACGTGTGTTCCTACGTGGCATGGTATTGGTGTACATATAAGCAGGCCCCTTCTTTGGAGGTCCACCCAAAGTGGGTTTCTTTTCGAAAGAGGGTGTGGACGAGGTGGAAGCACCATTGGTAGATGAACTACCAATAGAGTGTTTGCTACCACTCGTAGAGTCACCGGAAGTTGGCCTAACAAAAGTAGTGGCCGATTTGGATGGACATCCCATCGTATACCCCAAACCAATGTGGTGATTGGCCGGAAGTAAGTCACTTAGGATTTTATCCAAATGGTCCTTACCCTTATTGAATTTATTAATTCGGCCTAATGTGTTCTCATATTTCTCTTTGAGAGAACGCATAGAAGTATCCAAGTTGGATACTTGCGATGTGAGCACATAAACACGAGATTTAAGATTCTCGTTCTCAATACTCAAAGTCGAGTTTTGAGAAGTTAAATCCGCTATCCTATGTTCTTCCGGAGCATCAATGCTAACATGTTCAAGTTTAGATTTGAGATTAATAATCTCATTTCTTAACTCTTCAACAACGGTGTCGTTGTTGGTGATGATAGTCTTAGGCGAGGTTTGAATGCTAGCTAGGTCATCTTTTACCTTAGTATATCTATTTACTAATTTAGTGTATTTTGATCATAATTGAGAGTTAGCATTCCTAAGATCATCCATAGTTACCTCATCGTTGCCTTCGGCATCACTATCATCGGAAGAGGAGGATCCTTGATCATGCTCCTCTCTTGCCATGAAGCACATGTGCGCTTGCTCCACTTGCTCATCGTCCGACTCTCCGCTTGAGGAATCCTTGGAGTCGGTGAATGTTGCTCCGACAAGTCCCTTTTTGTACCTCTTTTTGTACTTCTTGGACTTATCGAATTTTGGCGCCTTCCACTTCTCCTTTTGCTTGTTGAGAGGACACTCCGCTTTCATGTGTCCTGGCTTATTGCACTTGAAACACAAAGTAAAGGAAGAGGCGTTAGAAGAACCAAATTTAGCTTTGTTCTTATAGTTACCTTTTCGGAAGAAACGGTTGAACTTCTTGGCCATGAGTGCCATGGACTCCAAGTCCAACTCGTTTTCCGAGTCTTCATCATCGGTTGATGTGGATGTGGATGGAGCGGCCTTGAAAGCAATAACCTTCTTCTTTGGCTCGTCTTGCTTTAGATAGGACTTCATCTTTTCCTGCAATTTGAGCTTGCTATCCTTGCGTACCTCGTATGACATTAAAGTACCCATTAGTTGAACTACGGTGTACTTATTCATGTCATTACCTTCCTCGATGGCGAAGGTACGCTTTTCCCAAGAAGAAGGAAGTCCTTCGATAAGCTTCGAACACTTCTCCTTTTGGGTGTAGGATTTGCCGAGAGCCTCTAACTCGTTTATGATGTCGACGAAGCGAGCGTAATACTCCTTCATCTTCTCGCCCTGTTGCATATGAAACATTTCGTAATCTTTGTTTACAACTACGAGTTTAGAGTCTCTTACCCTACTCGTCCCTTCATGTAGAATGAGGAGGGAGTTCCAAATTTGATATGCACTCTTACATGTGCATATCTTATTGAAGTCCTCGGGCTCCAACGCGCATTGCAAGGCGTTCATTGCCTTGGCATTGCTTACCTCCGCGGCGACCTCTGCGGTTGTCCATTTCTCGAAGTCTTCTTCTTCGGGCTCGATGTATTCCTTCATTGTGGTCCTCCATAAAGATGCACTCCGGAGGAAGGTTTCCATCCGGCATTTCCAGTACCCGTAGTTGGTACCGTTGAAGAATGGAGGCCTCGTAGAGGAATGTCCTTCCATCACCGAAGATGCTCCTTCACGGTTCCTGAAGGTGTCATAGTTGGAAGGTGGACGCACGGTCTTGTTGTCGTTGGCAGACATAGCTAAGTATCTGGCTCTGATACCAAATGTAATGCCCTACAAGCTACTGCACAAGTACTAGGGGGGTGAATAGTACTTTAAAAATAACAAGGAGTATAATTCCTAATTATAATGCAAACAACTACCAAATCAATTTGCGGAAGCTTAAATTGAATGACAACAACAAAATTAACAATGCTAACAAGAGATGTTACTGGGTTCGGATCCACCCAAGTCTCCCCGACTTGTTCCCGGTGATCCTACGTCCCAACCACCCGGATCCCCTCCGGATACTTGAGTTAGAAACCCTAACTCAAGATTTCCACTATGAAATACTTGTGAAAATCCTCCACAAGTCAAATCATACAAAATGTAATTTGTGACTCCCACAACCCGGGATCACAACCACACTCTCACAACCGAGAGTGAAACTTACAAATCAAATATGAAATGAAATAAGAAAACTTCTTACCGAACAAAATACCTATGCCTTGAGTATTGCTTACGAATTAGGGCAAGGATGATTTTGGGGAAGAAGTGGCACCAAACCCTAGCTCCAAGATGTAGATCAGCGATGGAGAGCTTTGGGGATGTTGGTGACCTAGAATCAAGCACTTGGCTTGGAAGGCTTCACACTCAATGAATCTCTCTTTGGAAGTAAGAGTGAGGAGAGATTATTGAAGGGAAAGAATGAGCTTTGAATGAACTTGGAATGATTTCTCTTGATCTCTAAACTTGCAATAATATCAGCCTTGGCAGCAATGAATGCAGCCCATCAAGTATATATAGGATAGAGGAGAGAGAGAGAGAAAAACGTTTCAATTAAAGCTCCAACGGCTCTTTTCTGAACCCAACTAGTCGGTCAAAGAACAACCACCGACCGACTAGTTCATCAACTAGTCGGTCGGTCAATTAACGTAAACCGACTAATGAGTAAACTGAGAAAAGATCAAAGAACAGACTAAGGAACTAGTCGGTCTAAGAAGAGTAGCTGACCGACTAGTTTCACAACTAGTCGGTCGGTTACTCAACGTGGACCGACTAACATATAAAACTGAAGTCTGAGAAGAATTAGACTTAGTCGGTCCAAGAACAAATGTTGACCGACTAATTCACCAACTAGTCGGTCACCAAATGAACATAGACCGACTAACAATAAACAGTAAGTATGGTGAAAAATTTGGCATGTACAGTAAACTAAACTAGTCGGTCTAAGAAGGAAAGTTGACCGACTAGTTCATCAACTAGTCGGTCGATCAATGAGCACAGACTGACTAATGATAAACAGTAGCTCAAGCTCAAATGTGCATGTTACAAGGAAAGCTCAACTAGTCGGTCACAGAAGCATCACTGACCGACTAGTTTACAAACTAGTCGGTCGATGAGTCAACTTAGACCGACTAACTGTAAACAGTAAAGAGCTATGAATTAACTGATAGAAACTAGTCGGTCCAAGAAGCTTGGCTGACCGACTAGATCACCATCTAGTCGGTCAGTTCTTCTTATTGAACCAACTAACATGCACAAGAAGTCCCGAATCGAAGCGCGAAGCTTCGGGAAGAATTGTACGGACTTCTACTAAGATCCTAGAGCTAAGATATGAGCGTTATGAAGAATTAAAACGTAAGACCTACTCAAGGCTTAACATTCTACGAAAGAAGCTTAAAGACTATAAATAAAACTTGACGATACCGTCTTCAATAGCTTCAATCGAGTCTTCATGACTTCTACATTGGTCCATAAGCTTCAACGAAGCTTTAGGCATACGATCACGTGCTTTGAGAAGTCTTGAGACGTCGTAATTGATATTCATGTGAATTTGGCGACGATCTCCATAACTGCGCTCACAAAGTGTTAGTTCATATTATATTTATGTTTGTTCATCATCCAAAACCAAATCCGGGGAGTCCAATATCCAACATTTATTTCATTTCAATCGTATTTGAATTGTGTCTCTCGGTTGTGAGAGAGGGTGTGATCCCGGTTTGTGGGAGTCACATGTCATTTGTATGATTTGACTTGTGAAGGTTTTTCACAAGTATTTCATAGTGGAAATTTTGAGTTAGGGTTGCTAACTCAAGTATCAGGAGGGGATCCGGGTGGTTGGGACGTATGATCACCGGGAACAAGTCGGGGAGACTTGGGTGGATCCGAACCCAGTAACATACTTTGTTTACATTGTTTAATTCTTGTTGATTGTTGTTTAATTCCGCATTGTCATTTGTTCATTGCACAATAGTTAGAAATAACTCTCTTAATTATTTTAAGTACTATTCACCCCCCCTCTAGTACGTGTGCAGTAGCTACCACAGGGCACAACAATACTTTGAGGTGGACTCTTCTTGCTCCGCTAGCATGTGCCATATTTGATATGCCGTTGTTGCCTTGGACACATGCATAAGAATGTCATAAGTTAAATAATCAAGCAAGATATCCATTACCTCTTGATGTTTCCCCACCAATTCTTTTTGCTCATTTGTCCATTCATGTACGGAAGTGGTAGTTGCGTGAAATGGCTTCTCCACAAGCTTCCAATAATCCTCATCTATGGATTGAATGTAGGCCTTCATCTTCACACACCAAATTTGATAATTGGGTCCAATGAGATATGGTGGAATAAGACTTCGTGTGATGTTGTTGTTGGTTGCCATAGCTATAACCTCGCTCTGATACCAATTGTAGGGTATCACTCTGATATCATTGCGACGCTGTTAAGGTCCATTATCCATGGCACCCTAGACCCGTCACAAGATACCTCAGAAACTTGTTTTACGGCATGCCTCTCGACAATGCCCAACCCATTATAAGATCACCATCTTATCGGGACTTGGTACGGTAAGAGCGATTACTTCGGGTCGGCTCATAACCCGAGAACCCGTACTCAAGCTCAACAAAGTATGGCAAGTAAAGTATATGTAATGCATAAAGAAAAAGGTGGCCGTGCAAGTACGAAAAGTAACGTGCAAGAGCAAATATGGTGGTAGCAATGGTGAGACTAGCAGGCATGAACGGTAACGATAATAAGCATGCAAAGTACTGTACAACTAATGGTTATCTTAGTGTTGGCATTAATTAATTACACTATGTGATGTGACACATGTAGGAAAGTATGATATGCAACCATGGTTCATCTCCATTGCCACGGGGAGCAAAACCCGGGCGTCAACCACAACATACTTTGCAAACAAGACGAGACGAGACGAGAGAGAGTGACTCCGGTCATAGCTCCCACACTTTCTCTACAATGAGTTACCCCAAACCCCAGTGTCATGTGTATCGATTACATACTTTCTTATGAGATATTTTTTCAGACCTTTTACGAGATATTCCATGAGATATTCCATAAAACATTTCACGAGATATTCCATAAGACATTCGATAAGATGTGCTACATGATGTCATTAGTTCTCTGTTTACGATGGTAATTAAGCTAGGTTCACTGGTCGACTTTCTTAACGTAAAGTAAGGTGGATGCTAGCAAGTTAGAGGATAAAGACAAGTCTAACAAACATGACACACAAAAGTAGTTGTTTTTAAAAGTTTGTACGAGGGCATTATTCACTTTTCTAAATCTAAAATCCATCGTGACTTACGGATCTCGAGGTGATGGTAGTGAGCGGGACTGGATCTAGTGCTGGTGCACGAGATTTGATACCTGTAAACATAAGAAACAATTAGTTAAGGAATACGCTATTTTCTATTTATTAAACTTGGTTCTTTTGATTTTTAAACTGATTAAAACGGCGATGAAAAGTGTTCTAAATTTTTATATAGGCTGTATATGATAAAAATAGTTTTACTGCAAGAGAGAATATTTTTCTGAAGTTTATAGTAATTTTTATAATTTTTAGAAACTCAAAACTAGTTTAAAAACCCAAATTATTTAAGTCTGAAAAATGATTCTGGGAAAAGTAGGTGTCTGATCGAGATGAGACTAGCGCCATTGGGTCCGAAATATTCTGGAGCTAGCCTCATATTTTTCTGGGCCCTATATTTCAAGTTATGGATTTTATACTATAAAACCCTATTATTAATTATTTAAAATACGACATATTTCCATATTTACAGAAATACCATTGAAGCAATTCACGCACCCACCATCAACAACAGCGGGTAAGGGGCTCTCGTCGGCGTGCGAGGCTCCGGGGGACACGGCGTAGGGCCGGTGACGACGACGTGCCTCAGAGAACTCGAGTGGAGGGCGGTGGGGTCCGCTGCTGGGGCTTCACGGGGAGGCGGAGGTGCTCAGCGGCGGTGTTGGATCCTGCCAAAACAGAGTTAGGATCGATAATTAAAGTGGAGACTTACGCTTGCGTATGCGGAACGGTAGTCTCGGAACTTTGCCTTCGGATTCGCCACGACGGATCGAGTCTTCTCACGAACGGAGAAAGGCTACTAATCCACAATCTAAATCTCTATTTTAGATTAAGAACTTGGAAAGAGGAAGAGAAAGGATTTCTGCAGAGCTTCGCTAGAATGAAGATGCATGCATGAATTTCATGCAAAAGGTGTAAGAAATGGCTTACCCTTGGGTCTTATTTATAGCCCCCAAGGTAGTTATTTTAGGGTAAGTTGTTCCTTTGGAACAACTTAATTAAGGTGTACCATGATACATGGCACATTATAAGCTTAAGTTGTACCATATGCATGGTACAACATAAGCTTAAGATATTCCCCCTTTATTAGCCATATGTCGCATGCACTTATGCATATATAATGCGACTTTCCCACTCATCCAGAGATCCTCTCCGCAAGGGAACAGATTCCCTTTGCACACGACTTCGTGTACGCGACGTTCGAGGTCCGTATTTCCTCGTACATCCCCCACAAGGGTGTACAAACGTCTTCCATATCCAACATCTCCCACTCACACTTGAGGGGATTGTAAGAGAACGTCTTTCTCTTAGTTCTTTCATCTATCATACCGAGAAATAGACCGTGCGACCGTCATGCGCGTAGAGTCTGTTGTTGTGCACTTGTTAGAGATACACAACGACCTCGAAGGTGCAAAGTTGAGTAGTTCAACGCATGCTTTACCCTAGATTATTTCTTCACATTTCTTGTACTTTATATTCAACAATTGAATCCCATCTGGATTACAATTGGCTGGCCAGCTTTGAATCACTAAAGTCCAAATGCGAATATGAAATCAATCTTCCTCTTCTTGCGAACCTTCTGATCTTGACTTATTCGATTTTCTAACGTGCCCCGCCGAGCCGAATTACCATAGCCCATTAGTAACACGCTAAGATAGCGATCATCTCGTCAAATCTAAAGGAACCAATTAGAGTCCTTGAGGGTAAGAGTTAAGACCCGTATGGCCTTTGAGTCTCACATAATAGCAAACACTATTGCTACTAACTCAGTGGTCGAAATGCATACGTGGTATGAACACGTATTACAACATCACTCCTTTCCCAGGGAGAGTATGTCTTAATGATGTTGTACGGATGAAAGATCAGACACCACAGTGTCTATCTTTTGAGTCCCCTTACTACTCATGGAATATTCCCGGACTCTCATCCTGCATAAGACAGATAGGAAAAAAATCCTATGAGATCTTTTTCAAATATCCTTGTGATACAGATCTCAGATCTTTTGTAAGCATCCATATGATGCAGATCTTTCATTCGACTATCTTGTTTAAGTCACGACTCTAAATCATTTGTCTAATGATTTTGACTTTAAACTAGTCTCATCTCTATCTTATCCATCTGATAAGATAAGGCGGTTGCTCATGTGAGAGAGCCAACCTTAATCTGTCCGACATACACACAATAAAATAGCTGAGACTTAAACACAAATGTACATAAAATCATTTGTAAGAAACTTGTATGCAAATTAAACTTTGATCTTCTATAGACATGGGAAATATTATATGATACAGCTCAGCACCTACGCATTCCCATAGATGATAAGTGTTTGAAAAAACACATCTCTGGGGATCGCCTCAGTAAGGAGATCCGCTATCATCTTATGCGTGGATATGTATCCTATGTCTACTTCCTTCCGTTTGTCATAGTTCTTCGCAAACTTGAATCGAATATCAATGTGTTTGGTCTTATAATGAAATTTTAGGATCTTTGACATAGGCAATCGAAGCTTGACTATCACTGTATATAGGAACAGTGCTCGAGTCAGTGGCATCCGTCAGCCTGTCTAAGAATTTCCTAAGCCAAACAGCTTCTTGGACCGCCATGCCGAATGCTACAAATAGCATAACGCATAGTCCGCAGTCCCTTTGAGGTACCTTAATATCCTCTTCACCGCTTTCCAGTGTGCATGTCCTGGGTTGGATTGGTAACGGCTTACCATACCAACAGCATAGCAACTGTCTGGTCTGGTACACATCATGACGTACTTCAGACTTCTGACAGCACTGGAGTATGGAACCTTTTCCATAGCTTTCTTTTGGATCTTTGGGACACATTTCCAAACATAGACCCTCGCCTTTGTTTATTGGAGGCAAAAACGCACGACATGAAAGGAAAAATCTCTTCGTAGTTTATTCCTTCCTGTTGCGTGAAACCTTTCGCAACAAGGCGAGCTTTATATTTCTTGATGGAGCCATTAGCCTTATGCTTGATTTTGAGAACCCACTTGTTCCCAATGGCTTTACGTCCCTTAGGTAAATCAACCAAGTCCCAGACTTGGTTTGTTTTCATGGATTGAAGTTCTTCTTCCATCGTCGCTTTCCATTTATCTTTAGCAGGGCATGTGACGGCCTGTTTAAAATTTGCAGGTTCGTCATCATCTTGTAGTAATGAATGTTTGAGGAAATTCATCCTCGAATCTGAGAGGGTGTTAGCCTCGTTCGATTACTACGTCTTGCTTGAGTTTGATCACTCCCACTTGGAATGATATCACTCCCACTTGGAATAACATCACTCCCACTCGGAATAGGATTGGTATCGTTCGTATCATTCATAGGTGAAGTTTGAAACGTATTTTCTTCTTCACCAAGAATTCTCCCACTCGAACGTTCCGATCCTTTTTGATCCCAAATCTCAAACAAGGATAAGTCTTGACTTATCTTACCCTGTCTTGGAAAACTCGTTTTCCAAGAAGACAACATCCCTCGATTCGAATTCTATAAGACCCCCATTGTCCTCTTGACCGACGAAAACATATCCTTTGGAGTTTTCAGCGTATCGGATGAAGATACACTTCCTCCCACGTGGCCCAAGTTTGCCATATTTGTGAGAGGATAAATGTGCATAAAAGGCACAACCCCAAGGTTTTAGAATGCTTAAGTCTGGAGTTCTATTGTTCCACAACTCATAAGGAGTAGAACTTACCGACTTCGAGGGTACACGGTTTAAGATGAACGTTGCCGTCAATAATGCATCATCCCAAAAGGTGATAGGCAAATTTGCCTGAGACATCATTGATCAGACCATTTTCATCAATGTCCTATTTCTTCTTTCCGCAACACTGTTTTGTTGTGGAGTATAAGGCATAGTTATTTGATGAACTATGCCTTTTTCATCACAGAGTTCCTTAAAACTCGTTGATTGATATTCTCCACCTCGATCGGTTCGCAAGACCTTTATCTTGCGATCTAGTTGATTTTCCACTAAACTCATATAGTTTTTGAAGCAAGTTTAAAGCTTCATGTTTGTGGGAAATCAAATAGATGTGACCGAAACGAGTGAAATCATCAATGAAGGTGATGAAATAGGACTTCCCGCGTCTTGTCTTAACATTCATTGGACCGCAAATGTCCGAATGGATAAGCTGTAATGGAACTTCGGCCCTTGTGCCAGTTCCAAACGGCTTGCGACAAGTTTTCCTACAAGACAATGTTTGCAAGTTGATATTTCAACTTTTGAAACATTAGATAGCAAGCCACTTTTGGCAAGTCTATCCATTCTAGTTGGTCCAATGTGACCAAGTCTTGCATGCCAACAAATGATCTCAGATTTAGAAGAAGCATTTGTCAAATGGAAACTTTCATAAATAGAAGAAGAATACATAGTGTTTAAAATAATCAATCCATTACAAACATTACCCGACCCAACTAAAAGAACTATTACAAACAAGGTCAACATATAGAACCTCCTTCATAACTTAAAGACATTAACATGACCACGGATACGATATTCCTTCGAATATCTGGAGCAAAGAGGAAGTCGTGCAATAGTAGAGTCCGGCCGTTGTCGAGAACAAGCTTGCATGTTCCGACGCCATTGACTTCAACACGAGTGTTGTTGCAGACGAATATCCACTTTGTTCCTTGAGTTATCCTTTGATACTCTGCGAAGAACCTTTTGTCCTTTGCTACATGGTCTGTGGCCCCTGAATCAATCAACCAAAAATAGTTAGATTCAGCAAGAAACATGGAACTAGAAACACATATGTAACTAGCCCTACAAGTTACCTTGTCACTTCCATCCGTACATATACGGGCGAAGTGACCGTACTTGTTGCACTTAAAGCACTTGATCTTCTTCAAGTTTTTCTTCTTTGAGTGCACATTCTTTTGCCACTTAGTCTTCTTTGAGGTTTCCGGTTCTTGCTTTCGTTCGTTCACAAACCTTAAGCGTTTATTATTCCGCTTATTTCCTCCATGTGAGGAACTAGCGGCCATGTGCACTTCTGCACTAGGTTTTGCGGCTTGAATCCGCTCTTCCTCGAGTTCGAGGTGTTTCGATACATCGCTTAAAGTTTTAATGCACTCATTATGAGTGAGATGCATTTTCATGTTATCCCAGCTATCTGGGAGTGAACGAATGACTGCTTGGATCTGCTGTTCGTCAGACAGCGTAACACCCGCATCCTTTAATTCAGATATAAGATTCGCCATGTGGCGGAGATGCTTCTTCATAGAATGATCTCGCCGCATCTTGTACGAATCAAATTGAATATTCAAGGAGCGGAGTTTGGTAACCGAAGTTCCACCAAACTTTACTTCTAGCTCAGACCATATGTCTTTGGCTAGATCGAATTCCCGAAATAGACGCATTATGTCATTGTCCATCGTGGACAGTAACGTAATGCGTGCTATTTTGTTCTTTCGAGTCCAAGTACCATAAGCTTCCCGGTCCCTCTTGTGTTGGGCCGTATTGCCCAACTCAGGTTCTACCATTATGTTTTGGAGTGTTTCGAGCACATCTTGCTCCTCCAAAACATATTGGATCTTTATTGACCAAAGTTTATAATTGTCGCCGTTGAGCTTTTCACCTTTGTTAAGCTCTGCGACAATGTTCTTAGAAGCGGTAGACATATTCGATTCAAAAAAACTGCAAAGAGAATGAAAAACACGATCAAAATTCTATGCATAAAGTTTCGATTCTTTAAACACTTGATAAGTTCCTTGGATGCGTTGAAATGTTACTCTAGAATCGAGAAGTTCACTACGTTCCCAACTACCATCTAGAAGTAACTTTCAAAGTATCCCTCTTACTTATCTTAAGTAAAAAGAAATCAGAAATAATACCCGTATGGTATTAGCAGCGGAAAATTACTTTGAAAAACATATCTTTCAAAATAGAATAGGTGAGAGTTTGCGCAAAGAATTTTAACGCAACAATTGCCAAGCCACGAGACCTGTTCTACACACCCATGGGTTAGATAACCATGGCCGGATCGTGGTAGGACTTGGAATTCTGAATTGCGCTATCCCGATTTAAGGACGGGACATAACCTATTTGAAAAACATCTTTTTCCAAAAAAAATTTTGAAAGCACGTTGGCTAATCTCCGTAGAGTAGAGCACAACGTCACAAGTACATTGGCTAATCTCCGTAGAGTAGAGCACAATGACATGGCTAATCTCGCATGAAGTAGAGCACTATGGCTAATCTTCAAGGAGTAGAGCCCAATGAAAAACTTCATTAAAACGTTAGTTCCGTATGAACTAGTCGGCACTGTGGTTAGCCCCGTATGGGCTAATCGGCACATTCGAGTTTGGCCAATGCCTTTTGTCACCCCGTATGGGTCAGTAGACAAGTTTGCAGTCGACCCAGACCTTCTGCCAGATTGGTCGACCAAAACGACCAAATTGGTCGACCAATTTTCGAACTGCAGTTTCTTCCCGGCCAGGGCCTCTGCCCTGGCCGGGGCTTGGCCAATGGGCCGGCCAGGGCCTCTGCCCTGGCTGGCCAGGGGCCCTGTCCCCCTTGGCCAGGGCCGGCCAGGCCCTGGCCTCTGCCAGGGCCAGCCGGCCAGGCCACTGGCCGGGGCCAGGGCCCCTGCCCTGGCCTTGGCCAGGCCCTGGCCTGAGGCCAGGGCGCTGCCCTGGCCTATGCCAGGGCGCTGCCCTGGCCTATGCCAGGGCGCTGCCCTGGCCTATGCCAGGGCGCTGCCCTGGCCTATGCCAGGGCGGCCAGGCCCCTGGCCTGAGGCTAGTGCGCTGCCCTGGCCTCGGCCAGGGCGGCCTGGCCCTGGCCGGGGGCCAGGGCCCCTGCCCTGGCCAGGGCCAGGGCTGGCCGCGGCCAGGGCCTTCTGGCCTTGGCCGTGGCCGGCCAGGGCCGGCCCTGGCCAGGGCCGGCCCTGGCCTGGCCTGGCCTGGCCGCGGCCAGGGCTCCCTGGCCCTGGCCGTGGCCGGCCAGGGCCGGCCGGCCATGGCCTATTGGCCTTGCCCGGCCATGGCCCTTTAGCCATGGCCGGTCTCCCCCCTTTCATGGGGTGGCCGCATGCACTCCACCCCCTTGATGGGGTGGTCGCCGGTGGTTATTGGCCGTAGCCAACCCCCTCCGCATGGGGAGAGGGGGTGCATGGCCTTCATAGCCCATTTGGCCATGGTGCACATGCACCAAATTTCATCTTACCCGATGGAAATAACTACCACCTTCTTCCTCGATGAAGCACCCGTTCGTCGATGAAGCACCCGTTCGTCGAGAAATTAGTTATTTCCTAATGGCCGTGTGCCAAAAATGAATAACATACTACGTGAACGGTCGGTTCTTCCCGTCACGGAGAGTTCCTACCATATCCGTAATGATAGGAGACCCTAACGTGAAAAGAACAACCGCTGCGTTCTCTCCGTCACGAAGCGTTCCTACTATATCCGTAATAGTAGGAGACCCATTCGTGAAAAAGACAACGACTCGTTCATAGTTTCGACGGGGTGTAGGTTTGACCGGGGCGAACCCATATGGCTCTGATACCAATGTTGGATCCTGCCAAAACAGAGTTAGGATCGATAATTAAAGTGGAGACTTACGCTTGCGTATGCGGAACAGTAGTCTCGGAACTTTACCTTCGGATTCGCCACGACGGATCGAGTCTTCTCACGAACGGAGAAAGGCTACTAATCCACAATCTAAATCTCTATTTTAGATTAAGAACTTGGAAAGAGGAAGAGAAAGGATTTCTGCAGAGCTTCGCTAGAATGAAGATGCATGCATGAATTTCATGCAAAAGGTGTAAGAAATGGCTTACCCTTGGGTCTTATTTATAGCCCCCAAGGTAGTTATTTTAGGGTAAGTTGTTCCTTTGGAACAACTTAATTAAGGTGTACCATGATACATGGCACATTATAAGCTTAAGTTGTACCATATGCATGGTACAACATAAGCTTAAGATATTCCCCCTTTATTAGCCATATGTCGCATGCACTTATGCATATATAATGCGACTTTCCCACTCATCCAGAGATCCTCTCCGCAAGGGAACAGATTCCCTTTGCACACGACTTCGTGTACGCGACGTTCGAGGTCCGTATTTCCTCGTACATCCCCCACAAGGGTGTACAAACGTCTTCCATATCCAACAGGCGGGTCGTCGACGATCGGAGGGCCGGGCAGTGTCCGGGTCATCGGTGCAACAGGAAGCGACGAGTTCGGGTTGGTGGCGGGGGCTGCCGCACAGCGGCGCTGCTGGGGCGTGCTTCAGGCTCCGCTGCAGGCTCGTGGCTGCCGGAGGCAGATGACGGATGGCGGAGGGGCACGTCGGGCATGGTACGACGAGCGGCGCTGGCCATCGGGCGGCGGGCGAAGCCCGAAGGGAGGGGCGGAGAGAGAGTGAGAGAGAGAGAGAGAGATAGAGAGAGGGATAGTGAGCGCGGGAATGAGAGAGGGATAGCGTGAGTTTGAGAGCGGGTGGGGTTTGTGCTGCTGCGAGCTTGGGTTCGAAAGAGATGAGGGTGAGGGTAGTTATATAGGATTAGGGGAAATGATATGAGGTAATATAATAAAGGGGATAATAAAGATAATAGTAAAAAGCAATAGTGTTTAATGACTCCCACTAGTGTCAGATCTGAGCTACCAAGAGGGGGTGGGATAATGGGGGTAGTTAGAGAAATGATTAGGGGTAGATCTAGGATTAGGGTAAAAGTAAAAGATAATGAGTTAAAAGTGATTAGTAATTGTAAAAAGTCATTAGTGAAATGTAATAAGCAAAATACAATGGATTTGAAATTACGGGTTTGTCTCTGATATTAAACGTGTCCGAAAAATTACGATAACATACCCACGGGACCGTATCGTCGTTAGGATCGCGAATACAAGATTCGTTTTGGGATTTGAGTTATGAAAATACTAGTTATAGGCCAAAACATTTAGAAAGCGGGTTTGCAGGTTCTAGGTTGAAATGATATCAGAAAATTATGAAATTAATGAGGGAAGCCCTAAATGATCATAGAATGCTACTGTAAAAGTTTGAAAACGTTTTGAAGATGTTTGAATAGAAAATTACTTCGTTAAGTCAAAATAGTAATATTTAAAAATGAATTTTTATCAGAATTGTTTTGGGTATTTGAGGAAATCTGAAATTACTCAAAAACAATATAATAAGGCTATTGCTTCAAAATATTTTTATAGAAATTTTTGAAATCATTTAAAACTCCTGATCAACCATTACAAAATACCTTTTAAAATGAAATTACATTAAATACTTAATTTAAATGTATTGGAAAAATACATGCCGTTTTAGGGACATATATCTAAACCCCCCCCCCCCTTTTTAATGAAATTGATACAACTATTTGATCGGGCCCAGAGGAATCATGTCAGACACGACTAGTCAACCAACCCACTACGGCTTTGAGCTCTAGCCCAATGACATCACAAGTAGGTCGTACCCCTCTACCCGAGACGAAGGTCCGATAAACCGCCCACTTTTTGAGGTGGAGGAAATCGCTCCCCAAACCGAGGGAGCACTCGCCAATTATGGCAGACACTCAAAGCCATCACTCCAGCAATCATGGACTACATTCATGGCATTTATCAGTGTATGTAGGTATATTTGAAATGTTATACTTGTGTGTATTTGAATTAATGAAGGTGTCGGTGTATGAATGTGCTTTATCTATATGATGGGGTAGCGTGACCCTATATATCTCTATTTATCCTCAGCTATGTCATAAGTTAAAAAGTTTGAGGACGAACTTTATTTTTAAGGTGGGTAGAATGTAATGGCCCTAGTGCCATGTACATTAGGGTCTGTCTATTTGAATAATGAATGTAGTATATGTATACTTGAATGAATACATATTGTGCATGTGTGCCCCCGTAGTGTGTATAGGAATGGTGTGGTGCATATAGTAATTGTGTAGTGTATATAGTAATGATGTGTTGGATGACCTATTGGATGCTAATAAATGTATATGAGGTATAAAATGAATGGCATTGTGGTTGATGTTGGTATTATTATGAGTAGTAGCATTTTTATTATTGTTGTTATTGTTGATGTTGATTGTTATTCTTATTACTATAGTTTGGGCCCTAAGTTAATTTTAGTAGCTTAAGAGAGATATTTTAGTAGTTGGGCTTTGATAATTGGGCTTGAGTTATTTGAAGATGAGAGGGGAGATATTTTAGCAGTGATGGCAAACTTGTCAATAGAGGAATCCCATTTATTTAAATTCCTTATCCTTTCTCCAAACTTCTCCAAACTTCTCCATTTCTTTTCTCTTCCATTTTCTTTTCCCATAAGCCAACAGAAATGCTCCCAGGTCAAAAAAAAAGAGGAGAAAAAGAAAGAAAGAAGGAAGAGAGAAAGAAAGAAGAGAGAAAAACTGAAAGAGAAATTGGAAGAGAAGAAGAAGGGAAGGAAAAATCAAGGGGAGATTTGGGATTTTGGAGCTTGGAGAGGAGATTCTTGGTGGGTTTTCATGAAATTGGTGGAGGATTTCATCCCAAGATGAGCTAGGAATCCATCTCCCAATAACTTACTATTTGATTTCATGTTCATAGTTGTTGCTAGAAAAATCTGTGTTGTTTAATTGAAACTTTAGTGACGAATTGCTCTTAATTGGCTACATGAAATTGCTTGAAAAAATATATATTGATGTCTTTAATAACTTTCATGTTCACAACTTTTTCCAATTCAAACTGGAAGTTAGGTTAAAAATTTGATTTTTGCAACATATCTGGATCTCTGTCACATTGGACACAGTTTAGAAAAATGGAGCCTATGACCTGCACACTCTATGGAATTTGATGTTCTTGGTCTTGTTGGAAAGTTAACTGGTTTATCTACAATTTCATCTCATTCATAGTTTTCGAAATTCTGACTGCAATAGGCCCAAAATCAGCAATCAAGACAGGCCCTGAAATCTATCTGTAAAACATAACTGACAGGCTTCACAAAATAATTCACCATAAATCATATAATTCATATTTTTGCATGAAATTTTATATGTGAACCCAAAACTACCATACCAACAACTTTCATTTACATTTCATTGTTATGTTCCATACAAAAATATGGAGTAAACTGCCCTTCAACCTGACTGTTGTGCAATTTCCAGCGAGCTGAAGTGTTTTCTAGTGTTTCAGACGATGTGTTATGGTTAGTTCTGTTACTATCATCAATAAATATTGTAAAAAGAAGCTTTATAATGCTATTTGGTAATGATATTATAGTGTGTCAATAACCATGTTCATAATACCCCTCATTTGTTTGTGGAAATGTTGAGTTAGTCTCATGTTGCTATTTGTTCATGTTGCTATTAGTCTCATGTTGCTATTTGTTTCATGATATTGGTTTCAAGCTATTAGATTCATGTTGCATGTATTTTTATATGAAGTTGTGAGTAAGTTTAAGTTATGGAGGATAATTCATGTGGTATGCTAGCCCTTGTTAATTTAAACGAACGTTATTCCTTGTAATCCATGTTCAAGTCTTGTATGGAAAATGGTTTATGTTGCAAGTTCTCCCGAATGATGTTGTGTTGTGTTATGCTATGTTTATGGAGAATGGTGTGTAAGGATCGCCTTACCCTGGCAATACTAACAACACACACTAGAGGGGGGTGAATAGTGTAATGGCAATAAAATTGTCCAATAAAAATTAAACTTGCAAATACGGAATTATAAATGCAAGAGGAATTAAAAGGCACAATCAATCCAAACGCAAACACAAAGTTTTACCCTGGTTCCCCAAACTTGGGTACATCCAGCCACACTAATATTCACTATATTCCTACACAGAGAAGTGAATACAAATCTCACAAGGAGATACCCCACAAAGAGGATTTATGCCCGACACAAGGACCCAACCAATTTCACACGAGGATCAAGACTCCCACACAGAGAATCACTAACTCACACTCAGAGAATTAGGGTTAGCCCTACACTTGGACACTAAAGTCTCACAAAGAGAATTATTCCCACAAAGAGAGTTATTCTCACAAAGAGAATATCCTAGTCCCACAAAGAGACAACCTCCCACAAAAAGAGAAAGACTAATTCCCACAAAGAGAATTAGAGATACAAATTCACCAAGTAAAATAAGTACTCTTACTTATGCATTGAGATGCTTACTCATGAATGAATGCAAGGCATGGAAGAGGATCTCCAAGTGTTGAGATATGCTTGAAAGCACTTGGATGAATTCCCTTGAGCTGGACTTCGATGCATGAAGATGAATGAGAGCTCTTGAGAGGGAATTCAGGGAGTTTGTGAGTTGCTTATTGATCTCTTGAGATATTTAATAGCATCAAGAAGTATAAGAGATGGCAGCACACTCATATATATAGGAGCCCTATATTAAACCCCAAAACCCAAGAAAACATTTAAAGAATCGATTCTGCAACGGCTAGAAACTGGGTGAAAACGACAGGAACAGTCGACTGAAGCTCAAAAGACAGTCGACTGATCAACGGCTAGAAAATATCCAACGTCTATAATCTGAGCCAGGACAGTCGACTGATGAAGACAGTACAGTCGAATGAGAACATGACAGGTGCCTGTTAATCCTTCAGCAGGCGATTGCTGCAGAGGATGGAATAAAATAGAGAGCTGCACTCTTTCTCCAGTTAAGCACACAGGCGACTGATGTCAATAATACAGTCGACTATCTATTAGTCAGGCGACTATAAAACCTTAATCAGTCGTCTGCTGTATAAGATGGAGAAACGACAGAGAGATGCAGAGATTGCACTTACGCTACTCAGACAACTGATGACCAATCTACAAGCCACTGTAAATATACAGGCGACTGTAAACGGCCCAGTAGTCGACTGTGCGTAAAGCTCAAGTTTGAGTCAATTGAAATGTTGACTTGAGCTGTGCATATCAGGCGACTGAAAATCACCCGGTCGACTGTTATTCCTTCAGCAGGCGACTGATGGAAAGCCAGAGACTCCAAATGAGTCTTTGGACAAAGTGAACCTATTGGATTGGACTCTATGATAATCCTAAGGCTCACTAAGATGGTTAAATACATATGCATGAATGAGTAAACCATCTAACAAGGTATTACATTAATCCTAGACTCAAAAGAGAGAGAAAACAATAAAGTAAATTACATAGATTACAATGCTTTCCTTAGAGTCTAAGTCTTCAATCTTGATGCCTCGATTGCTCTCCATCATCTCCAAGCTTTGGCACATCTTGAGTCCAAGCAATGATCCTTCTTCACTTGATGTCCACCATTGCACCAAGTGATTAGTCTCCAAGAAAGATATTCTTGAAATAAAACTGAGAGACTAAAACATGAGAGTCATTAGCAACAATATAATATTGTGATCATAATCAAAATAAGATTGGTATGAAACACCAATACTCAACATGGTGGCTGTTTATGGAGAATGGCGTTGTGTGGTAATTGGCTAAGTGATGGGGGCGATGGTGCTTTTTTCAATGATGCCAAGGGCATGTTGGATGAAGAAAGGAGATGTAGTTGTGGTTGTCCTCTTATTCATGGAACTTTCGTGTCATTCATAATGTTGCATGTTCCCTCCTCTAATTTTAGAGCATACTAGCTTATTCGTTCCTTTACGTCCTTTTCACATTGCATGCAATATGTTAGTTTTATTGTTTCTAATATGTCACTCTTATGTCATTTTGAAATTGGTAAAAAGAATGCAATTCTAAATGTGGTATGCTATGTTGCCTCACTTAAATGCTAAGGAATGAATAAGTCCTCTTAAATGAGGGTAACATAGGGATTGGGAGACACTAAGTTGTGGGAAAAACATGAGGGGCTGGACAGTTGTGGTGGTTGGTGACCCTCCTGTTCTTGTCCGAGTGGCGGGGAGTGGCAGAAATGAGGAGAATTTGAGAAAATGTGAAGGGAAAATAAGGAGAAAACATGGCTCTTTTAGTAAGAGCTTGTCTCGGGGAGTTTGCCTGTTCCACCCCAACTGGGGGTGAGGTCCAGTCCCAAGACGGTCTACCCACTAGTTAGGGTCCAAAACACTGCCAGATAACTTTCATTACTTTTGTAGCATTATCAATTGTTGCTTACTTGTACGTTCTTTACTTGTAGCCCTTCCATGTGGTATAACCTTGTTATATATATCGCCTATTGTAGTTCTTGTCGCTTGAGTTTATTTTACTTATGTTGTTTCACTCTCTTGTTGTTGTACCTTCATTTATGTTATGCATTCAATGTTTTTTGACATACACATGTTTTCTTTAGTTCATTCCATGCTTCATTTGTACCTTGCTATGGATGCATGTAAAATAGTTGCATTTTCATAATAGCATACTAGAGGGAATTGGCATTCCTACTGGGTCACGCGTTGATGTGCCCCCGTTGACTTTTCAGGTATGGTTCCTAGGGATGACAGGTGGGGCTAGAGGTTGAGGTCGAAGGGCCGTCGTTGGGAGTTGGAGCTTAGATTGGATGGTGAGGGGTGAGGGGAGAGCTATGTGTACTTTGGGTTTTCTTTTAGGGTGAGAGATGCTTGTACTATATGAATTGATGCAATAGGATGTTTGAGATGTATATGAAATTATTCAGTGTTTGGCTTTCAGTATTTCTCTGTGACTTTGTGTCATTTTGTGTTTGTTGGTTGGCTGTTTGTTGAATACTACATGTACTATTTCTAGCAATGCGCAGTGGACCTGTAGATACGTTTTTAGTTCTCGTCATGTACCTTGTGTTTCTGAATATCCCAGGGATGGGGTCGTGACAGAAGACGAAGAAGATGGTGAATGATGGGGGGAGGTGATGGTGGATGAGGAGATGGAGTAGGGGAGGAGGTTGATCGACTGGAGTTGTCTTCGCTGAAGGAGGAGGAGTAGGACGTAGGGAGTTTGGGTTTACCTTCTTGCATGTTGCATGAGAAGAAGAGGGGTGTTTATGTAGGTTTAGTATATAATAATAATAATAGATTAGTATTGTTACGGCCTTAAGGTCTGCCCAGATAATAAAGGCACATTCATTTTGAAGCCCAAACGGAAGGTCGCCGCGACACTGGGAAGCTCGCCGCGTCGAGCAGCAAGCTCGCCATCAGGGTCAACATAAGAATCTCGCGTACTCTCCAACAGGAAGCACGACTGAACGGTTCGAAGACACCAAGATTGGTCGCCAAGCTTGGCCCTAACCTAGGGCGGCCTAACATAAATATCTTTGACAGGCTGATGTAGGGCTACCTACGCCACCATTAATGCTACAGGTTAAAGGCGAGAACTGATGGTTGTCCGTCGCATCCCTATTAACGTATTAATGAGTCTGACACCGTCTGATACCCATTAATACATAAATATCTCTGACACCCCCGGGCCCCCGCAGACTTATCGCTTCACTACATGCGCTCCAGTTAAGCAGACTGGACAGCTGATTGAATGGCGAACAACCGACTCTACGCCATATAAATACCCCCTCCAGCCACCAAGGAGGGGGTTGGTTAGTTGAAAACTATTACTCCTTTCTAGTATTCAAGGTCAGATATCCCCCATATATTCGTGCCTTCCTTATAAGCTCGCCACGCCTCGTCAATCTGCCTTAAGATCGCCTAGCGTGTTCGACATACTCCACACAAGTCATTCACTGACTTAAGCATCGAAGAGGCTACGGGTTGACAACCAACCCGTCTTTTTGACGAGTTGCTATTCTCACATGAAGCTCACCTCAGCTACCAGGAGTCGGCGACCTTCGACGACCTTTGCCTAGCATGCTCTAAGCTGTTATAGCCTCATCATCAACCACTCACTTATAATCATTGTACCAGTAAATCCCATTTAATATAAATATCATTGTCCGATGGACTTGACCCACAACAAGTATTAATTAGCTTAATTAAGAGGTGGGTGGACGTTATTGACTAATGTTAGAAATTAGGTTAGTCAATACCTCGTAGACTGTGTTTTAGGGGTAGTTAATTAGGGTAATTAAGTGTCACGCCCCGCTTCCCAAAACTACAGAGACGAAGCGTGACTAAGACCCGTTTGGGCCGGAGCTGTGAAGCTCGGGTCCAATAAGCATCTGTAGGGGTACCATTTTAAAGATTTACAGGTTCTTGCATTTAAAAGGTTCGTAACAATAATAAAGTACTCGAAAGGAAATGCATTCATTATAAAAGAGACAATATCCAGCATATGACAAGTCTAATAAAAGGAGCCTAAGTATGACAACAAACTACCGAAAGAGAGCAAACTAAAAGTAGTAACCTCTGGAAGTTCGCAACAGTGGGGAACCTCTAGCTCTAGTCCTCGTCAGGCACGTACTCCGGGTCGACGTCCTCTGGATCCGTGTACTCGGGTAAGTCCTGCTCGTCAACGAACTCCGGCCCAACACCTGACGTACAGCACCCAAGAGAAAAGGAACTGTACATCAGGTAAAGTCTACAAGAAAGAGTTAGACTCTACTGCAAGTGTAATACGAATTAAAAGCAACATTTTACTGGTTGATTAACATGTAGGGGTTATGATAGAAAGTAAAACGGTACTAGAAAGTAAACGGTACAGACAGTAGCTGTAGCGTGTGCTACCGACTATGGGACTAACCTAGACGGGACAAGTCAAGACAAGACAGGACGTGAGTGTGACACCCAAGAGAGCTCGTGCCTGCAGCGTAGAGAGTGGCCAAACTCCCTAGCTCGTGACCGCTAACCCAACCCAACCCCAAGTGCTGAAGACAAGACAAGACAAGACTGGACTATACGAGTACCGCTCACACCCTTGGTGAGTGCCTCTCCCTTTGGTCCGTCGGGGCGCTCACTCCCCTGATGAGACACCAAGACTTCCTGTAGGGTGTACACGAAAAGGAACGGTCTGCCGGGACGCTCACTCCCCTGGTGAGACGTCGAGACACCTGTAAGGTATACCACAAGAACAAAGAGGACAAGACTTGACCAGTTATGAAGGTTCTGTTGTTTAGTTGTTGTTATAGGGGGTCCACACGCGCGCACCCACAGAAAAATCCCTAAGGTGTCAGTTATTGTTGTTTTGTGCTCAGACTTCGTCGTCAAGTTTAAGCTGTCAAGGGGGTCCCGGACGCTATCATTTCACGTCTGGTTCTCTTTAAATGTACTCTAACATTCTAAGCAAGAGATAGTCTAAACGTGGCCATACGAGTACAAGTGTGAACACTTGCCTGCGGAGGCGAGTGAGTCGTCTGTCTGGAGCGTCTCGTCGAAATGTCGCGTCGGTGATGGTCCGTCTGAAACAGGTCAATGGCGATGTCAGATCGTGCTATTCGTCCACCCTATTATGGTCCATTTCTAGGTTAAACGGGGCTATCCTAATAGTTCCAAGTCAAGTTTAGAATGTTCAGCCTACTCGACGAGTCTACCCTATATGCGCAATTCAAAAGTCCGATCGTCGAATCGACCGTTTCACAATGTTTTAAGGGAGCATAAAATAGATTTAATGTGTTAAGTTGACAATTTTAGTTAGGTTTTGATGGTGTATAGTTTGGGTTGCTACGAGTAAAAGGCACCCACCTGGTTTGACGGTCACGTGCCAGTTGAACGTCGGATCTGAAAACGGCAAAGAATCGCATCGCCTTTGCTCCGATTCCTCGACTGCGGGTAGCGCAGTACGGAGGGGTCGCCGGGATCGCCTCGGAATCGTTTCGGCTACGGTAGCGTAGCAAAACATCGTCTTCGGAGAGGGATGTGGCTACGTCGGATCTGGGACTGATGACGACAGCTACAGGGGTTGCAGCAGCGAGCGTCAGGGAGGCGTAGAGCTGAGGGGGACAACGGCACAGCCGCGGGAACGATGTGCGGTGAGGGCGAGAAGGACAGTCTGTAGGGTGCTGTCAATGGCTTGCGCGTGCAAGATGGCTGGACAGCGACGCTGCCGGGGGGTCCGGCAGCTTCTGGTTACAGTCGACAGCCGAGAGAGGAAGTGGCGTGCGGCTTGCTGTAGCGTCGGGGTGTGTGCTGGCAGTCGGTGTTCAGAGGAGGGAAGAAGGTGGCTATGGTCAAGGATGGCAGGAGGCGAGTACATGGCGTTCGTGCGTGGATCTAGCGGCCTCTGTGGGTTCGAGGGTGATATGCTGCTGAAGGGGAGTATAGGTTTGAGGGGAGCAGCTACTGCTAGCTAGGGCTGAGCTTTTAAAATAGGAGATGGGTTCACGTGGAAAGAGAAAAAACTCGCGGCTGCTGCGTAAGAGCTCTGGCATGTTCGCTAGGGTAGGGCTGGGGAAGGACGTGGGAGAGAGAGAAAGATGCGGGGTTCCTATAAAAAACAGTTTGGATTTGATTTATCGACTTGATTTAATAACAAGTCTAACAGTTTTAATTTGAAATTCAAATGCCAGCTAAGATTTAAAAGGATTAGATTATTATTAAAAGGTTGTTTTGATTTAACATTTTGAATCAGATTCCTTTAAAAAAAACAAATACTGTTATGAATGAGGGAGGCCTTTGGCCTCCCCTCCTTCATTACCCATTCATTAGGCCCCCATTACTTAGAGTAATGGAGACCCTTGGTCTCCTAGAGGCTTTTGGCCTCCCCACTATGAGATATATAAATAGAGCACCATGGCTCTTAGCTATGGTGACTTATTCTTAGCAATGAAATTCTCTCTCTCTCTCTCTCTCTCTTGAGTTCATTATCATACAACACGTTATCAGCACCGAAGCTCTTCCATTTTTGAGCTTTATCTCCCGTATCCCTTCAAAATTAACCTCCTACGCGCGAAGGAATCTATTGTTGCGGCGATCCGGTTTGCGGCGATCCGTTGCGGCTACCTTTTTGACGTATTGGGAGCGTGCATTTTCGTTCTACAGATTTTTTTTATTACGATCGTCCCTAGATCTTTGATCTAGAGGTAAACTTTTTCAATCCCGTAGATAATTACAAAATATTGTTTGCTATGATTTTACACAGCTTTTCTATAGGCTTGTATAAATCTGCAATTTTCTGATCAAATTAAAAGAAAAAAGAAACCCAGAAATAAACCCTTCAGCTCCCCCCTGGGAATCTGCTACCAAGCATACATGCATGTTCGCACATACATACAAATTTAGAGTAAAAAGGCTTATACATCATAATAGCATTTACATGTAGTCATAAGGCTGCATGCACAACAAAATAAGACAAGATAGTCCTTGAATATCAACCAAATGCATTTCTAAAAATGAACTCTTATCGGCATTTTACAGTTATCACGAACTTTCAGATTACACAATTTTAGATTAAAAAGGACTTCAAAAGGATGAATAATCTTATTCAATATTGAAATGAAAATTTTACTCATCTGTTACTGACTCATGGTACAACATGGTACTTGAACTATATTAGATACTTGAAATGATTATGTTCAAATATAAAAGAACCTCTCTGAGCTCTTGTGAAATCTCGGACTATCATTACTAAGGTCCATGAAGCTTACCAAGGAACATAATGTTAAGAAAGCTTTCCTTAAATAAAGGAGTTCATTCGGATACTTGGAGAGTCTCTTGACAAATTAGAATGTGAATGCAATTATATGCCATGCAATAAAACAATGACCAAAAGTCATGCTAACTGTGGAAAGCCTGAGATGAGGGGTTAGGCTCTCTGTCCATTGCCCCCCCTCCCGGACGGGGTAGGGGTCCTTCCGGCTACCCATGGACCTAAAACTTGTTTGATGAGGGGTTGAGGTCTTTTTGCATTCCTTTACTAATACCCTAAAATTGGTTTTTAGGGCTTGTGTATTTTTAAAGGACATTTACTCCCTTTTGGACATTTTAATTAATATTACAGCCCATGGGCCTGCAGCCCAAAACTGCATTATATATTATTTGGGCTGTTTATTGGGCCTGAAGCCCAGTTCATAACATTGACTATTAAAATGAGTATTATTTTGCTAACGGGCCTGCAGCCCGCATCTTGCCACTTTGCCACTTACCAGCAAGGCTACTAAAAAATAGATTTATTTCACTAATATTCAGGACTTACGGATTATTTGTATTCCCTAATCCAATAGTAGACTTAATTTAATTAAAATTGAGGGTTGGGCCTGCAGCCCATTTGTGACTATCAAATATTTTAATTGGGCCTGCAGCCCCTATTACCTAACGGTATATATTTTAGCATACTATATAATGGCCTTATGCCAATTCCTTAACGGGACTCTCCCCTAAGTAAAATCAAAAATAATTTCTATAGTCCATGTTGACAAATTGATTTAAACATCGTTCTTGCATACTTTTATCTATGGTTTACTAGGACTCTATTTTTCAAAATATAACTATCTTAAAGATCCTGAGACCGCTCTGCCGTTAGTCAACTAACCTAACGGTGTATGACGTTTCCACGTGGTCTACGAGATAATTATATTTTCTAGTTTCCTTTACCATATGTTTTGCTTGAGATATATGCGTGGTTGTTTACTTTTATGCCCGTAGCATATTTAGAACTGCGTGGATGTTTAAATCAGTAAAAATGTGTTTTTCGGGATCGGCCATTGTATACCTATTTACTTTCCTTGCACTTTTATTTTCTTTTGAGAGAATTTGTAAGTGAGGAAATTTGTATTTTAAAGCCAAAGCTCGATGCAACATCACATAGAATTGATGAAAACTCCTTCAATGGATCATGATGTCGGTCAATGTGCTTGGCTAAGTTTGCTAGACCAACCTAGCTTGACTGGGTAACAAGTGGTCATGGCTTAGTCAATTCCCTGGCCGCGTCCGCTGGACCGCAAGGAGTCGATTCATGACTGTGTAAGCCAAAGCTCGATGCAACAGCATATGAAGACGGAGATATAGGGACCCAGTTCAGTTTGGGTTTCCGCAGTTGTATTTTTCTTTCCTTTTATGGACTGTAAACGAACTTTGGAATGGTTATTTTTGGGTATCTGGCCGATCCCCGCATTTTTACTTGTTTATTTCTTTATGCATGAATTTTGAATTTTAATTAATTCATGCTCATTTTAAATTGCGTAGATAAATGGCAAAATTGGCAAGCGTCGATTTCGAAGTCCTTGACTCTGCAGGGACAAATTACCTGAGTTGGCGAGTGGACCTGAAGTTCCACTTGCGTTCGATGGCCCTCCTTGGGTCCATTTTGGCTCCTTCCTCGGCCCCAGCAGCGGCCGAAGCCTCTGCTACAACTAGCAGCAGCCCTACAACCACTGTATCCGATGTAGATAAGGCGAAAGCCATAATCTACATTAGGAAACATATAGATCGGACATTAAAGGCCGAATACTTAACGGTTGAGGATCTAAAGGACCAGTGGACAGTGCTGGAAGCTCGGTATAAACATCAAATTGATGTTATATTACCGCGTGCCAGTTATGAGTGGGAAAACCTCAGACTTCAGGACTATAAGTCCGTCGCTGAGTACAATTCTGCACTTCATAACATCACCTCACGCCTGAAGTTGTGCGGTGAAGAAGTGACAGAACAACGCATGTTGGAAAAGACATTTACCTCGTTTCACGAGAAAGATGCAATCCTCATGCAGCAGTATCGTGAATGCAATTTCACGAAATTCTCCGATCTGATCTCATGCCTACTTAGGGCAGAGCAGAATCGAGACTTACTGCTTGCAACTCATAACTTACGTCCAGCTGGCACTGCCCCTATCCCTGAAGCCCATCACGTTTCTTCCCAGAAGTGGAAAAATAAGAGGAAGGCTAAAAACACTAAAGGGAAAACTGTAATGAAGCAACCAAGAGGTGCAGCTCCCCAGACAAACAAAAACAATAAGGGAAAAAGAAACTTCACTTGGAAACGAAAGAACACCGAGCAAGTGTCACTTCCAAAGAAGAACTGGGAGGATAAATGCCATAGATGCGGCATGACTGGCCATTGGTCCAGAAACTGCCGCACTCCTCGCCACCTCCAGGATCTATACCAGGCGAGCCAGAAGTCTCTACCTGATACAAACTTGGCGGCTGTTCAGCCACCAACAATGTTTACTGCAAAAGACTTCGAAAACGACGACCTTCTCGATTGAGCATCATCTTTTATCTATGCTTTTAGAATTCAATGTATCTTCATCTTTATTTGCTTAAGTACGAACTTTTATTTTCAAATGAATGTTTACATTTTCGCTCAAATAAAATTTCGTTTTTGCTTATATAGATAATGTCTGAGTGCCTAGTGGACAGTGCCTCAACGCACACAATCCTTCGCGATCATTGCTATTTTAATAGCGTAAATAAATATGACGGTCCTGTTATCACAATTTCAGGACTGTCCCAAATAATCGAAGGATCTGGTGAAGCAATTATATTGCTCCCAAATAACACAAGACTTCAAATAAAAAATGCATTATTCTCTCCTAAATCAAATAGGAATCTCGTAAGTTTCAAAGATTTCCGTTTAAACGGATATCACTTAGAAACCAGAGATGAAAATACGGTTGAATATCTGTATGTAACTCGTCAGAAAGATGGCCAGAAGATCATCTACGAACGATTCAAGGGACTCCCGTCGGGTCTCTACCAAACATACATTCAACCAATAGAAGCCAATATGACTGAGCACCAGACGTGCCAATCCTTGCCAGAGTTCGAACTCTGGGACAATAGACTTGGTCACCCTGGAACAGCAATGATGCGACGCATCATCTTCGAATCCCGTGGACACAAATTGAAGAACCTGAAGATTCTTCAAAAGGGTGAATTTCCATGTCTCCCTTGTTTCAAGGGAAAACTTATAACGAGACCATCCCTCCTTAAAGTGGGATTAGAGTCTCCTGGCTTCCTTGAGAGAATTCATGCTGACATTTGCGGGCCTATTCACCCCTCAAGTGGCCCATTTCGGTACTTCTTGGTACTGATTGATGCATCAACCAAATGGTCTTATGTGTGCCTCTTGTCCACCCGCAACCTAGCTTTTCCAAAGCTATTGGCACAAATAATAAGATTGCGTGCTTATTTTCCCGATAACCAAATCAAGAAACTAGGTCTTGATAATGCGGGAGAATTTACTTCACAAGTCTTCGAAGACTATTGCCGGGCAACGGGTATTGAAGTTGAACATCATGTAGCACATGTTCACACCCAAAACGGATTAGCTGAGTCCCTTATAAAGAGACTCCAATGGATTGCACGTCCATTGCTTATGCAATCCCAGTTGCCTGTGGATGCTTGGGGGCATGCTATTTTACATGCCGCATCACTTATTAGGATAAGACCCTCTGGAGGTCACACTTTATCCCCGATGCAACTAGCATACGGCGCACCTCCGGATATCTCTCATTTGAGAGTGTTTGGTTGTGCGGTATATGTCCCAATAGCACCACCGCAGAGGACCAAAATGGGTCCTCAGCGTCGTCTAGGTATATATATTGGGTTTGATTCAGCCTCTATTATCAGATACCTTGAACCCCTGACGGGTGACGCATTCAAGGCACGTTTTGCAGACTGTGAATTTAATGAGAAATTTTTTCCAAAACTGGACACACAGTCTAAGAAGCCAGAAGCTTCTGAGACCATTAGTTGGGACCAGAAGTCTTTGTCCCTATATGATCCGCGTACTAATCTGTGTGAAGATGAGATCCTGAAGATCCTTCACATCCAGAATACAGTACATCTTTTACCGGATAAATTCACGGACAACCAGAAGATTGTCCGTTCACACGTCCCTGCTGCCAATACGCCAGCTAGGATTGACATCCCCATAGATGGATGCAGCCCACCGGCAGCAGAATTGGTTGTACCTCAAATGAAAAGAGGACGCCCACCAGGTTCAAAAGATAAAGTTCCTCGAAAGAGGAAGACTCCTGGCGATACTAAGATTATCCCTCCACAGGATGCTGAGCTCAGACCAGTTACTTCTCCCCTCCTGATTTCCCCAGCAGAGGAAACAATAGGAGAAACATCATTAAATTTTGTACGTACTGGAGAAGTACTGGACAGAAATAGCATAGTCGACGACGACGATTTTGCGTTCGATATTGCCGTTCACGTCACTGAATATGACGATGACGTCGAACCACGATCTCTAGCGGAATGTAAACGCAGAGATGATTGGCCAAAGTGGGACGAGGCAATAAGAGTAGAGCTGGACTCACTCTTGAAACGCAAAGTCTTTGGACCAGTAGTCCAAACACCAGTAGGTGTAAAACCTGTGGGATATAAGTGGGTTTTCATAAGAAAAAGAGATGAAAATAATGTGATCGTCCGCTATAAGGCACGCCTTGTAGCCCAGGGATTTTCCCAAAGACCGGGGATTGATTACGAAGATACGTATTCCCCGGTCATGGATTCGATCACCTTCCGATTTTTAATCAGCCTAACTTCTCTGGAAAGCCTAGAAATGCAGCTCATGGACGTTGTGACTGCATATCTATATGGCGATATAGATAAAAATATCTATATGAGACTTCCTGATGGGTTTAATCTACCCCCAGAGATGAAAGAGATACCTCGGGACGTATTCTCTGTAAGGCTACATAGATCATTATATGGTCTAAAACAATCGGGCAAGATGTGGTATAACAGACTAAGTGATTTTCTTGCACAGCAAGGATTCACGACTAACGAAGTCTGCCCGTGTATCTTTATCAAAAGAACGGGAACAGGATTTGTCATCATAGCTGTATATGTAGATGACTTAAATCTCATAGGATCTCCTGCAGAGATCAAAGAGATATCTGAAAGCCTTAAACATACTTTTGAAATGAAAGACCTAGGCAAAACAAAGTATTGTCTTGGCTTACAGATAGAACACCTAAGAGGTGGAATCCTATTACACCAATCTAATTATACAAAGAAACTTCTACGCAAGTTTCATATGGATAAATGTCATCCTTTAGGTACTCCTATGGTCGTAAGATCACTAGATGTACATAAGGACCCCTTCCGGCCACTGGAAGAGGGGGAGGAGATACTGGGTCCTGAAGTACCCTACCTCAGTGCCATTGGAGCACTTCTATATCTGGCTAACTGTACGCGTCCCGATATAGCGTTTATAGTTAATCTACTAGCCAGACACAGTGCTGCGCCCATAAAGCGCCACTGGAACGGAGTAAAGAATCTTCTGCGATACCTTCAGGGTTCCATTGATCTTGGAATTTACTACCAGAGAGGTGCCTCCCCCAAATTGTTTGGTTATGCTGATGCAGGTTATCTCTCTGATCCGCACACGGCAAAATCTCAAACAGGTTTTGTATTTACCTACGGAGGTACTGCTATCTCTTGGAGATCGGTAAAACAAACCACTACTGCTACATCTTCCAACCATGCAGAGCTCATCGCGATCCATGAGGCGAGCAGAGAATGTTTTTGGCTACGCTCTGTCGTCCAACACATCCTCCAATCCACTGGCCTGAAGACCAGTGATCTGGAGCCTACTGCCCTATTCGAAGACAACGCCGCATGCATTGCTCAGCTTCAGAAGGGCTACATCAAAGGCGACAGGACAAAACACATTTCTCCCAAGTTTTTCTGGACGCACGAGCAGAAGAACGACAAGCAGATTGAAGTTCGACAGATCAAGTCATGCAACAACTTAGCTGATCTTTTTACTAAGGCATTGCCTAAATGTACTTTTGTAAAGCTTGTAAAGAACATTGGTATGCGACAGTTGAAAGACCTGCAAGCCTGAAGCTTGTACGGATCAGGGGGAGTAACATGTGTGTTGCACTCTTTTTCCTTAAGCTGTTGGGTTTTCCCACTGGGTTTTCCACAGCTAAGGTTTTAACGAGGCAAACACACTTACTCTGGATCCAGAAGTATCCACCCCTTGCCTCAGTAGCTGAGACCGAAGTGATGAATGTGTAAGGGGGAGTGTTATGAATGAGGGAGGCCTTTGGCCTCCCCTCCTTCATTACCCATTCATTAGGCCCCCATTACTTAGAGTAATGGGGACCCTTGGTCTCCTAGAGGCTTTTGGCCTCCCCACTATGAGATATATAAATAGAGCACCATGGCTCTTAGCTATGGTGACTTATTCTTAGCAATGAAATTCTCTCTCTCTCTCTCTCTCTCTCTCTCTCTCTCTCTCTCTCTCTCTCTCTCTCTCTCTCTCTCTCTCTCTCTCTTGAGTTCATTATCATACAACAAATACATCATTATAAGATTGTTAGCACTAATCAGAGTTAGCCTTTTTTAATTAAAAAACGCACAGAGCAATTTATATAAAGAGTATTTTTTTTATTTATTTTAAAATAGTGATGGGTTAAGCAATTTTGTCCGTTGACGTCCAAAAATTACAAGGAAGAAGCCGGAGCGATCGCGCCTCCGAGAGGATTGTGAATAGAGGTTTCAGACACGTGTTCGAGCTACAGAAAGCGATAATAAAATCAAATACGTTAACGTGCACACAAAACAACCAAGGATACACGCTACCAACATTCGACCGGAAGGTGACCGTTACATTAAGTTAGTGATTAGTAAAAGTAAAACTGTAATTAGTAAGTGTAAGTAGTGAAACTAATATAATATCATTATTTTAATATTAAACATTTGACTCCGAAAAATTCCAGAAACGTGTTCGTATCGACACGAGGATCATGAAAGTGAAGTCCATTTTATATTTTGAGCTACGAAAATATAGGTTTTGGTCCAAAACGTTTGGGTTGTGGGCTTACAGGTTCTATATCGATTTGCCCGCGTAAAAATATGTAAAAATTATTAGGAATACTAAAGGACCATAAAATCATATTGTAAAAGTTTGAAACTATCTTGATAACGTTTAAATAGAAAAATAATTAATAAGGATATTTAAGTGATATTTGTATAGAAAAATATTATAAAAACTATTTATAACTATTTGATGAGTCTTAAAAATTATGAAAATGAGTTAAAACTATTTTGATGGTACAAAAATATTTTATATTATTGTTAATGAAACCATTTTAAAATAATATATAACCAAAAATTATATACGCATAAATCCTTTAAACGTATCTGAAATCATTGGAAATTATTATTATTATAAAGTACGAAAATACACGTACTTACGGATATGGGCCGTCACAAACAGGCACGGTCGATAACGACTAGTGTTACGACCTAAAGATCGTGGGAGTCCGGCTCCTCCCCAGAACCACTAATACACCTCACTGGTTCGCCACTTTCGAACGGACGGCCGACCCAACGCCAGGGCGCCCCACGCCCGGATTTCCGAGACCAGTAAGGCGTCAGCCGACCCGGAGGTCCGAGGCTACAGGGGGATGGGCGCACCTCGCCGCGCCCCCCCTCCCCGACAGAGGCGCTTAACCGCCCTCGCTCGGTCCGCCAGGAACGGTGCGCTCGGGGTACACCCGGACAGCACAGCCTCGGATATTGGCAAAGGCACACTCGTTCCCTCTCCCTATCGGCGGTCCATGATCCGCACCTGAAAATGTGCACGGCTGGGTCGAACACCCCACGATCAGGTCGGCCCGACGGCCCCACCCGAACCCAGCCGTGGGGAAACGCACCGCCGGACCCTTGACTCATCACACATGACAAACAACCTAGTATAAGGACGCGACTGACACTTACGCCGCCCGACCATCTGACAAAGCACCCCCTGGCCGCTGTGCCCCCTGAGTTTAATGTTTTTGGCCCTGACACCCTGACAAAAGCGCCCCTGGCCGTTGCGTCGTCTGGAAAAAGCGTGGTTGACACTCCTGTTCCTGACATCCTCGTCCGAAGCTTCCGCTGACAGCCGGGCCAGCTCAACACGTTGAGTCAGCACGCCAGGCTAGCTCCACCTAACCACCTCCCATCAGGTATAAATACCCCCTCACTTCTTACGGTGAAGGGGTTGGCAAATTCACTCTCAATCCCATTATTCACACACGAGAGCAAAGGTCATCCATATCTTTGTTCTCCCACTCATAGCTCGTCACGTATGGTCGACTCATCCTCAGTCCGACCTGCATGCCTAGCCCCCGCTTTAAGTTCAATTACTGACTTAGGCATCGGAGAGGCTAAGGGTTGGACCCCAACTCGGCCTTTCTGACGAGTTGCTCATTGCGCAGGATAGCTCGTCCCCTGGCTTATGTTCACCTTCGGCTCCCGCAGTCCGATCTTCCTCAACCGTATCCTGTGGGATTCGACTCCGTGGTCTACTCCAGCGACAAGCTTAGCCTCATCACCCCTCTAATCACTTGTCAAATAGCATACCTAAATCCTCTCATCAACATAACCACCGTGCCCTTGGTTTCCCCTAATACAAATTCATTGTACGCGAGTTCCACCCTGCAACAATTGGCACCGTCTTGGGAACCGAAGGGTCACACCCATGTTAGACCCCATACTGATCGCCCGGAACCTTGACCACGGCAAGGATCCCATGGGTCAAGAGCCACCCTCTTAACCAATTACTCCGGTGACTGACCCCCCTCCAGGGATAAAGGCCGAGACAGTCCAGGCCTCGGCCCGCGCGATCCAAAAAAGCTTCGATGCCTTCACTAAGGCGATGGGGGGCTGCGCAGCAATAGGAACGGAGGCACCTCCCGGCCCCTCGGAGCCCCCAAACTTGAGACATAATCTTCACCCTCAGTTCGAGGAGGAGGGGGAGACCAGGGGCTCGCCAAGGAGATTGCGGCCCAGCGGAAGCTCTTGGAGGAGGAAATGGAGGTCGCACGGCTGCGGAGGCGCCGGGAGGAGACGGCCGTCGCGCAAAGGCATTTGGACGAAGCGGGCGAGACCGCCCGGCGGGCCTACCTGGACAAAGAGACCGCCCGACACCAGCTCTGCTTCATCATCACGGAACGTGAAAGGCTCCGGAGGGAGAACGAAGACAACCGGGAGATCCCGGGGGTGTCGGTGACTTGCCGGCGACATCTGGAAGGGCGCGGCCTGCCGCTGGCCAAATCTCCACCATGGGGGGAAGTCCGCCTCATCAGTGCTACTCCCCCGATCGTCTGAACGAGAAAGACGTTTGTCGACAACTCCACTTCCTCACCGCCGAACGCGAAAGGCTCCTGAGGGAGAATCAGGAGTGGAGGGAGATCTTGGAGGAGACGGCCGGAGGGCGGTGGTACTGGGATGACCGTAGCCCACCACCCGTCGAATCCTCTATCTGTGAAAGGAGTCCCCCCAGGTGACCGCTTCGCTATTCCCCGGTGCGCGAAGACTGTCGGTAGCCAAGGCACGACCGGAGCCAGACCCCGGAATGGCGAAGAGGACACGCGCCCGAGCACTCGGCCTACCCAGAGGAGGCCACGCCATTGGCACGGTGGATCACGTCCGCCTCGAGGCCCGTAAGGTTCAAGCCCCCCCCACCGGGCCACCTACAACGGAAGAGGCGATCCCTTCATGCACGTGTAACAATACCGGGGAGCAATGGAGGCGCAGGATGTGGATAAGGCGTTCCTATGCCGGCTTTTCTCGTAAAGTATGAGGGACACAACGTTGGATTGGTACTACGGCCTACCGGCAAGATCCATTGGGGGCTTTGGTGAACTGTCTCACAAGTTCTGTCAAGAGTTCCAGGCAGAGCGAACGAAGAAGAAGCCTTTGGACTACCTCAGCACGGTAGTCCAAGGGGAGGGAGAGACGACAGGGAAGTACCTACGTCGTTTCCAGGATGAAAGACGGGCTGTGGTGACCTGCGGCGAGGAGGTGCTCATGCTGGCCTTCAAGACAGGACTGCGGACTCGGAGCCTCCACAAATCCTTGCTCCGAGATCCGCCGGCCGACTACGAGACGTTGGTCGCTATGGCAGAGAGGCACGCATTGGCCGAGGAGACTCTCGGCTGTAACGACTGGTTTTCATGTATCTGGATTTATTATATTATATTATATGTTTTGGTGGATTTTCTCCTTATGTGTGGTTTTCGTCTCCGTAACTTTCATTTTCGATTGTTTCGTCGTGTTTTCTTAGCTTCTTCCTTAGAATCGTCGATTTCGGAGCAAGTCATTCGTGACGGGCTTCGTATCGGTCATTTCTTATTGTTAGATCAAGCCTAGGAGTCTTAGGAGTCGATCCCGGAGCTTCGCGCTCCATATCGGAACTTTTGGTGCTCATTAGCCGGTGTAAGAAGGGGCACCGACTGACTAGATGACGATCCAGTCTGTCGGCAAACCTCCTTGAACCGACTAGTTGGCTTTCTAAATTTCTCAGGAGTTACTGTTTTTCGTTAGTCGGTCTAAGAACGTTGGTTGACCGATTAGGTTGCAAACTAGTCGGTCGGCAATGCTTCTTCAACCGACTAACTCATCAACTATTTTTGGTACTAGTTACTGTTCCTTCTTAGTCGGTCTAAGTTCATCTTTCGACCGACTAGTTTTTAAACTAGTCGGTTAAGTTATGTACTCAGACCGACTAATTCTTAGTTCTTCTGAACAGTCGAGTACTGTTTACTCTTAGTCGGTCTAAGAACGTTCATCGACCGACTAGATGCCAAACTAGTCGGTCAGTAGTTGTTCTTTGACCGACTAAATCTAAATCCTATTTCTGTATAGGAGTTACTGTTTGGACTTAGTCGGTCTGCGTTGGTCAACCGACCGACTAGTTCCCAAACTAGTCGGTCAGTGGTTGTTCTCTGACCGACTAATCAGTGCCAAAACCCTAATTTCTGGGTAGCCGCCAGCCCTTCCTATTTAAACCCCTCCCAAACGTTTTCTTCTCCTTCCTCACGACCTAAAACCCTAGTTTCTCCCCCATTGAGCCCCATACTACCTCAAACCCTTATTCCTTCATCCCAAGCCCAAAATCCATCATCCAAACTCTCCCTTAACACATTCTACCTCTCGTCTTCCTCAAAATCTCATCAAATCCTCAAAATCCCCCAAAACCCTATTTCTCCAAACTTCTCCATCCATTTCCAGATCTGAACCCTAGGTTCCCCGGAGTGTTTCTTCCGTCGCCGTGGTTGCTCGGCATTATTCTCCCGTTTCCTATACGGTAATACTCGATTCTTTAGTTTTAGCATAACCCATTTGTGTTCTTATGAAACCCTAATGAAATGAATATTGTTTGTTGATTGTTTCTCCATAACAGCGACTTTCCCGTAGATTAGCGTCCGTGGGACGAACCCTCGTTAATCGTCATCCTCGGTGCTAGGCAAGTGAAACTTGTCACTTAGGGTTTAGGCCATGCTTTAGGCCATTTGCTTGTTGTAGGCGTAAAAGAGACTAGGCGACGAAATGATACTCGCCTAGGCGCAAATTGAGGAACTAGCTTGACAACGAAGCTAGATCCGACATTTATCATGTTGCACAATTACCATGTCATGTTTAATTTCCACTAACGGTACGCAAATTAATTGTCATGTCATTGCATTCTTTAAGTGTTTCCGTGATTGCGTAGCTTCGCTACAATGCTTGTGTTCCTGGCTCGTGTTCCAGAAGCGGGCCATGTGTTGGTTGATAGACAATGCCCGAACTACTTGTTTCCGGCTAGGTGCACCCCTACGCCAAATGCTTATGAATCGTGAACTAGAATGAGAGCTCATGTGCGGGGCAACCCTGGCTCATTTACTGAGCTCGTGTGCGGGGACCCTGGCTCGTTTACATGTGGGTATTGGGGTAAGAGTTAAGCGGCCATTCAGCTGGGAGTCTGCCCGATCAGCAACTGCAGTTGTAAGGCGTAAACTCTGGGTTCTGGGGTAGTTGTTAAGCGGCCACTCAGCGTGAATGCCAAACCGTTCAGCTGTAAGGCGTAAACATCTACAAACAACTTGAAACGTGACTAGTGAAATGATTGAGATTGTTAGTAGCTTGGCTACTCTTGACTTGTCCCGATATGTGTTCTCTTGTACTTATTGTTTCATCATGTCTTGCTTGTGCACTCATGTTATAACTGCCATGTCATGCATACTAAAACTGCTAGGTTGTTAGTTTGCCTTACTTTCAGTTTCCTTGCCCAAGACATGTGCCCCTTTACTCTTTTGGGTGACACATGTTATATCCTGAGCCTGAGTACATTGTGGAGGACGAGGTGTTTGCTGACGCCGAGCCCGAGCTTGTGTTTGGCGGGGAGTACGTGGACACTGGGGACCAGTCCTAGTGTCTTCGTTGTGTTTTCCCTTTTGTTTAGACTGCTGTTTTGTTGTCGGTGCGTAGCACCTAGACTTTGTTACGTTGTTGCTTTTGTTGGCCTTGTTCTGGGCCTTTAGACTCTTTCTTTTAGCCTGGTGGCTTTTCTGGATGTTGAACTTAATTTTCATGTTGGACAAATTATGAGATATGAATTTTATTTATGTCTCTCCTTGTGTTATTATTGTTGTTCTGTTTGTGGTTACAGGGACCTGCTTATGTTTTATTGACGCTTATCGGGTTTGGGGCTTCACAGCTCCACTCTCGTGCAGACCTTTTCACGTCTCGCCTCCATTTTAGGGAAGCGGGGCGTGACAGGTTTTGTTGGTGGCCCATGCAGGTCCTCTTCTGTAACTGCGATTATCGGAATAACGATAATAATATTTGAACGTCCAATAAACTAAGTTCGACGTCCGAGTCATAAGCTATGAGTCTAATCTGCTTCGTTTTCTGTGTCATTAGATGGCAGGAAGGCGATTCACCCGTGGTGGAGGTAGTGGTGCGCCCCCTCATGATGAGGAGCCTGAGCGGGAACCCACCAACGGAGAGATGATGCGGATGATGCTTCAGATGATGCAAGTGCAGCAGGGCGTGCTCCTGCAAGTCCAGAATGCTCCACTTGCTCGAGCTGCCCGGGCACTTCCGGATGTCCCTCGCTCCGAGCCGGGAGCGAAGCAATTTTGGGAGCTGGGTCCCGCATATTTTGATGGGTCTGAGGGTCCTCTGGCTGCCGATGAGTGGATTCGGAACATTGAGAATAACTTGAAGATGGCCAAGATCACCCCGGCTGGATGGGTTGATTTGGCGAAGAGGCAACTTAAGGATAATGCTCGAAACTGGTGGGATGCGGAAGAGAAGATGTTGGTGGAGCCGATAGCTTGGACTACCTTCAAGTCCAGGTTTGATGAGGAGTTCTTTCCGAAGGCTGCTAGGAAGGAGATGCTGCAGCGCTTTATTGATCTGAAGCAAGGGAGCTTGACGGTGGACCTGTACCACCAAGAGTTTACTAGGCTGAGTCGGTTCGCACCGAAGATGATGCAGGATGCTGATGAGAGGGCTCAGAGGTTCCTGCAGGGACTTGCTTTGGAGCTCCAGAGTTTTGTGTCTTCCTCTGATCTGGACTCTTATCAGAAGGTTCTGGTTGCTGCGAGGAGGCAGGAGCTGAACTTGAGTCAGAGGAGAGGACATGTTTCTGGTGCTGGGAAGAGGCCTATGGAGCAGGCCAGGGCGGTGGTTAGGCCTGGTTTCAAGCCTAATCAGCCAGCTCAGTTCAAGAGGCCAGGAGGGCCTATTCAGAAGACTTGCCATTTCTGCGGCAAGCCTGGCCACATCAAGGATCAGTGTAGGAAGTTTCTGGGCCAGTGTTTGGTTTGTGGTGATGCTTCCCATGTCGCGAAGGATTGTCGGCATGTGAATCAGCTGCGGAGGGCACCTGTTGTAGCACAGCCATTGCAGCAGCGAGCATCTGTTCCTGCTGGACGTGGAGCAGCTCTTGTTCCACAGAGGCAGGCTTTTCAGCAGGCTATTTCGCTGAGGAGGCAGGCTTTTCTGATGACCGCTGTGGAGAGCGAGGCTGTGGATGAGGTTATCGCAGGTAATCCTCAATCTAGCTGTTACTTTTCTAGTTGGTTTTGATTGCTAGATTATGTTGTTTGCTTGAACATGATTGTTTACTAGACTAGGGTTTGATTGTTAATTGCTTGTTAGGTGTGGTTTTGGTGTGCACATTTCCTGCACGAGTCCTCTTTGACTCTGGTGCATCGATGTGCATTATTTCTCGGAGCTTCGTGGAGAAGCATTCCTTGTCGACGTCCCCTCTTCCCAAGAGTTGGAATATCGTTACAGGGAATGGCGTGGTCTCGGTGCATTGTGGTTGCAATTCTTGCTCGTTGGTGGTCTGTGGACATGAGCTTTACGCTGATTTCATTGTCCACGACATCATCAACTATGATGCAGTTCTTGGGATGGACTGGCTTGCGAGCTTCTATGCTACGATCAACTGTCGGAGGAAGAAGGTGGTGTTCGAGATTCCCGGACATCCAGTATTTGAGTTCAGCCATGGTAGCAGTTCGCTTGGTCCTGTCAGATTTCGGGCCAGATCGGTGGAGGTTATGGCTATGCAGATGGAGTTGGAGAGGCCAGCGGTTGTGCGTGATTTTGATGACGTCTTCCCCGAGGAGATGTCTGGTTTGCCACCTGATTGAGCTCTAGAATTTTCTATTGATCTTGTTCCGGGAGCGCAGCCGATTTCGAAGGCGCCGTATCGTATGGCACCCGCTGAGTTGGAGGAATTGCGGAAGCAGCTGGATGAGCTCTTGCAGAAGGGTTATATCAACCCTAGTGTGTCTCCGTGGGGAGCATCGGTGCTGCTGGTGAAGAAGAAGGATGGTTCGCGTCGCATGTGCATGGACTATCGGGAGTTGAATGCGGTGACCATCAAGAATACACTACTACAAAAAGGACCTTTAATAGCACACCTTTAATAGCGCTTGCCAATTATAAGCGCTGTTAATTAGAGGCACATATAATAGACAGCGCTTCTTTTTGCAAGCACTGTTAAAGGTCAGAGAATAGACAGCGCTTCTTTCTACAAGCGCTGTTAAAGGTCGGATAATAGACAGCGCTTCTTTCTGCAAGCGCTGTGTATTGGAGGCACAGATAATACACAGCGCTTGTAGAAAGCAGCGCTGTTAAAGGCCCCCCTTTAACAACGCTTGTCTGTGCAAGCGCTGTTAAAGGCCCCCCCTTTAACATCGCTTGCACAGACAAGCGCTGTTAAAGGGGGGCCTTTAACAGCGCTTCTTTCTACAAGCGCTGTTAAAGGGGGGCCTTTAACAGCACCTCTTACTAATCGTTACGTAAGCAATTTTATTTAAAAATATACATATATACATTCGGTTAAATAGCCCTTAAGCAAAAATATCTTCTCCCGAACCGTAAATTTCCCAGCCCTAAATTCAACCCTCGTGCGATCCCCTCTTTCCCTTGCGATCCCGTCCGCCCTCCTCCGATCTCCTCCCTTGCGATCCCGTCCTCCGCTTACGCGATGCTCCGCCTCTAACTCTCCTTGCCCCTCACCCCTCGCCCCTCCGTGCCCTAATCTTCGATTGTGACGGCGTCATCCTCGAGTCCGAGCACTTCCACCGCGAGGCCTACAACGACGCCTTCGTCCAATTCAACGTTCGCTTCAGGCGACTTCTCGATCGCCGTCGTTCAGGCGAATTCGTCGCTGGAGGATCAAGGTCAAGTGTTGACCTCTCCGTCGGTGACCTACGTCGGAGTATACGACGGGCATGGCGGACCCGAGGCTTCTCGGTTCGTCAACAGCCGCCTCTTCCCCCATCTTCACAGTATAAATCCTTCACATAGTACTAAATCGCATATCAAAATTCCTTTTTTGTCTTCTTTTTAAAAAACTGGAAGTGATACATGCTTGATTTTTATGCAGAATTCGCATCGGAGCAAGGGGGGTTATCGGTGGACGTCATAAAGAAGGCGTTCGACGCGACGGAAGAAGAGTTTTTGCACTTGGTGAAGCATTCGTGGAGGTCGAGGCCGCAGATTGCTTCGGTGGGATCGTGCTGTCTGATGGGCGCGATCACTGAGGATACGATTTATGTGGCGCGATCACTGGTAAAAAATTTTTGTTTATCACCTAAAAATTAAATCATACGGGCCCAAGCAAGATTAGAAGAACTTTTCAGTTTTCAGATTATGGCTTGGATTAAAAGATTATGGCTTGGATGATTGATGATGACAATTGTTAGCTATGGATTTTTGATGATTATCATTATTTGGACACCATGAAAGATGCTTAAAAAGCTTTGTGGTCTATGAAACCAACAGATAAGGAAATTCAGAGACGTTCACCCATACATTAGGAAACCTGCAAAACACCAAAAATCACTTGATGCTTGTATCTATGATATTAAATATAATATAATAAAATTAATGAGAAGGGCGATCACCCAATATTGCTAGGAAATTCCATGTTTTATAACCAAGCATGCCCGAACCTGAAGATGTGAAATTTAGACTGTTGTCAGGGGTGAGGGGAACATCATCATTTATTTAATTCGGCTACGCACGAGTAATAAATTACAAATCCAAATATTTTTTAATGATGTAAATATTTGAATTCACTTGCATGTGAACCTAATGATGGCCAAGTAGTGTGATTATGTTTTATTTTCTGCAACTCTTAGAGCTTCTGATTATTTTCTTGAAGACATATTTGCCACCAATAATCTTTCTCCCTTTCAATGGTTTGATTATCTTAAAATTATGGTTCTTTTGAAGAGATTTCACCTCTTTCTCTATGGAGATAGTCTGCCATTTAGATTCCTGAATGGTTTATCATTTGAATGACGAGGGAGCTTAATGCAATGCTTAATGCATAAATTACATGATCTGCATAATCATATGTTTGAGGTGGCTTGATTTATTACCTCTCTTGGCTTGTAGAAATATTATATAGCGTGCTTCATCCTTACTAGTGTATTTATACACCACTATCTACTTGAGCTAAATTGGAGTGATGACTCAATTAATTTATGAATCTGCTTTAAACTTCATACTTTGCGAATACTGCTCTCTTTTTCTAAAGGGACTGCATACTTCTTTAGATGACATTAATTTCTAATTAAAGCCATGTCTTTACTGCCCACCAACTTATGCATCGGATATGTGATCCAAATTCTGTATCCTTTCGCCATTGATGCATAATCAATGAAGATACATTTCTTTGCCCTTGAGTTAAGCTTTCTATCATTGACATGGTAATATGCAACATGACTAAATACTTTCAAAATAAAATAATGCAGGTTTTTCAGACTATACCTCATTAGAAGATTTACAATTAGTTGTAATAGCTGAAGATTGATTCACTAGATAATAAGCCATGGATACAGACTAATCCTAAGTTCTTTAACAACCTAGCATTAGAAAGCTTGCATATTGCTTTTTCCAACAGGTCTTGTTCATCCATTCTATAACTTTATTTTGCCGCAAAGTTTCTTTCATCGTGCGCTACCTCGCGATAGTCTCTTTCTGACCGAACTCATCAAACTCTATGAAACAAAACTCCATGTTATCTTTTTGAAGACTCTTTATCGTCTTTCTAGTATAGTTCTCAATCAAAACTTTTCAATTCTTGAACGAGTTGAGAACCTAACTCTTCTTTTTCAACTTATATATCCAGACAATCTTAGAATAATCATTGATAAGAACTTGAGAAAGGATTGAATATAATCTAACATAGATATCGTTCTATACTATAAACATTCTTAATCCATGAACTAGAACATGAACTTTTGTACTTCAGTTACGCAATACAGGGCATACTGTTTCTTTGTTGAAAAATAAATAAGCATATGCCATTCCTCCCTAGATATTTGTTGCTTAGTTTCTTATCGCATGCCTTGTGCCTCATTCTTAATCCAATTCCCTCCCCAGTCTCCTTGCAGTGGTCGCAAGCGTTGATGTGGTACTACGCGGTAATGTGCAATATTATCTCTTACATCTTAAGATGATTTTAAGTGGAGTATCTTATGTATGGCATATACAGATTCTTTATATCAAATATGTTCCAAAATTGTATTTCAGGAATAAGCTGCAAGTTATTTTCTGGCATCCTTAATGTTATGATACTTGCAAACCATCAATTAACAGTGATATCTTATTCTCTTTTAAATGAATGTATCTGGAAAATTTTCGTCGATTCCTGTCTCGTGCGGTTAATTCTGCGTTGTGTCCTGACTCATCTTCATGTGAACTTTGTTGCCTGACATTGTATATACCCAGGTTGAATATCAGCTCAGCGATACAAATTTGGTTGCAAGTGATTTTCTGATTAAGATCATGAACAAGGATCCTGAAGGCTACGGTAAGAGAATCAAACAGTTTCCAGTTTATTCATCATTATTTTACATGGTAACATCAATTGGAATGAAATGCTCAACAATTCCTTGTTCTTTTTTACAGTTCCCATGTCTGTAATTGCATCCAGGAAGAAAATAAAATTCCTTGGCGCCACCCACCAGACGCTTATAAAAGCCCTCAAGACCACCACAAATCTAGTAAGTTATCACTAAATCCCAACGTGAATTTTTCACATTCGAGTTTTCATAACAAAATGCTTGGTTATTTCAGGTTGTACGTGACGATGGAAAGAAAGTTAGGCGAAAGCAGCTCTTTACAGAACTGGACAGAGAGGAATTGCAGGTTACAGGCACATAATCCATACATCCATAGATGCATTTCTTCGTATACCCGCTACACATATGCATGTTTATGCATGTATAAGTTGAACAACAAAATTTATTCTCATTGTTAGATATGAAGTATTATGTGTACAAACATTATGTTATTTTTGGAACACCAGTAATTTACTTTGCTATTTTTCATGTTTGCATTTTTTGCTGCTGTATTGAATGCAGCAAGCATCACAATTTTCATTTTCATCATGAAGGCATCCTGATGCATGCCAAAGTTTCAATCTTCGTTAACACAAACATGAACACACGCTGCATGTGCACTTTCTTTATTGCCATGCATATACAGATTTGCTAATTAATCATCCTCTGCAAACTTGAATCCAGTTCTTTACATGCTAGCATTACATGTGGCATGTGACTAGAACTAAGTCTGTTTTTCACAAGTATCTAGAAATGTTGCTACTTGGGACAACACATTTAGGTTGACATGAATAATCCCTTTTTATATCTCATCTGATGATCATGCTTCGTTAGTGTTGATGGGAGAAATTTGCTTTTTATGCATCAATGTTGAACAATTCGAGGCAGTACAAGAAGTTAAAAGAACTGTCAAGGCGAGATTTGTTGCTGAGTGTTGTATTCATTGTGTCCGTGTTCTCTCTCTTACGCATATGACTCCCGCCTTAGAAATCTTTGTGCTCATTGAATTTACAGGTGTTGTCTTAAAGGTGTTGTTCTTATCAGTAGAACCATATTCCAGAGGATGAAGAATTACACAGTTAGTTCAAACATCTTTATTCTAGTTTCTCAATTATCCCATCAATAATCTAATTCTTTGTCTATTTATTATTATTATTTACTTGGTTTTCATCTATACAGATCTATGCAGTCTCCACTACTATACGAATCGTGGTTAACTTGAAAAATTGTTGGCGCGTCTGCAAAGGCAGAGCATTATACTTGCATGGTTGATCTTCTGGGTAGAGCAAGACGATTGGTGGATGCACACGCTCTTATGAGGGAGATGCCGATGGAAGCAGATGCCAGCATGTGGGGTGCTTTATTAGGTGCGCGTAGAATACACAAGAACATCAAATTAGGAGAAGAGGCATCAGAAAAGATTTTTGAGATGGAACCCGCTTTGGAATGTATATACTGTTGTCGGGAAATGTATTGTTCAAGGTGTGATTTAATGGATAATGACTGATAAGTTTTATATGCGATAATGTTTCTTATTTGTATTACGGATCATCTTCCAATATCAATGCATATTGTCTAATTTATGTGATTGTTGAATAAAAGCAATTTAATTTGATTGTTTCTTATAATAATTGTTTCTTGTAATGTAATGTTATTGGTGGTTTATTTAAGCATTTTGAACATTAAATGGATCTATTTAAATATAAAACATAGGGAGAAACAATAAAATGAATTGAAACAAGCGATGTCTATCTGGGACCTTTAACAGCACTTCTTTAGTACAAGCGTTGTTAAAGGTCCACCTTTAACAGCGCTTGCACTAACAAGCGCTGTTAAAGGCCCCCCTTTAACAGCGCTTCCACAAGCAAGCGCTGTTAAAGGCCCCCCTTTAACAGCGCTTGCACTAACAAGCGCTGTTAAAGGGGGGCCTTTAACAGCGCTTGCACAAACAAGCGCTGTTAAAGGCCCCCCTTTAACAGCGCTTGCACTAACAAGCGCTGTTAAAGGGGGGCCTTTAACAGCGCTTGCACAAACAAGCGCTGTTAAAGGCCCCCCCTTTAACAGCACTTGGACAAACAAGCGCTGTTAAAGGCCCCCTTTAACAGCGCTTGTAAAGCGCTATTAAAACCAGCCCCCCTTTAGCAGCGGCGAGATAGACAGCGCTTGTAAAGCGCTATTAAAGACCTTATTTAAGCGCTGTTAAAGGTCCATTTTGTAGTAGTGATAGATACCTGTTGCCTCGCATCGATGATATTTTTGATCAGCTTGGAGGTTCGAGGGTGTTTTCTAAATTGGATTTGAGGAGTGGTTACCATCAGTTGAAGGTGAAGAAGGGAGATGTTCCGAAGACAGCGTTCATGACGAAGTATGGACACTACGAGTTTGTGGTTATGCCTTTCGGTGTAACCAATGCACCCGCATTTTTCATGAATATGATGAACCTGATTTTCTACGGCTTTTTGGATAAGTTTGTCGTTATCTTTATTGACGACATTCTGATCTATTCAAGGTCGAAGGAGGAGCATGCCTCGCACTTGAGGACGGTATTGGAGATTTTGAGGAAGCATCGGTTGTATGCTAAATTTTCGAAGTGCGAGTTTTGGCTGGACAGAGTTGCTTTTCTCGGGCATGTGGTGACTGGAGATGGTATTTCAGTGGATCCCGAGAAGATTAGGGCCATCAGAGAGTGGCCTGTTCCGTCGTCTGCGTCTGAGATCCGGAGTTTCCTTGGGCTTGCTGGTTACTATCGGCGTTTCATTAAGGACTTTTCCCGTATTGCTGAGCCGATGACCAGGTTGACGCGGAAGGATGTACCTTTTGTTTGGTCGGGTGATTGTGAGAATGCTTTTGGTGTTCTGAGAAAGAGGTTGACGACTGCCCCTATTCTTATTGTGCCTTATCGCAGCGGTGGATTTGAGATCTTTTGCGATGCTTCTGGCAAGGGTCTCGGTTGTGTGTTGCATCAGCACTGGCATGTTGTGGCGTATGCGTCTCGTCAGCTTAAGGTTCAAGAGAAGAATTACCCGACGCATGATTTGGAGTTGGCTGCCGTTGTGTTTGCTCTTAAGATTTGGAGGCACTTCTTGCTGAGTGAGAAAGTGAAGATTTTCACCGATCACAAAAGCTTGAAGTATATTTTTACTCAGAAGGAGCTCAACATGCGACAGCGTCGATGGTTGGAGCTCATGGCAGATTATGAGATTGATTTGCAGTATCACCCTGGCAAGGTGAATGTGGTCCCTGATGCGCTGAGTAGGCTTCCAGCGGTGATGATTTTGACTTCGCAGTGGAGATTGCAGCAGGATTTTTGCGAGTCTGGTGTGGAGATTGTTCTTCCTGGGGAGGCTTCTTCGTTGATGTGTATGCAGATACAGTCGACGATTGTGGATCGGATCAAGGCTGGCCAGGCTGAGGATCCGAAGCTGGTGAAGATTCGGGAGCAGGTAGAAGCCGGTCTGCGGACTGCCTTTTTGATTGATGAGGATGGCTCGCTGAGGTTTGGAGTCAGGTTGTGTGTACCAGCTGGAGATATTAGAGAGGAGTTGATGGTGGAGGCACACAGTTCGCCGTATTCTGTGCATCCTGGTGGCACCAAGATGTACCAGGATCTTCGTCTAAACTATTGGTGGCATGGCATGAAGAGGAGTGTGGCTCGGAGTGTAGCCAAGTGCTTAGTTTGTCAGCAAGTAAAGACGGAGCATCAGCGTACGGTCGGGTTGCTACAACCGCTTCCAATTCCGGAGTGGAAATGGCAACACATCACTATGGATTTCGTGACTGGACTACCTCGGAGTCCGAAGCAGAATGATGCGATTTGGGTGATCGTAGATCGATTGACCAAATCCGCGCACTTTATTCCGTTCCGAGTGGGACAGTCCACTGAGGCGCTAGCGAGGAGATATATGGAGGTAAAATTCTTTTACTCTCCGTTTTATATCCTTTTCCTAGTTTGGATAGTGATGTGACGTGAATCGTGCAGGAGGTCGTGCGACTTCACGGAGTCCCCGTGAGTATCGTGTCAGACAGAGACACGAGGTTCACATCTCAGTTCTGGCAGAGTTTGCAGAAGAGTTTGGGTACGCGTCTGAGTTTCAGTACGGCGTACCATCCGCAGACGGATGGCCAGTCCGAGAGGACGATTCATATCTTGGAAGACATGCTGAGGGCGTGCATGTTGGATTTCAAGGGTTCGTGGGAGGACCATCTACATCTGGTGGAGTTTTCTTACAACAACAGCTTCCAGGCGAGTATTGGCATGGCGCCTTTCGCCGCTCTTTATGGGAGGAAATGTCGATCGCCATTGAGTTGGGATGACGTTGGTGATCGGGAGCTGTTGGGACCTGAGATGATTGTGGAACCTGTGGATGTTGTCAGGAACATTCGGGAGAGGTTGAGGATTGCTCAGGACCGTTTTAAGCATTGGGCGGATGCGAAACGTCGTCCTTTGGAGTTTCAGCAGGGTGACCATGTGTTTCTGAGGATTTCCCCGAATCGTGGAGTGATTCGTTTTGGGAAGCGATGGAAGTTGAGCCCGTGATACATTGGACCGTTTGACATTCTGGAGAAAGTTGGCGAGGTAGCTTATCGCTTAGCCTTGCCGCCATCTTTGGAGGGAGTTCACATTCTTTTCCTTGTGTCGCAGCTTCGTCGATACATTAGCGATCAATCTCATGCTGTGGATTTCTCGGAGATTACCGTTCGCCCAGATTTGACGTATGACCAGCATCCAGTGCAGATTCTGGACATGCGTTAGAAGTCACTTCGGAACAAGGTTGTCAATCTTGTGAGGGTGATGTGGCGACACGGCTCGCCTGGAGAGTCTACTTGGGAGAATGAGGATGAGATGCGAGAGCGTTTCCCACTTTTGTTCCTGGACACGTGAGTGTTGGGAAATTCCGAGGACGAAATTTTTCTTAAGTTGGGGAGGATGTAACGACTGGTTTTCATGTATCTGGATTTATTATATTATATTATATATTTTGGTGGATTTTCTCCTTATGTGTGGTTTTCGTCTCCGTAACTTTCATTTTCGATCGTTTCGTCGTGTTTTCTTAGCTTCTTCCTTAGAATCGTCGATTTCGGAGCAAGTCATTCGTGACGGGCTTCGTATCGGTCATATCTTATTGTTAGATCAAGCCTAGGAGTCTTAGGAATCGATCCGGGAGCTTCGCGCTCCATTTCGGAACTTTTGGTGCTCATTAGCCGGTGTAAGAAGGGGCACCGACCGACTAGATGACTATCCAGTCGGTCGACAAACCTTCTTGAACCGACTAGTTGGCTTTCTAAATTTCTCAGGAGTTACTGTTTGTCGTTAGTCGGTCTAAGAACGTTGGTTGACCGACTAGGTTGCAAACTAGTCGGTCGGCAATGCTTCTTCAACCGACTAACTCATCAACTATTTTTGGTACTAGTTACTGTTCCTTCTTAGTCGGTCTAAGTTCATCTTTCGACCGACTAGTTTTTAAACTAGTCGGTTAAGTTATGTACTCAGACCGACTAATTCTTAGTTCTTCTGAACAGTCGAGTACTGTTTACTCTTAGTCGGTCTAAGAACGTTCATCGACCGACTAGATGCCAAACTAGTCGGTCAGTAGTTGTTCTTTGACCGACTAAATCTAAATCCTATTTCTGTACAGGAGTTACTGTTTGGACTTAGTCGGTCTGCGTTGGTCAACCGACTGACTAGTTCCCAAACTAGTCGGTCAGTGGTTGTTCTCTGACCGACTAATCAGTGCCAAAACCCTAATTTCTGGGCAGCCGCCAGCCCTTCCTATTTAAACCCCTCCCAAACGTTTTCTTCTCCTTCCTCACGACCTAAAACCCTAGTTTCTCCCCCATTGAGCCCCCTACTACCTCAAACCAGTATTCCTTCATCCCAAGCCCAAAATCCATCATCCAAACTCTCCCTTAACACATTCTACCTCTCATCTTCCTCAAAATCTCATCAAATCCCCAAAATCCCCCAAAACCCTATTTCTCCAAACTTCTCCATCCATTTCCAGATCTGAACCCTAGGTTCCCCGGAGCGTTTCTTCCGTCGCCGTGGTTGCTCGGCATTATTCTCCCCGTTTCCTATACGGTAATACTCGATTCTTTAGTTTTAGCATAACCCATTTGTGTTCTTATGAAACCCTAATGAAATGAATATTGTTTGTTGATTGTTTCTCCATAACAGCGACTTCCCCGTAGATTAGCGTCCGTGGGACGAACCCTCGTTAATCGTCATCCTCGGTGCTAGGCAAGTGAAACTTGTCACTTAGGGTTTAGGCCATGTTTTAGGCCATTTGCTTGTTGTAGGCGTAAAAGAGACTAGGCGACGAAATGATACTCACCTAGGCGCAAATTGAGGAACTAGCTTGACAACGAAGCTAGATCCGACATTTATCATGTTGCACAATTACCATGTCATGTTTAATTTCCACTAACGGTACGCAAATTAATTGTCATGTCATTGCATTCTTTAAGTGTTTCCGTGATTGCGTAGCTTCGCTACAATGCTTGTGTTCCTGGCTCGTGTTCCAGAAGCGGGCCATGTGTTGGTTGATAGCCAATGCCCGAACTACTTGTTTCCGGCTAGGTGCACCCCTACGCCAAATGCTTATGAATCGTGAACTAGAATGCGAGCTCCTGTGCGGGGCAACCCTGGATCATTTACTGAGCTCGTGTGCGGGGATCCTGGCTCGTTTACATGTGGGTATTGGGGGTAAGAGTTAAGCGGCCATTCAGCTGGGAGTCTGCCCGATCAGCAACTGCAGTTGTAAGGCGTAAACTCTGGGTTCTGGGGTAGTTGTTAAGCGGCCACTCAGCGTGAATGCCAAACCGTTCAGCTGTAAGGCGTAAACATCTACAAACAACTTGAAACATGACTAGTGAAATGATTGAGATTGTTAGTAGCTTGGCTACTCTTGACTTGTCCCGATATGTGTTCTCTTGTACTTATTGTTTCATCATGTCTTGCTTGTGCACTCATGTTATAACTGCCATGTCATGCATACTAAAACTGCTAGGTTGTTAGTTTGCCTTACTTTCAGTTTCCTTGCCCAAGTCTTTTAGACTTGCTGACATGTGCTCCTTTACTCTTTTGGGTGACACATGTTATATCCTGAGCCTGAGTACATTGTGGAGGACGAGGTGTTTGCTGACGCCGAGCCCGAGCTTGTGTTTGGCGGGGAGTACGTGGACACTGGGGACCAGTCCTAGTGTCTTTGTTGTGTTTTCCCTTTTGTTTAGACTGTTGTTTTGTTGTCGGTGCGTAGCACCTAGACTTTGTTACGTTGTTGCTTTTGTTGGCCTTGTTCTGGGCCTTTAGACTTTTTCTTTTAGCCTGGTGGCTTTTCTGGATGTTGAACTTAATTTTCATGTTGGACAAATTATGAGATATGAATTTTATTTCTGTCTCTCCTTGTGTTATTATTGTTGTTCCGTTTGTGGTTACAGGGACCTGCTTATGTTTTATTGACGCTTATCGGGTTTGGGGCTTCACAGCTCCACTCTCGTGTGGACCTTTTCACGTCTCGCCTCCATTTTAGGGAAGCGGGGCGTGACATCGGCACAAAGAAATTGTTCCCCCCGGCGAAGCCGCTCCAATGCGAGCCTCGCTCGCACCCCCGACCAAGGTAAGAAGACGGGCATCGAGGACGCGACCAGCTGACCCGACCAAGGCGCGACCCAACGGGGCGTCACCTGCAAGATCGCCCTGGCCCGACCTGAGCGTTTGCCCCGGCCCAAGAGCCCGCTCGGGCTGCCCCGAGGCTGGAGGGACCACCGCGGGCCCACTACACACAGCTCAACGCCCCCATGTTAGAGGTGCTGGCCGCGGCGACAAGGGCCGGGCTGCTGCCGAAGCCGCCTCGGGAGATTAGGTCGGACCCAGCAAAGCGAGATCTCCAGAAGTGCTGCCGGTATCACCGGGACCACGGTCACGACCCCGATAATTGCTACACTCTCAAGAGGGAGATCGAGCGGCTGATCTAGGCGGGCCGCTTGGGGGGCTTCGTGGGAAACAGGCAGGCAATCCAAGGAGAAAGAGCACCACGAGAAGCACGGAGGCCAGAGCCACCGGTGGACCACGGCCAGGAGGAGCCACGCCCCCCCTAGGGCGATCATGCGCATAGATGTGATAAGCGGGGGGCTGCCCCCGGGTGGGGCGTCGCCCGCGAACATGGAGGAAGGTGTCCGGCAGGTGATGACAGTTGGCGCCAGCAGCAAGTCGAAGCGGAGAAGGGTAAATCGTCCCCCCATCACCTTCACCGATGAAGATCTGGGGGAAGTTGAGTATCCGCATGATGACACCCTCGTCATCGAGGCTCAGGTCGGAACGGTCATCATCGACCGGCTCCTGATCGACACCGGGAGCTCCTGCGACATCCTATTTCTGTCAACGGTCGAGAAGATGGGGTGGAAGTGAGTTGAACTAAGGCCTTACACAAGGCCTATCGTCGGCTTCACCAGCCATGCGATCCCCATTGTGGGGGTGATCACCCTACCGATGACTCTGAGGGAGGAACCGAGGGTCGTCACCCGGGGGACGCAATTCGTCGTCGTCGACTCCACGTCGGCGTACAACGGGATCATTGGGCGCCCCTACATGACGGCTATAGAGACGCTCCCTAGTCTGCTACACCAGATGGTAAAATTTCGGACTCCGCGAGGGGTGAGGCTGGCACGGGGAAACCAGGTGCTACCCAGAAGCTGCAGCGAGGGGTCGGCCAGGCACCAGAGCCCGAAGCAGGCCTTGTTACTCCACATTCCTGACGAGAGGGAGGACTTCTGTGACCAACGGCCGACCCCTGCCGAGGAGGTCAAAGAGGTCCCCGTGGCCATGGAGGATGGCAAAACTGTCTCCATCGGGACGAAGCTCCCAGCCACTCTAAGGGTGGCCCTCGTCAACCTGCTCCGGGAAAACGTGGACATATTCGCTTGGTTGCCTACAGACATGTCAGGGGTTGATCTAACGGTGATCTCCCACAGGTTGAATGCGGACCCAGGAGCTCGACCGGTCCAGCAGAAGAAGAGGAGCGCCGGGGGTGAAAAGAAGAGGGCAGCCGAGGAGGAGGTGGAACGGCTTCTCAAGGCCAAGTTTATCAGGCCGGTGGACTACCCGGTCTGGCTCGCCAACGTCGTCTTGGTGAAGAAGGCCAACGGAAAATGGCACATGTGTGTCGACTTCACCGACCTTAACAAGGTGTGTCCGAAGGACAGTTTCCCCCTCCCGCGGATCGACCACTTGGTAGACCAGGCGTCTGGGTACGAGTTGCTGAGCTTTATGGACGCCTTCTCAGGCTACAACCAGACCCCGATGGCAAAAGAGGACGAAGAGAAAACATCCTTCGTCACCGATAAAGGCACCTTCTGTTACACAGAGATGCCCTTCGGATTGAAGAACGCCGGGGCGACCTATCAGCAGATGGTGGACCGGATATTCAGCCCGCAAGTCGGGCGAAACTTGGAGGTCTACATCGACGACATGCTGGTAAAGAGCAGGAGAGCCCCAGACCACCTTGCCGATTTATAGGAGACGTTCTGAAGGGTTCGTCAATACGGCCTGAGGCTGAACCCGACGAAGTGCGTCTTTGGCGTGCAATCAGGGAAGTTCCTAGGCTTCATGATAACAAAGCGAGGGATTGAGGCGAACCCCGACAATGTGACGACCCTCGTCAATATGGCGGAACCTCGGATGATCTGGGACTTGCAACGCCTAAATGGTCAGATCGCCGCTCTGGGGCGGTTCCTATCAAAATTGGCGGAGAGATCGCTCCCCTTCTTTAGGGTCTTGCGCATTGCCTTCGGCGAAGCCAAGGATAAAAGGAAGGTGATCCCATGGGACGAAGATTGTGTTCGAGCGTTCACAGAGCTGAGGGCCTACCTGCAAAGCCCGCCGCTTCTCGCCAGGCCGGAAGAAGGAGACCCGCTAGGGTTGTACTTGACGGCCAATGAAGAGGCAGTCAGCTCCGTCCTGATCAAAGAAGAAGGGGGCGTGCAACGCCCAGTATATTACGCCAACCGGATTCTCCGAGAGGCGGAGATGCACTACAGTCCCATCGAGAGGGCCGCCTATTGCCTGGTCACAATGGCAAGGAAGCTCCGACCTTACTTCCAGGCCCATCCCATTACCGTCCACACCGATCTGCCCCTCGAGAAGAACCTGAAGAGGTTGGAGCGGTCGGGAAGGATGCTCAACTGGAGCGTCGAGCTCAGCGAGTTCAATATAACATACAAGGTCCGGACGGCGATCAAGGGCCAGGCATTGGCGGACTTCGTGGTAGAATGCACCACGGGGGACGCCCCGGGGGACCCACCAGACGTACCGTCGGAGACCATACTCCCGCAAGTAGCGAGGAGGGCGGAACCTTCGGAGCCCTCCCAGGGAGACCTGGACGAATTATGGACCATCCACGTCGATGGCTCAGCAACGGGATCCGGGACGGGGGCAGGAATCGTCATTCAAACCCCCGACGGGATCCGAGACGGGGGCAGGAATTCGCCTTGCGCTTCAACTTCCCGGTGACCAATAATGTCGCGGAGTACGAGGCCGCGGTCAACGAGCTGAAGCTCAGCAGGGCGGTGGGGGCGACGAACGTGTTGCTCCTCAGCGACTCACAGCTCGTCATCCAACAGATCCAAGGGAGCTTCGAGGCCTGAGAAGAAACGATGAAGCTCTACCTTAATTGCATCCAATCCGAGCTCCGGAAGTTCGAGAGAGCGGAGGTCCGGCACCTGCCCCGTTCCAACAACCTCTGGGTGGACGCCCTATCCAAGCTGGCCTCTTCATCTGCGACCGAGATCGGGAAGGCCATTTATATCGAAAGCCTGCTGACACCCACTATTGACGAAGAGGAACTAATGTGTGTCAGCTCGGTGACGACATGGATGACCCCCATCGTGAAATACTTGGAGACGGTGGCCCTACCCGAGGAGCGGATGCTGGCTAAGAAGGTGGAGAGGCGGGCCCTATCATTCGTACTCCTCGACGAAGTATTATACCGTCGGCGTCGCGCCAACTTCGACGACTTACCGTACCTGAAATGTCTGGGGCCTGAGCAGGCCGAGCAAGTCATCCGTGAAGTGCACGAGGGATTCTGTGGGAACCACCACGGCGGCCACACCATCGCCCACACCAAGACGCGGCTCATTATGTCAAAAGATGTGAAGCGTGCCAGAAATTCGGCCGACATACGACGGTGCCTCCGGCCAACTTGGAGCCCATCGTGAGCCCGATCCCGTTCGCCAAGTGGGGGCTCGATATCCTTGGGCCTTTCCCAAAGGCCTCCGGGAGAAGAAAATATCTAGTCGTTGCCGTGGACTACTTCACGAAGTGGGTGGAGGCCGAGCCGCCGGTACGCATCACGTGGAAGGACATGAATGGCTTTATCTAGCAGTCTGTTATATGTCGCTTCGGAATACCCCGCTCTATAGTCACGGATAACGGAAGACAGTTCGATTGCGAAGGCTTCCGCTACTTTTGTTCGGACTGGGGGATCAAGCTCCATTTTGCGTCGGTGGCCCACCCACAGTGCAATGGAATGGCGGAGGCCGCGAACAAATGCATCTTGAATCCTATGAAGAAGAAAGTAGACGCCCTCTCGGGGCATGGGTCGACGAGCTACCGTGAATCCTCTAGTCCTACTGTACCACCCACAAGGCCTCGACCGGAGAAAGCCTGTTCATGCTGGCAAATGGATCGGAAGCGGTCGTTCCTGTGTAAATTGGAGAAGAGACACTCCGGTTGAAACTCTTCGATAAGGATATCAATGGGGAGGGGCTTGGCCTCAGTCTCGAACTGGTGGACGAGGTAAGGGACCGAGCCCTGACGAGCCTCGTCCGGCATAGCCAGAGGATGGTCCGACACTACGACTCCAAGGTGAAGAAGCGAACCTTCAGAATCGGTGACCTGGTCCTCAGAGACGCCACCTTCAGACCCGAGACTGCCCGCCGAGGGAAGTTGGCCGCCAAATGGGAAGGGCCCTACAAGGTCATCGACATTATCAGGCCAGCCACATACATCCTGGCGAACCAGGACAGAAGCGAGCTAGCCCACCATTGGAATGCGGAAAACCTGTTAAAGTTTTACCAATAATGGCGAGTCTTCTTAATGAAAGATATTCATTCGTACACTTTTTCAAACTCTGTTGCCTCCACGTGAGTATTTCAGTTTGAACAATCAAGACCTATGGGGCAGGGCCAACCCTCGCCACCCAAACCAGAGAAGGGCACGGGCCGAACTACTCGCTCGCTCCCCCCTCAAGACCTCTGGGGCAAGGCGAACCCTCGCCACCCAAACCAGAGAAGGGCACGGGCCGAGCTACGTGCTCGCTCCCCTCTCAAGACCTCTGGGGCAGGGCCAACCCTCGCCACCCAAACCAGAGAAGGCCACGGGCCGAGCTACCCGCTCGCTCCACCCATCAAGACCTCTGGGACAGGGCCAAACCTCGCCACCCAAACCAGAGAAGGGCACAGGCCGAGCTACCTGCTTGCTCCCCCCTCAAAACCTCTGGGGCAGGGCCAACCCTCGCCACCCAAACCAGAGAAGGGCACGGGCCGAGCTACGCGCTCGCTCCCCCCTCAAGACCTCTGGGGAAGGGCCAACCCTCGCCACCCAAACCAGAGAAGGGCACGGGCCGAGCTACGCGCTCGCTCCCTCCTCAAGACCTCTGGGGAAGGGCCAACCCTCGCCACCCAAACCAAAGAAGGGCACGGGCCGAGCTATGTGCTCGCTCCCCCCTCAGGACCTCTGGGGCAGGGCCAACCCTCGCCACCCAAACCAGAGAAGGGCACAGGCCGAGCTACGTGCTCGCTCCCCCCCTCGGGACCTCTGGGGCAGGGCCAACCCTCGCCACCCAAACCAGAGAAGGGCACGGGCCGAGCTATACGCTCGCTCCCCCCTCAAGACCTCTAGGGCAGGGCCAACCCTCGCCACCCAAACCAGAAAAGGGCACGGGCCGAGCTACGCACTCACTCCCCCCTCAAGACCTCAGGGGCAGGGCCAACCCTCGCCACCCAAACGAGAGAAGGGCACGGGCCGAGCTACGCACTCGCTCCCCCCTCAAGACCTCTGGGGCAGGGCCAACCCTCGCCACCCAAACCAGAGAAGGGCACGGGCCGAGCTACGCACTCGTTCTCCCCACAAGACCTCTGGGGCAGGGCCAACCCACGTCACCCAAACCAGAGAAGGGCACGGGCCGAGCTACGCGCTCGCTCCCCCCCTCAAGACCTCTGGGGCAGGGCCAACCCTCGCCACCCAAACCAGAGAAGGACACGGGCCGAGCTACGCGCTCGCTCCCTACCTCAAGACCTCTGGGACAGGGCCAACCCTCGACACCCAAACCAGAGAAGGGCACGGGCTGAGTTACGCGCTCACTCCCCCCTCAAGACCTCTGGGGCAGGGCCAACCCTCGACACCCAAACCAGAGAAGGGCACGGGCCGAGCTACGCGCTCGCTCCCCCCCTCAAGACCTCTGGGGTAGGGCCAACCCTCGCCACCCTAACCAGAGAAGAGCATGGGCCGAGCTACATGCTCGCTCTCCCCTCAAGGCCGCTGGGGCAGGGCCAACCCTCACCACCCAAATCAGAGAAGGGTACGGACCGAGCTACGCGCTCGCTCCCCCTCAAGACCTCTGGGGCAGGGCCAACCCTCGCCACTCAAACCAGAGAAGGGCACGGGCCGAGCTACGCGCTCGCTCCCCCCACAAGACCTCAGGGGCAGGGCCAACCCTCGCCACCCAAACCGGAGAAGGGCATGGGCCGAGTTACACGCTCGCTCCCCCCCTCAAGACCTTTGGGGCAGGGACAACCCTCGACACCCAAACCAGAGAAGGGCACGGGCCGAGCTACGCGCTCACTCCCTGCCTCAAGACCTCTGGGACAGGGCCAACCCTCGACACCCAAACCAAAGAAGGGCACGGGCCGAGCTATGTGATCGCTCCCCCCTCAAGACCTCTGGGGCAGGGCCAACCCTCGACACCCAAACCAGAGAAGGGTACGGGCCGAGCTACGCGCTCGCTCCCCCCTCAAGACCTCTGGGGCAGGGCCAACCCTCGCCACCTAAACCAGAGAAGAGCACGGGCTGAGCTACGTGCTCGCTCCCCCCTCAAGACCTCTGGGGCAGGGCCAACCCTCCCCACCCAAATCAGAGAAGGGCACGGACCGAGCTACGCGCTCGCTCCCCCCTCAAGACCTCTGGGGCAGGGCCAACCCTCGCCACCCAAACCAGAGAAGGGCACGGGCCGAGCTACGCGCTCGCTCCCCCCTCAAGACCTCTGGGGAAGGGCCAACTCTCGATACCCAAACCAGAGAAGGGCACGGGCCGAGCTACGCGCTCGCTCCCCCCCCTCAAGACCTCTGGGGCAGGGCCAACCCTCACCACCCAAAACAGAGAATAGCACGGGCCGAGCTACGCTATCGCTTCCCCCTCAAGACCTCTGGGGTAGGGCCAACCCTCGCCACCCAAACCAGAGAAGAGCACGGGCCGAGTTACGTGCTCGCTCCCCCCTCAAGACCTCTGGGGCAGGGCCAACCCTCGCCACCCAAATCAGAGAAGGGCACGGACCGAGCTACGCGCTCGCTCCCCCCTCAAGACCTCTGGGGCAGGGCCAACCCTCGCCACCCAAACCAGAGAAGGGCACGAGCCGAGCTACGCGCTCGCTCCCCCCTCAAGACCTCTGGGGAAGGGCCAACCCTCGACACCCAAACCAGAGAAGGGCACGGGCCGAGCTACGCGCTCGCTCCCCCCCTCAAGACCTCTGGAGCATGGCCAACCCTCGCCACCCAAACCAGAGAAGAGCACGGACCGAGCTACGCGCTCGCTCCCCCCTCAAGACCTCTGGGGCAGGGCCAACCCTCGCCACCCAAAGCAGAGAAGGGCACGGACCGAGCTTGCTCCCCCCTCAAGACCTTTGGGGCAGAGCCAACCCTCGCCACCCAAACCAGAGAAGGGCATGGGCCGAGCTACGCGCTCGCTCCCCCTCAAGACCTCTGGGGCAGGGCCAACCCTCGCCACTCAAACTAGAGAAGGGCACGGGCCGAGCTACGCGCTCGCTCCCCCTGAAGACCTCTGGGGCAGGGCCAACCCTCGCCACCCAAACTAGAGAAGGGCACGGGCCGAGCTACACGCTCGCTCCCCTCTCAAGACCTCTGGGGCAGTGCCAACCCTTGCCACCCAAACTAGAGAAGGGCACGGGCCGAGCTACACGCTCGCTCCCCCCTCAAGACCTCTGGGGCAGGGCCAACCCTCGCCACCCAAACCAGAGAAGGGCACGGGCCGAGCTACGCGCTCGCTCCCTCCCTCAAGACCTCTGGGGCAGGGCCAACCCTCGCCACCCAAACCAGAGAAGGGCACGGGCCGAGCTACGCGCTCGCTCCCTACCTCAAGACCTCTGGGAAAGGGCCAACCCTCGACACCCAAACCAGAGAAAGGCACGGGCCGAGCTACGCGCTCGCTCCCCCCTCAAGAGCTCTGGGACAGGGCCAACCCTCGACACCCAAACCAGAGAAGGGCACGGCCTGAGCTACGCGCTCGCTCCCCCCCTCAAGACCTCTGGGGCAGGGCCAACCCTCGCCACCCAAACCAGATAAGAGCACGGGCCGAGCTACGTGCTCGCTCCCCCCTCAAGACCTCTGGGGCAGGGCCAACCCTCGCCACCCAAATCAGAGAAGGGCACTGACCGAGCTACGCGCTCGCTCCCCCCTCAAGACCTCTGGGGCAGGGCCAACCCTCGCCACCCAAACCAGAGAAGGGCACGGGCCGAGCTACGCGCTCGCTTCCCCCTCAAGACCTCTGGGGCAGGGCTAACCCTCGCCACCCAAACCAGAGAAGGGCACGGGCCGAGCTACGTGCTCGCTCCCCCCTCAAGAACTCTGGGGCAGGGACAACCCTCGCCACCCAAACCAGAGAAAGGCACGGGCCGAGCTACGCGCTCGCTCCTCCCTCAAGACCTCTGGGGCAGGGCCAACCCTCGCCACCCAAACCAGAGAAGGGCACGTGCTCGATCCCCCCTCAAGACCTCTGGGGCAGGGCCAACCCTCGCCACCCAAACCAGAGAAGGTCACGGGCCGAGCTACGTGCTCGCTCCCCCTCAAGACCTCTGGGGCAGGGCCGACCCTCGCCACCCAAACCAGAGAAGGGCACGGGCCGAGCTACGTGCTCGCTCCCCCATCAAGACCTCTGGGGTAGGGCCAACCCTCGCCATCCAAACCAGAGAAGGGCACGGGCCGAGCTACGCACTGGCTCCCCCCCTCAAGACCTCTGAGGTAGGGCCGACCCTCGCCACCCAAACCAGAGAAGGGCACGGGCCGAGCTACACGGTCGCTCCCCCCTCAAGACCTCTGGGGCAGGGCCGACCCTCGCCACCCAAACCAGAGAAGGGCACGGGCCAAGCTACGCGCTAGCTCCCCCCTCAAGACCTCTGGGGCAGGACCGACCCTCGCCACCCAAACCAGAGAAGGGCACGGGCCGAGCTACGCGCTCGCTCCCCCCTCAAGACCTCTGGGGCAGGGCCGACCCTCGCCACCCAAACCAGGGAAGGGCACGGGCCGAGCTACGCGCTCGCCCCCCCTTAAGATCTCTGGGGGCATGGCCAACCCTCGCCTCCCAAACCAGAGAAGGGCACGGGCCGAGCTACGCACTCGCTCCCCCCTCAAAACCTCTGCGGCAGGGCCGACCCTCGCCACCCAAACCAGAGAAGGGCACGGGCCGAGCTACGCGCTCGATCCCCCCTCAAGACCTCTGGGGCAAGGCCGACCCTCGCCACCCAAACCAGAGAAGGGCATGGACCGAGCTACGCACTCGCTCCCCCCTCAAAACCTCTGGGACAGGGCCGACCCTCGCCACCCAAACCAGAGAAGGGCACGGGCCGAGCTACACGCTCGCTCCCTCCTCCAAGACCTCTGAGGCTGGGCCGACCCTCGCCATCCAAACCAGAGAAGGGCACGGGCCGAGCTACGTGCTCGTTACCCCCCTCAAGACCTCTGGGGCAGGGCCGACCCTCGCCACCCAAACCAGAGAAGGGCACGGGCCGAGCTACGCGCTCGCTCCCCCCCTCAAGACCTCTGGGGCAGGGCCGACCCTCGCCATCCAAACCAGAGAAGGGCACGGGCCGAGCTACGCGCTCGCTCCCCCCCCCCACAAGACCTCTTGCTGGGCCGACCCTCTCCACCCAAACCAGAGAAGGGCACGGGCCGAGCTACGCGCTCGCTCCCCCCCCCCCTCAAGACCTCTGGGCCAGGGCCGACCCTCGCCACCCAAACCAGAGAAGGGCACGAGCCGAGCTACGCGCTCGCTCCCCCCTTAAGACCTTTGAGGCAGGGCCGACCCTCGCCACCCCAAACCAGAGAAGGGCATGGACCGAGTTACGCGCTCGCTTCCCCCCTCAAGACCTCCGGGGAAGGGCCAACCCCCCAAAGGTTTGACGGACCCCGACAAACCAAGCCAAGCAGGAGCGCAGGATGAAATAACCGCCCGCTCACCACCACACCCCCACGCGGACCCATGATCCTCGAAATCTCGAGCCTAGGGGAGAGGACAAGGGCACGCGAACTGGGGGATGCAAACTAGGGGATGAAAACTGGGGCAGACCAGACGCCGCCCGAGGACTGCCAAACAATGCCTGCCGGGTAAACACCAGGTCCTGATAAAGTGGATCCGTGAGACAACCCATCGAACCGAAAGGATGCTCGGGAAATGCGTCATTAATGACGACACGCCCCCCGAAGAGACTGGGACTGACGAATCGCCACAGGCACCATCGGGCAAAGGGGGGTTCCAAAGGGCGTGATTTTGAGAAGCCCATTAATAATGCCAGCTCATCGCATTAATTAGGGGGGAAACCGTCAAACAACATCCGCCTATAAATAGCCCCCTCACCCTCCAGAAGGAAAGAAAAAAAGAGAGAAAAGATTAAGAAAATATGAGAAACCGGCCCAAGCACCCTCCACCAACTAGGAAAAGGGCCAAGACGCCTCGCCCGAACAAAAGGGAGGCCACTGGCCACCAATGGATCCCGCCTCCTTGATCGACGATCGCTTCCACGCAGCCACCACCGATAGGCTATTCCTCTTACAAATGGATCTCTAATAAGCTATTCCCCTTACACAAGGGGAACCCCACCTTCTACCCCTCCGTCTGCTCTAAACCAGATGAAAGAGGGGAAGGATGGCATCCGTTCCCCACCGATCCCCACCGACGGGAAAGGCAAAAGCCCCCCCGTGCATGCAGGTCCACCACGACGCGCTTCCTAAAGACCCACCTGCTCGTCGTCGACCTTCCCCGTAAACCCAAACCGCGAGGCGTGGATGGATATGATAGAGCAATGGAGGAGAGGGAGGGCTGCCCGGCAGACAGGTATTCGCTCACCCGGACAAAGGTCACAGCGAGACAGCTTCCCTGGTGAATCCAACCAGCCGAAGAGGCCTCGCAACATTTCAGCACGGAGTGCGCACACCGGGACACCGCAAGCCACGGAAGACAAAGAAGCCCGCCCTCAAGATGATAATCCGCCCATCCTGATGCAGTTTACAGCAGGAGGGAATAGCTCTACAGCCCACCTACAGGTCGGGTCGCACTCGCCTAACTACCAAAGACCTTGCCAACACCTCATGTACAAACCAAAGTTGAATTTCTGTAAATTTAAATGAAAAAGACTATCCCAAGCGAACTCACAATAACTATCCGATCATGCTCTAACTTGGGAATGATCCCCCGACCAATTGCGGGGCGAGCTCACGAAACTGGGCCACCCCTCACGACGGGGAAAGGAGGGGCCGAGCGCCGCACTCCTCTCCCTGGAATAACTCGGGATGCAATCAACAGGAATCACATACACGTAGTTCGAACCCCCCGATACTAGGAAGGGCCGACATTTCAAAACGAGATCCCCCTCAAACTAAACCCGCCGTTACCTTTCAACAAAGGGGGGTGAGATAAGACCTGTTTTGTCGGGCCACTTCCGCCCGAGGAAAAAACTGCTCGATGCCGAAACCGAGGGGTCAACCGCACTATCGATAGCCCCTACCCGTGCAACGGAGCCCGACGCGCTCCGAATTCTGCCCTCCTGGTCATCAAAATGGTCGCGCCAAGCCAAAACAGCTTCACACCCGGGTCCAAGAAGAATCCCGCCATCTTCACGGCGGCCGGGGTCGTTAGGCTTCACCTACGCGGGAGCGGACTGCTACAACGACCCCCCCAACCTGACAAGCCATGATATGGCGGCATGCCTCAGCCCAACCCGAACCAGTGATCCCCCGTTCCGCCCAAAGCTGACGCGTCGGCCATCAACATCCCCTTCCCCCCAGACCTAGCGCTCTCGGACAAGGGAATGTTGGGGGCAATAATCGTACCCAAGCAAGAAGATAAAATAAAGGTAAGATCAACCCAACCAGTTTATTTCAAATGGCGAGGCCATTCATAGAGAACACCTAGAATACAACTTGGCATCGATCGGCTCCCCGGGGGCGACACGCTCACCACGGTAACGGCTACCCGGTTTGGACTACACAGTGACCAGATACCCGGGGCTGGCTAACCGACCCGCATCAAGATTCCCCCGCCGACGGAGCGTCTTGGGCAGCCCCGCTAAGCTACGCGCTCGCTCTCCCCCTCCAAACCCCAAGGGCGGGGCCTAGCCACACAACCATATCCCCGCCCCTTTAGGCCCGTGATCCTCGAAAACTCGAACCTTGGGAAGAGGACAAGGGCACGCAAACCGGGGCAGACCCGGTACAAACCAGGAACCGCTGAACAATGCCCGCTGGATAAACGTCGGGTCCCAATAAAGCAGCCCCCCGATGCGACTCGACGAAACGAAAGGATGCTCGGGAAATACGCCATCAATAATGACATCACCCCCGAGAAGGCGATGCCTCCACCTCCTCCTCGTCCGCCGCCTCCCCCAGGGTTCCCCTTCGATGTACGGGTTCCCCGGAGAGGCCGTGCAACCATCCAGCACGACAATGGCGAGATGGAATACGACTAAGCAAGGGAGGGGAAGGAGGTCCGCCAGACAGACGGAGGATCGATCACCCCAACGCGGGTCACAGCAAGGCCGCATCCCCGATGGATCCAAACGGCGAGTCATGGCGCGTCAGCTCGCCCCCAGGCGATCGAGACCAGTATCCCACCCCCAACCCTTCGCGGACGGAAAGGCAGAAAGAGTGCAGCGATCAGCGGAAAAGAAGGAAGGCTGCCCCTTAAACAGGGGCCCTCTCATCCCGACGCAACGGGCGACAAGTTAAAACAACTGCCCAACCCGACCACGGGTTGGGTCACACCTGCCCTATTATTGTAAATGTCATCGAGATCTCTTGTAATGGCCGATGAAAAAGATTCTTCCATACGGACTCCTAACCATAAGCCTAAGCGCACTATGGCTAGGCATTTCACTGAACAAAGGACGACACGAATAAAGCAAAAATAGCAGGAATTCTACATCTCGTTCAGTAGACACATCACAACGAGAACCAGGGCCATCCCGATAAAACCGGGTTCCCCTCGGTCCGACCCGGCCGCCACATGCAACTGCACATCGATGAGTGGCAATGCCCCTCCACAAACCGCTGGGTCATTCCTCCTCGCTTCGCCCCCATGCAGATCGAGATCCCATGGTCCCGTGACAGCGGGCAATACACCGCGAGAACCGTGCCGCCACTCTTGAGCGTGGACCAATGTCCGAACCACCGGTTTGGAGGTAAGTAGCGTTACGTCATCCAAGCCGAGCCGGGCTCCCGCCTCGTGCTCAAATGCCGGGGGCAATTGTTATGACCTAAAGATCGTGGGAGTCTGGCTCCTCCCTAGAGCCACCAATACACCTCACTGGTTCGCCCCTTTCGAACGGACGGCCGACCCATGCCAGGGCACCCCACGCCCGGATTTCCGAGTCCAGTAGGGCGTCAGCTGACCCGGAGGTCCGAGGCTATAGGGGGATGGGCGCACCTCACCGCGTGCCCCTCCCTGACAGAGGCGCTTAACCGCCCTCGCTCGGTCCGCCAGGAACGGTGCGCTCGGGGTACACCCGGACAGCGCAGCCTCAGATATTGGCAAAGGCACACCCGTTCCACCTCCCTATCAGCGGTCCATGATCCGCACCCGAAAATGTGCACGGCCGGGCCGAACACCCCGCGATCAGGTCAGCCCGGCGGCCCCACCCGAACCCAGCCATGGGGAAACGCACCGCCGGACCCTTGACTCATCACATACGACAAACAACCTAGTATAAGGATGCGACTGACACTTACGCCGCCCGACCATCTGACAAAGCACCCCCTGGCCGCTGTGCCCCCTGACGTTTAATGCTTTCGGCCCTGACATCCTGACAAAAGCGCCCCTGGCCGTTGCATCGTCTGGCAAAAGCGTGGTGGACACTCCTGCTCCTAACATCCTCGACTGAAGCTTCCGCTGACAGCCGGGCCAGCTCAGCATGTCGAGTCAGCACGCCAGGTCAGCTCCACCTAACCGCCTCCCATCAGGTATAAATACCCCCTCACTTCTTACGGTGAAGGGGTTGGAAAATTCACTCTCAATCCCATTATTCACACACAAGAGCAAAGGTCATCCATATCTTTGTTCTCCCACTCATAGCTGGTCACATACGGTCGACTCACCCTCAGTCCGACCTGCGTGCCTAGCCCCCGCTTTAAGTTCAATTACTGACTTAGGCATCGGAGAGGCTAAGGGTTGGACCCCAACTCGGCCTTTCTAACGAGTTGCTCATTACGCTGGATAGCTCGTCCCCTGGCTTATGTTCGCCTTCGGCTCTCGCAATCCGATCTTCCTCAATCGTATCCTGTGGGATTTGACTCCGTGGTCTGCTCCAGCGACAAGCTTAGCCTCATCACCCCTCTAATCACTTGTCAAATAGCCTACCCAAATCCTCTCATCAACATAACCACCATGTCCTTGGTTCCCCCTAATACAAATTCATTATACGCGAGTTCCACCCCGCAATAACTAGTAATGGGCACGGGGACAAGCATGGTCGATAATGACCGGCAATACGCACCGAAATAGGCATGGTCGATAACGACTGGTAACACACACGGAAACATGCACTGTGATAAATAAGACAAGCATACAAAAGCCAGTTTACATTTTTGCTAACAATGGTTATACTAAAACCTAGGTCGTGAATCATATTGGAGAGTATTGCTAGTAACTAGTGTTAGGTTTTCTGGGTCCTTAGGGCCATAGATACGACGTCTGGCCTAAGTCGGTCAGCCGAAGTTATCAAATAAGCAGCAGAAAAATTAACTTAAAACAATTTCAAGTTAAGCCCTAAAGAGAACAAACCCTAGCCAAGATTGGGTTCGACCAACTTCTAAGGATAGATCTATTTAACAATTGCAATTTATAAACGCATGTTATTTAAATTACATACCTTTCACTTCCTTATCGCAGAATACGAAGTATCTTTTTCAGCAACATTTCTTTGGCCCAGCGCCGCTTCTCCCGAGCCGAACCGCGTCCCGAGCCGCACCTTGTCCCGAGCCGAACCACTTCCCAAATCGCACCACGTCCCTGTTGGATATGGAAGACGTTTGTACACCCTTGTGGGGGATGTACGAGGGAATACGGACCTCGAACGTCGCGTACACGAAGTCGTGTACAAAGGGAATCTGTTCCCTTGCGGAGAGGATCTCTGGATGAGTGGGAAAGTCGCATTATATATGCATAAGTGCATGCGACATATGGCTTATAAAGGGGGAATATCTTAAGCTTATGTTGTACCATGCATATGGTACAACTTAAGCTTATAATGTGCCATGTATCATGGTACACCTTAATTAAGTTGTTCCAAAGGAACAACTTACCCTAAAATAACTACCTTGGGGGCTATAAATAAGACCCAAGGGTAAGCCATTTCTTACACCTTTTACATGAAATTCATGCATGCAACTTCATCATAGCGAAGCTCTGCAGAAATCCTTTCTCTTCCTCTATCCAAGTTCTTAATCTAAAGTAGAGATTTAGATTGTGGATTAGTAGCCTTACTCCGTTCGTGAGAAGACTCGATCCGTCGTGGCAAATCCGAAGGCGAAGTTCGTAGACTACCGTGCCGCATACGCAAGCGTAAGTCTAAACTTCATATTATCGATCCTAACTCCGTTTTGGACAGGATCCTTCATTGGTATCAGAGCCATATGGGTTCGCCCCGGTCAAACCACCGCCCCGTCGAAACTATGAACGAGTCGTTATCTTTTTCACGAATGGGTCTCCTACTATTACGGATATAGTAGGAACGCTTCGTGACGGAGAGAACGCAGCGGTTGTTCCTTTCACGTTAGGGTCTCCTATCATTACGGATATGGTAGGAACTCTCCGTGACGGGAAGAACCGACCGTTCACGTAGTATGTTATTTTTCATTTTTGGCACACGGCCATTAGGAAATAACTAATTTCTCGACGAACGGGTGCTTCATCGACGAACGGGTGCTTCATCGAGGAAGATGATGGTAGTTATTTCCATCGGGTAAGAGGAAATTTGGTGCATGTGCACCATGGCCAAATGGTCTATGAAGGCTATGCACCCCCCCTCCACTTGCGGAGGGGGTTGGCTACGGCCAATAACCACCGGCGACCACCCCATCAAGGGGGAGGAGTGTGTGCGGCAACCCCATTCAAAGGGGGTGGCCGGCCATGGCCAAAGGGGCCATGGCCGGCCAATGCCAAATGGCCTTGGCCATGACCGGCCATGGCCAAGCCATGGCTGGCCATGACCAGGCCGGCAGTGGCCGGCCAAGGCCAGGCCGGCCTTGGCCAAGGCCTGCCGGCCTGGCCGGCCCTGGCAGTGGCCAGGGCCGGCGCCCTGGCCTCGGCCAGGGCCTGGCCTGCCCTGGCTGGGGCCAGGGCCGGCTGGCCTGCCCTGGCAGAGGCCAGGGCCAATGCCCTGGCCTCGGCCAGGGCCTGGCCGGCCTCGGCCAGGGCAGAGGCGCCCTGGCCGAGGGGGCCAAGGCCCCTGGCCGGCCCTTGGCCAAGCCCCGGCCAGGGCAGAGGCCCTGGCCGGGAAGAAGTTGCGACCAAAAGAAATTGGTCGACCAATTTGGTGTTTTTGGTCGACCAATCCGACAGAAGGTCTGGGTCGATTGCAAACTTGCCAAATGACCCATACGGGGTAACAGAAGGCCTTGGTCAAACTCGAATGTGTCGATTAGTCCATACGGGGCTAACCACAGTGCCGACTAGTTCATACGGGACTAACGTTTTAATGAAGTTTTTCTTTGGGCTCTACTCCTTGAAGACTAGCCATAGTGCTCTACTTCATGCGAGATTAGCCAAGTCATTGTGCTCTACTCTACGGAGATTAGCCAATGTACTTATGACGTTGTGCTCTACTCTACGGAGATTAGCCAATGTATTTTAAATTTTTGAAAAATACGTTTTTCAAAAACGCTTTTCCGCTGCAAAGTACTATAAGAGTACTAACATTTGATAAAGTGAGGGAGAAATATTGAAAGTTACTCTAGATGGTGATTGGAAACATAGTGACCTTTCCGACTCTAGAGTAACATCTTCAATATTTTTCGAAAGTAACTTATCAAATTATGAATATCATTCCAAGTGGGAGTTGATTTTAGAACTATCCATATGGGATATTCTATTATCATTTCAAGTGGGAATTATATCTGAAAAATACGTTTTCAAACTCGTTTTCCGCTGCTAGTACTATAAGAGTACTATTGTTTGATAAGTGATGGGGGAATATTGAAGGTTCTAGATGGTGATTGGAATCATAGAGACTTTTTCGATTCTAGAACAACATCTTCAATATTTTTCGAAAGTAACTTATCAAATATAATATAATTCCAAGTGGGATTTGAATTTTTAGAACTATCCAAATGGGATACTCTATTATCATTTCAAGTGGGAGTTATATTTTAAGAATTTTTATGCAATGTTTTGATCGAACCTTCGGTTTTTGTGTCTTTTGCAGCATTTTAAAAGTAAAATGTCTTCCGCTTCAAAGAATATCGTCGCTGAGTTAAACAAAGGTGAAAAACTCAACGGCGATAATTACAAACTTTGGTCCATTAAGATACAATACGTTTTAGAGGAGCAAGAAGTGCTCGAAACTCTAAAGAACGTAATGATTGAACCCGAGTTGGGCACTACGGCCCAACACAGACGAGACAAGGAAGCTTTTGATGCTTGGTCTCGGAAGAATAAGATAGCGCGCATTACGTTATTAAGCAGTATGGCTGATGACATAATGCGCATCTTCCGAGAATATGACCTAGCCATGGACATATGGTCCAAGCTAGAGGAGAAGTTCGGTGGCACATCGGTGTCCAAACTTCGCGCCTTAACTATAAGGTTCGATACATATAAGAAACGTCCAGATCATTCCATGGGGAAACATCTGCGACATATGGCGAACCTTATCTCAGAGTTAAAGGACGCAGGTCATGTGCTCACAGATGAGCAACAAATCCAAGCAGTCATACGTTCCCTACCAAATGGGTGGGATCAGATGAAGATGCATCTCACTCATAACGAGAGCATCAAGACCTTCAACGATGTTTCCAAGCACCTCGAATTAGAGGAAGAGCGGCTTGCGGCTGCCAAGCCAAGTGCAGAAGTGCACATGGTTGCTAGTTCCTCACACGGGGGAAAGAAACGTAAAGATCGTTCGAAGTCTTCTAATGAACGTAATAAGCAACCTGAGTCCACCAAGGAACCCAAACATAAGGGTGGGCACAAGAAATGGCACAAGAAGAAAGACTTGAAAAGGATCAAGTGCTTCAAGTGCAACAAGCTCGGTCACTATGCTCGTTCGTGTACGAGTGGAAGTGACGAGGTAACTTGTAATACTAGTTACATATGTGTTTCTAGTTCACTATTTCTTGTGGAATCTAATCCATTTTGGGATAATTGATTCAGGTGCCACCGACCACATAGCAAAGGACAAACGGTCCTTCGTGGAGTATCACCGGATACACCATGGAATGAAGTGGATCGATGTAGGAAACAACTCACGTGTTGTAGAGAAAGGCGTTGGGAATTGCAAGCTAGACTTGGACAACGGCCACACTCTCCTACTTTATGATGTTCTCTTCATCACATATATTCAAAGGAATATTAATACTGTGGTCAATTTAATGGGTCTTGGTTATAGTTGGTTCCTTCATGATTGTAATATGGACCTATTTTGTAATAATTCCTTTATTGGTACTGGGTTTGTATTTCAAAGGATTTATTGTAATAAGTACAATATATTTCCTCATGTAATGAAAATTTCCTTGTGACAAATTCTTTGACTAATGAGTCTAATATAATTTGTTGGCACGCAAGGCTTGGTCATATTGGACCAATGCGTATAGATAGACTTGCCAAACGTGGCCTTCTATCCAATGTTTCAAAGGTTGAAATGTCGACCTGCGAACATTGCCTTGTGAGGAAATCTTGTCGCAAGCCGTTTGGAACCGGCACAAGGGCCGAGGTTCCAATACAGCTTATCCATTCGGACATATGTGGTCCGATGAATGTCAAGACAAGACGCGAGAAGTCCTATTTTTCATCACTTTTATTGATGATTTCACCCGATTCGGTCATATCTATTTGATATCCCACAAAAGTGAAAGCACTAAACCTGCTTTAAAAACTATATGAGTTTAGTGGAGAATCAATTAGATCGCAAGATTAAGGTCATGCGAACCGATAGGGGCGGTGAATATCAATCAACAAGTTTAAAGGAACTTTATGATGAAAAATGCATAGTACATCAGGTAACTATGCCTTATACTCCTCAACAAATTGGTGTTGCAGAAAGGAGGTATAGGACTTTAATGAAAAATGGTCCATTCAATGATGGCGCAAGCTAACTTGCCAATCACCTTTTGGGGTGATGCATTATTGACGGCCGCTTTCATTTTTGAACAGCGTACCCTCGAAATCAGTTAGATCCACTCCTTGTGAGTTGTGGAACCAAAGGTCTCCTCACTTAAACATTTTGAAACCTTGGGGTTGTGCATCCTACGCACATATTTCCTCCCATAAGTATGGCAAACTTGGGCCAAGGGGAATAAACGTATCTTTATACGATACGCAGAAAACTCCAAAGGTTATATGTTTGTTAGTCAGGAAGACAATGGTGGGCTAATTGAGTTTGAGTCGAGGGATGTCACTTTCTTGGAAAAACGAGTTTCCAAGACAGGGCGAGATAAGTCAGGACTTATCTCTATTTGAGATTTATGATCAAGAAGGATTACCTCATTCGAGTGGGAGAATTCTTGGTGAAAACGAAAATACGTTTCAACCTTCACCAATGGATTATACGAATGACGATTATCCTATTCCATACGGGAATAATGATCCAAGTGGGAGCAATTCTAAACGACATTCCAAGTGGGAGTGACATTAGAATCGATCTAAACTCAAGTCAACAAGGACTTGAAGAATCTCAAATACGACGTAGTAGTCGTACAAGGTTGGCTCCTCTAAGATTTGAGGATGAATTTCCGCAAACCTTTATGACTTTACTGCAAGAAGATGACGAGCATGCTACTTTCAAACAGGCCGCATCATGCCCTGCGAAAGACAAATGGATGGAAGCGATGAAGGAGGAATTGAAATCCATGAAAGTTAACCAAGTCTGGGACTTAGTTAACTTACCCAGAGGACATAGAGCAATTGGGAACAAATGGGTTCTCAAGATCAAGCATAAGGCTGATGGCTCTATTGACAGATATAAAGCTCGCCTTGTCGCGAAAGGTTTTACGCAACAGGAAGGGATAGACTACGAATAGACCTTCTCACCTGTTGTGCGTTTTACCTTGATTCGCATGATTCTGGCAATGGTAGCTTGCTTATACCTCGAATTACATCAGATGGATGTAAAGACTGCCTTTCTCAATGGAGAATTGGACGAGGAGATCTATATGGAACAACCAACAGGGTTTGTAAAAGAAGGAAACGAACATAAGGTTTGTAAACTTCGTAAATCCATATATGGTCTTAAACAATCCTCGAGGCAATGGTATATACGATTTCAAGAGGTTGTCTTATCAAATGGATTTTCCATACTTGATGAAGATAACTACGTATATATCAAGAGGATTAAAAGCAAGCATGTTATTATGTCTCTATATGTAGATGACATTTTAATAGCCGGAAATGACAAGGGCTTTGTGATGAGTATCAAGGCTTGGCTTTCATCAGTATTTTAGATGAAAGGCATAGGAAAAGCCGCATATATCCTTGGAGTTAAGATTTCAAGGAATCGTTCGAAGAAACTTCTTTCTCTTTCACAGGAGACTTATATAAAGAAGGTTCTAGAACGATTTAATATGCAGGACTGCAAGTCCATTGATATTCATATAAGCATATGCGATAATTTATATCTGGAATCGTGTCCAAAGAACCAAAAGGAAAAGGACATTATGGAAAAAGTTCCATATTCCAGTGCAGTTGATAGTCTTATGTACACTATGGTGTGTACGAGACCGGACATCTGTTTTGCCGTTGGAAATGGTAAGCTGTTACCAATCCAACCCAGGGCAAGAACACTGGAAAGCGGTTAAGAGGATAATGCAGTATCTTAAAGGAACTGCAGATTTGCAAAAGACTATGATAAAACCAAGAAGGTAGACATAAGGTACATATCTACGCATGAGATGATAGAGGATCAGCTTACGAAAGCGATCCCTAGAAATGTGTTTTATAAACACTTATCATCCCAAGGATTGCGTATGAGCTGAGTTGTACCAATACATATTCACATGTCTAAGAAAGATCAAATTTAATAAAAGAATAAGTTCTTTTTCAAACATTGCATATGAATTTCTTAAGAAATGTTTGTGTACATTTTTTGAAATCTCAGCTAAATTGTGTGTATGTCGGACAGATAAAGGTTGGCTCTCTCACATGAGCAACCGCCTTATCTTATCAGATGGATAAGGTAGAGATGAGACTAGTTTAAAGTCAAAATCATTAGACGAATGATTTAGAGTCATGACTTAAACAAGATAGTCGAATGAAAGATCTGCATCATATGGATGCTTACAAAAGATCTGAGATCTGTATCACAAGGATATTTGAAAGAGATCTCGTAGGATTTTTTAAATCCTATCTGTCTTAAGCAGGATGAGAGTCCGTGAATATTTCACGAGTAGTAAAGGGACTCAAAAAGATAAGCACTGTGGTGTCTGATCTTTTCATCCGTACAACATCATTAAGACATACTCTCCCTGGGAAAGGAGTGATGTTGTAATACGTGTTCATACCACGTATGCATTTCGACCACTGAGTTAGTAGCAATAGTGTTTGCTATTATGTGAGACTCAAAGGCCATACGGGTCTTAACTCTTACCCTCAAGGACTCCAATTGGTTCCTTTAGATTTGACGAGATGATCGCTATCTTAGCGTGTTACTTATGGGCTATGATAATTCGGCTCGGCAGGGCACGTTAGAAAAGCGAATCAAGTCAAGATCAGAAGGTTCGCAAGAAGAGGAAGATTGATTTCATATTCGCATTTGGACTTTAATGATTCAAAGCTGGCCAGCCAATTGTAATCCAGATGAGATTCAATTGTTGAATATAAAGTATAAGAAATGCGAAGAAATAATCTAGGGTAAAGCATGCGTTGAACTACTCAACTTTGCACCTTCGAGGTCGTTGTGTATCTCTAACAAGTGCACAACAACAGACTCTACGCGCATGACGGTCGCACGGTCTATTTCTCGGTATGATAGATGAAAGAACTAAGGGAAAGACGTTCTCTTACAATCCCCTCAAGTGTGAGTGGGAGATGTTGGATATGGAAGACGTTTGTACACCCTTGTGGGGGATGTACGAGGGAATACGGACCTCGAACGTCGCGTACACGAAGTCGTGTACAAAGGGAATATGTTCCCTTGCGGAGAGGATCTCTGGATGAGTGGGAAAGTCGTATTATATATGCATAAGTGCATGCGACATATGGCTTATAAAGGGGGAATATCTTAAGCTTATGTTGTACCATGCATATGGTACAACTTAAGCTTATAATGTGCCATGTATCATGGTACACCTTAATTAAGTTGTTCCAAAGGAACAACTTACCCTAAAATAACTACCTTGGGGGCTATAAATAAGACCCAAGGGTAAGCCATTTCTTACACCTTTTGCATGAAATTCATGCATGCAACTTCATCATAGCGAAGCTCTGCAGAAATCCTTTCTCTTCCTCTATCCAAGTTCTTAATCTAAAGTAGAGATTTAGATTGTGGATTAGTAGCCTTACTCCGTTCGTGAGAAGACTCGATCCGTCGTGGCGAATCCGAAGGCGAAGTTCGTAGACTACCGTGCCGCATACGCAAGCGTAAGTCTAAACTTCATATTATCGATCCTAACTCTGTTTTGGACAGGATCCTTCAGTCCCAAGGCAAGCAACACCCTTGTCACTGAGCCACACACACGACGAAGAAGATTTCACCTTGAGGAGATCCTTCGTCAAGACTCCGGATCCGATCCGAGTTCCTTCGTAGCTTTGCTAAAGCCTGAATAGGAGCAATGAAGAAATTTAGGGAGAAAGAAAATAATAAATTTAAGCTAAGATTCGGGCTTGCTCACGTTTAAAGGAGCTACTCAGATCTGGAGCTTGGGACGAGTTTTAAGGAGGGGAGTAGGCCCCCATTTATATACGCAACTGACCCCTCCCTTTTATGCCATATCCGATGTGGGACTAAAAAATTTGGGAGAAAAATTAATTAAAGTTTGCCTTTCACAAAGGCCAAATTTTGGTAAGTTTTTCTTCCTTCATCGTTGAGCTTCGCAAGTGATACAACATATCAAATCGAAGAGGGTAAAACGGTGAACGCGTAGGTTCGAACGTTACTCAATTCCGACTTCGTTTGACCCCTCAAACGTTGTCTCAAAGTTGCCCAAAACATTGATTTTCGAAAAAACTACAGCCGTCATGGCTCTGCCCGTAACCCTAAACCAGGTGGGGCCCACCCGTGGGCCCCACCCGCTTTCCAGCGGGCACAGCCCACCCAGGGTCAGGCGGGTTGGGTGCCCGCCCATGCAGGTGGCCCCGACCTGCCTGCTGGGCGAGCTTGACCTGCCTGGGCATGATCCAGGAGGAAGCATCAAGGGACCCGAGGAATCACTGACCTCTCCTCGACTCTCGGGGGCAGGCGGTTCATGCGCCTGCCTATGCAGGCAGGCCCGCCCAAAGCTGGGCACCCAGGCCCGCTTAAAGCTGGGTGCTCAGACCCAAAACAGGTCTGGGCGTCCAGCCCAATTGAACTGGTGCGCCATGTCCCCTAGGGACCGGGCTGGTTCTTGTTTTTGCTCTAAATCCTACGTTTAGCATCCGTTTGGACACCGTTCAAACCTGGGTTTAGACCGGGACGATCCCGTCGTTCAGGTAACCATATTTATGCGTTCATTATATTAAATATGTACATAAACAATTTACGATACATTTAATTTCCCTTTGCATCATATGCAAAATTTTCATATCTATTATAAATATTCATTTGCATCAAATACAAATGAACTCAGGGCATACATCCTCCAACAACCAAGAGTCCATCTTTGTATGCCATGGTGGTGCTCACCTGGGCCATCCTTAACATGGGCAGCGGGAGGGAGCCAAAACAGGTAGCGGGACAGGAGTCCAAACATGTCATTAGAGCCAAACAGGACATGTGACTGGAGCCAAAATGAGGCAATGGGATGTGAGGCAAAACCAGGCAGTTGGATATGTGCGAAAATAGGTAACGGGACGAGATTCTAAACATGACACATGAGCCCAAACAAGACATGGGACGAGAGCCAAAACCAGGCAGTGGGATGTGAACCAAAAATAGGTAGCGGGATGAGAAGATGGCTCCAGTCACTCACACACACACTAATATGAATTATCTCAAAACCCCGTAAGTCCAAAGAGTCAAGTGTTATCTTTAAGTATACAATTCCAACAATATATTCCAACACGATAATCCAACATGATACTCCAAAGGGATATTTCACCATGATACTTTAACATCGTTTTGTCACCATAGCACACCCAACATATTACTACTTTCATGTGTTGGGGTTTCTATCGTGCATAAACAGATTTATACGCAGCGGAAAAATAAAAACCTTCCAAGACCCATGCGTTTTCAAATAGATTTGATCAGATTACTAACCTTTTGATGATTCAAATGTATCGGACTGCTGGTGCTGCTCTACCAACGACCACCATCTATCAGTATCCACACGCGAACGTCACGAACAAGAATTGCAAGTGTGCTAGCTCCTTCTCCACAACTAAGGTTTCTCTCTCTTTCGCTCGTCGCTTTTCTCAAAAACGGGAGAGATAGATTTGAATGCGTAAAAAATGAAAATCCTCTCTATATCTTATATAGAATCCCACGTTAACCCTTTAACGTATTACAGTTACGCAACAATATCTTTAGGATAATATCTTAACAAGATATATTATCTGTTAACTCTTTAACGCATTTTAGTTACGCGGTGATATTGTATGGATGATATTTTAACGAGATACAATATCTGACAGTTAAGATATTTCGTCTTATTACGAATTTCAAATCTAATTCGAAATCACGTTTAAACACGATTCTATCCATTGCGTTCTTTGTATGCGACACAATAAGCTCAGATCAAATTGACAGTGGGCCTAATCCCATTAAAAGCCCACAAGTCGTAATTGGTCTCTAGCAAAACATTATGACTACCCAATTAACATGAATATCGTTACTTCGATATTAACCTAACCAATATAACATGTCATAATCCTTTGTCACGCGATATCTGATTTGAACATAAGTCATGGATATTATCATACTTATATTGTTCAAAAAATTAATTTCTCGCTTACTAAGTAGACTGATAACATCAAATGACATTCATTTGAGCACGGTCATGCATTTCTAGTCCTACTTATCGAGGGGGCCATTAGATATCTCGCTCTTAGGATATGGACAAAATCCATCTTATTTATTCACTTTTCTCTTTACATATCATGTTCAATTATAACCTTTATGATTATCTGATTAAAGATAACGTTTGATTATGTCAAAACATGATGTTCCTTATGTAGGAAAATATGATGATCTCATGTCTAAGGATTCTATGACATAACTATTATGCGATCATTTATGACATTGATCCATGTAATGAGCTCATAGCGAGTCTATCCAATACCTGGTCTTCAACAAGTACCTATAAGTTTGATTTGTATCACCATACATATAATTACCTCATCATTATCAACCAAACGCATACTAGTCTTAATTCATTTTTATACCTTTAACGATGAATGGCTATGGATGCTTAGAATAACATAAAATAGCTATTCAAACATTATTATAAAGAAACATGCCAGCAATATAATAATAACAATAAGAGAAATATTTTATAAAAGAAAATTGACATAATATAAAGGTCCAAATATTTGGCATAGGACATAACTACTAACAATCTTTCACTAGCTTTAGGCCTAATCATACTAGTATCTAATACCCATAGACCTCATATGATTATCATATTTGGCTTGTGAGAGAGCTTTGGTAAGTGGATTAGCAATGTTGTCATATGTTGGTACTCTGCATATCTCGACGTCTTTATTCTTAGTAATTTCTAGAATGAGATGATAACGCCTGAGTATATGTTTGGATCTCTGATGGGATCTGGGCTCTTTTGCATGTGCAATATCACCATTATTGTCACGATAAAGAACCACTGGATTTGTCATACTATGAACTACTCCTGGTTCAGTAATGAACTTCCTGATCCATACTGCTTCCTTAGCTGCAGCTGATGCTGCAATATACTGAGCTTCTGTTGTAGAATCTATAATAGTGCTTTGCTTGGAACTTTTCCAGCTTATAGCACCTCCATTTAATATAATATATCCAGACTATGATTTAAACACATCTTTATCTGATTAGAAGCTTGTATCTGTATAACCATTTACTACTAGCTCATCTTCCAATCCTACATACACCATGAATGCATCCTTAGCTCTTCTCAAGTACTTAATGATATTCTTGACTGCTGTCTAGTGACTTTCACCGATGTTTGACTGGTATCTGCTTGTCATGCTCAAAGCATACAACACGTCTGGTCGAGTACATATCATGGCATACATGAAAGATCCTATAGCTGAAGCATAAGGAATCTTACTCATGAGATCTCACTCATCAGATGCCATGTGACATTGAATCTTGCTAAGAGAAATGCCATGGGACAATGGTAAGAATCCTCTTTTGGATTTTATGCATGCTGAACCTATTCAACACTTTGTCTATGTATGTACTTTGACTCAGACAAATTATCCTTTTAGATCTATCCCTATAGATCTTAATCCCAAAGATATAAGCAGCCTCGCCTAAATCTTTCATTAAGAAAGAACACCCGAACCAAGTATTGGTTGTTTGCAACATAGGGATGTCATTTTCAATTGGTAATATGTCATCAACATATAACACAAGAAATACTACTATGCTCCCACTAACCTTCTTGTATACACAAGGTTCATCTTCATTTTGTGTGAATCCAAACTTTTGACGGTTTCATCAAAACGAAGATTCCAGCTCCGAGAAGCTTGCTTTAATCCATAAATGGATATTTGAAGCTTGCAAACCTTTGTATATTTCTTTGAATGAACAAAACCCTCAGGTTGTGTCATGTACACATCCTCGAATAAGAAACACTGTTTTGATATCCATATGCCATATCTCGTAATCATAGTATGCAGCAATGGCAATTTGGATTCCTTATTGATTTAAGCATTGTGACTGGCGAAAAGGTTTCATCATAGTCTATACCATGAGTTTGTTTTAAGCCTTTTGCAACAAGTCTTGCTTTAAAGGTATGCACTTTGCCATCCATGTCAGTTTTCTGCTTGAAACCCCACTTGCACCAAATGGTTTTAACTCCTTTAGGTGGATCAATTAAGGTCCAGACTTGATTATCATACATAAATTGCATTTCGAATTTCATGGCTCCTAGCTATTTCTCAGATTCTGGACTTGACACAGCTTCTTGATAGGTAGTAGGCTCATCTTGATGTGAACAGTACTTCACGAGTGTCCGTTATAAAAAATCCATAGCTCTCGGGTTCGTGTCGTGGCCTATTAGATCTGTGTGTTGCTTGTGTAGATCGTACAGGTTCTACAACTGTTTGTGGTACTTGTTGAGCTTCCTTCATTGGTTCTATGCTATCTTGTGGTTCTCGAAACACTTCGAGGTGTACTTTTCTCCCACTGGTCCTTTTAGAAATAAATTTCTTTTCTAGAAAGACACCATTTCAAGCAACGAACACTTTGTTCTCCGAGTGATTATAAAAGTAATATCCTTTAGTTTCTTTAGGATATCTCATAAAAAGGCATTTATCAGATTTTCGGCCTAATTTATCTGAAACTTGTCTTTTTCACATAAGCCTCTAGGTGTTCTCCCATTCCATATCTTATATGGTGTCTTTTCAAACGCTTAAGGTGGAACTCAGTTCAAAGTGAACGCAGCTGTTTCTTAGACCTGGCCCCAGAAGGATAATGGAAGATCTGTTTGACTCATCATGGATCGAACCATATCTAATAAGGTTCGATTTCTTCTTTCCGATACACCATTCCACTATGGTGTTCCTAGTAGAGTTAAATATGAAACAATTCCACAACCCTTGAGATGATCATCAAATTCTTGGTTCAAGTATTCACTTCCCCGATTAGATCGAAGTGTCTTAATAGTTTTGCCAAGTTGATTTTGTACTTCATTTTGAAAGTTTTTGAAATTTAGACGTAGCCATAGCTACTGAAATCACCAATAAATGTAATGAAGTACAGAAATCCTTCCCTAGCATGGATGCTTAATGGACCACATACATTAGTATGTATTAGGCATAATAAGTCATTGGCCCTTTCACTATATCCAGTAAAGAGATTTTTCGTCATTTTGCCTAATAAACAAGACTCACAATTTTCAAATGATTCAAAATCAAATGAATCCAAAAGTCCATCTTGATGGAGCTTAGATATGCATTTTTCATTTATATGGCCAAGACGACAATGCCATAAATATGTGGGATTCATATCACTGGGTTTAGATTTTTAGCAGTTATGTTATAGATTTCTCCATTGTTGGAGTTGTCTAGATTTAGGACGTAAAGGCCATAATATGAATTAGCAATACAATAAAGCACATCATCATAATAAATGAAGCCTCTCTTATTCTTAATAAGAAAATAAAATTGTTCATCATCCAGACAAGAAACTGAAATAATATTCCTACTCAAAGTAGGAACATAGTAGCAATTATTCAAAACTGATAAAAGCTCATTTGGCAAAGACAATTCATATGATCCTACAGCTAAAGCAACAACTCTTGCTCCATTTTCTACTCGTAGGTCCACTTCGCCCCTTTTTAGTTGTCTACTCCTTTTCAACCACTGCACATTTGTACAAATGTGAGATCCACATCCAGTATCTAATACGAAGGAAGTAGAAGTAGATAAACTAATTTCAATAACATAAATACCTGAAGATGTAGTCTCACTACTCTTCTTTTTCTTCAAATCTTCCAAATAGAGCTTGCAATTCCTCTTCCAATGACCAGGTTCGTTGCAATGGAAACAAACTCCCTCTTTTGGAACTTTTGCAAGCTTATTAGCAACTTTTGCTTTAGCATTTTCTTTAGGCTTACTTGCAACTTTTGCTATAGCCTTTCCCTTGTGTTTCATTCCTTTCCCTTTGTTGACCATAAATATTTGACTAGGCTTTTTATTTATACTCTGCTCTACAGTTTTGAGCATCGAATGCAGCTCAGCAAGGGATTTCTCCTTGTCATTCATATTGTATTGCATGACAAACTGGTCAAAACCATCTGCCAACTAATTAAGGATCAAATCCGTAGCCAGTTCTAAACTGAGGGAAAATCCAAGCCTTTCGAGATGATCAATGTAGCCTTTCATCTTCAAAACATGAGCGTTCACTGATGCACTTTCAGCCTTTTTGCAAGCACGCAGAGCTTTAGTAGTCTCATACGTTTCCTACCTTGCATGTTGTTGAAAAGTCTCCTTGAGATGAACACTCCGCTCATAAGCCTCCATGTGTTCCAAATCCTTCTGAAGTTCTGGGCACATAGTGGCTAACATAAGACAACCAACATCAACAGAATCATCAAGATGTTTCTTATACTTATCCTTTACAGCCTTTGAATCATCAGCAGGTGGGTCTAGGACATACAGCTTCCTTTCATGCGTGAGAACAATTCTCATGTTTCTGAACCAGTCAATGAAGTTGGTACCATTTTCTTTCAGCTTGTCCTGCTCAAGGACTGATCACAGTGATAGTGCAAAAGTGTTATGTGATGCCATTGATCTACAAATATACAAAATAAACATTAGTACCAATTTCATTTTAAAATGGTTCACAAAAACTCCCACAAAATTTATAACGCTCAATATTAATTACAACAATTATAACACTTTCGTGGACTAAGATCTATATTTCACCTAACTTTAAGTCAGCTTTGGCGTGACACTTAAAATCAAGTTATTTAGATAAGTAACACTTTACCAATTACATCTCATATAATTTTTAGATTCTTTATGAGATTTTGACATCATATGTCTCAGCATGTTATAATCCCTTTTAATGCCCTTAGGCCCAAAAATCATTTTGATAGCATAATTAAGTCCAACTCTTTTTAAATATATGGATAGTACGATTACCCATTCTGCCTTTACTATGATAATCCACTGCATTGCGCTTTGGAAGAATCCACATTTTGGTGATCATAGTCTTGACAGGTATTCAAATCGTGGGTGGTATAAGACTTAAAGTTATGGTGATGGAATTTTAACAATTAAATTATGATGTCTATTTATATTAATATATTATGTATCATTCCATACATGACATCTCATACGCATATATCATAATACATCACATCTCATACAAAACTTATAAACATAAAATATATGAAACATGTGATAGCATGCAAAGCATCATACATACATCCAAATAAATCATGTTATCATATATCATGGAATTAAATTTTATTTAAAATGATGTATAATAATTTCTGTTTGATATCTTCCGTGACATATAAGGTTCAACGAAAACGGCGACCCTATTTAATAGTTCTGAATGATGAATATGCTGATCATATCAACGTCATTTTAATCGTATTAAACATTCATTACTCAAAATCTGCTGATCAAATCAGTGTTAGTTTAATAAAATTAATTATTCACATTAATCAGCATTAGTTGATCATATTAATCGTATTAAATAATGATTTACGTAAGTTTAATCATATTAAACAATGATTAGCGTAAGTTTAATCATATTAAACAATAATCATAAATTAAGATTTTAATACCATTAACAATAATCACGTTAATCATATTAATAATAGAGTAATCATAAAGCATGTTAATCAAATTAACAGTAAATAACATCATGGCTATATACATGTCATGTGTATTGTTAAACTTCAATTATATTTGTATCTCATACAAACAGATTAAACAGATTGTTCTTTATAATTAACAACATGTAATCGTGTTCATGCATCAACATACATACATGTTAAAATCATGCCAACGAATTTATAGACATCGCATACATATAAACACGACATATTTAAATCAATTGAATTTGCAAGAGGCTCTGATACCACTGTTGGAGTTTCTATCATGCATAAACAGATTTATACGCATCGGAAAAATAGAAACATACGAAGATCCATGTGTTTTCAAATATATTTGATCAGATTACTAACCTTTGGACGATTCGAATGTATCGGACTAATGTTGCTGCTCTACGAACGACCACCCTCTATCAGTATCCACACACGAACGTCACGAACAAGAATTGCGAGGGTGCTAGCTCCTTCTCCGTAACTAGGGTTTCTCTCTCTTTCGCTTGTCGCTTTTCTAAAAAATTGAAGTGATAGATTGAACGTATAAAAAATGAAAATCCTCTCTATATCTTATATAGAATCCCACATTAACCCTTTAACGTATTTTCAGTTACGCAACGATATCTTTAGGATAATATCTTAACAAGATATATTATCTGTTAACTCTTTAACGCATTTTAGTTAGGCGGTGATATCGTAGGGATAATATTTTAACGAGATACAATATCTGACAGTTAAGATATTTCGCCTTATTACGAATTTCAAATCAAATTCGAAATCACGTTTAAACACGATTCTATCCATTACGTACTTTGTATGCGACACAATAAGCTCATATCAAATTAACAGTGGGCCTAATCCCATTAAAAGCCCACAAGTCATAATTGGTCTCTAGCAAGACATTATGACTACCCAATTAATATGAATATCGTTAGTCTGATATTAACCTAACCAATAGAAGATGTCATAATTCTTTTGTCACACGATATCTGATTTGAATATAAGTCATGGACAGTGTCATACTTATATTGTTCAAACATTAGTTTCTCGCTTACTAATTAGACTGATAACATCAAATGACATTCATTTGAGCACGGCCATACATTTCTCCGTCCTACTTATCAAGTGGCCCATTAGATATCTCTCTCATAGGAGAGTGACAAAATCCATCTTGTTCATTTACTTTCCTTTGCATAATTCACATCATGTTCAATCATAACCTTTATGATTATCTGAATAAAGATAACGTTTGGTTATGTCAAAGCATGATGTTCCTTATGTAGAAAACTGTGATGATTTCAGGTCTAAAGATTCTATGACATAACTATTATGAGATCATTTATGACATTGATCCATGTAATGAGCTCATAATGAGTTTATACAGTACCTGTTCTTCAACAAGTACATATAAGTTTGATTTGTATCACCATACATATAATTACCTCATAATTATCAACCAAACTCATACTAGTCTTAATTCATCATTATACCTTTAACGATGAACATGGTGTCATGCCCCGTTTTGACCTATACGTGTATCCTACTGTATAAGTGGTGTAATTATATTCTGGTTGTGTACGTATGCAAGGGATCGTGGGTGTGTGATGTGTCGTGATATATGGTTGGTTATTATAGGAAGGTGTAGCCTATGGATATTTAATTGTGTTGGTGTATATCTAGTTGTGCATGTTGGTGTGCCTTAGTGTTTGGCCAATCGACGAATGTGTGTGGATAGTATACGGTGTATGCATGAATATGTAGTAGAGGGTTTAAGACACTAAGGATATATACGTGTATATGTTATGCGTCCTATGTTTGTATGTGTGCACTAGTGTGTATATCCCTAAATGGATGTGTGTGTGCACATTTTCTGCGTATATAGTTTGCATTTTGTGTTTCATTTCATGCTTTTGTAGGAGGGGTGTGTAGGGTGAGCCATACTAGTGTGAAAGGGGTTAGTGTCTTGGATGGGGGTTTAGTGTGAAAAGGGTTAAGGGTAGTGGCATATAGTGTAATTAATTACCCAAATTTAAGGGCATTTAATAAGAGGTATGTTGCATGGCAAGAGATGTAATTAACATACCAAAATAAAGGTTTTTTATTTAATATGTTTATTTTAGGAAATGTTTTAATTATTTAATAATACATTAGAAGATATTTTCCAAAGTTTCTAGATTCATCCACATATTTCTTTCTTCATCATCTCCTTTCCTTTTGTTTTATTTCCCCTTTTCATTTGTTTCCTTTTTTGGCCGAATTCTCCTCACACACAAAAAAAACAAAGAAAGAAAGAAAGAAGAAAAAGGAAAGGAGAAGAAGATAAAGGAGAGGAAGGAGGAGTCATCAACAAATTTCATGAGGTAGGAATCTCCACTTGTGCATTTAATTTTAATTTGGGAAGGTTGTGTTGATTATAGAACTAATTAATGAGTAAAATTGTAGTTTTCTTTGAAAACCTAATGCAAGTTGGCATTTTTATTAATCATAATGACATGTATGTCCTAAAATTAGCACCTTTCTTTAGAAATATTGCATGTTTGGGTTAAAGGAGGGAGCTTTCATGGTATTGTTGACTAAAATTAGCACCTTTCTTTAGAAATATTGCATGTTTGGGTTAAAGGAGGGAGCTTTCATGGCCCTCCTACTTGAAGTTAGTATTTTTATTAAAGTTTGCATGCATTTGTGAAAGTTAGCAAGTGTGTTTAAGCAAAATGTTATCGTTTAAGTTGTATATATGTTCTTCATTATATTGTTGGTGGTTCAAGTTAACTTGTTGCATATTCACCATTGAAGTGTATGCATAGTTTTGGTGGTAATGTGCAAGAGATCCCTAACTAACTCCCTTTAAGGTGTGCTTTTTGGTGGAAATGGTGGTGTGGGAGTTGTAGTGAAGGGGCTACATTGGCATACCATGTTGTAATAGATGAAGTGCAATGGCAATGAGCTTAGTACTTGGGCGTATGATTCAAGTATGGGTGGAAGACATGAAATTTGAATGGAATGAAGGGGGAATCTAAGTCTTGCAAATGCTCTTCCCTCTTCATGCAAGTTGTTGCATTCATGCTATGTGTTGAATTAAGTTGAACCACTCTAAGTAACATTCCACTTTGATTCTTTGTGGTATGCATTGAATTGAATCACTTAACACATGTTGTCGTTACATGCTTTATGTTTCAACATGTCGCCCTTTAATTTTGCTTACTAATTTTGAACATGAGGTTGAAATATGCTAGCCTTGTTAGTTGGATGCACCTCTAATGTTGGTTTCAAGTAATTTCAATACAATAGTTGTTTTAATTCTAATCCTTAAGGCATTACTATTGTTCCTTTGTGTCACATTTGTAACAAAGCAATTGTTGTTTATATGCATTTACCGTTTCAAACCTAATGCTAGCCTTATTGTTCTTTTATGTCACTTTAATGTGGTTTAATTACAATTTCTTTAACATGGCATGTTAGCTCACTTGACTTTCATATAATTCCCATTAGTTTACAACTGTTACCTTTTTAATGAATTGTTTAAATCTTGCAACTTAAAGTGGGCATTGCTAAGTAGTTTACAAAATTGGCATTATTTAAGCTTGCATTTTATTGGTATCTTTTGCAAGATTGCATTTTAATAGTTATGGTGTTTCATGAACAGTGTGATATGTTGCAAGTTCCCCAAATGAAGTTGTGTTTATGTGTTGGAGAACAGGTGATGTTAATGGAAAGTGTTATGTTTATGAAAAGTGAAGGCGAAAAATGTTTCAGTCCTCCTAAAGGAGGGTGACACAGGTTGGGGGAATTCCGAAGTATCGGGTAGGCCTATGGGATGGACTAGTTGTGGTGTCTTTGTGGTTCGGGGTGGTGGGTACACTTACACTCCTGACGGGCTAGCACGGCGGGGAGTGTAGAGTGGTACCTGGGGCTCCTGACGGGCTAGCGCGGCGGGGAGATCTCTTTTATCTCCCACACAGTTGGGAGAGGTCCAGACCCATATGTCGTACTCGATATTAGGATTCCAAAAGCTAACATTGTATATAATTGATTGACTGACCCTCTTTTATGCCTTAGTAGTACCTGTTATTATTTACTGTTACGATCGTTACCCCTCCCCTTATACCCTCTGCTATGGTTCACTTGACTTCTGTGAATTTCCTTTATGCAATTTTGTTCCTCTTTTCTTGTCTGATGATTCTATGTTCCTTCTTATGCGACGAAAGAAAATGTGATAACACCAACATTCCCTAAATTAATATTTATATGCATGAGTTAGGTTTCCTACTTGGACACGCTTTGACGTGCTCCAATTTGTGGTTTCAGGTTTATGGAGCTGGAGACAGGGAGATGGAGGTGGAATTATGGTTAAGGAGCTTGGGTTGTGGTTGGGTAGCGAGATGTGAGAGAGAGGGGGGTGTGTGTGTGACCATGTACTTTTGGGGTTTCTTTCTTGGGTTTGAGGTTGTTGTATGAAGATATGCAGCAATGATTCAATAATTGGTTCTGAGCAGTTTTTTGTATTGGTCTCTGTTGTTGATATTGTTGTTCTGTGCTGCTTGATTTGGTTGTGTGTATGGAGACATTATAGGTACTATCCCAGCAGTGCGCAGTGGCCTGCCATTTTCCTTTGTAATTTCCTTCTTTTATTCCTTCGTAACACTCGCTGCTCTGGGATTACCTGTGACGGATTCATACTTTTCGGGTCCTATGGAGTGGGGCATTACACATGGGAGGAGCCAAAGGGGGGCCTACGGGGGCAGTTGCCCCCCAAGTTTTAAAAAAAACCCAAATATGCATCATGGCCGTTGCCCCCTAGTTAGTAACATACTTAAATCCTTGTTAGCATGATTATAATGGTTGAGATCTTCAGCTGGGCATTAAAGTTAATTAACAATGAGATGCAATTAATGAACAAATTCATAGCACAAAGGACTGACAATTGAATCATTATTCAAGCGGTCATTCTTTCCATATACTATCACAAATTCATAGCACAAAGGACTGTTAATGACATCCCTTTGCCTCCTCCTATATTTTGTATTAGAAATTGTTCGTGCCCGGAGGGCACGAATGCTCGGGTGCAAATGCAGAGAGAAGCAGGGGCAAAAGTGGAAAAAGTGGGTGTGTGGGTGTGAGAAGTGTCGTGGGGTAAAATGAGGAAAAGCATGTGCTAAGCCTAAAGTGCACTGAGTCGTTGTCCAGACGCAAATGCGGGGACTAGGAAAAGCCCACGCACATGGTTCACAGGGACCGAAAAAACACCCGAGGAGAAGCGGGGGCCAAAGCGAAAAAAGTGTGAGCATGAGCATCAAGGGGGTAAAAGGAGGAAAAGCAGAGACTAAAGCACAAAAAATATGGGGTGCAAAGTGAAAAAAGCGATGTAAAACCCGTAAGTAGGGAAAAGATGAGGGGTCTTTGGGTTTTATGAAAAAGAAATGGCAAGCTTGCAAATAAGGAGAATGTGGTAGGCTTTTGTTTGGAGGTTTCACCAAAACACAACTCCACACCCAACCCCTCACACACACCCCATTGGGCCCCCACACTCTCTCAAACACTTTGTCTTAGTAGGAGAAAGGGCTGCCACATGGGACAACCCTATGTCCAATAGGAAAAAATTCAAAAACATACTCATTTGTATAATAGATTAACTTATAATTTCTAATAGCACAAAGGACTGTCAATGGCACAAATGACTATCAAAATCATTTTCAATTATTTTGTATTAGTTTATAATTTACCCCCCAAATGAAAATTTTCTGGCTTCGTCACTGACGATGAATGACTAGGGATGCTTAGAATAACATAAAACAGCTATCCAAACATTATTATAAAGAAACATACAAGCAATATAATAATAACAATAAGAGAAACATTTTATAAAAGAAAAATGACATAACATAAAGGTCCAAATATTTGGCCTAGTGCATAACCACTAACTAGGTGGTATAACAATTACAACATGAAACAGGTAGCATACAGCAGGTGATGTACCAATTTAAACATGTACATGTTGCAAATGAAAGTACATTTTAAGTATATGACACGTGATAAGATAATCTAAGCATGCATTAAAGTAATTCCATAACTAGTTAACAATGTGGGGATGTAAAAGGGCAAAGTCTAAGTCCAACATGATAATGCAAAGCTTGTGTCTAGGCCTACACCAACATCAACCACCACACCAAGCTAACATCATCACCCATGACCAACACCAAGCCAATCATCTAATACTAACGCTAATGGCCAACACCAAGCCAACCAAAACACAAAACCAAGCAATGAGACCCATGGTGCAACTCCATCATTCACTTTAGTATCTTCTTGGCCGTGTTCTTAAAAGTTTTCAATCTCTTTCTTGGTAGACTCTTGATCGCATAAAGCTTAGTCTTGCAACATCATTTAGAGATCAACCCACTTTAGTATCATCACTTCTACACAAGCTTCAACGTAGCTATATGTGAATAGTACTCAAAAGAATTATAGGTATCTCGCACATGTGTGTGATGTGATTTATCTCAAGTCGAGAGGTATTTGTTCCTCGAGGTTGCTCGAGGTGTTTGATCCTTGCTCCGAAGTGTGGTGTAGAGGATTTGGTGTAAAGTTTTTTCTTATTGGAAGGTGATAATGGTAGGTGATTCATAGAGAATATTGCACATTTTGTCCCCGTATTTGACACCATTTTGTGCATTTCATTTGCTTATTTGGACTCTAACACATGCATTTTCCTAATATTCTTTAATATTTAAGTTTATCACTTTTATGTGTAAATATATGATTTGCGCATATTATTTTTCAGGTGAAGATTGTTTAAACGGCTATTTTCCATATTTTTCGAACATTGAGGCAATTTCCTAAGAATTTTAAAGGCCAAAAATCATTTAAAAGGAAAAGAAAAAAGGATACTTACTATACGACCCGCTTAGAGGGGCCGCGACAGTTTCAAAAAGAATAAAAATAAAAATAAAAACTTGGTTTGCCGGAAGGCTTATAAGCCAGCCAGCAGTGTTCGGGCTGCTACAGGGATCACGCCCCAAGCGGGCACAAGGTAGCAGGTCGGCGTGCCAAGCAACCCGACCCAACACCGGATGCACTGAGAAGAGCCAAGTTGGTGCAGGCAGTGGGTTAGTGGGCGCATCGGATCTGACCCACTTCAACAGTACAGACCCGAAACACATAATTCTTTGTTTTGAGGGGTTTGGGTCTCCCCTCTCCCTCGTTCTTCTTCCTCTTATTCTTAAATTTATTTAAGGTTTGGAGTGGCCATTTGAGCAAGCTCGGACGTGATTTTGGAGGCCATCAAGAGGGATTTTATAGATAAAATCTCAACATTCCTCTATTTTTTGTATTAGCTATATGTATGAATGATTCGATGATGTTTTTGAATTGAAATTGATTCATTTTTTTCTAATGCATAGCTAATCTTTATCATGATTGCGTTATGGTTGATTTAGGGTTATTGTTGGTCTTGATTTCTATTGTCTCTTGAATGATTGTTGGGTAAACTATTATATGATTATATGACTGAATTGATGGGTTTCAATATTAGATTGAATTGTACACAACCCGTAGAGGGGTCCAAGGAGGAAGATGTGCCGCGAGGCACTATCAACATGCATAAAACACATAGAGGGGCCCTATGAGGATGATGAACCGTGAGGTTCATCTATTCACACGTTTATGTTATGAAATCATTGAATCTGGTGATTACCCTTGATGCTAATGTTTACCCACTAATTTGGCACTGATCTTAACTTGTGTAATTGTGGTGACACGAAGGGACTAGAGAGAGTGATGGACCGCGAGAAGCCATCTAAGTCCCCAAACCCATAGAGGGCCCTAGGAGGGTGGTGTGCTGCGAGGCATTACCTATATATGCCTACTTGATATGAGATTGATATGGAGTTTCTCATTACTCATGCCCTAGCCGGATGATTGATGGAGTCAAATTAGAGACACTAGAGTCGCCATTGATGATAACTCTAATAAATTCAAAACTCATGCACACCCCTTATTGATCCTTCATTTGAAGCTCCAACCATAGTCCATCCCTAGTTATCATAGATTAGGTTGATAGATTCATCCTCCTTACCTCCATAATCTAGTTAGTGACGTGGTTTTACCATCACTCTTACCTTCCCTTGATTAGTTGAGACTGCGAGTGTAGAACGATTTGTCCCAGTGATTCGACTCTAGGCTCACCAAGAACTTTAATAATTGACGACCTCCTATACTTGGGAGCGTGTGCAAAATTTTGCGAGAGTCAGTAGGCCCAAGTGAGACTTAGGGATTAGATTAGGTCAAAGAGTGACCGATTCATGTTACATTGTTTTGTTTGTGATTAACTGTCTCTTTATGTTGATTGATCTACTACTCTCTAGCAAATATTTAAGCATTTCGCAATTTAACTATATTAACTAGTTGATGAAGAAACTTATTGGTAATGTCACCACATCGGGCCTGCTCGAGTTTTAGTGCCCACTCGAGTGGGCCGAGGACCCGTGAGCCCGGAGAAGCCACTCACTTTGGCCCAATCTCCTAGAGGTCCGCACGTGAGAAGGAGTCTCGACCCATTTGAAATGCCAGTCAGCCCGACCGACGGGACCATTAATTCACCATGAGCATGGCGCCCTCCATTAATGGAAGCATTCATGACCAATTAGTGGGCCCTTACTCAAAGGCAGGCCCCAAGGTCAAACATAATAAAACGCCTTCAATGCTCGGACACCTAAACCAAAAAATGCTCCCAAGAGGACCATCCTCTATAAATAGCTCCTCCAACGAGGGAGGACGGGACGGATCTCAGGTATTTGACACTCAAGTACTCCTATCTCTCAATCTGCTCCACCTAAATACTTCTTCCTCATTACAGCTCGGCCAGAGAACTAGTGAACGACTACCCAACAGGTCAAAATCGGTTCCACCGAGTATTCTTTTGTCACGACCTGACTTAAGCATCGGCAGTGATTTCGGTCGGAACCCAGATCCGATCCCCCTGACGATCTTCCTACCTTGCAGGCCACTGAGGAGATCGTTCGGGCAAAGTTCCGCTCGAGATCCACTGTTCGGCCCAGAGCTCACTCTTTTCAAAGTTAGACATGCCCACACCCCAAAGATCGGCCCGGTCTGCCACGCTAGTCGTGCCCTTCGGGCTACACTTCATTAATATTCATGGTGAGAAAACACCCTGAGACATGTAACTCAATTTGTTCTATTGACAGAAACTTTAGATTTTACATCACGTTTCATAAACCGCTGGTTCAGTCCAGTCGACGAGTGTTAGATTATTTTATGGTAAAAATACCGGGGCCATGACATGAAATTATTACCCGATAATAATAATAATAATAATAATATTATTATTATAGTAATAATAATATGAAGAAAAAACCCGACGAGAATAAAGTTTTCGTGAAGGGGAAGGATTCACATGCGCCGCAATCCACGGCGTCTTTCCGTTTTGTTTTCCTTCGAATCTACTTTTACCCGTGACTTTAGACTTTGCGTTGTAAAGACTTCGTTGTCAAGACTTGGTCATAATTGACGGCCTCCTCCAAGATCCCCCACGTGACGCGCCTTCTCTTTTTCACGTTACAAAAAGAGAAACAAAAAACAAAAAACACAAGATTAAAGGTTATGACGTTGTGTTGTAAAGGAAAGCTTCAAGTCGTGTGCATGGTACAAGCTCTTTAGCTTTCATTTACAAGCATCGGGTTTCAAGTATAAATTACGTTATGGGATTTGATGATATACGATGTGCATCGCATGAATCTACAATTTATTTGCTACATTAATAAGTTTTTCGAAAGATCTTCCGGTTCTGAACATATTAGTTTCAAGTGGAAAAGAACAAGTAACCGTTGTTGCGGGAGAAGTGAGTTGGGTGGCAAATGGTAACATCGAGAGTATCGGTGGCAATGCATCATGATAAAGATGATGATGATCATGATAAAATTCTTATGATGGAAAGACTGGAGAATGATGATAAAGGTTATAGCGATGTATCATGCTATATACACTTCAATGACTGAGATTATTGTAAGATTTTTTTTTGTCAAAAGTGAAAAAAAAAACATATCAAAAGTCACATCTCATTCTCTCTTCTATCATTTTTTGTCACTTTTGACAAAAAGCTTTGCATACACCTCAATCATTGAGGTGTATGTAGTAGTCCCTCTTAGAGCGATTTTCAATTACTGACAACAATGATTATTTAGAACCTGTTGGTAAGTGGATACCAAAAAAAAACGTGCCAAAATGACCTTGGTAGATGTTAGGATTAGAACATAAAGTAGGCTAAAAATTGAACGTCTCGTGGTTTAATCAAATTAATGATAATACAATCTCGATTAAGTCCAAACCTTAATCTGTTCGTTGGACATCCAATTGCAATTTTGTGTTTCTTATTTTATTTTTTTCAATATTTTCGATATCTGTTTTTTTCTTTACCTTTACTTAAACTCACGACGGATTTATCTGTAAGTTTGAAGAACAGCCAGCCACAATGAAGAAAAAATTAAACCCTATTATCATGTAAAGATTGTCATTGTAGCCATGGTAATGATGACCATTAAATTAGATTGTAGTTGACGGTATAATGGTGTCATCATCATCAACAACATGAAGATAAAGTGACAGTAGTGCAAAGATGATAATAACCGTACAACAGCAACTATGACACCAATAACAATAAACACCAGGGGAAAAATCATAAAGTTAACAAAAATTGAAAGATGATGATTTAAGGATAATAGTAAAAGTTTTTGGTACTCCAGAAAAATTTAACCTTTAAATTTCTTCCACAAGCAAAAATTGTTGAAATATCATGATTATTCTAAGGAAATCATGTAGATCAAGTGATACAAAAAAAGAGGGTTATAATGAAAGTACAAGCCCATATGAAACTTGTACTTTCCAATTTTATGTGTCTTGATAACCATCTTTTCTACATTATTGTCTTATTCTAATTAACATCAATGCACTTATTCTAATTAACATCAATGCAATATCCTACTTTGTTAAGTCGGAAAGAAAGCAAAAGAATTAGACACCATCAGCATCAACCAATTGATGCAATTACGTCTGCTTAATCTGTGTTTATGTTTCGGTTGGCTTACTAATTGCTTATACCTCCACTGCACTTGAATTAATAAATATGGTTGGAATTTTTTTGATCATATATATATTATTGTTGTTTATTTTTGCAAATTTTTAATGACTTGTTCTCATGTGTAGGCAAGTGTGGAAGATAAAAGGGTGAGATCAATTAGCCAAAGGTTTGAAGATTATTAGTGGCCGTTGGAAGAAGGAAGAGACGATTATGTATGTTCATTAATGTTTAATTCTGCATGAATTTAATTTAATAACGAATTATTGTATGAAAAATATTCATTATGCGGTACTTTCTTCTCTTGTTCATGGAGACACTCAATACGTTTAAAAAGAAATGCGAGGTGATTTTCTTGCTGGAAATATTTGATATTCATAATCTCCCCTCAATAATACACAAAATAATTTTGATATTAATGGCATTAAAAATAATATCATTCTTTACTTTTAAAATTTTTAGTTAAAAGTTATATATAATATTATATATAATATTAACTATAAAGTCACTTATGCCAAAAAAAACTAAATAACGAAAAACTTTAAAAAACATAAAATCTAGAAATTAATACAACGGTATAAATTGTGTAATTATGTAGCAGTAATGATGTCTACAAAAAGTAATTATTATGTTATACTGAACTAATATATGAAAAAAAATAACAATAACAATTTTTAGATAAATATAAAAATTAGAAAATTAATATGTTATTAAAAATTATATATGTACTAACTATTAAAAATTTTGTTGCGAAATATTATCTAATTTTAATATCTATCATATCAAGTATGAACTCATTTACATAAAACTTAAAGCAAAATAATTTGATTATAAAGATAAGTGAACATTTTAGAAATTAATAAGCATTTACAATTCACATACATAAACACACTTTTAAAAAAGTCTAGTTAAAAATTTATTTTATCTAGTATAGACTCATTCAAATAAAAACTAAAAGAACAAAAAATGACAAAAAATTAGTTAATGTTATGAATCAACTACTGGGGGAGGAGCCCCCAGCTCTTTATTTATAGGCAATTGGGAGAATACAAAGATGAGCTTACAGTGATATGGGCCTATCTCTAGGATAGCCCAGAATCTCACCCAACTACGGTTAAATAACCGTTCACAACACTCCCCCTTATCCAGCCATAGGTGTGGACTCTGCTCGTGAATACTTCAGGATTCTGAGCGTAAAAGAGTCTCACATGGGGTGGATACTTCAGGATCCTGAGTTAGTGAGATTTGCCTCGTTAAAGCCTTTAGCTATGGAAAATCCAGTGGGAAAAACCATAGTTTAGGAAAAAGAGTACAAACGCTCTTTAACTCCCCTTGATTTGTACAAGTGACTCTGCTCATGAATACTTCTGGATTCTTAGCGTCACAGAGGGGTGGATACTTCAGGATCCAGAGTTGATATGATTTGCCTCATTAAAACCTTTGGCTATGGAAAACCCAGTGGGAAAAACCATAGCTAAGGGAAAAGAGTACAAATTCCCTCAACTCCCCCTGATCTGGAAAAGCTCTTAGGCTTTCAGATCTCTTAGCCTCTGATGTGGTCTTCAGACTATATGGTCAGCTCCACAAAACCAGCCTCTATCCCAGTCGTCACTGGGATGTGATGTACCACCAGGCGCCCTCCAATACACCATTGGTGTGATTCTGGAATGGTGAGGATCTCGGAATGATAGGATGATGTTGCCTTCATAAGTTGCTTTGCATATTTGCAGTAGATGGCCATCCCACTGTGGGTACCCGTTCTGTGATTTCTCAGTATAGGGACCGGACCTGTAACCTGCATTTGCATAAACATTGGAGGATGCTACTTCATATTGTAAGTCCAAATCTTTCGACCCTTGGAGGAAGCGCAGAAGGCTTAACTCCGGTCTAATGGCCCTTTTAGGTGTCAACTATCTCTGGCTAATGAGTTTACTGCAATTGCTATATCGGGACACGTGCAGTTAGCTAGGAGTGCCTGATTGCACTTAGATAAGGGACTTTAGGACCAGTTATATCCTCCCCCTCTTCCAGCGATCGGAAGGGTTCTTTTTTGTTCATCCATTAAGTATACTCCCATAGGTATACTTTTGATGACAATGGTCCTTTTAATTTCTCCAACGCACTTCTGGGCGTATGTAACAGGATTCTAAGAGCCATGACTTTATATTTTCCTAGGTCTTTTTATTTCATGTTTAAAAGTCAGGCTTGAACAGATGTCTCGGTTTTCTCTTCAGGAGATCTGATGAGATTTTAGTTGTTTACAACTATGAACTCAAGTCCTGCTCTTTGCTTAGATGCAAAGACAATCCTTAGTAAGAATCATTGCTTTGTCAAGCGATTCTCTTGGTTGTACATTATTCTTATTGTTTTTCTTCAATAGAATAGACATCCCGAAGTCTATTCAGGCATTTAAGAAAATGTGGAAATTATCTTTACTAAGATAACCACGAAGGTATGCCGTCACAACATCCAATAACAGCATATCTAAAGTTTTCCTTCGCCAAATCGTAAGATATTCGCTTTTGATAACTTAGAGAGACTGATGCATCATTTATGAGACATGCTCATTTTAATTTGTTCGATCCCCAGTTTCAGCGAAATTTTCTCCTGGGCTATAGGTTGTACCTTATAGCATATAATTTTGTATTTATTTTTCTTTTGTGTGTAATACTTTGTTTTATCCACAGGTTTGACACCTTTTGGTGTCTGGACTTCAGGTCCGAACATTTCACGTTTTATAAGTGAGTCCAGCTCATCTGTTATTGCCCCGTTCCACATTTGGCCAATCTCTACGTTTGCCTTCTAGCAACGGAGTACGGAACGATAATTTATAAACATCATCGCTTTTACGATGTATATGGCAATATGATACGTGAATTATTGTCAACAATTTATGTTCTATCTGTCCAACACATCCCCAGTACGTACAACATTTACTTTTAATTTCACTTTCTCCCAGCAATTCCTCTCCAGTGGATTCCGGGAAGGGTGAGGGTATGGACATGAGCTCATTGTTCTGTGGTAGTATTGTCTTAAGGTCTCCAGGAGTTTTTGTCCTTGGAGCCTGGTGGTCTGCCTCTTTTCTGTTAAGGATCAGCCACTTCTGCTGCTGGTGGGTTGCATCCATTCTCGGGGACGTCAATCCTAGTTGGAGTTTTTGCAGCAGGGATGTGTGATTTGATAATCTTCTGGTTGTCAGTAAATGAGTTCGGTAAGTGGTGAACATTGTTCTGTGAAGGATCTTCATGATCACATCTTCACATTTGTTTTGTTACCGAATCATTGTAGGTCAAGCTATTTGTATCCTACGTTAACATTTGCTTCGCGCCAGATTTTCCAGTATCTGGGCCTATTTTGGGGAAACTCGTCTCATCGAAATCACAGTCTTCAAGATGTGCCTTAAATGCGTCCCCAGTTTGGGGTTCTAGGTATCTTATAAGTGAGGTGAGTCAAGCCCTGCATGGCTACCTAGGCGACGTTTAGCCCGTTTTGGTCCTCTTTGGTGGTGCAATGGGGATTTAAAACTGCGCGACCGAAGATTCTCAGATGAGAAATGTTCGATGGCATTCCATATGCAAGTTGCATTGGAGAATCTGACCTCCATAGGGTCTTATTTTCATTTACGATGCAGCATGCAGAATTTGCATGTCCCCATACATCTATAGGCAATCGGGATTTAATGGATGTTCAATCCATTGGAGTCTACTTATCAGTGACTCTGCCGACCCAATTTGGGTATGAACATGCGGCACTATGTGTTCATTTTCTATTCCCGTTACTTGGCAGTACTCTTGAAATGATCGGGAGGTATATTTCCCAACATTAACTAGACTTATTTTCTACATTTATTTTTCTGGGAAATGTGCCCGCAACATGTTTATTTTTGTGCCAATAGCTTTGGAAAAGCTAAGTTGCGGGTCTGTAGTAGACACACATACGAGTGTTCTGAGGATGCATTTATCAGGACAATGAAGTACCAAAATAGCCTACTAGGGATGGTGGATTTTATCCACATTTATCTCCTTGTATTCTTTTTGAGGAAGCGTGGAGATTCTTTTTCAACTTTTCGTGGAGATGGCCTTACAATTAGTTTTCCCTTATAGTAAGGGATGTGAGGGAATTCTCCCTTCTGAAGAATCTTCTGGTTCTTCAAGTCATACCCATAGGATAAGATGTGGTGCATCATCACAAATCCAGGGTGGCCAAGTCCATCATGCCAAAGTAAAAACTTGGCTGATGTCGGGCACTTCAGGTGCTCCGTTTAATTCCGCTTCCTTTCTCCGAATCTTTGTATGGTAGAGGCCTGTAAGGCTCTCAAAACGTTCAAGTATGGATTTTACTCCTTTTTCTTGAGACGTTACATACAATAATTTGTTTTTCATTTACATTTGCTGTTTCCAAATGGAAATCCGTTGAAACAGATGTCCTTGAAGGGCAACAGTGTTGCATTCCCTGGATCTTCAATATGGCCCTGATATTGGGCTTTGTATTGAAAAAATCGTACGTGTTTATTGTCTACTAATCATTTATGAGAGCAGTTTCATCTATTAAAAGATGAATCGTTAGGCACATGCATATTCAGATAAACATTTTCATTTATTGTCTACTAAACATTTTCATTCAAAACAGATTGCGTAATACAAAAGCTCTCATAATATGAAATGTTCTAAACAATTTGCTAAGATAACAAATAGAGACTAATCAAGCAGGTCATCATTTTCGAAGTCGTCAGTTGAGAACTTGACTGGAGCATCAGATGTCACCAGGTTTGTTTCAGCTTTATTTTTCTTGCTTTGTTTGTAAAGCTCCTGGAGATGCACTGGGGTCTTACACACTCTGGACGAGTGGCCTGTCATGCCACAGCTGTGGCACTGGTCTTCCCAATCCCTCTTGGGTGGGGGTGCATCATTTTTCTTGTTGTCATTTCTGCGCCAGGTGAACTTGCGCTTCCCTTCATTCTTTCGCTGCTGTACTTGGCCCTTGGCTCTTTTCGGTTGTCTCCCTTTCTGTGGTCTTTCTTTTCTTTTATTATCTCTCTTCTTTTTGAATGAAGAGGAATGGTGAGCTTCTGGTAGGGGCAGTGCCGGGAGAGCACATATTGTGAGTGGCGAGAAGAAGCTCTCTGTTTTGCTCGGCCATGAGTAAACATGACAGCAGCTCCGAATACTTGGTGAACTTTCGTTCACGGTATTGCTGCATGAGTATCGCATCTTTTTCATGGAAAGACGTATACGTCTTTTCCAGCATGCGATCTTCTGAGACTTTCTCACCACACAACTTCAGGCGTGAGGTGATGCTAAAAAGCGCTGAGTTGTACTCAGCAATGGACTTAAAGTCCTGTAGTCTCAGGTTCTCCCACTCGTATCATGCCGTTGGGAGTATAACATCTTTCTGATGTTTATACCTGTCCTCAAGGGCAGTCCATAGCTCAAGTGGATCTTCGACCGTAAGGTATTCAGCCTTTAAGGTCTTGTCCACATGGCGGCGAATATAGATGATGGCTTGCGCCTTCTCTATATCGCTAACATTTTCTTTTTCTGTCACAGCAGCAATGAGGGACTTTGCCCGCAGGTGAAACTTTACATCTAGCTGCCAACTTAGATAGTTTCTGCCTGATGCATCCATCACTTCGAAATCAATGCTTGCAATTTTAGCCATTTATCTAGCAGAGCACAAACATGCATGAATTAATATTTAATCAAAGAAAAAAATTTCATGCGTAGGTAATATTTAATGAAGGCTAAATGCGTGGATCGGCCAGTCCCACAAGAAAGAGTCCAAAGTCCATACAGTCCAATTTATACAAATTTACAGCTTTTAAAAGGAAAATACAACTTTGGAAACCCCGTGGGTCCCATATGGGATCTCCAGCTTCAAATGTGGCCTCCGTCTCCATGGAAATTGGTCTTCTTTCTTTGACATTTACATAAATTCCTCACTACAATTTCTCTCAAAAATAAAAGAAAAGTGCGGGAAATAAACTGTGGGACTTAAACAGCCGATCCAAAAACCACATTTAGCCATTCATGCAGAAATATTGTGATCATCAACATTTTCATCACGCATTTTCATCAGAGGCATCACATGCATTTAATATTTGCAGAGATGGATAAACAATTTAATCACTTAATAATTATTGGACCACTGGGCAACGTCATACACCGTTAGGTTAGGTGACTAACGGCAGAGCGGTCGCATGATCTTCCTAATTATTAAGGTTAAATATAATGCACAACCACGCATATAATATCCAACAGAATTTGCCAGTGATGTAAAGCATGTAAATATGATTTTTACAGAAAAAATCATTACTATGCAAGGATTGTAAAGTAAATGGGTTTATTCAATCAAATTGGATAAGAGCCCAAAATAGACATTTTCGTTATAGAAGGAAAAGTGTTTTCCTTTTTAAATCATCCCAAATAACCCCCAAAAGTCCCCAATAAGCCCTTATATGCCCGATAATAGCCCCATAAATTACCGTGATTTTGCAGGAATTTTTAGGCCCTCAGTCGCCCTTTTTAAAATTAATTTTTAGCCCAAACAATTCTTTTAAGGCTTATTATTAGCCTTTATCCCCTCCCCCATTTCTTTTTTTTTGTAAAAATTGTCGGCCTGCGGGCTTTAGGCCCGCAGAATAATATTCTTTTTGTAAAAATGATGGCATGCGGGCTTCAGGCCCGCAGATATTTTTTTGTGCAATTGGGCCGAGAAGCCCAATAGGGCTTTGGGGGCGGCGGCTAGGGTTTGCCGCCGCCGCCCACAATCTCCGCAGTACTGGCGGTGGTGGGGAGGTCGCCGCCCCCCGCTGGGGGGCGGCGGCGGGTGCTGCCCCCCCTGCTAGGGGGCGGAGGCGAGGGTCGCCCCCCGCTGCATGGGGCGCGGCGCGCATTGCCCCCCCTCTACAGGGTGGGGGCAGGGCGGTCGTCGCCCCCCCTCTGCAGGGGGGTGCAGCGGGGCGTCGCCCCCCGGCAAGGGGGGGCGAGGCGGGGCCGCCGCCCCCCTGCAGGGGGGGTGAGGCGGGGCGCCGCCTCCCTTCTGCATGGGGCGCGGCGGGGCTGCCGCCCCCCTCTGCAGGAGGGGAGGCGGCGGGCGGGCCGCCAACCCCCTCTTCTAGGGGAGCGGCATAGAGGGTATGGGAGGGGGGAGGCCGGCGGCAAAGCCGCCGGCGGGCAAAACTTAGGGTTTAACCCTAAAAATTTGATTTTTGGGATGAGAAAATCGTCGTTTTTATGCGATCTATCAAGTCCCCATATCGATCTTGCGAGATCTAGGGGAAGAGCAATCATACGTATGATTAAAAACATCGTTTTTAGTGTTTTTACCTCTATATCCGTCCTCCGGATAAGCGACGGTTGCACGAAGCCCTACGCGGATGACGACGCTCGATTAAGGAAGCCTTGCACCGTGCTCGTGGATCTCCCGTCTCCTCTCGCCTTCGCCTTCGCAACGAACAAAAACAAAAAATTTGTGGAAATTTTTTAAAAAAAGAGGCTCGTGCTGATAACGTGTTATGAATCAACTACTGAGGGAGGAGCCCCCAGCTCTTTATTTATAGGCAATTGGGAGAATACAAAGATGGACTTACAGTGATATGGGCCTATATCTAGGATAGCCCAGAATCTCACCCAACTACGGTTAAATAACCGTTCACAACAATTAAAGCATTATTGTTATGAATAGGACCCATTGGGCCTATTCGGTATCCACCCACATGAGTAACCAATATGAATACTATATAAAGGAGGCTAGGGGCTTCCTAGCCTCAACTTCTCCAAACCTGTTTCTACTTCACAACACGTTATCAGCACGATCACGCTCGATGGAAGAAGCGACGGCTCGTGAGAGGGAGGCGCCGGGCAGACGCTCCGTCAATTTTTTTTCGCGACGCAAAGCTTCGCGAGACGATGCAAAGTTCCTTTTCGGGCATCCCTCATCAAACTTCGCTAGATCTGGCGGACAGATTTAGTGGGTAAGCCTAAATGTTTTTCTATATCTGATAACATATTAAAAATTCAATTTTTATGTGATCTAGAATAAAATAGTTGTTTGTTTATGCATGGATCTAACTTATTAGATAAAAAACTTAATTGTTTTGTATGCAAAACTGATTAAAAATTTAGTTTTTATGCAATCTATCTGTTATTTGGTAGATTTTTTAAGATCTCTTTGTGCAAAATCTTTTTTCATGATGTCCCAAAATTTATAAATCAAAATCTGATAAACCCATGAACTGCCTGAAGCCGATAGCCCCTCACCGCCAAAGATCCGACAGATCCGGCGTAAAATCCGGCCAAAATTCCGGCAGAGAAAAAAAGAAGCCTGCCGCGCCTTCGGGCGCGGTGGTGGAAATTATCGTGCCCATAAGGCTCGGCGGCCGCGCCATGCAGCGCGGCCCGCGGCCGTCGGCCGGCGGCGGCGGCTGGGGAGGGCCAGACGCCAGTGGCGGCTGCCCCCCCTTCCCAAACCCTAACCCAAAATTAGGGTTAGGGTTAGGGGAAGCCCATTTTGGGCTGTTGGGCTCAAAGCCCAACTAAATATATATATATATATATAATAATAATATGAAATTAAATTGTTTTGGGCCTGAAGCCCAAACAAAAAAATAATTCTCAGATTCTTACATTCATGGGCCTTTTCTTGGGCCAGCAGCCCAATAAGAAAAAAATCAGATTAGTTGATTGATATTATATTAGAACTCCCTAATGGGCCTGAAGCCCATCAAATAAATACAAATGTAATAATATTAAAATTGTTTCCCCCGTTTTCTTGATGGGCCTGAAGCCCACACAGAAATATAATTAAAATTTAAATTAATTTTAACTTGTTTAGTGGGCTTAGCCCATAGATTTTCTTGAAAATCAATAAACAAGTATCCTAACGGGCCTGAAGCTAGCGGACATAAATTAATTTATTTTCCTCTTATTTTGTTGGGCGTGCAGCCCACAAGAGTGTAAAAATATACATAAATAAAGATGAAACATGCTTAACGGGCCCAAGCCCGCTGGCCTAATATTATTTTAATTAATTTCTGAAATCTTTATAAAATATATATTTTAATATATATTAAATTCAAAAATTACCGAATAAATCCCAGAAAATTCCAGAAAAATCCAAAAAATTTGAAAAAAATTTCTGGAAAATTTCTGAAACATCAGGAAAGTAATTGGGAGGGGGGTTACAATAAATATTAGTATTTTGGGGATAAAATGTTATTTGTCGTTAACGATGAATGACATGTTGTTCAGTTTAAACTTTTCTGAACATAATCTAACGGACACGGCGCATACCGCAGATGTCCAGAAGCCGCCGCCGCCGCCACGTACCCATGAAATTTTCCTTTTTGAGGTTAAATTCCCATGAAATTTTTGGGTATGCGTCCTAAAAATCTAAGACATCTTATGAACAACTAGATTAATACACAATTGTTTTAATATTTTGTTTGCATGTTAAAACTTAGTCTATTTTCTTATATAACTGTTTTTCATGTTAATACTCATACTAAGATTAAATATTATGGTACAAACAGATTAAATAATATTTCAACAAGTTCAAATAGCATACCTTTGTTGAAAATTGAACCTGAAATTCAAATCATATTAAATGTCAAAACAAAACAAATACGATGGTTTATGCGAAAATTATAACTGCTATCTTTATAAAAGATGCACACTTCGCGGTAAATAGATATATAAGATCTATGATCTATATAATCAAATATGGACAACAGAAGTTTTCCATAACACCGCTAAACTCTTTAAAAGAGTACTCTCCTTTATTTTTACAAGGAAAGATTTTTTTAAATCTAGCCTTGAATATAAGCATACGCCTGACGTCGTGGCTTAATAAATAAGTGAGAAATATATTACGCACCTGCGTATTTGTTCCCCTTTTGAGCATGATTAACTATCCACATAAAATTTGAACGCCTCAAGAAAATGGCCTTAAGCCATACTCGAGCATTCAAAAAGACTTTTAAAAGTCTCTAATTAATTAGAAAAGTGGAAGTATAAAATAATTTGCTCAAACCCCTGCTTATGTCTCCTTAGCCAGACTAATTTTCATTGTCCTTTATAAATAAGGAATATTGAAATAATGGGGAAGTTCAGGATCAAACATGACCTGAAATAAAAATAAGGGAAAATATTACTCGATATGGAGTAGGAAATGGCAAACTAAGATCAGAACCAGAAGCTCTGATAAGTACTCATGATGCTTTTGCAATATGAAAAGTAATTAGTTTATGCCATTGAAATATATATATTGATTGCTAGTCTAAAACGACGAAAGTCGACCTACTTATTGTATAATTAGCCACTCCTAGAGGACAAATAAATAAACACAATTTTTAATCTGTTGTCATAACATATTTCTTAGTGAGTTTAAGTGCTTATATATACTTTTAAATAGTATTTTACAGTATAAGTCATTTAGAAAATCTTTTCTGTGATTTCTGTTTTTTTTAAATTCAGGACTTTTTAAGCTTGAACACTCTAAAAAGAGGATATCTATTACTCTCAAAATAAATAAAGCCTAAAGCTTTGTCCCAAAATAAATTCAAAAGGAGGAAAAATTGGAACACCTGAAGTGTCCAGAATCGACCAACTTTGAATCGATATAACCCTGAATTGATGATGCAAGACATCATCAACCAAACGAACCCGAAGATTCTTCAAAAAGGGTGAAACTTTCATTGTCCCATTCAAAAGGGAAAAATGATTATGAGATCATCTCCATTCACATGGACATTGACTTTCCCCATTTCTTTAAACGAATTTAAGATGATATACTATCATCATTAAAGATAATGAAGACCTTTAGGTCTCTTGAGAGTATTTAAGGGATATAATTAGGTTTTGTCCACTCCCTTAATATGACTGATGATGTACCTTTTGTGTACTCATCAATATATCCTCTAAAAATGGTCATTATCCAACCACATTTTTTTAAAATGGTGGTAACTTTGGATAAATATGGGAAATCATAAATAATTAACAACAGTGATCGCGTACACTCAGCTAAACACACCATTAGAACCTTTTTATATGAGTCTGATCAACTCCATATAAACATTTTCTAAGAATGGGTTTAGAGCACATCTTAAAGATGGTACATCCGCAACGCTGTGTATGTGTTCATGAAGCAACAATACATAAACCGTCATAATGCCATAAAGAGAACACATTCATCAGGACTAACCAACTTTGATGAATAGATTCCAAAATCTCGTATGAGTAAGGCATTTGTACACGTCTTATAGATTGTGTGTTGACGGTAATAAGGATCCTGAAGATCCTTCAATTCCCTATTTGGTTCAAATCATCGATGAGCCTGCAGCTCAAATTGACCATTTAAAAAGTAAATACATATGATCTAATTATAATCAGACCGACAATTTAAATATTGTCAAAACTTTCATATTCCTGCTACTAAAAATCCAGCTAGGATGACATACCAAATATAATAGATGCAATCCACCAGTAGCAGAAGTGGATGTCCTTAAGAGATGAGAGGACATACCACTAGGCTCCAAAGAGAGAAATCTACTCATGGAGACCGAAAAAACAATACCACCACAGGAAAGTGAGCTCAAATCCAGAACCTTATTGCAACTTGGTTGCTAAGGACCATTCTGCATCTGTCCATATTCTTTACCCGTCCCAGAACCTTCACTTCTTTAACGCGTCGTGAAGGAGACACCTCTGGGAGAAATCAAATGATTATAATACGTACGGGGTGAGTTTTTGGGCAAGAAAGACACATTTTGCCGACAAATATCTCATATTTCATTTTCCCAGTTAAATATAAAATATCGTTTCCACAACTCTGATTTGCCTGAAGCAAACATAGAGATTTGGCCAAATTATAATAATGTGGAATGAGGCAATAATAAGGTGAGCTGGACTCACTTATGAAATATGGAGTGTACGGACCTGATGTCCTGATATCAAAAATGATATCAAATCCTGTGGGATAACTGAGTATTGTAGGAGAATTAAAATAAAATCGTTAGCTATAAGCATTTTAATTTGCTATAGCTTTAGAGGTATAAATCACTCAAACAAGGAAGTAATCAAGTAAGATGAGCTGAATTCACTTACAAGATGAATCTGATGCATCGACTGGTTTATGTCAATGCGTAACCCAACGAATGGCAAAACGAGGGAATTTTTGGTTGATGTTGCTATTGGATGTGACAACATTACCGATGTAAAATTTCTTCAACTGCATGTATAAATTTTTTTCTTTACTTTCTTTTCTTTTTGGGACATATATTAATAATATGATTAAAGGAAAGACAATCTAGACACAGATCCTTGAAGGACTCATACTAAAAGGTTGTTGTTTGCACCTCTTAAAAACAATATTATTCTTAAGAGAGCAAATTAAAAGAATTGAGATTATTTTAATAACTCAAAATATTATCGGATCTCCTGAAGAGAAAATACCGAAATATCTGTTAAAGCCTATCTATCAAATATGATATGATATGAAAGTCCTGGTTAGGCATAAATTCTTGGTTTACAGAATACAACATCCTGAAGTTGAACTATCGTCCTGAAGATGAACTATCATCCTGAAGATGACATTAATCATCCTGAAGATGAACTATCATCCTGAAGATGACATTAATCTTCCTGAATATGAACTATCATGCTGAAGATGAACTATTATCCTGAAAATGAACTATCATCCTGAAGATGACATTAAACATCCTGAAGATGAACTATTATTAATCATCTCGAAGATGAAAACTTCATACAATGACGATGGATGAAGGAAAAATAAAAATCATTTTCCACTAAATACACATATTTGGTTGTATAGATACACATTAAAAAACCCCTTTCCGTTAGTTGGAAGAGGGGAAGAATATATATGGTCCAGAAGTACCTTAAGTGTCTTTGAAACACTCTTTTACCTGGCCAACTGCATGCGTCTCTTTTGAACGTTAACCGTATAGCTATTAGCCAGGTACAGTGCAGCGCCTGCAGCGCACCAATGGACCAGAGATATGTAGCTTCTGCGCTATCTCCAAGGGTCGAGGAAAAATCCTCCATGTTAAATGTATTTGCATATGCAGGTTACAAATCATCGCGATGAATAGTATAAAAGGGACGTCCACCTCCTGAAGATCTACACAGAATCCTCCCAAGTCTACATCCTTCCACCAACCCGAGAAGCTCAGCACCCAAGGAGCATTACAAGAACATACAAAGCCAGGTCCTGTAGTATCACGCAGACAATGACGATTGAGACGTGGAGCTGTCTACCAAGTTTGCAGCGCTCCTTTTAGTTTCAGCTACTGCCTTATATGAGTGAAATTTGTATAGATGAGTGAAGTTTATACTTTACATTTGCTTTTGGAATGTTGTAGATGAGATGGATGTATAGACGCATAGGAGATTAATGTATAGATACATAGGATATTTGCAAGCCTGAAGCTTGATCAGATAAGGGGGAGTCAACTGTAGAGTTGTACTCTTTTTCCTTGGCTAGTGGTTTTTCCCACAAGGTTTTCCATAGTCAAGGTTTTAACGAGGCAACCACATTGACTCTGGATCCAGAAGTATCCACTCCTCGACACATCCCCAAATCAGGGGAAGTTATGAAGTACTGCACTCTTTTCCTTTCGCTATTGGTTTTTTCCCATATGGTTTTCCATAGCTGAAGGGTTTTAATGAGGCGGTTATCCCTAACTTGGATCTAGAAGTATCCACCCTTTAAGATACTCATTAGTACTAATGAATCATTCAGTATTCATAAGTTGAGTATACCACGTTGGTTGGATAAGGGGAAGTGTTATGAATAGGACCCATTGTGCCTATTTGGTATCCACCCACATGAGTAACCAATATGAATACTATATAAAGGAGGCTAGGGGTTCCCTAGTCTCAACCTTCTCCAAACCTGTTTCTACTTCACAACAATTATCAAATATTGAAACAAAAATTTATAAAGTATACTACGTCAAAATATTAGTATTTTAACCTCATAAGGGTTGTTTCATTAAAAAAAACAGAGAATATTTTAACACTCTGGACTAAAATTAAATCAAATTACAAAATGGCCCTGAAAGAAAGCCGCGTAGTTCATAATTCCAAACTTAGCCGGCCCTCGCGTCCGGCATAGCAATTTACCTGGCCTAGCCAAAGGAATCCACGGCGATTCTAAGCCCATGCCCCCTCATAATTATCGAACCTCTAATTATCGAACACAAACAGGTCAACGAATTAATTGTCCAATTACACATCGACGCGTGTCCTATAACTGGCACCCGCCCGTTTTGAATGTACAGGTGCCAGTTTCAAGAAGATAAGAATCAACGTGTCGCCTGCCCATTGGAAAGAACCCAGTAGTGACATGGGCACGTGAGCTAACAGGATGGTGCCGAAAAGAGCGTTAGTTAATTTTTGTTGATTAAGAGATTAATTAAATTTTTTTAATCTTACTCAATGGAGTTGTGGGCTTATTTAAACCCCCTCGCATTCTCCTGTTTTATAACATATAGACTGGAGAGAGGGAGAGGGAGAGGGGGACTGGGGGAGGGGGAGAGAGCGGCTTCCATTCAGAAAAAGCGCCCATTTTGGTGACCGTCAAGAGATCGCAGGGTCTGTGTTCTAATCCCCCTCTTTTCTTCAGAGAATTAAAAATAGAATCTTGTTTATATGCTATTATTTTCTTTTTTATTTTGGTTTACTTTGTAAACTAGGTAGAGAGATCTTGGCCCTAAATTTTTTCTTGGGTTTTTGATCATCTCTTTATTTTCTTTTGAACCAAAAAACGAGGGGTCGCGTTTTTGTACACCCTTTTGGTTGATGGATTGAAAGAGGCTACTCTAATTTTTCTTGTGTAACCTCTTTTTCCAATTTTTGCCTGTTCTTTGATTTTATAATAGAACAAGGGGACATTTTTAGGTTTTTTTTCGTTTTTTAGAAGGCATGGCCACAGGTTTAGACATATACAAAAGCAGTAATAACTGTAGTAAATCAGTAGATCCTCTCAATGGGGAGCTCATGAAAGCACTCCAACCTTTTATCCAAGGTGCTTCATCTTCCTCGTCATCTTCTTCAATCTCAGCTCAAGTTCCCTCTTTTCCTTCTTTTTCTGCTTGCCCTTCTTCTCAAAATCCCAACTTTGAGCTCATTTCTTATGCTCAAGGTCCTCAAAGTCCTCAAAGTTTCATTCTTTATGATCAAAGTATTCAAAGTCTCAACTTTGATCACCCGGCCAATCACTTTGCTCTCCCCCACCTGAGCCCGGCTCAGATCCACGAGATTCAGGCCCAATTCCAACTCCAGCAGCTGCAGCAGCTGCAGCAACAGCATCAATTTGCTTCATCATCATCCCTTGATCATCACCAGCACAGCCAACGGAGGTTCCTTGGGCCCAAATACCAGCCCATGAAGCCACTCCTGCCGCCGCTGTCGAAGCCCACGAAGCTCTACCGTGGGGTCCGGCAGCGACATTGGGGTAAATGGGTCGCCGAGATCCGGCTGCCGAGGAACCGGACCCGCTTGTGGCTCGGCACGTTTGACACCGCCGAGGAGGCCGCCTTGGCCTATGACAAGGCCGCGTTCAAGCTCAGAGGCGACTTTGCTAGGCTCAACTTTCCGGACCTCAGGCGAAATGGGTCGCATTATGGGCCGATGCTTCACGTTTCCGTCGATGCCAAGCTCAACTCCATTTGCGAGAACCTCAATAATGTAGTGCCTAAAGAAGAAAAGGATGAGGAGGAGGAGGTCGAGGCAGAGGATCATGGGCCATCGAAGCTAAAGGAGAACAAGTCGGAGGAGGCATTGTCAACGTCCTTACCTGAGGAGGCAAATTGTTGGATGTCGCCAGAGACGCAGCAGCAGGATTTTAAGGAGAAGCCATGGGACGAGATGGAGAGCTTCCTGATGCAGAAGTTCCCTTCGTTGGAGATTGAATGGGATTCTGATTGGGATTCGATTCTCATTTGAGTTTGGATTTGTGTTGTTGTGGCTAACTGCAGATGGGATTTTAGACATTTGCAAGTTGGAGTAATTGTTAACTTATTTTTCGTTGTAGCTTCTGCTTAATTGTTATGGGGTTATAATCATGGCATTGCCGATTTGTTTTTGTATCGGCAATTGCCAGGGATGGTGAGCTTTTGGAGTACGCTACTTTATGCAGTTGCTTTTGTAATTATGAATTGTAAATTTCTCTGAAGTTTTTACTAATGTTCATGCTCTGGCTTCTGGTTATGGTCTGGATTTTTTGATGCTTGAAGTAAAAAACACACCAGTGTGATGATCCATGACAAGGCAACTGCGGAGTTTCTCATTTTTAGTTGCAAAGAGAACCCTAATGCCAAGCAAATCTCTACACAGGTAGTTGTCTTTTTAAAAGCATTCTTTTAACTTGCATTTTGTTCGATCATCCTGAACAACTGTTCATATTTTTAGAGACTAATTTTCTAAATAAATGAATGCACTACATTTGCGAGTTGTTATATTAAAAAACATTCATCTAACTTGCCTTTTGTTCCGTCTCTTTTAAAAAAAGACTGGGCAGTTGGTATACGTTATAGGTTTTAGCAAAAGAATTCTGCTCAGAGTTTGAGATAGTCGATCAATTTGCTTCTTTTGTCTTGATATATTGAAATACAACATGGGCAATGCAGAATATATAAACTCAAGAGTGTTGTTATTCGCACCACAAAAATTTATGAATACACCACAATACTTGATTCACCACACTTATATTTTTAACATCAAATGTTCGGATTTGGAGATCCGAACGCTCTAATATTTTTATTCTTCCGTTCGGAATTGCAAAGCTGAACAGTATAATAAAATATGTATTGTGTTCGGATTTACACATGTATTGTATTAGAGCCGTTCGGATCTCCAAATCCGAACATCTAATATTAAAAATATAGATGTGGAGAATTAAGTAGTGTGATGTATTCATAAATTTACTTGGTGCGAATAACAACACCGAAGCAGAAGGAAACCTTGCAGAATATTTTTTTTGCTTCACCAACCGTATAGGTTTTTGTTGCATTGACGATCTTGACACGATGCTAGCTTCTTGCTCGAGGCCCGCAAATTAACTAGATGCAGCTTTACAGTAAACCATACCATCAAATTCGTGAATAGCTAGTTGCATAATTCATGTTAGAGTTGTCTGAATCTGTCATTTGTCATTCATTATAACAAATGGAGTTGGAAACAGTTCTGCATCTGATTGAAAGAAAGATAATGCATTTTGCATTGTATCCCAATCTAGCTATTATACATTTAATGGATGTCTTTGAATATTGTTGCTGACTAGGATAAAAGAGTGGATAGAAAGACAACTGAGATTGAATTTTGAGGAATCAATTGATATGTGAGTTTGTGAAAATTCTCGAGGGAGAGCCCCAAAAATTTTAAGGGGGAACTTTTCGATGAAATCCTAAAATTTTGAGAGAAACTAAATCTGTAGTGAATTAAACTTTGATGTAATAAAAATTTTAAATTAAAAGGAACTAAATCGGAGGGGACTAATGTTTGGGGAAGCTACAATTTTTAGTTTTTAGAGAAACTAAATTCTATGGCAACTAAATTTTAATTTATAATTTTGATGAGAACTAAATCTGAAATGAATTAAAATTTTAAACTTTGCGATGAATTTTGGGGTGGAACTAAATATAGAGAGAATTAATGGAGGAAGGATCACTTATGCATCTTTGCTTATACGTGTAGTAGTACTACGGGGAACCTTGTCATGTCATGTGCAAGTGCTTGACGTGGGAGCGGACCCGACATGCACCGGGGTTGGCTAGTGGATCCATCTCAACCGACCCAATTAGGTTAAGGGCATGTTCTTTTGTAGGAAAGTATAATTGGGAAAGTTGAGAAGTTAGGAATCTGATGAGAGAGAAATTTGTGTATAGTGTGTTCTTTTGTTGGAAAGCGTGGTTGGATTGTGGAGTTGGAAAGTTGAAGTGGGACCCACTCCGTGTAGTGTGTTCTTTTGTATGAAGATAGTTGGATGAAGAAAGTGGTGTGAGGTCCACTCATAATTAATATAACTATTTATATAATACTAATTAAAATTAAAAAATACAAACCACCGTTCTCTTTCATTGAAGTGGGGCCCGCCACCCGCATGCGTTGTAGCAAACGCGAAAAAAATAAAATAAAACGCGGGCGCTGCTGTGATTGGTCAAGGGAGAGAGAGGGGCCCACCATCGCTCGGGATTCTGCTGTAATTCGCGCATATTGCGGAGAGAGAAGTCACCCCCGCGATTCCCATTTCGAGCTCCACGTCGGACTGCAGTTCGAAATTCTCAGAATATCAAAAGAACACGGTGTTGCATTCTCAACGAGGAATCCACAAAATAGTGCTTGAATAGTAAAATTGCAGGGATTCATCTCCAAGAATCGGAGAAAAGAAGAGACCCTAAGCTATGAGCTCAAAAAAGTATTCATATAGGTATACCTTTGCAATAAGTCACTTCAAGCATGAGCTCAAAAAGTGGCATATAGGTATACTTTTGCAGTAAGTAATCATATTCATATTCGCATGGAATTTGAGTTTGATGCAAAAGAATGACATAAACGGACACATGATACTAGAGCTTAGATTTAGAGCTCCATGAATGAAAGTTTCTCTTTCTTCTTGACCAACTTCCAAGATTAGTTCCTTGTATATTTATTCATTAGATCTCATAACATGGCTAAAGCGTCGGTCATTATGTTTAAAGCTTGTTTTTATAAATATCTAATTTTTGTGTATTGAAATAATTTGCTTCAATATGGATTTAGGCTGCTAACAGCAACATCTTGAATTTTATTGATTAAAGTTACAATTTTGATATAGAATAAGATCTATTTGATTATGATCTATAATACATAATACATGACATGCTTTTCGTTTTTTGTTGCACGAAATTCTATAATACATAATACATAATACATAATACATAATTAAGCTTAATATAAAAGCAGGAAAATCTTGTGATTTATGTATTTACTTGTTGATTTATTTAGTTTGGTGGATTTCTTTGTTTCTTCACCAACACTTCAGGTTTCTGTTGCATTCATGCATCTTGGGACGATGCTCCTCCTTCCTCCATGCCGGCAAATTTGAAGATAAAGAAACCTAACAAGATGTAGCTTTACGATAACCCCACAAACAAATACATTGTATTATATAGCGGCAGGCTTCATCATAGTAAATCCTAGTTTTAAAAAACATAGGATTGGAATCAAAATTTAATGACAACATCCTGTGTAATCTGTTTGAAGCGAACAAAGTACAATTGAGGCGTTTAATCTACGATCACCCACTAATCGACGTGGAGAACAACGGAACTATCATCATGATTGCATCTAAGGTGATTTTGGATACGTTAGGAAATCCGATATTTGCATAAAAGAATGCGAGCAATACTGAAGCTACAGAGGTGTAATTTCACCGCCACTTTGCAAGAAGGGCCTGGTTCATACTTCTAAGGTCCAGGGCCCCTAAACCCCCTTCCTGCTTATCCCAACTGACCTTGTCCAATCTGATCAAATTGTAGATAATTTTTTTTTCCTTTATAAGATCGAGCTTGGAACCTTGCTTGCTTTGATATTATCTTAAAACCCGTATAACAACACCAAGATTGATAGTTGTTTACGGGTGTTTTCTCACCGTTGAATTGTTGACCAGAGGACGGGAGATCAACGGGGTCAAGGGATCACGTGGGACCCCCGGGATCGGTCGGGGACGCGTTTGTTCGGAGAGGGACACACGGATCCTTGCGTCGGCTTTGCCGAAGGGTAGCCTCAGCGAGGCGGCGGCGGCCTCCTTGAGGTGCGGGCGAGCGGGCTCGTTGTCGAGGTCGCTCGGCTTTGGTTGAAAGGGCGCGGGGGGTAGCCTTGGCGCCGCTGGATCTGTTCAAACTGAATAGACAAGGAAGCTCGTTAGGGGGGTCGGATCTTGGTTCCGACCAAGTCCCCTCCGATGCCTAAGTCAGAACGGGTCTGAAGGGATCTCGACGGGATCGGTACGGCTCGCGGGGAGGCCGGTACGCGAGTCCTCGGACCGAGCTATGGAGAGGAAGTGTAAGGTGGAAGAAAAATTCGTGTAAGTAGAATACCTCTGTGTTTCGGTATCCGAGAAGTGCCCCTTGGTACGCTGCCCCTCGAGTCCTCTTATAGGTGTCCTCCCACGTTCCCTCTACGCCCCTCCTTCCGCCCCCATGATCCGCCTCCTTGATGGCGTCTTCATGGGTCATGAAGGTGGGCATAATAGGACCCCTTAATGGTGAATAAGGGAGGCGCGTTTAGGGGAGCGGTTAGCTCCTTCTAATCGTGGGCTGAGGGGGGTGTCTGCCTCGATCGAGATTGACCCGACTCCGAGTCTTTGTGGGGGCCTCGTCGTTGGGCCCGCTCTCCTTCAAGGCCGCCTGCTTACGATGCGGGCTTGGGCCACCTGATTGTGGGCCATCTCAAAATGGTCGTATCAATTGCCCCCATCACTCGGGCCGTTCGGATTCTGACGGTTCGGGCTGAGGGATGTGATCCATGGGGATTTGACAGGCGCGTCTGTCATGCCCTATTTTGCACTATACGTGTATTCTACTGAACACACGTGGTATTTCTACCTACGATACATGGGCTAGGTATGAAATAAATGTAGATATCGATGTATGTAGTGTAGTACAAGGGGGATTAGGCCATAATATGTGGCTAAGAGATGAGAAAGCGAGAATGAGTGCGTGAGAAGTGCGAATGACGTCGTGGGTGTAAAACAACAGGAATGTGTTGGACGTGTGTGTGTGGTGCATGTATGCATGTGTAGGCATGCATGGGTGTGTGTAAGGAAGCCATACTAGTGTGAAAGGGGTTAGGGGGTCAATGGCATCCCCGTAAATTTTTAGAAAGGTGAGGGGGCAAAACGGTCATTTGGACTAACGGAGCCGTGTGTACATACTAAAGTGGTCGGTGCATAAAGTAATGGAAAACTTGTAAATACCTAGAAGTTGGGGGTATTTTAGTCATTTTGATTTGTACATGGCTTATGGGAAAAGCTAATGATGGTGTAGAAATTTCTTTAGAGTTCTCTTTCTTTTCTTTCTAAAACCTTCTCTCATCTTCTCCCTCTCCTTCCCCTAGCTTAGGCCGGCCACACCCTTCCCCTTTCCTCTATCTTTGTAACTTCAAAACCCTAATTTATCTCTCCAAAAATCAAGAAGCACAAGTTGGATGCAAGTGGGAAGAAGTTAGAGAAGAAAGAAAGAGGAGAGGATGAGATCTAAGTTTTTGAGGTATGAATCAAACTTGGATTTGGAAATTTAATTAGGGCTTCATTCTATCATGTTATTATATCATGTTACTCAATATGTATTAGGGATGGTGAAAATTCATGTGCCATGGTTCAATTTTACAAATTATCCCTTGAAATTCTTAGTAAAACCAACCCCTTTGAAATCCTGAAATTCTGTTGTATGTTGTTGCTGTAATTACGGTTACTGTAGCTTGAATCAGATTTCGAAAAAAAAATATCCTTGTAGATCTTGAAGTTCTATCCCAAAATCATATAAATTTTGATATATGTTCATTTCAGAAATTAGGAGCAACAATTCCATCTTTACAACATGTCTGTTTGATCTTCAGTCTGGACATAGTTTAGTAAAATTGACCTCAGTACCTGCACACAAAATGGAATTTTATGTTCTTAGTCTCGTTGGAAAATTAACAAGTTTATCTACAATTTCATCACAGTGCATATTTTTCGAAATTCTGGCTAAAACATTCCCAAAAACAGCAAATCTATACAGACTCTGAAATCTGTCTGAAAAACAGATTTGACAGACTTCACCAAATAATTCACTATAAATCACCTACTTAATATTTTTACATGAAATTTTATCTGTGAACCCAAGATTAACATACCTACAACTTTCATTTAGGATATTTTGTCAAATTCTCAATAAAAACTGATGACATATGCCATGTATTGTCACTTTCTGCAAATTCCAGCAAGTTGAGCCATTTCTATAGGATGTTGAATTATGTATTGATACCAATTGTGATTTAATTCTCTATCTTTGTTGTTATTATGGAAAGGTAAGTTGATTGATGTGTTATGCTATTATAGTTGCCAATGTTATTGTTAGGTGGTACATGATGCATACCACGTGTTTGTGAAAATGCCACATTGATATTAAAAATTGAGAAATATGAGAGATGTGATTGCAAATACTTGTATCTTGAATCATGTTGTGAATTGGTAATGATGGGGTCATGAAAAACATGGTTTCATATGTTATGAATTATGAATTGAAATGGCTATGATGAAGGGCATGACACTTGGGTGCATGACCCATTTGATATGTGATTTGATTACAATAGAGGGCATGTCACTTCAGTGCATGACCCATGTTGATATGAGTGTAGAATGTGAAACCATGCAACGTGTCCCCTTCAGTGCTAAATGAGGTTTTTGAATATCTCAATCCTCTCTAAGGAGGGTGAGTTAGCAAAACCCGAGTTTAGGGGGAATTTGAGTAAATTGTAGATATGAGGTCTGTACTGAGAAGTTGGGAAAAATGATAATGTGATATGTGATATTTATTCCCACTCGTCTTTATCAGGAGTGGAGGGGACATACAGAGGTTGTTTTATTATGGAAGGCTTCACGTGTTCCAGGGACGGGGGAGCTGAGAGGCCCGACGTACAGTGCCCGTGTCCACTGCATCGTGTGCTATATTCACCCCAAATTTGGGGTGAGGTCCAAGTCCTGGTATCACACAGTTTATCCAAGTTCCCAATTAATTCAATTATAAAATAAGAATTTTGCATGTTACTTCTTCTGCTTGCAGCACTTCCTTTGTCCTTATCTGCGATGCTATATCGCATATTGTGTTACACTTTAGCACTAAAACCTTCCTTTTAGATCATGTTGGTGTGAACACTTGCTTTATTATTCGTGCTAACCTTTTTCTTGCAGTAGCTTGACATTGGACCGCAGGTATGATCCTCTTACTTGGCTATTTACTTTCCGCTATATTACTTAGTTTACATGTCTTATTTCTCTTGCCTTGCCTTGTGAATTGATAACCTTAAGACGATGTTCCAAATCCAAGTTGGTTCCTACTAGGGCACGCATTGACGTGCTCCTCCCCATTTTTCAGGTAGCAGGGTAGCATGTTTGTTGGTGACTTGGAGTTGGGTTTCAGGTGTAGCACTTGATGTGAGCTGTAGCTTGTAGCGTGACACGGTCGCCTTGGGAGGTGGAGAGTGATGGTGTATGTCTAGTGGTGTACTTGGACTATGTATATTAATGGAAGTTGTTATATATATATATATATGATATGTTGTTATTGATCTATGTTATTTATGAGGTTGTTTTGATTTTACTGTGGAGCTTCACTTGTACTATCCCAGCATGTGCGCAGTGGCCTGCTTGCTCTGTTTCTCCTTTCTCTTTCTTTCCTCTCTCATCACCCTCACTCTTCAGGATACTTGGATAAATTTTTAAAAGCTTTGGGTATTCTGGAGATCGGGGCGTGACAGCGTCAGCCGAGGCCAGGGTATTGAATGAATGCCATCATGATGCTGTCCGATTGGATTTCTCCCACCCTTAGGAGCAGAACTCGAAGTGCCGTCAGTCGCTAGATAGTGCCACACGTCCTCCGTCGAATGGCCCTGATCCCAAGATTGTTCCTTGTATAAAGACGCCGCCCTTTCGGATTTGATTTTTTGCGCTTTTCGATCGTACCCTGTTCTTGCGAGTGCTAGTGAATCCTCCTTCGTCTTTCTCCCTCCGGTCTCCCTTCAAGGTAATCCCCTTTTCTTTCTTCTGTCTCGCTGGATCTGCCATATGGTTGCACTTAGGATAGGAGGTACCGCTCCTGGGTCTGGGGTTCCCCCAGATTCGGAGTCTGGCAACCCTCCGACCTCGGGGTCCGGTGACCCCCCCGCTCTCCATCCGGCTTCTGACAACGGGAAGGGCTTGCTGTTCGAATATCTGGCATACAGAGACGACGCTCAAGCGGAGGAGAGGTTCGATGTTCCTCCGGTGATCCTTATGTCATCGTCCACTGTCCCTTTTTCGATGGAGATCAGGGCGAAGTACATGTACCACCTGTACGACGTCGGGTTCCTTTTGGTGACGAGAGGATCTGCTTTCCAAGGACTCGTAAGGCCGGTGTGTACGTCGAGATGTTCTGCATGTGACTCCGCTTTCCCCTCCACCCTTTCATCATCCAGGTCATAGAGTTCTTGATGGTAGCCTTGTGTCAGTTGACCCCTTATTCGATTGTGACGCTGGTCGGGTTCATCATGATCTGCTGCATGCACGGCTTGGAGCCGACCTTTCCCCCTCTTCTTCTACTATTTCCGGGTTCAGACGGTCGGCCGAGGATCATGGCAACACATCCGCGTCCAAGCGGGGAGGGAGTGCCTGCTAGGTCTTCCCCATTGTGTAGGCGATTGGAGCTCGGATTACGTCTTTGTCGTTTTCTCCGGGGATGCAGTGATCCTCACAGGTTGGGGAGCCTTGTGCCAGTATGACCTGACGCTATCCCTCTCCGAGGCCGACCGGACGGCAGTCAGATTGTTGTCGTCTCTGTCCCTAGAGGAGAGGTCGGTCTGGCCCTTGCGGGATGACCTTCCCCTTAAGAACGTCATGTGGTCCCCGGTAGGAGCTTTTTAATGTCTGTTTCCCCTTTTTGCTTACCCTGATCTTCTTTCTTTCCGTAGAAATGACGGGTCGGGAATTCAGCCGCGACGTCGGCAAGCTCATTCACCGGGGTGCTAGCAGCGGGCGCAAAAATCCTTCCAGGCACGTGCCTCATCGCACGGTCGAGGATGAGATCTGCAAGGGTGATCCCATGGTGGGGAGGCTGGAGCCGATGATCGCCGCCCCGCCGCCAGCCTTGGTTGTCGCCGAATCCCCTGCCGGGGGGAATATGACTGGCGGCCCTCCTGGTTTCGCCCGCATCGAAGGTGACGATGGGGGCACCAGCCAGGGATCCTGGACCCTAGCTGGGGGTCGTGGTGGAGAAAAGAAACACCCCCTCTGGAGTTTGGGGGACCTGAAGAGAGAAAGAAGAAGAGGAAGACCGCGGAGGTCCGGCCCGCGACGGTGCCCGAGACATCAATCATCTCGGGGGCAACCCTCTCACTGGCGAAGATGGCTGCCCCCATTAGCCTTACCGAGCCATCTTTGGTTAGTGCTGGAGGTGCCCTGTTGATGCTTGAGGCTGGTCTGGAGGCCACCCCCGGGGAGTCGGTCTTCATCGATCGAGGCGTGGCCACACAGTTGGCGTATGGCTATGTCCTTCTGAGGGACCGCTTCCTCCTAGAAAGGGTCCGCTCTGATCGTCTGGCAAACTCATTGGTCTGGTAGCTCCAGCAGGTTGATCTTTCAATTTAATCCGACTCCGGTTCATGACATCACTGGCTCACACCTTCTATCTTGCATGCTTCTGCAATGGCCATGGAGGCGCAACGCCGCCTGCTACAGGCGGGCGGTCTCGAGGAGTCCCTGGCACGGGAGCGTCTGAGGGCTAGGGAGGTCGAGGTGGCGGCTGAAGAAGCCCGCATGGAAGCTCTTCGCTCGCGGCATCGGGTAGATGAGCTCACCTCCAAGGTGGAGGACTTGAGGGAGGCCTTGGCAGCCGCCCAGAGGCTGCCCAATAGGCGAAGGAGGCGTTCCGCCGGAAGAGAAACGGGCTCTGGAACGAGCTTGGGGCCCTGCGGCAAGCGCACCCTGCCTGGCTCATGGAGGAGGTGGAGAGGGGTTATGAGGGGGTTCTGAGGCCGAGGATCGCCGAAGACCTCAAGGAGGCACTAGAGTCTTATGAAGACCTCTTGGCCCCGAGGATCGTGAGAGCCTTTCGGACTCCTTTCAGAGGTTCGAGGAGCGGATCCGGCAGGCGCTTCCCTGTCCCCTGCCAGGTCCCGAGGACCCCGCTCGGTTGGAGCAAGGCGAGGCTCCGGATGACGCCTCCACCTGGGCCCAAGCGCCATAGGCGACGTTCCTCCGCTCTTGTTTTCTCCCTTGTGAAAAAGGAACAGTTTTGTAAGTAATGAATAGTTTGTTTTGCAGGCCTTGTTACCTTTTTGCACGTCTTTCTGGTCTGTCCCCCTTTGCTGCCCCCCTCTCGTCGTTCAAGCCAAGGTGGACCACGGGCTTGAACCACGAAAGGATTTTCTTTCCACTGATTGATTCATTGTCATGAGAAGGAGGTGGCCCTCGGCCTTGCAGACAACTGTAGTGCTTAGATGGCCCGGGAGTAGCTCCCAGCCTCCTAGGGCGATTGTAGCGGTCGGGTCAATGCAGGGGAGTGGCCTTTCGAGGTTAACGTTTTCCAGTCATCCCAAGGCACTCCTTTGTAGGCTCCTCGTCCCCCGCTGAGTGGATGGGGCGGGGAGTGTCACGTCGATTTGCCTGTCGACTGGGCCGACGAGCCGATGCTAAGGAAGTGCCTAAGCCCACTAGACGTTTGGCCCTCCAAGGTTTCACCTTCGGTCTTAAGGTCGAGCAAAGGGTTGTCCTGCTGAGGGAGTCGCCCCCGGCTCTCTGTAGATCGATGGACCGTCCTGCTGGGGGAGCTTCTCCCAGCCTTACGGACGATCGGGTTGGTGTACCCGCTGGGGGAGCTATCCCCAGGATTATGGTAGATCGATGTACCTTCCTACTAGAGGAGCTGCCCCCAGCCTTACGGACGGTTGGGTCGGTCCACCCGCTGGGGGAGCTATCCCCAGGCTCATGGTAGATCGATGAACCGTCCTGCTGGGGGAGTTGCCCCCAGCCTTACAGACGGTCGGGTCAGTCCAGCCGCTGGGGGAGCTATTCCCAGGCTTACGGTAGAGCGATGGACCGGCCTGTTGGGGGAGTTGCCCCCAGCCTTATGGACGATCGGGTCGGTCCACCCGCTGGGGGAGCTATTCCCAGGCTTACGGTAGAGCGATGGACCAGCCTTCTGGGGGAGTTGCCCCCAGCCTTACAGACGGTTAGGTCGGTCCACCTGTTGGGGGAGCTATTCCCAGGCTTACGGTAGAGCGATGGACCGGCCTGCTGGGGGAGTTGCCCCCAGCCTTACGAGCTGTCGGGTCAGTCCACCTGATGGGGAAGCTATATCCAGGCTTACGGTAGATCGATGGACTCTAATACTTAAGGACGGGGCAATACTTAAACTTAAACTTTAAGCGACGAAGGAGCTATATCCAGGCTTACGTGAGATTTAATAATACTTAAACTTTACGAAACACTTTAGTTTTTGGAGATTTTTCATGAATCGAAATGAATAACTGAATAGCATGATTTTTTCCATTCTCTATTGCATGCTGCGTGATTTCTATATGCTCCATGTGTATCTGTGATTGAAAAGTGCATTGCCAACTTCTTTATACTAGACTCTATGGATTGCATGTGATTGTTATGAGTTGATGGCTTTATTTCAGTAGATCCCTATCTTTTGCCCGTATTGCATGCTAGACATATGATCTGTAAAACTAGAAATTGTCAGTAGCATGTATGTTTACTATTCAGAGCACTGTGATATACCAATTAGGCCTGAGATCTGATCGAACATCCTTAGCACCCTCCATTCACTTCCATTCTCTTCTCTTCCTATTTTTTATTTCTTATTTATTTTGGTTTTCCTCCTGGCGTACCTAGTATTCGTCTTCCTCGAGGACGAGTAAGAGGTAAGCTTGGAGGATTTTGATGTGTCCATATTTTCTACCCATTTCATATCATCATTTCATTGCATTCCATGCCATTTTCACATCCAAATCCCATATTTTCCTACGATATCGCATTTCTGACGTTATATTCTAGTTTCGTAGTGATTTATGAGTTTTCAGGGATTTTGGAGCGATTTGGGACCCGACATGGTATGGACACATCTGACATGTCCGTGAGCTCGTTGGCCAAGCGCTACAGAAGTTCGCCATGTTTTAGGAGCCATGTGAGGAGTGGAGGAGAGAGCAGGAGGGAGAGAGGAGCTTCAGCAGCCTCAGCTAGGAGTTTCCCAGATGACTCGACCGAGCAGAGCAGCTGCTCGGTCGAGAAGATGCAAAGAAGGAGAATGGAGCTGATACGGGGATCGCTCGGACCGAGCAGTGCATCTGCTCGGTCGAGCAGCCCTTCATTCTGAAGCCCGACTCACCCAGCGCACGGCCCGAGCAATTCTTCAGTGACCGAGTCAGCGCTCTGCTCGGATCGAGCAGAGCTAACTCGGCCCGTACAGGTAGAGTAAAGAAATTGGAGAATTTCGATTCCCTGTCAAGCTCGATCGAGCAGTACAGCTGCTCGGACCGAGTGACCGACCGAGCAACACAATGCACGGCCGCGTCACCCACTCGGTCGACGATTCTAGGGCCATTTTTGGAAATGTTTTGGGAGCGGTTGTTGCGCAATTTGGGGAGTGAAGGCTGGAAACTGCGAGGTCGATTGGGGGTGATTTTCATTCTAGTTTTTTTAAAACTTTTAGGAGAGCGGAGTTGAGGCGAAGTCTTTTTAGTTTTTAGATTAATTTTTGTCGAAGAATACTGAATCGAAAATATTGGAATCTATTTGTTATTTCTCGCGTTCCTAGAATCCGAGTTTTTCTTTGAGATCTACTATTTGCTGTAAGTTTCTAAAATCTTTATTCTATCAATTGCCATGATGATTTATCTCTTAAAAATTGTGTTTTTGTTTGTCAATAACGCCATGAATGAGTAGTCCTTTCTAGGGTTGATGGGTTAGCCCTAAGATCCTGGGGGGACGACATAGATCTGGATTCCTATGTTGAATTAGGAACTTAGGGGAGTATTTCGGTCGATCCTACCGAATCTCTAGATAACCCGTACTGAGATCATGCACACGGTCTGTGGAATTGATGCTCTTAAGGGGTATCTTTGGGATTCGAATAAGGAAATCGGTGGATCCAATTGTAACGACCATTAATTTTCAACACTTCAATTTACGTAATTTTAAGTATTTTTAAATAAATTTTACTTTATAAATATAAGAAAACTAATTTCAAAGATTCTGATAAATATATTTTGAAACACAAGACTAATTATAAGGTATTTCAGTATTTTAAGATTTCCTCAAATACTCAAAACAACTCTGATAAATATTCGTTTTCAATAATTACCGTTTTGACTTAATGAATTAATTTTCTATTCAAACATATTCAAAATGTTTTCAAACTTCTACAGTAGTATCATATGATCATTTAGGGCTCCTCACATTAATTTCATAATTTTCTGATATCGTTTCAGACTAGAACCCGCAAACCCGTTTTCTAAACGTTTTGGCCTAAAACTAGTATTTTCGTAGCTCAAATCCCAGAACGGATCTTGTATTCGCGATCCTCGTGATAATATGATCCCGTGGGTATGTTTTCGTAATTTTTCGGAGTCATTTGTGAAAACGGGCTTGTATTTCTCCGGTTTTCACTAATTACCGCAACTAATTACTTTTCTACAATTACTAATCAACTTTACCAACTTACTTCCACCCTAAACCCCCAACCAACACCCTTAACCAGCCTCCCCTTAGCTGGTGATATTCAAGATGTTGGATCTCATCCACCCCTTTAATTTTGTGTCTCCCCCCCTTAATTACAAGTTTGCCATTCTTTAAACCTATATAAACCCCCTCCTCCCTTCACAAAATAGCCCACACTATTACTATATCTCTCTCTTTCTTATTTTTCGAAACCCAGCCCCTCTCTCTTGCCCAGCGCCTCCACGCACCGCCGGCTGCCGCCGCCGCCCTCGTCGCCATTGCCGTCACTCCCCGACGACGACGACGCCACCCGACGTTGCCTCCTCCGCCGTCCGACGTACACACCCCCTGGCGATCGGAAACGAAGAGCGTGAGGTTGATTTCGAACGTATTTCGTTTTATACGAATACGTATTTTCGTATTTCGGATTTTTTAATAATTATTAAAGGGGTAATAATATTTTTAAATTCATAGATAATTATATAAGCCTCAGAAAAAATATGAAACCAGCTCCAGAAAATCAGAAACATTATTTCGGATCCAATGGCGCTAGTGTCACTACGATCAGACGCCTACTTTTTTTAGAATAAATTTTTGAACTTGAAAATTAAATACGTATAAAACATTCTAAAATTCGTAGCCGCTGTTTTTCACTTACAAAAATATGTGATAAAATTATAGGTGATAATAGACTTCGAGACAGTCATTTTGACTACTCATTCATGTAATTCCGACTTGTATTGCTTCCGTAAGAAATTACGGAAGATACACATCACTTAGGTTTTTGGGGTTTTAAGCTATTTCTAAGTTTCTAAAAATTATAAAAAAATACAGAAGCTTCTGAAAATTCTCCTCTCTTGCAGTAAAATCAAAATAATTATTCTAGATTTATATATAAATTTTTAATATTTTTCGACACCGTTTTAACAAGTTTAAAAATCAAACAGACCTAATTATTAAATAGGAAAAGCTGTGTTTTCTAACTAAGTACTTTGTGCTGCAGGTACGGACTCTGGTTTGCCAACTTCTGAGAAAGCACTATATCCTCTTCCAGCTTACTATGACGGTGCTGATTTTGGTAAGTCACGACAGGTTCTAAACTCAGAAATCCAGTCCACTGTGCTTGTACGAACTTATAGCACCGCACTACTACGTGCTCGAAGCACGGAAGCATACTACACCTTCTTGTGTTGGACTTGTCTTTGTCCTTTGTACTTGGCACAATTCACTTAGAACGTCCCGTGGAACAATCATGTAAAGAACTTGTACTCGACACGTCACCGGGGTTTCGGGGAAACTCACAGTTGCGAGAGTACGGGAGTGACTAGAGTTCGATCTACATGTCAATCTGCCTGTGTTTCGGCCTCCTGTCTAGCTGCCTACATTTCGGCAAACCATCCTGCTGCCTGGGTTCCGGCATTCGTCTGGGTAGCACCCAGGCAAGAGACGAACTGAACGTTCACATATTGTACTCTCCGACTTGAGTCACGTATTTCTAGTGGAGCTTGCACGGTTACTTCTTTACAGTCATGCACTTTACTTTCTACACTTGTATAGACACTACACCGTACTTTACTTTACTTCTGCTTGTACAGTAATCCTTTTCTTTGTTTAGAATCATTGTGACTTACCTTCGGTTCCACTTGTGGCATCGGCAGACGACGACCTGATCGAGGAGATTGCTCCAGAGTACGATGAGCCTGCGTACGACCCAGAAGCCACGGAGTTTTAGTTATCTATGTTGGTGTGTGTGTGTTGTGAGATGTATTTCTATTCTGTATTTCCTTTCCGTACTTTTCCTTTCATGTATTTTGTGTGAGAGAGTGCATCTGCTGGTTTGTAATCTTGCTCGGACTGTAATAACGTTGAATGCTGGTTTGAGTGTTGTTGGTACATCTCTGCGTTGTGGCTATGCTGAATTCACTGGTAAACTGCAGAACCTGCGAGTAAATCAAATAAGTAACTGGCCCCCGTGAGCGGGTCGTTACAAGTTTGGTGGTCCATGCAGGTCCGTGCAAAATACCTTGTGAACAGTGTAGCAAAATCAGGGTGTATCGTATACGATACTCAACTAAGCTGACATTTCTATGGATGCAGGTTTGACACTCGAAAGACGGACGGGAACATCTCGGAGAGCCCCAATGGAGTTGACCTATCTTGCCTTAATAAAAAGTCATTAACAAAATTTTGATAGGATTAATTAGTTGTATTAAAAAAAGAAAATCTTTCTGTATCGGCGACACTCATATGAATGATAATCTTCCTTCAATGGACCATGATACCGGTCAACGTGCTTGGCTAAAGTCTGTTGGATCAACCTAGCTAAACTGGGCATAAGTGATCCTGGCTTAGTCACTTCCCTGGCCGTGTCCGATGGACCTTAAGAACGTGAATCATGATTATGTGACGTCATCGATCTTCTCCACTATCAACCTTCCTTTATTTTGATGACCTTTCGTTTGACTTTCTTAGAATCTTTCTACACCAATTCTTACTAAATATTATGTACAGGTCTTTTGTGTTCAACGCTCGAGAATGGACGGAAACACCTCAAAGACCCCCAATGGAGCCCAATCAGTCTGGAGCCAACAACCCGACCGACAATGGGCCAACTCCCACAGTGCATCAGATCTCGGATCTGGCATTGCGAGAAATGGTCGAGGCTATCAAAGGCGAATATCACCCTACGGGAGGCATCCAACAATTTCGCTCCCTCCACCCGAAGACCTGGAACGGTGAGGATGGCCCGATGAAGGCCGATGAATGGCTAGAAAGTACTGAAGAGAACTTGAGAGCCGCCCAGATCGGGAGGCATGCCTGGGCGGATACTGCCAGGTCCTAACTAACGGATGGGGCCAGAGTCTGGTGGGGCTCTGCAGAAAAGCGTCTCCAATGGCCGATCGAATGAGAGACATTCACGGAATTTTTCTGCACCTAATATTTCTCTCCTGAGGCCCAGATGGAACTTGAGGCGCAATTTGTTGGGTTGACACAAGGTTCCATGACGGTGGAACAATACGACGCCCAGTTCACCATGCTGAGCCGCTTTGCTCCCGAGTTGGTTGCCACTCCAATAGCCCAGGCTCGACGCTTCAAGCAGGGTCTCAACATAGAGATCCGCTGGAATTTAGTCGGATGTATATTGTCTACCCACACCGAAGTTCTAGCTGCTGCTCTTGAACACGAGTTTATGGAGAGGGAAGAAAGGCGTGAGTTGGCTGCCCCTCACAGAAGGCAACCACCTCCAACCCCTGCTGCTGGACCTAGCCGACAGCCCCAGCTTAATCAGATGTACCGGCCCACTCAACAGACACAGTTCAAGAGGCAGGGCCCACCACCACCACCACCGCACCTAACATGTCATCGTTGCGGGAAACCAGGGCACCTCCGCTCAGAATGCCGAAATTTCCTGAACCTCTGTCTGATCTGTGGGGCGAAGGACCATATCGCCAGAGATTGTCCGAAGAGGCCTCTGCCTTCTAACTTTGCCCCGGCCCATGCCCCTGCCAGGAATGCGCCACCACGTCCTCCACCACCACATGCTCAGCAGCGTCAGCCGCTCCCTCCCCAGCAACAAGTGTATCAACAGACCCGGCAACCGGCACCACCCCAGAGGCGCCAAGCCTATACCATGACGGTAGAGGAGGCCGAGGCCACAGGCCAAGTGATCACTGTTATGAGATTATTTTCACCAAGCTACACACTTTATTATTTAGGGATCGTAAGCTTAGACATGATTCTCATCACCGTAGGTACCGTCTTAGTAGCCGGTAAGCCTACCCTCACACTGTTCGACTCAGGAGCTACACATTGCTTCTTGGCGAGTCGATTCGTCCAAACACATGCCATAGCTGTTGAACCTCTGACTTCCCGTTGGAAGGTCGAGACCACTGGTGGTTCCCTACCGGTAACCAGCGGATGCCTCCAATGCTCTGTTGTGATTTGTAGACGAGACCTCTTCGCCGACTTCATGGCGATAGAGTTGCCAACTTTCGATGCTGTTCTTGGTATGGACTGGTTAGGGACTTTTCATGCCACCGTTGACTGTCGTCAAAGGAGGGTAGAATTCGAAATACCCAACTATCCAAAGTTCGAGTTCCTCAGCGGAAGCCGATCAGAAGGACCCGTGAAGTACCGAGCCAGACTATCAGAAGCCATGGCGACTACAACAGGAGATGAGCAAGAAATGCCTGAGATAGTGCGAGAATTCTTGGACGTATTTCCGGACGACCTCTCAGGTTTGCCTCCGGATCGCGGCCTTGAATTTACCATTGATCTTATGCCAGGTGCACAACCAATGTCCAAGGGACCCTACCGCATGGCACCGCCTGAGCTTGAAGAGATTTGAGCTCAACTAGATGGTCTTATACAAAAAGGATGGATACGACCCAGTGTATCCGCATGGGGTGCCCCAGTGCTGCTCATAAAGAAGGACGGATCTCAACGCATGTGCATCGACTACCGGGAACTGAACAAGATGATGGTGAAGAACAAGTACCCGCTGCCCCGCATCGACTACCTGTTCGACCAGCTTGGAGGATCAAGTGTGTATTCAAAGCTGGACCTGAAGACCAAATATCACCAAGTGAAAGTGAAGAAGGAGGATGTCCACAAGACTGCATTTCGGACAAGATATGGACACTACGAATTCCTGGTGATGCCATTTGGTGTGACTAATGCACCTGTTGTATTCATGAGTCTCATGAACCAGGTTCTTTACAACCATCTGGACAAGTCTGTAGTCGTCTACATCGACGACATCCTCATCTACTCGAAGGACGTCGAGGAGCATAGAGTTCACCTGAGGAAGGTCTTGGAGACGCTAAGACAACACCAACTGTATGCCAAGTACAGTAAGTGTGAGTTTTGGCTCGACAAGGTGGCTTTCCTGGGCCACATCATATCTGGAGAAGGGATATCCGTCGACCCTGAGAAGGTAGTTGCTGTTCAGAACTGGCCAGCCCCGAAGACTGTCACTGAGATTCGAAGTTTCCTAGGACTGGCTGGTTACTACCGACGATTCATCTAGGACTGCTCGAAGATCACAGAAGCCATGACGAAATTGACGAGAAAGGACGCGATGTTCGTCTGGTCGAAGGCCTACGAGGATGCATTCCAGGAGCTGAAGAAGAGACTGACTTCTGCCCCGATTCTGGTCATCCCAGACAGAACCGGAGGGTTCTAAGTATTTTGTGATGCTTCTGGCAAAGGACTAGGGTGCGTGCTGCATCAGCATGGCCGAGTCGTTGCTTATGCATCCAGGAAATTGAAGATCCATGAGAAGAACTACCCCACTCATGACCTTGAGTTGGCGACAGTTATTTTTGCTCTGAAGATTTAGAGGCATTTCTTGCTGGGCGAACACGTGAAGATCTTCTCAGATCACAAGAGTCTCAAATACCTGTTCACCCAGAAGGAGCTCAACATGCGTCAACGCCGATGGATCGAGCTGATGGCGTATTATGATATTGATCTTCAGTACCATCCTGGGAAGGTCAATGTCGTACCGGATGCTTTGAGTCGCCTCCCTGCAGTGATGACTCTCACATCACAATGGAGGCTTCGACACGAGATCCGAGCCATGGAGATGGATGTCATACTTCCTGGAGTGACGTCTTTGTTACTCAACCTTCAGATCCAGTCCGACCTGGTGGACAAGATCAAAGATGCCCAAGCTGGAGACGAGAAGCTGCAGAAGATCAGAGACATGGTGTTAGCAGGTCAGAGGCCGGAATTCAAGATCCATGAGGATGGATCTTTCAGATTCGGCAACCGCATCTGCGTACCATCTGGAGATGTCAGAGAAGCTTTACTGGAGGAAGCCCACAGCTCTCCGTATTCTATTCATCCAGGCGGGACCAAGATGTACCAGGACTTGCAACTGCAATACTGGTGGCATATGATGAAGAGAAGCGTCGCATGCAGTGTGGCGAAGTGTATAGTGTGCCAACAGGTGAAGGCTGAACATCACCGGTCTGCCGGATTGTTGCAGCATTTGCCCCAGAGTGGAAATGGCAACACATCACGATGGACTTCGTGACGGGACTGCCCAAGAGCACGAAGCACAACGATGCTGTCTGGGTGATCGTTGATCGATTAACCAAGTCAGCACACTTCATTCCTTTCAGAGTGGGCCAGTCAACCGAGATGCTTGCCAAGAAATACATGGAGGAGATCGTGAAGCTGCATGGTGTCCCTGTCAGCATTGTTTCAGACAGAGACACTCGATTCACGTCTCATTTTTGGAAGAGCTTGCAGGAGTGTCTGGGGACCCGATTAAGCTTCAGTACAGCTTATCATCCTCAGACTGATGGGCAGTCGGAACGCACCATTCAGATCCTAGAGGACATGTTGCGTGCATGTATGCTGGACTTCAAGGGATCTTGGGAGGATCATCTACATCTCGTGGAGTTTGCATACAACAATAGTTATCAGGCCAGCATCGGTATGTCGCCTTTTGCAGCGCTATACGGCAGGAAGTGTCGTTCCCCCTTGAGCTGGGACGACGTTGGCGACCGAGAACTCATCGGTCCGGATTTGATTGTAGAGGCAGTTGAAGTGGTTCGGACCATCAGAGAGAAGCTACAGTTGGCGCAAGATCGATACAAGCATTGGGCAGATGCGAAGAGCCGACATTTAGAGTTCCAGCCTGGCGATCATGTATTTTTGAAGATCTCACCGAATTGTGGGATGATTCGCTTTGGACGAAGAGGGAAGCTCAGCCCTCGATATATTGGTCCATTTGATATCTTGGAGCGAGTAGGTGAAGTGGCATATCGCCTTGCCTTGCCACCTGCATTGGAAGGAGTACATGAAGTCTTTCATGTCTCGCAGCTTCGATGCTACGTGAGTGATACTAGTCATGTTGTGGATTACTCCGAGATTTCCGTTCGTCCAAATCTATCTTATGATCAGCTACCAGTCAAGATCTTGGATCGACGACAGAAGACCCTCAAGAATAGAGTGATCAATCTTGTTAGGGTCTTGTGGCGTCACGACTCACCTGGAGAGTCTACTTAGGAGCGAGAGGATGATATGAAGGAACGCTACCCTTACTTGTTTGCCGAGACTGAGGATCTTACTAGTCTTGAGACTAGTCTCAGAAACAATGTTGATGATAGTATGTATTCTTAGACAGCATCTCTTGTTTTCTAGATGCTGTGATATCACATTATATTTCTTATTATATTTTCTATCATTTATTTGCTTGAGCTTCTTCATAACATCAGTTATTTATCTTATTAAGTTTGAAATTCCGAGGACGGAATTATTTTAAGGAAGGTAGGATGTAACGACCAGTAATTTTCAACACTTCAATTTACGTAATTTTACGTATTTTTAAATAAATTTTACTTTATAAATATAAGAAAACTAATTTCAAAGATTCTCATAAATATATTTTGAAACACAAGACTAATTATAAGGTATTTTAGTATTTTCAGATTTCCTCAAATACTCAAAACAACTCTGATAAAAATTCGTTTTCAATAATTACTGTTTTGACTTAACGAATTAATTTTCTATTCAAACATATTCAAAATGTTTTCAACCTTCTACAGTAGTATCCTATGATCATTTATGGCTCCTCACATTAATTTCATAATTTTCTGATATCGTTTCAGACTAGAACCCGCAAACCCGCTTTCTAAACGTTTTGGCCTAAAACTAGTATTTCCGTAGCTCAAATCCCAGAACGGATCTTGTATTCGTGATCCTCGTGACAATACGATCCCGTGGGTATGTTTTCGTAATTTTTCGGAGTCATTTGTGAAAACGGGCTTGTATTCCTCCGGTTTCACTAATTACCGCCACTAATTACTTTTCTACAATTACTAATCAACTTTACCAACTTACTTCCACCCTAAACCCCCAACCAACACCCTTAACCAGCCTCCCCTTAGCTGGTGATATTCAAGATGTTGGATCTCATCCACCCCTTTAATTTTTGTGTATCCCCCCTTAATTACAAGTTTGCCATTCTTTAAACCTATATAAACCCCCTCCTCCTTTCACAAAATAGCCCACACTATTACTATATATCTCTCTTTCTTATTTTTCGAAACCCAGCCCCTCTCTCTTTCCCAGCGCCTCCACGCACCGCCGGCCGCCGCCGCCGCCCTCGTCGCCATTGCCGTCACTCCCCGACGACGACGACGCCACCCGACGTTGCCTCCTCCGCCGTTCGACGTACACACCCCCTGGCGATCAGAAACGAAGAGCGTGAGGTTGATTTCGATCGTATTTTGTTTTATACGAATACATATTTTCGTATTTTGGATTTTTTAATAATTATTAAATGGGTAATAATGGTTTTAAATTCATAGATAATTATATAAGCTCAGAAAAATATGAATCCAGCTCCAGAAAATCAGAAACATTATTTCGGATCCAATGGCGCTAGTCTCACTGCGATCAGATGCCTACTTTTTTCAGAATAAATTTTTGAACTTGAAAATTAAATACGTATAAAACATTCTAAAATTCGTAGCAGCTGTTTTTCACTTACAAAAATATGTGATAAAATAATAGGTGATAATAGACTTCGAGACGGTCATTTTGACTACTCATTCATGTAATTCCGACTTGTATTGCTTCCGTAAGAAATTACGGAAGATACACGTCACTTAGGTTTTTGGGGTTTTAAAGATATTTCTAAGTTTCTAAAAATTATAAAAAAATACAGAAGCTTCTGAAAATTCTCCCCTCTTGCAGTAAAATCAAAATAATTATTCTAGATATATATATAAATTTTTAATATTTTTCGACACCGTTTTAACAAGTTTAAAAATCAAACAGACCTAATTATTAAATAGGAAAAGCTGTGTTTTCTAACTAAGTACTTTGTGCTGCAGGTACGGACTCTGGTGTGCCAACTTCTGAGGAAGCACTAGATCCTCTTCCAGCTTACTACGACGGTGCTGATTTTGGTAAGTCACGACAGGTTCTAAACTTAGAAATCCAGTCCACTGTGCTTGTACGAACTTATAGCACCGCACTACTACGTGCTCGAAGCACGGAAGCATACTGCACCTTCTTGTGTTGGACTTGTCTTTGTCCTTTGTACTTGGCACAATTCACTTAGAACATCCCGTGGAACAATCATGTAAAGAACTTGTACTCGACACGTCACCGGGGTTTCGGGGTAACTCACAGTTGCGAGAGTACGTGAGTGACTAGAGTTCGATCTACATGTCAAGCTGCCTGTGTTTTGGCCTCCTGTCTAGCTGCCTGCATTTCGGCAAACCATCCTGCTGCCTGGGTTCCGGCATTCGTCTGGGTAGCACCCAGGTAAGAGACGAACTGAACGTTCACATATTGTACTCTCCGACTTGAGTCACGTATTTCTAGTGGAGCTTGCACGGTTAATTCTTTACAGTCATGCACTTTACTTTCTACACTTGTACAGACACTACACCGTACTTTACTTTACTTTTGCTTGTAATACTTGTACAGTAATCCTTTTCTTTGTTTAGAATCATTGTGACTTACCTTCGGTTCCACTTGTGGCATCGGCAGACGACGACCTGATCGAGGAGATTGCTCCAGAGTACGAGGAGCCTGCGTACGACCCAGAAGCCACAGAGTTTTAGTTATCTGTGTTGGTGTGTGTGTTGTGAGATGTATTTCTATTCTGTATTTCCTTTCTGTACTTTTCCTTTCGTGTATTTTGTGTGATAGAGTGCAGCTGCTGGTTTGTAATCTTGCTCGGACTGTAATAACGTTGAATGCTGGTTTGAGTGTTGTTGGTACATCTCTGCGTTGTGGCTATGCTGAATTCACTGGTAAACTGCGGAACCTGCGAGTAAATCAAATAAGTAACTGGCCCCCGTGAGCGGGTCGTTACACTAATCAAGGCTCATGACCATGTCCGGCTCGTGCCTTGAGGGGATCCATCGACGAACTATATCACTACGTTGACGGCTACCGTCATTGCGTCATCAAGAGCTACCAAAATACCTTGCAATTCTAATCCATGAGAGTGGTACGAATTGTGAGATTAATCCCCTAACCCTAATGCAACATAAGGATCCTATTCCAATGTCGATCCCCGACGATCTTAGCGGTGATCCCTAACGCCCTAGTCCTTTTTATTATTGAAACAACAACAACACAACACCCCAATCAACTCTCTCAACCCGATAGCCATCTCACTTCGAGATATAGAAGTGAACTGAGACCCCATATACACTATCACCATCCCTGTGGGATTCGATATCGTTTATACTACAATTTGACACCGTCGGCTTGCGGATCGAGCCCGGAATTGAAACCTAGGGGCCATACCACACCTGACGATCGTGACACCGCCGGGTGGAATCTTGGTGTAGGTTTCGGGTGCTTCAGCTACCGAGGCGGGCTAATGGGGTTCGAGGGGAGTCTGCCCGGAATCCATCCGAACCGGGGATAGGCGTTGGTCGCATAGCGCTTCTCCTCTCGCGGCGGTTCCCCCGGCTCCTATGCTTCCTCCGACGGGGGCTCTCGCTCTGATTCAGCTGGTCCTCGACGGTTCGACGGTCGGGTGACCTTCGACGTGTCGAGCGGGGTCGTCGAGACGAGGCTGTGGTTGACTCGTCTTTGGCCCGCTCAGGCCCTCTGCCTACCTCATCCTGGATTGAGGTGGGTGTGAGGGAATGCACCGGGATGAAGTTCGGTAGGGTGAACCGTCGTTCTGGGTTGGTACCCTCGCCGCTATAGTTGGTGACTACGGCCGTGCGCAGAGGTCGGTCGAGCCCCAGTTGATCGGGGATGGCAGTTGGCCTTTCTTTCGGGAGGCGTGGGCCGCCCGCGAGCTGTTGAATAGCTGCAGCCAATGTCCGGAGGTGGGCATTGGTTTCTTGGGCGAAGAGGCAGAGCTGCTCTTGAGTCCCCGAGCGCGAGTCACTGGTCCCCCAGTAGTGTGGTTGTGTTGGTTCTCAGGCGGGACATAGTTTCCTTCCTCGTGGATGGGGGCCATGCGTCCTGTGCCATTGCAAGCTGGTTCCATTTCGGCGATGTGGTTTATTTAACGTGCGTATTTGTTCGTTTCCCACAGACGGCGCCAGATGTTTACGTGTGTTTTCTCACCGTTGAATTGTTGACCAGAAGATGGGAGATCAACAGGGTCAAGGGATCACGTGGGACCCCGGGATCGGGCGGGGGTGCATTTGCTCGGAGAGGGACACAAGGATCCTTGCGTCGGCTTGTTGAGGGGTAGCCTCGGTGAAGCGGTGGCCCCCTTGTGGTGGGGGCAAGCGGGCTCGTTACCAAGGTCGCTCTGCTTCGATTGGAAGGGCACGGAGGGGTAGCCTCGGCGCCACTGGATCTTTTCAACCTGAATAGACGAGGAAGCTCGTCAGGGGGGTCGGACCTTGGTTCCGACCAAGTCCCCCTCTGATACCTAAGTCAGAACGGGTCTGAAGGGATCTCGACGGGATCGGTACGGCTCACGGGGAGGCCAGTACGCGAGTCCTTGGACCGAACTATGGAGAGGAAGTGTAAGGTGGAAGATAAAGTCGTGTAAGTAGAATACCTCTGTGTTTCGATATCCGGGAAGTGCCCCTTGGTACGCTGCCCCTCGAGTCCTCTTATAGGTTTCCTCCCACGTTCGATCTTCCTCAACTCCCCCTCCTTCCGTCCCCATTGTAGGAATATGATGCCCTCGAGGCCATTTATTCCTGTGTGAATAGCACAAACATCTTGTTCGAAATAACAGTAAGTTGTTTGGTAATAATTATCTAAGTTATATTGTAATGTAGTTAACATTAGATATCAACTTAGGTAAAGTCCTGAGACTTTATGCAAGGTCAAACGGGTATCGAGATGAGTATCTCGATCATGGAGAAACGTTTGACCGTCTGTAGCATAAGTCTGAAATGGTTCGTGGTCGTAGATGTTTCGAGACAAGGATATCGAAACATCGGATAGACCATTGTGTCTTAGTCTTCACCGTTTAGCGGTGGCGATGATCTCATGATCGCTTGACTTGGCGAAGTCGAAGACGAGACACAGGTGCTCATTAGAATGAGTTCACTGAACGATCCACTAGAGTTATCATATGGTTATATTGACCAATCTGTCAGTGATAACTCTGAGTGATGATAGGATAGTTGGTCTTTTGACTTGAGGTCATTTTGACGGACCTGTGCGTGAACGGTGCCACTTAGATCAACTGACCTAGCTTCGAGGCAAGGCCTGTCGAAAGGTCTTTTGATTGGGTGTCACTTGAAACGTACGAGGCGAGTAATGACCAAGAGAGGATTCGTCTCTCCCGGTCAATGGGAGTTAGTGTCGTAGAGTTAGTACGGTCTTTAGTAAAAACTTTGCGCAGAGTATGTTGGAAGAAGTCCAACATTAGTTGACTAAAGATCGATCGAAACTAACCGGAGTCAAGTTATTGGGGTTGATAGTTTAACCGTACCCCAGACTTGATCTGCACGACACAGTTTAGACGAAGAGACAATAACTGCAGAAATCATCACAGACACGGTCAGGGTGGTCCCGACAATTCTCATGTTGATGAGCTAACCACATTATGATGATTCTGAAACAGGGACGGCAGCCACTGCTCGTGGTCTTTGTCGCATATGGCTTCGAGCCCAACCTGTAGTAGGGTCAGGCCGTAGGGTCACACAAAGAGTGTGACCTTCGTCTAGTAATAGGTAGAATTTAGTTAGGGAGAATATTTTGCATTTTTGATGCAAGGGATGAAATAATTGCATTTGATGCAATATGGTAATTTAAGCTTAGATAGGGACTATTTTGCATTTGATGCAAAAGCGATTAAATGTGTATTAAATTGTTTAATACAATATTTAATAAAATAAACACAAGGAAAAGTTCACGGGTAAGACGGAAATATTCCGGTCTAGACCCAGGTTCGAACGGCGTCCAAATCGGACACCAAATGCTCAAGTTAGAGCCAAAACAGCCCAAAAGATCAGACCAGGCCAGGCCCAGTAAATACAAGGCAGAACAGGCTGCCTGGGGTAAGCCCAGGCTCGGCCTGGGCTAGCCAGGCACAAGCCTGGGCTTAGCCCAGGCTCGGCCTGGGCAAGCCCAGGCGCCTGGGCTCTACCCAGCGCCTGGGCAGAGCCCAGGCGCGAGCCTGGTCGCGCCCAGGCGCCTGGGCGCGCCCAGGCGCGGCCTGGGCTCTGCTCAGATGGGTTTAGGCGCGCGCGGGTTGCGTGGGGCCCACCCATGGGCCCCACCTCTAGGGTTTTGAACCCTAAGTGTGCTGAATCAAATGACGGCTCAGTTTTTGCGAAAAACTAGCCTAGGGCTGATCTTTGGACACTCAATTGGAGGGTCAAACGAACTCCGATTGACGAACGGTTTTTTCCTATGCGTTCACCGTTGAACGCTTGTCGTATTGATAGGTTGTATCAATCCTGAAGCTCAACGGCGAGTGAGTTAAAATTCACGGAAGTTTGCACTTTGTGAAGTGCAAACTAACTTGATTTTAATTAACCCATTATTTAGTCCCACATCGGATTTTGAGAAAAGGGGAGAGTCCGCCGCCTATATAAATAAGGGTCTCCCCCCTTCCTCAGAACTAGTCCCAAGCTCTAGATCTGATCGGCTCTCGTAAATGTTGGAGCACGCTCGGATCTAAGCTTAAATTAATATTTCTCTTCTCCCTAAATTTCTGCCTTACTCCTGCGGGCTCTAGCAAAGCCACAAAGGAGTTCGGATTCTGGATCCGAAATCTAGGCGGAGGTTTCACTAGCGTGAAACTTTCTTCGGTGTGTGGTTGGCTCAGCGGCATGGGGATTGATCGCCTCGGGATGCGGAGCGGTTCGAGGAGCGGTTCGTGGAGCGGCTCGGCGTGGGACGGGAGCAGCTCGGAAGACGGCACGGAACATCTCGCCTGCTCCAAGGCTGAGATTCCGGGTATGTGTTTAAAGTATTTTATTAGCATTAGTTTAGTTTAATCGCAGTAGGCTAGATCCTTCTTGGGATGGTCAGATCCATCCCAAGTCGGCATAGATCTTGGCATAGGGTCTTAGACCTTAGGGCTAAGTTAAAAAATTGCTTTTAACTGCATGTTAATTAGTTAACATAGTTTTTCTTCCGCTGCAATTCTCTTTTCTGTCTATGTTCCGTCCGACTTATGACGGGACTAGAGTTTTTTGTGCCCTAATGGACCGCCAATTTCCCTACAGTGGTATCAGAGCCTAGGTTTGCGTAGTCGATCTAGGTACTGCGATTTCATTAAACTTGTTAATGCTTTTTAAATACTTTTAAATTTTTTAAAGTTATTAGATAATTTTAAAAATGTTTTTGAAGTTCAAAATTCTATGTGATAAATTTTTTAACATGAAATTTTTTTTAAAATGACGTTTTAAAATTTATATGATAATTTTAAAACTAATTTTAAATATTTAAAAGTTTAAATTTATTTTGGATGCCTAAAAATTTTTATATGATAAATTTTTTTAAGCATGGAAATTTTAAAATGGTGTTTTTAAATTTATGTGATAAATTTTAAAATTGATTTTACGGCTTTAAATTTATGCGATAAGTTTAAAATGTTTTAGATGTTTAAAAATTGTATATGATAAATTTTTGAACATGGAAAATTTTAAAAGTAATGTTTTAAATTTATAAGATATTTTTTAAAACTGATTTTAAAAGTCTACAAATTGTTAATGCGATAAACTTAGTTTATTTAATTGTTAAATAGATATACACTTTCATTTTATGTTGATAAAATTAGTGTAGCTTTATTTTAATGGCTTGTTAATCTTGTCCCTTATTTGATAACACAAGACAACCCTTTAGGTTAGCCATTAAAATGATTAAAATTTATTATTTGAATTTTAATGACATGCTATGTTTTAATAAATCATTAACAACAATATTAAGACCTAATTCCTGATTAGGGTAGTCCTTTAAATGAATTTTCAATTCTAATTGTTATAATTAATTTTCATTAAAGGACTTCGCTTCTAGCGTTGTTAATAAAATTTATTAAAATCCTAATAACGATTAGGGTAGCACGTGAACCTTATAGTTGATAAGGACTTAATAAAAGTTATTAAACAAATCCTAAAATTTTAAATTTAAGGATTCAACTAGTTGATAGGATTAATTAGTTGTTAATAAAAGCTGTTTAGTCTATGGCATACATACAAAAATGACAAGCTTCATTCAATGGACCATGGTCCAGTCAATGTGCTTGGCTAAGAGTTCTGGGTCAACCCTTGCTAGTCCAAGGGGTAGTGATCCTGGCTTAGTCAATTCCCTGGCTGAGTTCCGCTGGACCGCAATGTCGCGAATCATGATTGTATGACACCCTGGACTATATCTAAGTCAAATACGTTAATGATCTTTTTCAAGATTAGCCGTAAACCTCCTTGTTTTAGGGGTTAGCAACTATAGGGCCCGTGTTACAGTTGTTGAGATACACACAAGCTGTGACATGGCAACCTTGTAGAAACCAACTTCTTAAATACATAAGATGACATCTTGACTTGACCCAAACCGACGTTGTCGTGAATACAACGAGCGGCGGCACAAGTTTAGTCAAGGATGTAGTCTGCCTAGATGTAGTCTAAGACCTGACCCAAACCGACGTGTCGTGCATACACCGAGCTGAGGGGCAAGTCAGGCTAGACACGAAAACAAGGGTCCGACTAGACTAGACATTGTGATTTGGATGAGCACACTCATGATCACGAATGGCTAGGGGCAAAAACCGATTAAGAGAGTCATATCTGATATGATCGATGAAGAGTCATCTTCCGATCGCAGAGTCAATCAACTTGTTGAGCTACACTTAAGGTTGTTTAGACTCAAGGTGATTGGAACTCTTACCCATTAATTTTAATCCGATTAAATCGTTCGTTATTAAGCTTTTAAAACGTTCGTAAAATTAGTGGAAGGATATAGATAGATAAAAGCCAATCTACCTATATTTAATATTGAACATATGCTAAAACTAGGGCAAGACTATGTTTACCGAAAGAATCAATTGATAATATTGGAATTAGTTAACTGGTCAATAAGTTGATTAATTGAATATCAAGTTAAATTCTAATTGATATAATTAAAATATATTCTCATTGACATTAAATGACCTTCTAAAGAACAGACTTAAGAAATATGATTTCATTAAGTTCTGGGTCCAACAAATAAATTAAAGCTACATGTCACTCGTCTCTATATGAGGCAGCTTGAACATATAGGACATTCAAAGTGTGTTTCTCCCTATAACTTGTCGAGCTACCCTCAAGGTTGTATGGACAAACAATTTTGATCCGCAAAGTTCGAAAATTCGATCAAACCGTTTGAGTCGAATACGAGTGCATGAGCGATGCAAGACTATGTATCCCAACCGGATCTTGAGACAAGCAACTTCTTGCGCTACACTCAAGATTGCAAAGCTCAAGCTTTTGGATACATAAGTTGCTTGCATATCTATTTATTTATGTTGATATCTAAATGTGATTTAGAAAAGGAAGAAGGCACTTCGGAAAGTCAATTGAGAAAGTTAGTTTAATTTATCATTAGTAGAGGCATAAGTAGGAGGAAATGAAAACGTGACATATTTTGATGTCACATTTCGGAATAAGTTGTTATACAAAAGACGTTCAACACATTTTGACGAATGTCGTCACATTGCTTCTGAAGTAATGTTTTGTGTTAAGTAATTTGTAATAACTATATATATATATATTAAATGTTAATATATATATATATACACACACAAGATAGTAGCAAACTTATATGGTAAAATTAGACTAGGCCGTATCAAGAGATTAAGCTTCACAAGTCACATAAAGAGGGGTCTGACCTCTCGTATTATGAAGTCTACGGACACTTGTGAGTCTTAGCCTCTTAGATACAATGGCCGAAACCCATCTGTGAGACAGTGGGAGAATGAGTTGTCGAACTCAGTCTAGTACATACTGATGTACCCGAGTCTAGATTAACCAAAATAAGTTATTCGTATGTTTTATTAAGACACGTGTTCTTGATGAAACACAAGTCTGAACGAAATGAATAAAGTATTTAAACTGATTCGATTAGATCGAATGGTCAAATACTTAGCTACATAAAATCTTGTGTAATTAAAAGAAAATGTGATTTTCTCTCAGGTCAAGTCTGTTAACACATCAGAGTGTTAAAAGGTATGAATCACACTTAGTTAGACTTGGTGCGATCCATAATTAAGTGGCTCTGAGTTAACTCCTCCCTCTGGGTTAAGTCCCAGATAGTAATGCCTAGGTTTTGAAAATGTTCTATAAGGACATTATCAATAATATATTCAATAAATCAATCGTAAGGAAGTTGTATTATTACTCGAATCTCGTGAGACGGATTGTCGAGTTAGACATCATAACTGATGATGACTTAGTCAACTTCTAGAATGAAATTCGGAGTAGTAACTCTGATTTAAAACTTGATGCAGGTCCGTGTGCGTAAATAAATTGAAAATTTAGTTTACGTGCCCAAAGAAAATGTTTCCTCACTTTCTGCAAGTAAATCTTTAAGAGATTGATGCAGAAAGAAAATAGTGAAGTACAATCATGTTGGACGGGAACGGTTTTCATCCTAATTTCTTTAAAACGGATTATGATGAAACCGGTTTCACCAACAGATGTGTACAGATCTACTCGGACCAAAGCCGATGTAAAACGCTTAAGTTGACCATGAAAATTGGAGCATTCACTTATAAGTTCGTTTTTCTAAATATGATTTAGACAGACTGACTTATATGAATTAGCCAGACAGTTTTCAAGGTCAGTGGGAGCGTATAAATTACATGCGAATCATCAAAGGGATGGAACATACATTTTGACAAAGTAATCAAAAGGTTTGATACTTTATCAAGAATAGAAATGAGTCATTTAAAATGACCATTAACAAATTTAAATGATTATCGTAAGGTACGATAAACTGGATAAGATCCAAGTAAAATAAAAATATTATGGATTCCGACAGACCAAATGGATTATTTGAATGAGATTCAAATGGTTGGTCTGACATGAACATAGAAACCCCTTAAGTATATAGAGTAGACGGTTTTAGCAGATCCACTCATGAAGGCTCTATCACATGAAGTCAGGAAAACTTATGTGTAAAAACGGTATAAGATACCGAGATAAATGGGCCTGAGTGCAAGTGGGAGATGTAGGAATATGATGCCCTCGAGGCCATTTATTCCTGTGTGAATAGCACAAACATCTTGTTCGAAATAACAGTAAGCTGTTTGGTAATAATTATCTAAGTTATATTGTAATGTAGTTAACATTAGATATCAACTTAGGTAAAGTCCTGAGACTTTATGCAAGGTCAAACGGGTATCGAGATGAGTATCTCGATCATGGAGAAACGTTTGACCGTCTGTAGCATAAGTCTGAAATGGTTCGTGGTCGTAGATGTTTCGAGACAAGGATATCGAAACATCGGATAGACCATTGTGTCTTAGTCTTCACCGTTTAGCGGTGGCGATGATCTCATGATCGCTTGACTTGGCGAAGTCGAAGACGAGACACAGGTGCTCATTAGAATGAGTTCACTGAACGATCCACTAGAGTTATCATATGGTTATATTGACCAATCTGTCAGTGATAACTCTGAGTGATGATAGGATAGTTGGTCTTTTGACTTGAGGTCATTTTGACGGACCTGTGCATGAACGGTGCCACTTAGATCAACTGACCTAGCTTCGAGGCAAGGCCTGTCGAAAGGTCTTTTGATTGGGTGTCACTTGAAACGTACGAGGCGAGTAATGACCAAGAGAGGATTCGTCTCTCCCGGTCAATGTGAGTTAGTGTCGTAGAGTTAGTACGGTCTTTAGTAAAAACTCTGCGCAGAGTATGTTGGAAGAAGTCCAACATTAGTTGACTAAAGATCGATCGAAACTAACCGGAGTCAAGTTATTGGGGTTGACAGTTTAACTGTACCCCAGACTTGGTCTGCACGACACAGTTTAGACGAAGAGACTATAACTGCAGAAATCATCACAGACACGGTCAGGGTGGTCCCGACAATTCTCATGTTGATGAGCTAACCACATTATGATGATGCTGAAACAGGGACGGCAGCCACTGCTCGTGGTCTTTGTCGTATAGGGCTTCGAGCCCAACCTGTAGTAGGGTCAGGCCGTAGGGTCACACAAAGAGTGCGACCTTCGTCTAGTAATAGGTAGAAATTAGTTAGGGAGAATATTTTGCATTTTTGATGCAAGGGATGAAATAATTGCATTTGATGCAATATGGTAATTTAAGCTTAGATTGGGACTATTTTGCATTTGATGCAAAAGCGATTAAATGTGTATTAAATTGTTTAATACAATATTTAATAAAATAAACACAAGGAAAAGTTCACGGGTAAGACGGAAATATTCTGGTCTAGACCCAGGTTCGAACGGCGTCCAAATCGGACACCAAATGCTCAAGTTAGAGCCAAAACAGCCCAAAAGATCAGACCAGGCCAGGCCCAGTAAATACAAGACAGAACAGGCTGCCTGGGCTAGCCCAGGCGCTGCCTGGGCTAAGCCCAGGCTCGGCCTGGGCTAGCCAGGCACAAGCCTGGGCTAAGCCCAGGCGCAAGCCTGGGCAGAGCCCAGGCGCGGGCCTGGGCTCGCCCAGGCGCGGCCTGGGCTATGCTCAGGTGGGTTTAGGTGCGCGCGGGTTGCGTGGGGCCCACCCATGGGCCCCACCTCTAGGGTTTTGAACCCTAAGTGTGCTGAATCAAATGACGGCTCAGTTTTTGCGAAAAACTAGCCTAGGGCTGATCTTTGGACACTCAATTGGAGGGTCAAACGAACTCCGATTGACGAACGGTTTTTTCCTATACGTTCACCGTTGAACGCTTATCGTATTGATAGGTTGTATCAATCCTGAAGCTCAACAGTGAGTGAGTTAAAATTCACGGAAGTTTGCACTTTGTGAAGTGCAAACTAACTTGATTTTAATTAACCCATTATTTAGTCCCACATCGGATTTTGAGAAAAGGGGAGAGTCCGCCGTCTATATAAATAGGGGTCTCCCCCCTTCCTCAGAACTCGTCCCAAGCTCTAGATCTGAGCGGCTCTCATAAATGTTGGAGCACGCTCGGATCTAAGCTTAAATTAATATTTCTCTTCTCCCTAAATTTCTACCTTACTCCTGCGGGCTCTAGCAAAGCCACAAAGGAGTTCGGATTCTGGATCCGAAATCTAGGCGGAGGTTTCACTCGCGTGAAACTTTCTTCGGCGCGTAGTTGGCTCGGCGGCACGGGGATTGATCGCCTCGGGATGCGGAGCGGTTCGAGGAGCGGTTCGAGGAGCGGTTCAAGGAGCGGCTCGGCGTGGGACGGGAGCAGCTCGGAAGACGGCGCGGAACATCTCGCCTGCTCCAGGGCTGAGATTCCGGGTATGTGTTTAAAGTATTTTATTAGCATTAGTTTAGTTTAATCGCAGTAGGCTAGATCCTTCTTGGGATGGTCAGATCCATCCCAAGTCGGCATAGATCTTGGCATAGGGTCTTGGACCTTAGGGCTAAGTTAAAAAATTGTTTTTAACTGCATGTTAATTAGTTAACATAGTTTTTCTTCCGCTGTAATTCTCTTTTCTGTCTATGTTCCGTCCGACTTAGGACGGGACTAGAGTTTTTTGTGCCCTAAGGGACCGCCAATTTCCCTACACCCATGATCTGCCTCCTTGATGGCGTCTTCATGGGTCATGAAAGTGGGCGTAATGGGGTCCCTTAATGGTGATTAAGGGGGGACGCGTTTAGGGGAGCGGTTAGCTCCTTCTAATCGTGGGCTGAGGGGGGTGTCTACCTCGATCGAGATCGACCCGACTTCGAGTCTTCGTGGGGGCCTCGTCGTTGGGCCCGCTCTCCTTCAAGGCCGTCTGCTTACAATGCGGGCTTGGGCCACCTGATCGTGGGCCATCTCAAAATGGTCGTATCAATAGTTGTGGTGAGATTCTAGTGTCATTATCTTTTGCTTCACACCTTTATATGTTCATATAGAAATATGTATGGCGGCAGATAGTCAAAGAGGAAATCTCTCCTTGGCTGTCAGCAAAAGTTGAGCTTCGCTGATGATGTAACGGCCTGTATTTTTACAACACCGTATTTAACGTAATTTCATTTTAAAAGGTATTTTGTAATGGTTTGTCAGAAGTTTTACGATTTCAAAAATTTCTTATAAAAATATTTTGAAGTACCAAATTAGTTATGGAGTATTTTAGTAAGATCGGATTTCATCAAATACCTCTAAAAGATCCGATAAAAATTCATTTTCAGTTATTACCGTTTTGACTTAATGAATTTATTTTCTATACAAACGTCTTCAAAACGTTTTCAAACTTCCGCAGTAGCATCCTATGATCATTTAGGGATTTCCACATTAATTTCGTAGTTTTCTGATATCGTTTCGACCTAGAACTCGCAAACCCGCTTTCTAAACATTTGGCCTAAAACTATTATCTCCGTAGCTCAAACCCTAAAATGGTCTTCGTATTCGTGATCCTCGCGACGATACGATCTCATGGGTATGTTTTCGTAATTTTTCGGACACGTTTACTAGTAAGGGCAAAATTGTAATTTCGTGTTTCTTAGTGTTTTATTAATTACCCCTTTTACTAATTACATTAGTTAATTGTTTCACGTACCTAACCCTCACGTTTTCCTCCCCTTAACCGGCTCATTTCCCTCAGCTACCCACAAACCCCAACTACCTTTTTTTATTTCTAGCTTATATATATCATCCCCTACCCTCTCTCTTTCACACAACCCAGGCTCAATTCCAAACAAACCCTACCCATAGACTCTTTATCTCTCTCTTGTTTCGTTTTCCCTCAACCCATGCATGCCCGCACAAAAATCTTTTCCCACCCGCTCTCAAAGTCTCTCTCCCTCTCAAACTCTCTCCTCTCTCACCCTCTCCCCGCGTTCGTCTCCCCCTCTTTCCCTACGGTCAACGTCGACCGCCGTGAGCCTCCACTCCGTCCGCCGTGGAGCCCGCAGCCCGAACGTCACCCACAGTCGCTCGCTACGACGTCGACAGAGCCACCAGAGGCGCCTCTCCGCTCAACTGGACCCGCCGCCGCTCCGACAGAGCTTCCCCGAGCCTCCGCTGTCCTCCGTCCGCTGCAGCAACGCCGACGACGACGTCCCTCAGCCCCGAAGCACGCATCGCCCTCCGTACGTCGTCGCTTCGCCTGTGAATCTCCCGCCACGACAACACATCCGTGCTCCGCCCCCGACTACAGCTCCCCAACACCGATCCGCCGTTGAGCCTCTCGTCGCCGTCGGCCTTCGAACGAAGGTGAACCACCCCCCCTCCGTGTTGTCGATGAACGAATGAGAATGAAGAGCGGGAGGTGATGATGGCAAAATCGTAAATATGAGGATTCTTTCGTATTTTCAGTATATTATTAATTATTAAATATGGTATTATGGTTTTAAATTGATAACTTGAAATATAAGCCCCAGAAAAATGTGAGACTAGCTCCAAAAAATCAGAAATAATATTCTGGACCAATTGACGCTAGTTTCATCTCAATCGGATGCTTAGTTTTTCCAAAATTAATTTTTAAGCCTAAATATTAATTACGTTACTTTTTATTAAAAATCTGTATCTTCTTATTTCCACATAGACTAATAAGTGAGAAAAATATATGTTAAAGTACTCTTCGAGACGGTCGTTTTAACATCGCATTTGCAACTTTTCGATACAGATTGCACCCAGAAGAAATTATTGAATAAATACGTTACTAATTGAAAAATAGTTTTCAAATTGTTTTTGAGCTTTTAAAAATTCTAAAAATTAATGTAAGCTTCAGAAAAATATTCCCTCTTATAGCAAAAATATTTTTATCATATATAACCTATATAAAAATTTAGAATGCTTTTCATCACCGTTTTAATCGGTTTAAAAAATCAAAACAATCAAGTTTAATAAGTAGAAAATATGGTGTGCTTTAACCGATTGTTTCTTGTGCTTGCAGGTACCAATCCTCATGCACCAGCTTCTCTAGATCCAACCTCGTCTTGCCACGACGAGCCTGATAGTGTAAGTCACAGTAAATTCTAACATTAGAAACTTAGACCGTGTACGTAATGGAAAATAGTGTACTAAATGGAAATACCGCATGCTCAAAGCATGGATCGGTGTCTTAATTGTTGGACTTCAAATCATTGCTCAGGACTGACTTTCTCTCTTGAGGTTTCTGCCTTGACTTTTCAACGAATGAAGCTCTTTGGAGTGTCGTTAACGCTCTTGAATGTCTTTACTTTTGGAACAACAAAACTGACATATCGTATTGCAACACAATGACCGAGTGATATACTGCATTTACATCATACTGTTGGAACATCTTATTGAAATTGAATGCTTAAAGATAGTTGGCACTGCACTGGGTTTTTGGGAGCAAACTTATATTAGTGAAAGTGCGGGAGCAACCGCGAGCCATCTACACATTGCACCGTACCGCACCGACCGACTGAATGAAATGTACCAACTAAAGTGAAATGGGGATCCGCCCGGGTGAGCGCCCCCGTGGCAGGAGATGGGCTCAATGGTCACACACTCTACCTTCCTATATAAGTCATGTAGCTTTTAGTGATACTATTGCCTGCTTGTACTTTCAGTGTTACTACATGTACCTGGTTGTCCTACTATCATCATTACTATTGCCTGATGGTTAAAATATTGCTGTTACCTTATGCCATGCCACAATTGTTGCTCTTGCACGTTACTTTTACACTTGCACCGTTACCTTTACTTTACGCACTACATTCACTTTACTTACTACACCTATACAGCCACTAGCACTTTACTTATTGCTCTCGCATGCATGTTCGTTTTTACTTTACTTTCTGCACTTGTTTACTATAGCGTGCTCCATTTTTGTGCACTCCTTATTTTCTATCGCTAGAATTGTTGTGACTTACCTACGGTTCCATCTCCGTGGCACCGTAGACGACGTACTTATGAAGGTAGATGCTCTTGAGTTGATAGCGCCAGAGTTCGACCCTGAGACCGCAGCTTCCAGAGTATTTTCACTTATGTACTTTTTTCTTTCATGTATCATTGTTGGAACATTTGTACAGTATGGATTGTAATAATTGGACATTATTTGAGTATTTTTGTACATCTCTGCATCGTGGCTATTTTGGTTTCACTGGTTAACTGCAGGACCTGCGCAAATATCAAATAAGTAACTGGCCCCCCGAGAGCGGGTCGTTACAAGTTTGGTGGCCCATGCAGGTCCGCGCTAACTACCTCGTGAACAATATTACAAGATCAGGATGTACTATATAAAATACTCAAATTAACCTCGAGTACGGGATGTCTCGAGTGTTTACCTGTATTGGATATACTGGTGAAGCGTCCTTATTACCATCTTCATTAGGTCTTCCTTGATCCTCATCACTTCCTTTGAACTCTTAACCCTTGCTTAGGAATTCGTATTTCATTCTTGGTTATACCCTCCCTAGTAACCTCTTTTGCTAGCTGTTATAGTTATTTTTTAGGTTGAACCATCTACCCACTTCATCACATTCCCTTCAGTTGATGATGGCACGCATATAAGTGATAAGCTTCCTTCAATGGACCATGATTCGGTAAATGTGCTTGGCTAAAGTTTCTTGGATCACCCTAGCTAGACTGGGGGTAAGTGATCCTGGCTTAGTCACTTCCCTGGCCGTGTCCGCTGGATCGCAAGGATGTGAATCATGATTATGTAACGCCATCGATATTCATCACTATCACCCTTTCTTTAGATAGTGATGGCCTTCCGATCATTCTACTAATTCTTATAATTCTCCCTAATCGCATTTAGTTTGCCTGAACTCTAGCTACGTTTATTTTAAGGCGGGTAGCATTCGATTTTCGATCACCAGAAGTTCGAGTTTGACAACGGAAGCGAATCGAAGGACGCTCAGAAGTATTGGAGGATGGTGCTGAAGGATTTGAGACGAGCCAAAACTGACATGTAAGTGTAGGCTGTTTGCATCTTTTTGAGCTCATGTTTCTCTTCTAGCCCATACTTCTATCTTGTATCCGATTTTTCCCCCCAAGGGTTTGATTTTCTTTTCCACCGACCACCTTCCTTTCCCCCTCTTTGAGTCCTTTGTCTGTTTCCCCTCCTCGATCCCCGTTCCCGCCTAACCCTACCTACCATAACACAGACTTTCGGTGGCCCTCCCCCTTTTTAAAACCCCTCTCCTTCCCCTTTCGCTCCGACATCGCCCACTCCTCCTCCCAGCCTCTTCCTCAAGCGAGCTCGACCCGATGTAACGGCCGGTATTTTTAGCCGAGCTTTAGTTCGTATGTACCGATATTTTTCGACTCTGCTTCTCCGTTTTTTTACCGTATCGCCATAATTAACTAAAAACTTAATTACCTTAGATTAATTATTTTTATTTTTAACTAATTACTTCTGTAATTTAATAATTACACTCTTTATAACTTAATTAATTAATTAACTGATTCTCTTCATTCTCAAACACGTTTAAATTCTAGAGGAGAAGTTTAGCACGTATTCTTTCCCCTCGTTAGTCAGCGACATCATTTAAAACCATCTTCATCGCTAACCTAATCAAATTAAATTTGCGTTGAAAAATTGGAAAGCTGTCTCCTGCTAACTCTTTTCTTAAGGCGACATCTTCTCTGCAAACCCACCCTGCAAATCTTTTCATCAGACAAACCCATCCCTGCAAACAAAAATCCTTCAGCAAATATTTCCCGAATCTTGATTGCCATCATCTTCCACAATCGTTCCCAAATCCATCATCATCCACAACCCAAATTTCCCTCAAACAAACCCATTCCCGATTCGAACAAAAACACCAAATACAAGGATAAATTCGAAAACCCATTTCAGATCTAAAATCTGAAAACACCAAATCTAAAACCCAAAATTTCAGATTCAAACCCCAAGAACAAACTTCAAACCAACAACCCAGATCTGAAAAATACTTTAGATTCAAACCCCCTTCCTCTACCTCTCTCCCTCTCCTGGGCAACCTCGCGCGCGCTTCCAGCCGCCGCCGCCTGCCTGAGCCGCGCGCGCCGCCCGTCGAACCACCGGCCGCCGCCCGAACTGCCGACCCGCCGCCGCCAGGACGCCGGAGCCGCCCATCCGACCGCCGGAGCCGCCCATCCCCGTGCGTGCGTGAGTCTCTTCCTCCTCTCTTGCGCATGTAAAGCCTCCCTTTGAGTTCGCTGCTGGAAACGAACGGAAATGAAAAAAAAATAGGAAAGGAAAAAAGAACAGACAGATGACAGTAAGAGAGGGAGAGAAATAAAGAGAGAAAGAGAGTGTGTAAGAGAGTTAGTAAATGGGTATATTAAATAATGTTAGAAAGAGTTATAACCTGTGAACTTTTTACCCCTAGTCAAAGTTAGCAAGTGAGGATTAAAATACCATGTTAAAACTTGTAATTAGCTTAGTAAGTTAATTAGTTTATTTAATATTAGTTAGTTGTGATATCGATTAATGTTGTTTGATGTTGATTTGTTCGTAACATTTGATTTCAACATGATTAGTACTGTAAATAATGTAAGTGTAATAAAACTATAATAAAATAATGTGTGCCCGGTTTTTTTAACCCAATGTAACCGTCACCTTAGTCAGTGAACCCTGTAAAATTAGGCGAACTCAATACGGGGGTTATTTTAATGGTGTGCTTAATTCACAATAAATTTAATTCTTTAACTTGTGTAGCCAAAATAGAGAACCTATATCACCATTACGTAGTACCCATCAAAACGAACCCAAACAACATATAATTCGAAATACCTTATCTTAGAACAATAACAAGAATAATTAACTTTCTGATCAAATTTCGTTAATTCCCAATTCAGCACTTTTACTAATTATTATAAATGTTATTATTAATGACGCAGATACGTCGCGAACTTTCCTGTCGTTACTTGGACAACCTAAACTGTCCCAGTCAGGCAAGCATGCAGTTATTTTATGTTTTTGTGCTATCTGTTGTTGTACACTGAATTGCTGACACAAACACATTTTTTTAGAAATGCTAGACTTAAACTCGTGTGCGTGTGTGTGGACACCTTAATAATCAAAATGAACGCACTTTGTGAATGGTAATGTTTCTGGACATGTATGGTTAATTTTAGAACTGTTGATACTTATAGAATGTTAAATGCCGTTGGCTCTCGTAGTTAAATGTCGTTGGCTACCGATGTTACATACCGTTGGTTACCGATGTTACATGCCGTTGGCTACTGATGTTACCATGCCGTTGGCTACCAGTTGCCGTTGGCTATCAGATGTTACTTGCCGTTGGCTATTAGTTAATCTCATCGGTCACATGTGATTACGACACATGCGACTAGTCTGGACTCGTGTTTCAGTATATGACGGATTAGCATCCTGGCTCGTGATCTAGGAAATACACGTGGGTGGGGTTGGTTCCCGGGCACTAGCCGGTAGTAAACGGGTCGCCTTCGGGGGCACTTGAAGGTGTATTTATTTACTATTCGTCTAACGGTGGGAATCTTATTCACGGACTTGCACACACAGTTAAATAATTGAAAAAGAAAGTTAATTACAGACTAATGTTACATTGCTCAACTGTCATGTTACATTGCTCAACTGCCATGTTAATTTTTATAACTGAACTACCATGCTAATGTAACTTGTTGCTTTAACTACCATGCTAGTGTAACTTTTCATAATTGTTTTAACTGCTTCAGTTCATTGAAATACATGCTAGTGTAAATTCTTTTAACTGCTGTAAAACTGTCATATATATAACTTGTTATATATATCTTGCCTTGGGTCATTTGACATCTACTTGCAGACCCTTGCTGACATACATTCATGTTGTTTGAATGTATGTCAGGCTACGAGACAGGTTGCTAGGAGGACGAACTGCTGGATCAGAGTGATCCAATAGACCAGGATTCTGCTGATCCTGAAGTCCACCCTACCGTGGACTAGTTGCTGAATTATCACCGCTGCAGTTATTTATTTTTACCGCTGTGATTTGTAGGGGGTGTACCCACTTTATCTGTATCACTATCGTTGTAGGCCATGCTTGGGGCCCTTTTATTATCGTGTACATTATCTGGATGTTGGCTTTAATATTTCTGTTGTTCTGAGTTACATGCAAGTTCCTGCGAAAGGTGTTTTCACAGACGCGTATTGGGTTCGAGCTTCACCGCTCCAACCCAAGCGGACCCGCTCGCGTCCTCGCTCCCAAGTATAATGGGAAGTGGGGCGTGACACCCGACCTCGCATCACTGCTCCGATCTCCGATCTGCCAGCCTCACCCGAAGATCCACCAGCTTCCGATCCACCCCATCCCAGAGGCCCCCGCCATGGATCGACAGCCAGTCGCAGCCCTCACCGCCACGGATCGACAGTCGCCGATGGCCCACCGAAGACCCTGGGGATTGTTGGGCTTAGCAACAGTCCTCGCCGTCACCCTCATTGTTGCCGTGTGGTTGAGTTCTTGGGAATTCGCCGTTCTTGGTATTATTTGGAGATCCTTTTTCTGGTGCTTCCCCTTTGAGCTGCCCCGCTTCAATTCCATCTTAGGGCTGCTCCTTCGTGTTTGTGGGTTCGTGAGTTTTTGGTCGTTGAATTGCTTAGGGCTGATTGTGATAACCGTAGATGTCGACCAATGGTATTGGTAAAGAATATCATTGGGTATGAGTATTGGCATGCTTTTGGGCTTAGGTGTTGAAGTTGGATGTCAGTCTTGTGCTCGGATTTGGGAGACGGCTAGGATGTTGGTTTCTTGTTGGATGTTATGGAGATTGCTGGAAGAAGTGATAGCGATGATCTTGACCCTCGAGAATTGGCCTTATATTTGCCGGTTAGTGTTGATCTGGATACTGGCTTGTAATTTGGTAGCGTGGTAGATGAAGTCCTTTGTGTTCGGCTGGTTAAGTTGTAACAGCATGGATGCACTAGGTTTAGCCCTTACGTTTATGTATGCTATGGCGATGATTTACATGATTAAGATCCAGACCCAGTAGTCATCATTAACATGAGTTGAAAATTTTAGACGTTATGTTCTTCTTTTTGGTGTGGTTTAAATAGCTTGCTACTGACTTATCACCTAAGGTTCCAAGTTCGAACCGATGTCATCATCATAATAGCTCTCATTTTTATGTAGTGTCATTATCTCATATTTTGGATACTTGATAATCTATATTAGTCACATCCCTTATTTTCTTATCACATTTCATGTTATTTACAACCCGATTTACAAAGATTACTATCTTTCCTATCATTTATTTGCTTGAGCTTCTTCATAACATCAATTATTTGTTTCAAAAGATTTTTAAATTTCGAGGACGGAATTATTTTAAGGAGTGTAGGATGTAACGGCGTGTATTTTTACAATATCGTATTTAACGTAATTTCATTTTAAAAGGTATTTTGTAATGGTTTGACAGGAGTTTTACGATTTCAAAAATTTCTTATAAAAATATTTTTGAAGTACCAAACTAGTTATGGAGTATTTTAGTAAGATCGGATTTCATCAAATACCTTTAAAAGATCCGATAAAAATTCATTTTCAGTTATTACCGTTTTGACTTAATGAATTTATTTTCTATACAAACATCTTCAAAACGTTTCCAAACTTCCGTAGTAGCATTCTATGATCATTTAGGGATCCCCACATTAATTTCGTAATTTTCTGATATCGTTTCGACCTAGAACCCACAAACCCGTTTTCTAAACATTTGGGCTAAAACTAGTATCTCTGTAGCTCAAACCCTGAAACGGTCTTCGTATTTGCGATCCTAGCGACGATACGATCTCGTGGGTATGTTTTCGTAATTTTTCGGACACGTTTACTAGTAGAGGCAAAATTGTAATTTCGTGTTTCTAAGTGTTTTACTAATTACCCCGTTTACTAATTACATTAGTTAATTGTTTCAACTACCTAACCCTCACGTTTTCCTCCCCTTAACCGGTTCATTTCCCTCAGCTACCCACAAACCCCAACTACCTTTTTATTATTTCTAACTTATATATATCATCCCCTACCCTCTCTCTTTCACACAACCCATGCTCAACTCCAAACAAACCCTACCCACATACTCTTTATCTCTCTCTCGTTCCGTTTTCCCTCAACCCATGCATGCCTGCACGAAAAACTTTTCCCTCCCGCTCTCAAAGTCTCTCTCCCTCTCAAACTCTCTCCTCTCTCACGCTCTCCCTGTGTTCATCTCCCACTCTCTGCCTATGGTCAACGTCGACCGTCGTGAGCCTCCGCTCCGTCTGCCGTGAAGCCCGCAGCCCGAACGTCGCCCACAGCCGCTTGCTACGATGCCGACAGAGCCACAGGAGGTGCCTCTCCGCTCAGCTGGACCCGTCGCCGCTCCGACAGAGCTTCCCCAAGCCTCCGCCGTCCTCCGTCCGCTGTAGCAACACCGACGACGACGTCCCTCAGCCCCAAAGCACGCACCGCCCTCAGTACGTCGTCGCTTTTCCTGAGAAGCTCCCGCCATAACAACACAGCCGTGCTCCGCCCCCGGCTGCAGCTCCCCGCCACCGATCCGCCGTCGAGCCTCTCGTCGCCGTCGGCCTTCGAACGAAGGTGAACCACCCACCCCTCCGTGCTGTCGACGAACGAAGGAGAACAAAGAGCGGGAGGTGATGATGGCAAAATCGTAAATATGAGGATTCTTTCGTATTTTCAGTATATTATTAATTATTAAATATGGTATAATGGGTTTAAATTGATAACTTGAAATATAAGCCCCAGAAAAATGTGAGACTAGCTCCAAAAAAAATCAAAAATAATATTCTGAACCCAATGGCGCTAGTTTCATCTCAATCGGATGCTTAGTTTTTCCAAAATTAATTTTTAAGCCTAAATTTTAAATACGTTACTTTCTATTAAAAATTTGTATCTTCTTATTTTCATATAAACTAATAAGTGAGAAAAATATATGTTAAAGTACTCTTCGAGAAAGTCGTTTTGACAGCTCATTTGCAACTTTCTGATACAGATTGCACCCAGAAGAAATTATTGAATAAATACATTACTAATTGAAAAATAGTTTTCAAAATTTTTTTGAGCTTTTAAAAATTCTAAAAATTAATGTAAGCTTCAGAATAATATTCCCTCTTGTAGTAAAACTATTTTTATCATATATAGTCTATATAAAAATTTAGAACGCTTTTTATCACCGTTTTAATTGGTTTAAAAAAAATCAAAACAATCAAGTTTAATAAGTAGAAAATAGGGTGCGCTTTAACTGATTGTTTCTTGTGTTTGCAGGTACCAATCCTCATGCACCAGCTTCTCTAGATCCAACCTTGTCTTGCTACGACGAGCCTGATAGTGTAAGTCACAGTAAATTCTAACATTAGAAACTTATACAGTGTACGTAATGAAAAATAGTGTACTAAATGGAAATACCGCATTCTCAAAGCATGGATCGGTGTCTTAATTCAAAGCATGCATTAACGCTCTTGAATGTCTTTACTTTTGGAACAACCAAATTTACATCCCGTATTGCAACACAATGACCGAGTGATATACTGCATTGACATCATACTGCTGGAACATCTTATTGAAATTGAATGCTTAAAGATAGTTGGCACTGCACTGGTTTATTGGGGTAAACTTATATCAGTGAAAGTGCAGGAGCGACCGCGAGCCATCTACACATTGCACCGTACCGTACCGACTGACTGAATGAAATGTACCGACTAAAGTGAAATGGGGATCCGCCAGGGTGAGCGCCCCCGTGGCAGGAGATGGACTCAATGGTCGCACACTGTACCTTCCTATATAAGTCACGTAGCTTTTAGTTTTACTAATGACTGCTTGTACTTTCAGTGTTACTACATCTGCCTGGTTGTCCTACTATTGTCATTACTATTGCCTGCTGGTTAAAATATTGCTGCTACCTCATGCCATGCCACAATTGTTGCTCTTGCATGTTACTTTTACACTTGCACCGTTACCTTTACTTTACGCACTACATTCACTTTACTTACTACACCTATACAGCCACTAGCACTTTACTTATTGCTCTCGCATGCATGTTCGTTTTTACTTTACTTTCTGCACTTGTTTACTATAGCGTGCTCCATTTTTGTGCACTCCTTATTTTCTATCGCTAGAATTGTTGTGACTTACCTACGGTTCCATCTCCGTGGCACCGTAGACGACGTACTTATGAAGGTAGATGCTCTTGAGTTGATAGCGCCAGAGTTCGACCCTGGAACCGCAGCTTCCAGAGTATTTGCACTTATGTACTTTTTTCTTTCATGTATCATTGTTGGAACATTTGTACAGTATGGATTGTAATAATTGGACATTATTTGAGTATTTTTGTACATCTCTGCATCGTGGCTATTTTGGTTTCACTGGTTAACTGCAGGACCTGCGCAAATATCAAATAAGTAACTGGCCCCCCGAGAGCGGGTCGTTACAGATGACGATCGTCAACAAAGGTGGCTCGCTTGCACCAGTGTGAAGCTTTCGCTAGCGACAAGTCTGTGCAATCATCAAAAGTTGAGCTTCGCTGACGATCGCCGTCAGCGACGCTCAATTTTCACTTACGGCAGACTTGCCGTCAGCGAAAGCTTGGAAATTTTAGTCCAACTTCGCCCATGATAGAAAACACAATCTAGTTTATATTAGTTTGTTTACGTATGGATTACCGAATTGAGCTACAAAATCTCCTCTACGGCCCTCATTGCCCGGTCGTGTGCTCCGCCGTGTGTAGCCCCTCCTTTCGTTGCAGCGGGAATTGCCCCGTGTCGTTAAGTACTCCGCCATCCAAGCCCCCCCAACCGCCACACGAGGCCTCCCATGCTCTACCATTCACAACCTGCAGCCTCTACGAGCTCTGCCTTGCTGATGCCGACGGTCGCCGCAAGCTCCGTCGTGTGCAACGCCCCAATGGCACATTCCTGGCAAGCCAATGCTGTTGTTTGTTTGCTAACGGCACATCCCCATTAGTAATTCCACTACGGCTGTCACGTTCCCATCAGAACTTTTGCAAAACTTTCATGGACACCTGGGCATGATCATGTCAATACTTTCCCTGATGGCCGGCGGTAGTCAGCGAAAGTTTACTTACAACCGCTTCCTGATGGGGACCACTGACCGAATTCTGCCGTAAGCGATAACTTTCACTAATGGAAACTGAACATTTTTTGACGGCTCAACAAATGCCATTTTTCTTGTAGTGAAAGATCAACGGTTCTAACCGTCCAAAAAATAACAAAGATTCAACATTTTAACGATAGCCAAGAAGCAGATCCAGCCAATGCGGAAATTAAAGGAGTTTTGTTTACTAGGAAATTCCTCATTGGCTCTTCCTTAGCTGACCTACATATTCCTCATATTCGTATATAAGTTATAATAGCTCCCCTTGGAAATTCCTTCTTGGCTCCTTCTTAGCTAAGTGAACTATATACTCCTCGTGCTTGTACATAAGTTACAATAGCTCACTCTCAACTACTTCTAACATCAAACATCAAACATACTTATTTTGTTCATGACCTACTATGGCCACATACAAACCAAACACAACTACTAGGGGTAAATGAATTCCCGAGCCTTTGCTGAAGTCAAGTTCAATGTAGCACTTTAAATTTAAGTGCAATTTAATATCTACAGATCTTACTATTTCATAGACTTTTTTACGAGAGGTTATGTATTTTTTGAGCAAAGGCCTTGGGTGTTAATAATCTACAAGTTCAATTTACAAGAGTTTGATGAACAAGGTCATATACATGCATGAAATGATATAAAACCCAAAAAAAGCAAATCTATTATGATAGGTATCCTAATCTTATTAGGAAAACAAAAATAATGGGATTTAAAAATTTCTTAGCATAACTATCTAATATATTTAGATAATCTTTGTACATATATACTTAAGCGATAACCACAACCCAAATTTTGATAATGGAGAACCGAAATCCCCTTAGAGCCCAGCATGATAGTCATTTCATCTTGATGGTGAGACTCACCACGATCTCTGAGTTCAAGTTTAGAACTTGAACTCAGTCCCAACTTGAACTCAAACCCAAGTATATCTAGCACTCGAGAGAAAGAGCAGAAAACTCTAATTTTTCTTGTGGGAGAATTGAACTTTACCTTAAAGGCAAAACTTTTCGATTATTCAATTCTCCTAAAGACTGATGATGTTTGAGAGGAAAAGAAGATACACATTTTTAGTGCCATCAACTCTTGGCTTTGTTTATCACAACCAATGTGGGACTAAAATAATATTTTTAAATAAACAAACATGACTCATTATGAGCCATAGATAAGTCACGTTTTTGAGTCATGATCCAACACTTACATCATAACGTAAAAGGTCTTGATACGAGTCATATAACAAATGAATCGGACTCTCCCAATGGCTCGACTTTGAGAAGGCATTGAGCAATGAATTCCACACTAGAGCATCCGAGGTAATAAACCCTGACTCCTCATGCACATCAAGCTAGTGGAACATGCTCTTCCTCCATTCTGAGAAGTGTTTGCCTTTGAAGACGGGAGGAAGGGAGAGGGGTTGTTGAGACATAGAAGTCATGCTTGCAAAAGCCACCAAACCAAGGCTCTGATACCAATTGTAAGGGACACTGCGGGACATTAGAGAGGGGTGAATAGTGTAATAGCAAGCAACGTGCTTGATTAAAAGTTACTGAAATTAAAGCACAATAAGCAGCGGAAATCAAAGAGTATGCTCAACAACAACAAACGCAAACACAAGGATTTTACCCAGGTTCCTCAAAACTTGGGTACGTCCAGCCACACTAATATTTACTATGATTCCTACAAAGAAAAGTGAATACAATCTCACACAATGATAACTCACACAGAGGATTTGGATTCTCACACAGAGAAATCCTTACTCTCTCACAGAAAGACCTCACACAGAGGATTTGTTCTCTCACACAAAAAGAACCAAACTCACACAAAGAGAGTAACTCCCACAAAGAGAGTATCTAATTTCCACAAAGAGAATTAGGGTTTCGAATAAAAAACAAAATGAAATAACACTTACCTATGCCTTGATATGATCTTACGGATGTGAAGAAGAAGGCATGCAAGTGAAACTCAAGTGCTTGAGATGAGGCTTTGATTGCACTTGATGATCTTTCTCTCTTCTAGGAATGAATCTTAACACTTCTCACTTGAGTGTATGAAATGAAGAGAAGAAAGATGTTCTCCAAGAAAAGGAACGAGATTGAAATCCCTTGGAGAAATTCCCTAGAGCTTTAATGCTATAGCATAAGATTGAAGCTCTAATGAGGGAATGGGAGAGATTAGGAGTGGCTATTGATTTACAAAGATATTCAATATTAATCAAGAGTTCTAAATGAACTAAGCCATCTCATATATATAGGAAGCCAAGAAGACCCCATAAAACCAGCCAAAAATCCAAAGGGAAGAAATTTGCAACGGCTAGATTTTCGGCTGAAACGTCATTGACAGTCGACTGATGAATAAATGACATTCGACTATTCAACAGATAGAAAAATTCCAATGGCTATAATCTGAGACATGACAGTCGACTGTAGAAGACTACACATGCGACTGTAAAACAGACAGTCGACTGTATATCCTTCATTAGGCGACTGCTGCAGGGGATGGAGAATAACAGAGAGATGCAATTTACTCCCAGTATGCATACATGTGACTGATGAACAAATGACAGTCGACTGTAAAATAGACAGGCGACTGTTTGTCCTTCATCAGTCAACTACTGTGCATGAGATGGAGAAAAACAGAGAGATGCAATTTTCGCACTTACGCCTTTCAGACGACTGTTGACCATTTTATAAGAGACTGTAAATATACAGGCGACTGTAAATACTTCATCAGTCGACTGTCTTGCAAGTTGGGATGAAGCCCAGAAAATACAAGTTGCACTCAGATGACCGTTGAGCAATTCACAGGCGACTGTAGAAACATAGTCGACTGATGCGAAAAGCTCAAGTAGAGTAAATAAAAAGTTGCACTACAACAAAAATGGTCATTGACAACTTCTAAAAAAGGTTGTAAAAGGGGTCAGACAACTTTTTAACAAACGTTGTAATATGCGAAGTTGTAATAGGGTCGGCTCCTATTACAACCTTTTCTGCAAGTTGTAAGCAAACGTTGTAATAGATACATATAACGACTTTTTTGAAACGTTGTGTATACTTCTATTACAACGTTTAGAAAAGGTTGTGTATAAAGATATTACAACTTTTTTGAAAGGTTGTGTAAACTTCTATTACAACTTTTAGAAAAGGTTGTGTATAAAGATATTACAACTTTTAATAAATGTTGTGTAAACTTCTATTACAACTTTTAATAAAGGTTGTGCAAACTTCTATTACAACTTTTAATAAAAGTTGTGTAAACCATTATTACAACCTTTATAAAAGGTTGTGTAAAGAGATATTACAACTTTCTTTAAACGTTGCGGAAAAAGCACAAATTTAAAAAAAATACACGGTTGCAGCTGTTCTAAACCTCCCTGCAATATCTGTACACATCATGATAAACACACACATAATATTATTCATTTGCGCATTAGGAATCTAATGGACAGATTACAATATAACCATTTGTGGAACAATGATGAAAACATCAAAATCGTCAGAAACATTATGTCCACATATACTACTAAATAGGTTTGGTTACATGAATGTTTTTGACAAGAAACATTAATATAAATAACAGAAGTCCATAGTATAAATCTACTTTCTTAAAATAGTAATATAAATAACGATGCCGCCACCACCTCCTCAAAAGTCTCAAGGCACATCAATGCTAGAAAACAGACATAAGACTCCATGACTTCTTGATCTCCAATCCCCGACATCTTTAGCTTCAACTTCAAGGTCCACAACATGAATGTTTGCCACATATGAAACAGAATCCTTACCATTCTTCTCAATTTTCAACCTAAACAAAAAGGGACCAAGAGTAGTTTAGTATATCATTGAAGATCTATTTCTGGAAATTATATAAAACAAAACAATTAATCAACATGAAGGAATAATATGATCATGCTGAAAATCTAACCCCCCAAAAAACATAAAGATCCAGCATTAGGAAAACAAATATTCATGCTGTTAATGAAACCACCATATGCAGAAAGACTAAAGAATGGAACCAAGATCAGAATGAGCACTCCCTGGTGACCTCACATCAACAAGAAAACAATTTGAAAAGAAGCAAAATCCCATAATCCTGCATATAATCATGTACTTGAGCATATATGCTTCCATACATGTCACACCTATGATTCCATTCTGCAAAGCAAAAAAATGGATATGTGAGAACATATACTGTAAGCATCAATAAACAAGTGTCAAAGAGAAGAGTATATACTGTAATTTCATCGAGAACATATCATGCCATTCCTTCGGCGCATATAAAATTTTTTAAGTATTCCTTTATGCATTACAGTCTACACTATAATCATCATTAAGAAGGATGGAGCTTATAACTTAATAAACAAAAGTCCTCTCTGTAGAGGGAAAAGAAAATGGAAAGTAATTGACAGTGAAATCGAGTGGACGCTGCTGTTTTCCCCTTTCACCTCTGCTAAAAACTGTCAGATATACTAGATAAGGCAGAATTAAGGTGAAGGGTTTTCATCAGGATGCTTTTGCCTTCAAATAATTCAATAATTGACAAAGAACATATCCCCAAAAATGTCATGTTTGTTATGAATCAACTACCGGGGGAGGAGCCCCCAGCTCTTTATTTATAGGCAATTGGGGAATACAGATATGGGCTTACAATGATATGGGCCTATCTCTAGGATAGCCCAGAATCTCACCCAACTACAGTTAAATACCCGTTCACAACACTCCCCCTTATCCAGCCATAGGTGTGGACTTTGCTCGTGAATGCTTCAGGATTCTGAGCGTAGAAGAGTCTCACATGGGGTGGATACTTCAGGATCCTGAGTTGGTGAGATTTGCCTCGTTAAAACCTTTAGCTATGGAAAACCCAGTGGGAAAAACCATAGTTAAGGAAAAAGAGTGCAAACGCTCTTTAACTCCCCCTGATTTGTACATGTGACTCTGCTCATGAATACTTCTGGATTCTGAGCGTCACAGAGGGGTGGATACTTCGGGATCCAGAGTTGATTTGATTTACCTCGTTAAAACCTTTGGCTATGGAAAACCCAGTGGGAAAAACCATAGCTAAGGGAAAAGAGTACAAATTCTGTCAACTCCCCCTGATCTGTAAAAGCTCTTAGGCTTTCAGATCTCGTAGGCTTATATCATCACTCCTATTTACAGTATTCCGAAAATGTACACAGATTACAAATTTTATCACCATCAAGCAGCTGCTGAGTCCAGAAACTCTGGAGAGGTAAGCTAAGTTTCGTCGCCTCTGATGTGGTCTTCAGACTATATGGTCAGCTTCATAGAACCAGTCTCTATCCCAGTCGTCACCGGGATGTGATGTACCACCAGGCGCCCTCAAATACACCATTGGTGTGATTCTGGAATGGTGAGCATCTCGGAATTGATAGGATGATGTTGCCTTCATAAGTTGCTTTGCATATTTGCAGTAGATGGCCATCCCACTGTGGGTACCCATTCTGTGATTTATCAGTATAGGGACCAGACCTGTAACCTGCATTTGCACAAACATTGGAGGATGCTACTATAATTTGTAAGTCCAAATCTTTCGACCCTTGGAGGAAGCGCAGAAGGCTTGACTCCGGTCTAATGGCCCTAGTGAGGTGCCAACTATCTCTGGCTAATGAGTTAACTGCAACTGCTATATCGGGACGCGTGCAGTTTAGCCAGGAGTGCATGATTGCACTTAGATAAGGGACTTTATGACCAATTATATCATCCCCCTCTTCCAGCGATCGGAAGGGTTCTTTTTTGTACATCCATTGAGTATACCACCGTAGGTGTTCTTTGGATGACAATGGTCCTTTTAATTTCTCCAACGCGCTTCTGGGCGTTTATAACAGGATTCTATGAGCCATGACTTTATATTTGCCTAGGTCTTTTTATTTCATGTTTAAAAGTCAGGCTTGTACATTTATTTCGGTTTTCTCTTCAGGAGATCCGATGAGATGTTAGTTGTCTACAACTAAGATCTCTAATCCTGTTCTTTGTACAGATGCAAAGACAACCTTTAGTAGGAATCATTGACTTGTCAAGTGATTCTCTTGGTTGTACATTTATTTATTATACTTATTGTTTCTTCATTTGAATAGACGTCCCGAAGTCTATTCAGGGCTTTTAAAGAAATGTGGAAATTATCTTTATAAGATATCCACGAAGGTATGCCGTCACAACATCCAATAACAGCATATCCAAAATTTTCCTTCGCCAAATCGTAAGGTATTCGCTTTTGATAACTTAGGGAGACTGATGCATCATTTATGAGACATGCTCATTTGAATTTGTTCGATCCCTAGTTTCAGCGAAATTTTCCTTGGGCTATAGGTTGTACCATATAGCATACGATTTTGTATTTATTTTTCTTATGTTTGCAATACTTTGTTTTATCCACAGGTTTGACACCTTTTGGTGTCTGGACTTCAGGTCCGAACATTTCACGTTTCATAAGTGAGTCCAGCTCATCTTTTATTGCCACGTTCCACGTTTGGCCAATCTCTACGTTTGCCTTCTAGCAACGGAGTGTGGAACGATAATTTATAAACATCATCGCCATTGCAATGTATATGGCAATATGATACGTGAGTACATTGTCGACAATTTATGTTCTATCTATCCAACACCTCCCCAGTACATACAACATTTACTTAATTTCACTTTTTTCCGGTAATTCCTCTGCAGTGGATTCCGGGAAGGGTGATGGTGTGGACAGGAGCTCATTGTCCTGTGGTAGTATTGTCTTAAGGTCTCCAGGAGTTTCTGTCCTTGGAGCCTGGTGGTCTGCCTCTTTTCTGTTGAGGATCAGCCACTTCTGCTGCTGGTGGATTGCATCCATTCTCGGGGATGTAAATCCTAGCTGGAGTTTTTGCAGCAGGGATGTGTGATCTGACAATCTTCTGGTTGTCAATAAATGATTCCGGTAATTGGTAGACAATGTTCTGTATGTGGAGGATCTCCGGGATCTTATCTACACATTGTATTGTTACCGGATCATGGTGGGTCAAACTTTTTGTATCCCACGTTATAATTTTCTTTGCGCCAGATTTTCTAGTATCTGGGCATATTTTTGGGAAACCCGTCTCATCGAAATCACAGTCTTCAAGATGTACCTTAAATGCGTCCCCCGTTTGGGGTTCTAGGTATCTTATAAGTGAGGGTGAGTCAAACCCTGCATGGATACCTAGGCGATGTTGAGTACCGTTTTGGTCCTCTTTGGTGGTGCAATGGGGATTTAAGACCGCGCGACCGAAGATTCTCAGATGAGAAATGTTCGGTGGCATTCCATATGCAAGTTGCATTGGAGACTCTGACCTCCAGAGAGTCTTATTTTCATTTACGATGCAGCATGCAGAGTTTGCATGTCCCCATGCATCCATAGGCAATCGGGATTTAATGGACGTTCAGTCCATTGGAGTCTACTTTTCAGTGACTCTGCCGACCCATTTTGGGTATGAACATGCGGCACTTGTATGTTCATTTTCAATTCCCGTTGATTGGCAGTACTCTTGAAAAGACTGGGAGGTATATTTCCCAACATTAACCAGACTTATTTACAACATTTTATTGTCTGGGAAATGTGCCCGCAACATTTTTATTTTTGTGCCAATAGCTTTGGAAAAGCTAAGTTGCGGGTCTCTAGTAGACACACGTACGGATATTCTGAGGATGCATTTATCAGTACAGTGAAGTACTGAAATAGCCCACTAGGGGTGGTGGATTTTATCCACATCTATCTCCTTGTATTCTTTTTGAGGAAGCGCGGAGATTCTTTTTCAACTTATTGTGGAGATGGCCTTGCAATTAGTTTTCCCTTATAGTAAGGGATGCGAGGGATGTTTTCCCTTCTGAAGAATCTTCTGGTTCTTCAAGTCATACCCATAGGATAAAATGCGATGCATCATCACAAATCCAGGGTGGCCAAGTCCATCATGCCGGAGTAAAAACTCAGCTGATGTCGGGCACTTCAGGTGCTCCGTTTAAATTCTGCTTCCTTTCTCCGAATCTTCGTATGGTGGAGGCCTATACGGCTCTCAAAACGTTCAAGTGTGGATTTTACTCCTTGTTCTTGAGACGTTGCATACAGTAATTTTTTTTTTCATTTACATTTGCTGTTTCCAAGTGGAATCCGTTGCAACAGATGTCCTAGAAACTTAGAAAGTTTCTTTTGGAATTCGGAGGGATTAGTGCATCCTTTATTTTTGTGTCGTTTAGGAGCAACAGTGTTGCATTCCCTGGATCTTCAATATAGCCCTGATATTGGGCTTTGTATTGAAAGAGATCGTACGTGTTTGTTGTCTACTAATTATTTATGAGGGCAGTTTCAAAAGATGAAACATAAAGGCACATGCATATTCAGATAGACATATTCATTTATTGTCTACTAAAATTTTTTTCAACCAAAACAGATTGTGTAATACAAAAGCTCTCATAACGTGAGATGTTCTATACAATTTGCTAAGATAAAAGTAAAGGCTAGTCAAACATGTCATTATTTTCGAAGTCGCCAGCTGAAAAACTTAACTGGAGCATCAGATGTCATCAGGTTTGTTTCAGCTTTATTTTTCTTGTTCTCTTTATACAAATCCTGGAGATGATGCGGAGTTCGGCACATTCTGGACCAGTGGCCTTTCATGCCACAATTTTGGCACTGGTCTTCCCATTCCCTCTTGGGTGGGGGTATATCATTTCTATTTTTGTTATTTCTGTGCCTCGTGAAATTCCGTTTACTTTCATTATTTCGCTGCTGCTGTACATGGCCCTTGGCATTTTTCTGTTGACCCCCTTCTGTGGTCTTTCTTTTCTTTTATTATCTCTCTTCTTTTTGAAGGAAGAGGAATAGTGAGCTTCTGGTGGGGGGCAGTGCCGGGGAGCGTATATTGTGAGTGGAGAGAAGAAGCTCTCTGTTTTGCTCGGCCATGAGAAAACATGACAGCAGCTCGGAATACTTGGTGAACTTGCGCTCACGGTATTGATGCATGAGTATCGCATCTTTTTCATGGAAGGACGTATACGTCTTTTCCAGCATGCGATTTTCTGAGACTTTTTCACCACACAACTTCAGGCGTGCGGTGATACTAAAAAGTGCTGAGTTGTACTCAGCAACGGACTTTAAGTCCTGCAGTCTCAGGTTCTCCCACTCGTATCGTGCCCTTGGGAGTATAACATCTTTCTGATGTTTATACCCGTCCTCAAGGGCAGTCCCTAGCTCAAGTGGATCTTCGACCGTAAGGTATTCAGCCTTTAAGATCTTGTCCACATGGCGACGAATATAGGTGATGGCTTGCACCTTCTCTATATCGCTAACATTTTCTTTTTCAGTCACAGCAGCGATGAGGGACTTTGCCCGCAGGTGAAACTTTACATCTAGCTACCAGCTTAGATAGTTTCTACCTGATGCTTCCAATACTTCGAAATTAATGCTTGCAATATTAGCCATTTATCTAGCAGAGCACAAACATGCATGAATTAATAATTAATCAGGGAAAACATTTTCATGCGGAGGCAATATTTAACGAAAAACTAAATGTGTGGATCGGCCAGTCCCACAAGAAAGAGTCCAAAAGTCCACAGTCCAAATTATACAAATTTGCAGCTTTAAAAATGAAAATACAACTTTGGAAACCCCGTGGGTCCCATATGATATCTCCATCTTCAAGCGTGGCCTCCGTCTTCATGGAAGTTGGTCTTCTTTCTTTGACATTTACATAAATTCCTCACTACAATTTCTCTAAAAAATAAAAGAAAAGTGCGGGAAATAAACTATGGGACTAAACGGCCGATCCAAAAACCACATTTAGCAATTCATGCAGAAATATTGTGCTCATCAACATTTTCATCACAGGCATCATAGGCATTTAATATTCACAGAGATGGATAAATGATTTAAACACTTAATAATTATTGGACCACTGGGCAACGTCATACACCGTTAGGTTAGGTTACTAACGGCAGAGCGGTCGCATGATCTTCCTAATTATTAAGTTTTAAATACAATGCACAACCACGCATATAATATCCAACAGAATATACCAGAGATGCAAAGCATGTAAATATGATTTTAGCAGAAAAAATCATTACAATGCAAAGGTTGTAAATTGAATGGGTTTAATCAATTAAATTGATTAAGAGCCCAAAATAAACATTTTCTTTGTCAGAGGGAAAAGTTTCCCTCATCATCCCAAAAGCCCCCCAAGAATCCCCAAAAAGTCCTCGCCTGCCCGATATTTGTCCCGTAATTTACCGTGATTTTTCACGAATATTTTGCCCTTAAATCCCCTTTTTAAATTAATTTTTAGGCTAACGAGTTGCCTTTTGAGGCGAGTTTTATAGCCCTTTGCCTCCCCCATTTTTTTTGTAAACCAGCCTGCGGGCCTGAAGCCCGCAGTAGACCTATGGGCTTCAGGCCCATAGGGTTTTTTTTGGAAATCTGTGGGCCTGAAGCCCACAGATCTGCAGTGGGCTTCAGGCCCGCAAATCTTTTTTTTTTCAAAATCTGTGGGCCTGAAGCCCACAGATCTGCTGTGGGCTTCAGGCCCACAGATCTCACTGATTTTTTTAACGGGGTAGGGTTTTGCTGGGGGGCGCCGCCGCCGCCGCCCCCCTGCAGGGGAGGCGCGGCGGAGGCCGCCGCCCCCCGCTGCGGGGGGGGGGGGGGGGAGCGGCGGGGCCGCCGCCCCCCGCTGCGGGGGGGGGGGGGAGCGGCGGGGGCCGCAACCCCCCCGCAGAGGGGGGCGCGGCCAGGGGGGCCGCCCCCCCACAGAGGGGGAATTGGCCAGGGGGCCGCCGCCCCCCTCTGCGGGGGGGGGGGGGGGGGGGGGGACGGCGGGCGCGGGGGCCGCCGCCCCCCTCTGCGGGGGGGGGGGGGGGGAGCGGCGGGGGCCGCCCCCCTGTAGAGTGAGGGGGGGCCTCGGGGGCCGCCGCCCCCCCTGCAGGGGGGAGCGGCGGCGGCCGCCCCCCTGCAAGGGAGGGCGGCGGCAGGGGCCGCCGCCGCCCCCCTTGCAGGGGGTGCGGCGGCTGCTGCCCCCCTATGGGGGGGACGGCATGGCCGGGGGGGGGGGGGGCGGCGGCGAGGCCGTCGGCGTGGGTTGATTTAGGGTTTGAGAAAAAATCTAAAATCCCTAAAAAATTTGATTTTTGGGATGAATAATCCGTCGTTTTCAAGGCGACGATGAATCCCCATGACGATCTTGCGAGATCTAGGGGAGGGGCAATCATACGTATGATTAAAAGTATCGTTTGTAGTACTTTTACCTCTATATCCGTCCTTCGGATATAGCGATGGTTGCTCGAAGCCCTACACGGATGATGACCCTTGATGGAGGAAGCCTTGCACCGCGCTCGTGGATCTCCCGTCTCGCCTTCGCCTTCGCCTTCGCAACGAACGGAAAGAAATTTTTTTGGAAAAGAAAAATTTTTAGAGTCGTGCTGATAACGTGTTATGAATCAACTACCGGGGGAGGAGCCCCCAGCTCTTTATTTATAGGCAATTGGGGAATACATATATGGGCTTACAATGATATGGGCCTATCTCTAGGATAGCCCAGAATCTCACCCAACTACGGTTAAATACCCGTTCACAACAATGTTAAATGTAAATTTTAGAATAAATTATAAACAGATGAGCCATCATCACATGCCCCCAACTTTTGTGCAAATTTTTTTGAAAGGTTATTGCCAAATTATCTTATTGTAGGAAAAATTTAGTATGCAAACCTATTCACATATCCTTTCAAAAGATATTATCCAGGTCAAATTATCATCTTCTTGTTTCCTACTAAAATCATTTCTCATGTTAGGCCTCAATGAGTTGCTAGTTGTTTATCGCATAGGCCAGTGTGTTACCACTCAACCATATTAGGACCCCCAGGGTTGAAAGTTGAAACACTGATTGTCCTCTAGTGTGCATTCCTCTCCTTAACCATATTCTTATTTTGCATATGGGCAGTATTCTCAGTGCTTATATGTTGATCGAGTAGTGTTACACCTCTTTATGATTTACTTCTCCGCCAATCCCCAAAAAGCATAAACAAAAAAAGAAGAAAGAAGAAACAAAAAAAACAAAAGGAAAAGAAAAGGAAGATGAGAGAAAAACAGAAACTGGAAAGAACCATAGAGCTTGCATTCCTGTAATTTCAGTTTCAATAAAAATGAATGATAGTAATCATACCCAGTTATTAAATAAAATTCAGTATATGATAGTCCCGGAAGTATGTAGGGATGATAAACATTTAAAATGATATCCTAGAATTAGTTTAGCAAAAGCAGAATCATGGAAAGCATATGCACCTGATAGAATCCAAGTTCACAGGTTCTCATTTTATTTGCCGTGAATCAAATGACCGGTGCATTTTCAACAACACAATAAGGATAGTCTTGAAGTTGAAGATATAATACCTTGGTGTTTCAAGCAATCCAAGTTCTTTGGACATATGGGCAAACATAGGATGTATACAACCTTCAAAATTCAAAAATAATCAACAAACAATTACAATAAAACTGCCCAAAATTTCACAGAAAAGAAAAGTGCAAATATTATACCTTTTAGCTCCAACAGGAGCTCTTCCGATCCCCTCTCCACGATTCCTTGCATGATCACCGTCTTGTGGGATCCTGATATGAGTCCTTCATGGTCCATGTCCCCCTTCTCTCATACGATCACATACATGTTCGATCACATACATGTTCGTAATTTATATTTGAATTGGGACATTCAGATTGCAAAACTCACAAATACAAATTGCAACATATCCATACTTTGAATCTTAAAACTGTAATGGATTTGCGCTGGGACATTCAAACAAACATTGGGGAAGTTGAGACCAAGCAAAATTGTAACAAAGAACCAACACCATATTGCATCCAAAACTCTAAAACCCAAATCCATGTAACATAGTGAAAATCTCTGTAGACATACTTTACACGAAATTTAGGTGCACATGTAATTGATGTTTGAACTCTCTGTTCAAAAAAAGAAAGGGACATATTTCTCTGGACTATTCTGACTTTGATTTGGCTGGTATTGTGCTACATGAGAATTTCTCAGCCTAGTTGCAAACGACGTCAGAATAGAAGCTGATGGCCCTGCATTGGCAGTCCTTCACGTCCAGTATTTCAATGTTGAAAACCTCAAATTGCTTCGAGCTAAAACATCAAACATCATTTGTATCAGCCTGCACATGAGAAGTGCATGAAATTTTAGCGGAACTGGGATTTTCTCCACCAAGAAAATAGACTTGTTCATAGCTTCTGTCCATGACTGCTCACTGTCTACTGGGACCAAGTTATTAGTTGAAACCTATTAGCCCCATACATTTGGATAAGAAAAACAGATTATAACATATCTAAAGGTGATGATTAATTCATGCAGAATTTGCAATCAATCCCAAATATAGTTAACTAGATTCATAATTTAAATATGACATATCAGACTTATCTCATTGTTTCTGCTAATCGCCATGAAATTGCTTCCAGTCATTTTCTTCGTCAGGGATCTTCAACTTTTGAATCAAATTTCCTGAAAATAAAAACTATGATATTTGCAAATAGCATGTGAGTATGGAGATACTGCTCATAACTTACAAACACCTGCTCATCCTACTTCCAATAATTTTTTTAGTTCTATAGTCTTAAGGCATCAGATTCAAATGAAAATCAAAATTGTTCAAGTATCCATTGAAACTAATCTTGTAAAGTAATAATTCAATTTTCTGGTATGTCAAATAAAATACAAACTTCACCCTTAATGTCGATATCAACATAATTTTATAATATAATTATGGTAAACATGAACTAGTGCTCAAAACTTTAAGATGCAAAATGAAAAGGAAGAGGCCTGGAATAAGAGATTGAAAGGACCCTTCAAACAATGTTTATGTGTTCAGATTGTGCTTCAAGTGAAGAAATCAAAAATTCAAGTAATTGATGTAAGCGTCTATAGAAAACCTCTTGAAAGAACACAACGAAAATTCAGAAGAGAAACAAAGTAACAAAATTATCCGTGCTGCTGCTGATGCATTTTCAAGAAAATCAGATTTCGTATCACAGTAATATGCAAACGATCCAGCAGAATGGAACTAATGACCTCAAAATACCAGCATTCATAAACATGAACGCCAGAAATCGAAGGGATTAACATGAAGAATTCATCAAAACCTCACTTAATTTTGTGATTTGGAAAAACTATCCTAAGATGCTAGAAATTAAAAGGTAATTTAACTCAAATTTGAAGATAGTTTTTATAAAAATTGTAAATTTTAAGATAGTTCTGATAAACAACAGTAAATTTTAAGGTAATATTTTTTATGAAACGCTATTAATAGAATTATGATGAATGATGTGTCACGCCCCGCTTCCCATTATACTTGGGGCGAGGACGTGAACGGGCCCGCTTAGGTTGGAGCGGTGAAGCTCGAACCCAATAAGCGTCTGTGAAAACACCTTTCGTAGGAACTTGCATGCAACTCAGAACAACAGAAATATTAAAGCCAACATCCAGATAAAGTACACAATAATAAAAGGGCCCCAAGCATGGCCTACAACGATAGCGATACAGATAAAGTGGGTACACACCCTACAAACAACAGCGGTGAAAAGTAAATAGCTGCAGCGGTGATAATCAGCTCTAGTCCACAGTAGGGTGGACTTCAGGATCGGCAGAATCCTGGTCTATTGGATCACTCTGATCCAGCAACTCGTCCTCCAGATAACCTGTCTCGTAACCTGACATACATTCAAACAACATGAATGTATGTCAGCAAGGGTCTGCAAGTAGATGTCAGATGACCCAAGGCAAGATATATATAACAAGTTATATATATGGCAGTTTTACAGCAGTTAAAAGAATTTACACTAACATGTATTTCAATGAACTGAAACAGTTAAAACAATTATGAAAGTTACACTAGCATGGTAGTTAAAGCAACAAGTTACATTAGCATGGTAGTTCAGTAGTAAAAATTGACATGGCAGTTGAGTAATGTAACATCAGTCTGTAATTAACTTCCATTTTCAATTATTTAACTGTGTGTGCAAGTCCGTGACTAAGATTCCCGCCGTTAGACGAATAGTAAATAAATACACCTTCAAGTGCCCCCGAAGGCGACTCGTTTACTACCGGCTAGTGCCCGGAAACCAACCCCACCCAAGTGTATTTTCCTGAATCACGTGCCAGGATGCTAATCCGCCATATACTGAAACACGAGTCCAGACTAGTCGCATGCGACGTAATCACATGTGACCGATGAGATTAACTAATAGCCAACGGCAGTAACATCTGGTAGCCAACGGCAACTGGTAGCCAACGGCATGTAACATCGGTAGCCAACGGCATTTAACTACGGGAGCCAACGGCATTTAACTACGGGAGCCAACGGCATTTAACTACGGGAGCCAACGGCATTTAACTACGGGAGCCAACGGCATTTAACATTCTATAAGTATCAACAGTTCTAAAATTAACCGTACATGTCCAGAAACATTACCATTCACAAAGTGTGTACATTTCGATTATTCAGGGGTCCACACACACGCACACGAGTTTAAGTCTAGCAGTTCTAAAAAGTGTGTTTGTGTCAGCAATTAAATGTACAACATCAAATATCACAAAACATAAAATAACTGCACGCTTGCCTGACTGGGACAATTTGGGTTGTCCAAGTAACGGTAGGATAGTTCGCGTCGTATCTGCGCCATTAAATCATAACATTTATTATAATTAACAAAAGTGTTTAAACGAGAATTAACAAACTAAATTTATTGCGAGTTACGCAACTATTGAGTTGAGCCCTAAATTGGGTTCGTCTAATTTTTATGGGGTTCACTGGCTAGGGTAGCGGTTATATTGGGTTATACAAACTGGGTACGCCTTATTTTATTCAATTTTATTACATTAACATTATTTACAAAGTTAATATATTCTGAAATAATTATTAACAAAAAAATTAATTGGGTTATTAGGACATGATTACTAAATAACCTGACTCCATGTTATCAACCAAATATTAAAAGTTATACCCTTTAACTAGTACTATGCATTTATCTACTAACATTATTATAATATAACCTATTCTAATTCTCTTCCCCCCTTTACTCTCTTCTCCCCATTCTGTCTCCCGTCTCCCCCATTCTGTTTTTTTTGTTCTTCAATTCATTTGCAGCAAGCTAAAAGGCCAAAGGAATAGAGCCTCACATACGCAAGAGAGGAGGAAGCTTACCACGCGCAAGGGGAGAAGGCAGGCCAGCGGCGGACGGCGGCTCCGGGCAGTCTCCGGCGGCGGCGGCTAGGGGCTCCGGCCGGCGGCGGCTGTGCTACAGGTGCGGTGGTCGGTGCGGTTTGCTGGGCGGCGCGCGCAGGCAAGGGTAGGGGCCGGCTGTAGGAAGGGGAGGAGGAGGAAGAAGAAGTTTGAGGTTGAAGATGAAGAGGGTTTGTAGATTTTTTTGGTTTGATCTGAAAGTGCTTTCAGATTTTTAGCTTGGTGTTTGAGTTTGGGTTACAAATCTCCAGATCTGAAATTTTTTTTGTTGTTTGATTTCGAATTTCAGTTGGGGATTGAATTTTGGGTGATTTGGATTGGATTGGATTTCTGGTTTGCTTTTGGTTTTGGAAGGCTGAATTTGATTTCAGTGTGGATGTTTGAGAAATTTGGATAAGGGAAGATAATGGGTTGTGGTTGGTTTCTGATTTGGTGAGGATGATTATTATCAAGATGTAGGGAAATATTTGCTGTAAGATTTTGTTTGTAGGGAGATGATGATTTTGTAGACGAAATGTCTTCTTAAGAACAAGTTTGCAGGAAACAACTTTCCAATTTTTCAACGCCATTTAATTTGATTAGGTGTTAGATTGTGATGGAATTAAATGATGTCTGTTGAATGAAACGAGGGAATGCATCTGCCTAGCCTAACGTATACGACTATTCCTCTCAAAATCTAAACGTGTTTGTTGAAAGACGGGATATTTAATTAGTTAATTAAATTATAAAATGTAATTATAAATTACCAAAAGTAATTAGTAATAATAACAAAATTAATTAGCAAAATAATTAAATTAAAGTTTTTAGTTAAACTAGATGATCAATTAATGACATTCCGGAAAAAAAAAATGGAAATACCGACTCGCACACGTATAACACGAAACGTACGGACGAAAGTTAACCAGACGACTGAAGGAAAAAAAATACCGATACACACGAACTAAAGCACGGCTAAAAATACCGGCCGTTACATTCTACCCACCTTAAGAAAATTCCGTCCTCGGAATTCTTATCAACTAAGGAGCAGCAAATAAATATGGATAGCGCTCGCGTATCTCATCTTCCCGCTCCCAGGTAGATTCACCTGGCGAGTCGCGACGCCACATCACTCTGACTAGATCAACAGTCTTGGTCCGGAAGACTTTCTGACGTCGATCTAAGATCTCCACGGGTTGCTGTGCGTACATCAGATCTGGTCGAACTGTGATCTCTGAGTAGTCCACAGCGTGTGAAGGATCGCTGATATAACGACGCAGCTGGGACACATGAAAGACATCATGTACTCCCACTAAAGACGGTGGTAGTGCTAAGCGATAAGCTACCTATCCAACTCGCTCTAGCACATCGAAAGGTCCAATATATCTCGGACTAAGCTTGCCTCGCTTCCCAAAGCGAATCACTCCTCGATTCGGGGATATCTTTAGGAACACGTGATCTCCTGGTTGAAATTCCAGAGGACGCCGTTTAGCATCTGCCCAATGCTTATAACGGTCCTGGGCAATCCGAAGCTTGTCTCTGATATCACGCACAACATCCACAGCCTCAACTATCATCTCTGGTCCCAGCAATTCTCTATCACCAACGTCATCCCAACTCAGCGGGGATCGACATTTCCTTCCATAAAGAGCAGCAAATGGCGCCATGCCAATGCTCGCCTGATAGCTGTTGTTGTAGGAGAATTCCACCAAATGCAGATGATCCTCCCACGAACCCTTGAGATCCAACATGCAAGCTCTCAACATGTCTTCCAATATCTGGATAGTGCGCTCCGACTGTCCATCAGTTTGCGGGTGATACGCAGTACTGAATTTCAGACTGGTACCCAGATTAGTCTGCAAACTCTTCTAGAATTGAGATGTGAATCTCGTGTCCCGGTCGGAAACAATACTCACAGGAACTCCATGTAATCGCACAATCTCCTGCACGATTATCGTTCACATCACGACGTATACTAGAAAGAAGCGATAAAGGTATAAGAAAGATATTTTACCTCCATATACTTCTTCGCAAGTATCTCCGTAGCTTGTCCTACTCGGAAAGGAATGAAATGCGCAGACTTGGTCAATCGGTCAACGATAACCCAAATCGCGTCATTCTGCTTGGTGCTCCGAGGTAGTCCAGTTACGAAATCCATGGTGATGTGCTGCCACTTCCACTCTGGAATCGGCAGAGGTTGAAGTAATCCGGCAACGTGATGGTGTTCAGCCTTCACCTGCTGACACACAAGACATTTGGCGACGCTACGAGCTACGCTCCTCTTCATACCGTGCCACCAAAAATTCAGACGGAGATCCTTGTACATCTTGGTACCACCAGGATGAATGGAATAGGGTGAGCTATGAGCTTCATTCATCAGCTCATCTCTGATATCACCAGAAGGTACGCAGATCCTACTGCCGTATCTCAAGGAACCATCCTCATGAATGATAAAATCCGTCCGAAGTCCAGCTTCAACTTGTACTCGAATCTTCTGTAGTTTAGCATCTCCAGATTGTGCAGCTTTGATCCGATCCACTATCGTCAACTGAATCTGTATATTCATCAACGATGATGTGACTCCAGGTAATACAACCTCTGTGCTCATCCCACACAGATCCTGTTGTAATCTCCACTGAACTGTGAGAGTCATGACCGCTGGAAGTCTGCTCAAAGCGTCAGGTACAACATTAACCTTTCCTGGATGATACTGAAGGTCGATGTCGTAATCAGCCATCAGTTCTAACCATCTGCGTTGTCTCATATTCAACTCCTTCTGAGTGAAAATATATTTCAAACTCTTGTGATCAGTGAAAATCTTCACTTTCTCACTCAGTAAGAAATGTCTCCAAATCTTCAAAGCGAAGATAACAGCGGCTAACTCCAAGTCGTGAGTCGGGTAATTCTTCTCATGAATCTTCAACTGTCGAGAAGCATACGCGACTACATGACCGTGTTGATGCAGAACACATCCAAGACCTTTGCCCGAGGCATCGCAAAAGATCTCAAATCCTCCAGTCCTATCTGGTATAGCCAGAACTGGTGCAGACGTCAACTTTTCCTTCAAAGTCCCAAATGCTTGTTCGCAAGTGTCTGACCAAACATACTTGACGTCCTTCCTTGTCAGTCGAGTCATGGGCTCTGCTATCCTCGAGAAATCCTGAATGAATCGACGGTAGTATCCCGCCAATCCTAGGAAAATCCGGATATCTGATGCTGACCGAGGAGTTGGCCAATTCTGGACTGATGTAACCTTCTCTGGGTCAACTGAGATACCGTCGCCTGATACCACATGTCCAAGAAATGCAATCCGGTCTAACCAGAACTCGCACTTACTGTACTTCGCATACAACTGATGACGGCGAAGTGTCTCCAAAACCATCCGTAGATGCTTGGCATGTTCTTCCTCGCTTTTCGAATAGACCAATATGTCATCAATGAATATCACTACGAATTTATCCAGAAAATCATAGAATATGAGATTCATGAGATTCATGAATACTGCAGGAGCATTGGTCACACCGAATGGCATGACAACGAACTCGTAGTGTCCATACTTGGTCCGAAAAGCTGTCTTGTAGACATCCTCATTCTTGACCTTCAACTGATGATATCCACTCCTGAGGTCTAACTTCGAGAAAACTCGTGATCCACCGAGTTGATCGAAGATGTCATCAATGCGAGGTAACGGGTACTTATTCTTCACAGTGACATTGTTCAGCTCCCGATAATCCACGCACATCCTTCTCGATCCGTCCTTCTTCTTGACCAGCAGTACGGGTGCACCCCAGGGAGACACGCTGGGATGAATGAATCCTTTCTGCAACAGATCGTCCAACTGCTTCCGTAGCTCTTCAAGTTCTGCTGGAGCCATACGATAAGGTGCCTTCGAGATTGGTTGAGTATTTGGCATTAGATCAATACTGAACTCTAAAGATCGATCAGGCGGCAATCCAGAAATATCTTCTGGAAATACATCTTCGAAGTCTCGAACCACTGCAGGCTTCTCCGGTTCGACTTGCGTAGATGCGAGGATCGCTTCGTTCGGCTGAGCCCGAAATCTGATAGGCTCGAGCGAACAATTACCGCTGATAAATTCGAACACAGGATGGTCGGGAATTTCGAATACTACTTTCTTCTTGTGACAGTCGATAGTAGCATAGAAAGTCCCTAACCAGTCCATGCCGAGAATAGCATCAAAGTTGGGTGTATCTAGGACCATGAAGTCTGCATAAAGTTCATGTCCGCAAATCACTAAGGGACATGATTTGCATCCCAAGGTAACACTCACTACGCCACCTCCGGTTGTGATATTCCATCTCTTGGGAAGTGGGTAGGTAGGGATCAAGTGTTTAACTACAAACTTCTGGGATATAACACACATGGAAGCTCCGGAATCAAATAAAGTAAGAGCCAGGTGGGAGGCCACTAAGATAATACCTAAGACGAAAATAATATAATTTAGCAAAGGAAAACTAACTAGCAAGCATTAATATATGGTAAAAGATAAATACTAGGTATAAATGTTACCTGTGATCACATCATCCTCAGCCTCAGCTTCTGCAGCTGTCATCGTGAACGCCTGGCGCTTCGGCTGATGGACCTGCTGATAAGCTCGATCCTGAGGGATCAGAGGTGGTCCACGCTGAGCAGGTCCGGGTGCTCCTCGCTGAACAGGTGCAGGCACTGCACGCTGAACAGGTGCAGGTACTCCAGTGGGTGGTCGACGGTCTTTGCCGTGAGGGCAGTCTCTCGCGGCATGTGCGGGTGATCCGCATACCAGACACTGGTTCAGCATCCTCCTGCAATCTTTCTTCTGGTGTCCAGTCCTGCCGCAGAAGTAGCAAATCACATGCGATCGATCGACAGAAGTGGATGGCCTCTTGAACGGTGTAGTCTGCGGAGGTCGAAAGTTTCCTCTAGGCACCATCCTAGGCGGCTCCATGGGACGCTTGCCTCCTCCAGTTGAAGGTCCTTCGGGGAGTTTCTCAACAAGCTCATGCTCACGTGCACAATCCAGAACATCCTGAAGTGTTGTCGGTCTCGTCGAGGTCATCGAGGCTTGGACCTTGCGATTCAGGCCCTTGCGAAACTGAAAGGCACAATCTTCAGGGTCTTCTACCATATGAGGTGCAAAACGGCTAAGCATTGCAAACTCAGCCTCATACTCATCCACAGTCATATCTCCTTGGACCAAGTTAGCAAAACGTTGTTGAAGCTCTCTCTTGGCTGCCTTGGGAAAGTATTTAGCATCGAACCTTTCCCTAAACATACCCCAAGAGATCGGTCTGATCAGACGTTTCTCCTCAAGTTGCCACCAGCTCCTGGCATTGTCGGTCAGCTGTAGCTTTGCTACGTCAACCCATCCAGCCTGTGGAATACGTGCAGCACTCAGCTTATCTTCGGTCGCTTGGACCCATTCATCAGCTCCTAGCGGCCCTTCTTTTCCAGAGAAGCTCTTGGGCTGTAATTCATGGAATTGTCTAACTCCTGGTTCAGCTCGAGGGGGTGGCGGTGGTGCATTCTGAACAGGTTGTTGTCCTTGCTGAATCAGCTGTTGCTGAACTTCCAGCATTCCCCTGATAACTCCGAGGACTACATTGATATCAGCACTTCCGTTAGCTGCATTATCGGTCCCATTTCCATTTCTGGTGTGGTGTCCTCCTGCCATGCTGAGAAACGAACTTGGTTAAGTTGTGTACGAGATAAATCTAGATGTTTTTGGCCATTGATAGTATTTCCATTGTACTGAAGTTTCGCTAATGCAAGACCTGCATGGGCCACCACAAAAACCTGTCACGCCCCGCTTCCCATTATACTTGGGGCGAGGACGTGAACGGGCCCGCTTAGGTTGGAGCGGTGAAGCTCGAACCCAATAAGCGTCTGTGAAAACACCTTTCGTAGGAACTTGCATGCAACTCAGAACAACAGAAATATTAAAGCCAACATCCAGATAAAGTACACAATAATAAAAGGGCCCCAAGCATGGCCTACAACGATAGCGATACAGATAAAGTGGGTACACACCCTACAAACAACAGCGGTGAAAAGTAAATAGCTGCAGCGGTGATAATCAGCTCTAGTCCATAGTAGGGTGGACTTCAGGATCGGCAGAATCCTGGTCTATTGGATCACTCTGATCCAGCAACTCGTCCTCCAGATAACCTGTCTCGTAACCTGACATACATTCAAACAACATGAATGTATGTCAGCAAGGGTCTGCAAGTAGATGTCAGATGACCCAAGGCAAGATATATATAACAAGTTATATATATGGCAGTTTTACAGCAGTTAAAAGAATTTACACTAACATGTATTTCAATGAACTGAAACAGTTAAAACAATTATGAAAGTTACACTAGCATGGTAGTTAAAGCAACAAGTTACATTAGCATGGTAGTTCAGTAGTAAAAATTGACATGGCAGTTGAGTAATGTAACATCAGTCTGTAATTAACTTCCATTTTCAATTATTTAACTGTGTGTGCAAGTCCGTGACTAAGATTCCCGCCGTTAGACGAATAGTAAATAAATACACCTTCAAGTGCCCCCGAAGGCGACTCGTTTACTACCGGCTAGTGCCCGGAAACCAACCCCACCCAAGTGTATTTTCCTGAATCACGTGCCAGGATGCTAATCCGCCATATACTGAAACACGAGTCCAGACTAGTCGCATGCGACGTAATCACATGTGACCGACGAGATTAACTAATAGCCAACGGCAGTAACATCTGGTAGCCAACGGCAACTGGTAGCCAACGGCATGTAACATCGGTAGCCAACGGCATTTAACTACGGGAGCCAACGGCATTTAACTACGGGAGCCAACGACATTTAACTACGGGAGCCAACGGCATTTAACTACGGGAGCCAACGGCATTTAACATTCTATAAGTATCAACAGTTCTAAAATTAACCGTACATGTCCAGAAACATTACCATTCACAAAGTGTGTACATTTCGATTATTCAGGGGTCCACACACACGCACACGAGTTTAAGTCTAGCAGTTCTAAAAAGTGTGTTTGTGTCAGCAATTAAATGTACAACATCAAATATCACAAAACATAAAATAACTGCACGCTTGCCTGACTGGGACAATTTGGGTTGTCCAAGTAACGGTAGGATAGTTCGCGTCGTATCTGCGCCATTAAATCATAACATTTATTATAATTAACAAAAGTGTTTAAACGAGAATTAACAAACTAAATTTATTGCGAGTTACGCAACTATTGAGTTGAGCCCTAAATTGGGTTCGTCTAATTTTTATGGGGTTCACTGGCTAGGGTAGCGGTTATATTGGGTTATACAAACTGGGTACGCCTTATTTTATTCAATTTTATTACATTAACATTATTTACAAAGTTAATATATTCTGAAATAATTATTAACAAAAAATTAATTGGGTTATTAGGACATGATTACTAAATAACCTGACTCCATGTTATCAACCAAATATTAAAAGTTATACCCTTTAACTAGTACTATGCATTTATCTACTAACATTATTATAATATAACCTATTCTAATTCTCTTCCCCCCTTTACTCTCTTCTCCCCATTCTGTCTCCCGTCTCCCCCATTCTGTTTTTTTTGTTCTTCAATTCATTTGCAGCAAGCTAAAAGGCCAAAGGAATAGAGCCTCACATACGCAAGAGAGGAGGAAGCTTACCACGCGCAAGGGGAGAAGGCAGGCCAGCGGCGGACGGCGGCTCCGGGCAGTCTCCGGCGGCGGCGGCTAGGGGCTCCGGCCGGCGGCGGCTGTGCTACAGGTGCGGTGGTCGGTGCGGTTTGCTGGGCGGCGCGCGCAGGCAAGGGTAGGGGCCGGCTGTAGGAAGGGGAGGAGGAGGAAGAAGAAGTTTGAGGTTGAAGATGAAGAGGGTTTGTAGATTTTTTTGGTTTGATCTGAAAGTGCTTTCAGATTTTTAGCTTGGTGTTTGAGTTTGGGTTACAAATCTCCAGATCTGAAATTTTTTTTGTTGTTTGATTTCGAATTTCAGTTGGGGATTGAATTTTGGGTGATTTGGATTGGATTGGATTTCTGGTTTGCTTTTGGTTTTGGAAGGCTGAATTTGATTTCAGTGTGGATGTTTGAGAAATTTGGATAAGGGAAGATAATGGGTTGTGGTTGGTTTCTGATTTGGTGAGGATGATTATTATCAAGATGTAGGGAAATATTTGCTGTAAGATTTTGTTTGTAGGGAGATGATGATTTTGTAGACGAAATGTCTTCTTAAGAACAAGTTTGCAGGAAACAACTTTCCAATTTTTCAACGCCATTTAATTTGATTAGGTGTTAGATTGTGATGGAATTAAATGATGTCTGTTGAATGAAACGAGGGAATGCATCTGCCTAGCCTAACGTATACGACTATTCCTCTCAAAATCTAAACGTGTTTGTTGAAAGACGGGATATTTAATTAGTTAATTAAATTATAAAATGTAATTATAAATTACCAAAAGTAATTAGTAATAATAACAAAATTAATTAGCAAAATAATTAAATTAAAGTTTTTAGTTAAACTAGATGATCAATTAATGACATTCCGAAAAAAAAATGGAAATACCGACTCGCACACGTATAACACGAAACGTACGGACGAAAGTTAACCAGACGACTGAAGGAAAAAAAAATACCGATACACACGAACTAAAGCACGGCTAAAAATACCGGCCGTTACATGATGAAAGTTAAAGGATGGCTTGATGAATTTCTAAAGTGAAGGCAGTTTTTATGATAATTTTCATAAATTAAGCCAAAAAAGCAACAATAGAGGCAGGCAGGCAGTAGTGTCTTTTAACTTCAATGCACGATTCATGTATAAGTTCATATGTGCACGCAAGTGGATTAACCCATTTCTGACTCAATATTAAGATGAGCATACAATTATAGTTGTCACATGCTAATATGAACAGACAAGCTAGCTTACAGATCCAAGTTAGTTTAAGAAAGCAGTGGAAAACATTGATTCTCTTTTGATTTAATCTCAAACTTTATTTGGTAATGATAGAATTAACCAAGGAGAATTAAAGTGAGGAGAGCTGAGAACCCTCCTTCAGTTAGCTGAGAACCCTCCTTCTGTATACAAAATCTGATCCAAGATGTGTTCAATCTCACATTCAACAATTATACATGTCGTCATAAACTGCTATTAAAATTGCAGTCGATGTTCTAGAAACAAAACTTTCATAATAACACATTTCAGCACATACAACCGACTCTTCTTGTAAACTTCTTGGCAAGCATGCATGTAGGCATAAAAGAATCAAAAATAGTAAATATTACTGAAAAAACATGCATGTAGGCCTAAAAGAAATATTAGACAAAACCCTAATTTCACAAAAAATAGGAATCGTGGGGAATTGGGGTTTCTGCGAGAAGGTAAATCGGCAGCGGGAGGAGAAGATAGTACCTCTGAAACCCTAGAGTAGGGCGAACTGAGAGGGGCTAGCGAGTGATCTTTGCAAGAGAGAGGGGATCCCGAGTTAGGGCGAGAGGAGATCGCGAGCTAGGGTGAGCTTGGGCGATAGCAGATCGCGAGCTAGGGGGAACGATGGAGACGCCGCTTGATTGGCGAGAGGAGGGTTATCTATTGGGGCTCTCACGATCACGAACTTGGGGGAGATGAGATCGTGAACTTGGGGGAGAACGAGAGCTCGTTGATGCCAACGATCGCCTGGGGTTTTTTCTGATCAGATCGGGGGGGGGAGAGCAGCTGTTGAGGGAGGGGGCGCCCGACTTGGGGAGCACGTGACCGGCGCGCGTGCGCTATGCTGGGGAGATCTCAGCTAGACAATCTGAGCGGACGGCCTAGATCTCTCTTCTCACTTTAAGCCCCTCTTCTCACATATATATATATATATATATATATATATATATATATATATATATATATATATATATATATATATATATATATATATATATATATATATATAATGACTATTTTTTACAACTTTCCACGAAAAAAGTTGTAATAAACATTTTTTACAATTTTCAGGAAAAAAAAGTTGTGATATCAAAATTAACATTTACAACTATTCACGAAAAAAGGTTGTAATAAACATTTTTTACAACTTTCCGATAAAAAAGTTGTGGTATCAAGATTAATGTTTACAACTATTCACGAAAAAAAGTTGTAATAACCATTTTTTACAACTATCCCCGAAAAAAGTTGTAATAACCATTTTTTCCAACTTTCAGAAGAAAAAAAGTTGTGATAAACATTTATTACAACTACCAAAATATAAACGTTGTCCTATGAAAGTTGTAAATGAGTAGTTTTGTTGTAGTGTTGACTTGAGCAGTGCACCACAGTCGACTGTAGAAGGCTCAACATGCGACTGGAATCATCCAGTCGACTGTAGAACCTTCAGCAGTCGACTGTTGGAGAGCCAGAGAGTCCAATTGAGTCTTTAGGCAAGATGAACCTATTAGGTTGGATTCTATGATATTCCTAAGGTTCACTAAGATGGTTAAATGCATATCCATGAGAGTATGACCATCTATCAAGGCATTACAATAATCCTAGACTCAAAAAAAGAAATGCAAGTAAACGAAATTACATGGATTGCATATTGCATCTCCTAGAGTCAAAGTCTTCAAGCTCACGATACCTTGATGCTCCCCAATCATCTCCAAGCTTTGGCACCTCTTGATGAGCTTCCCTTCATCAAGCTCTAAGCTTTAGCACTCCATCACTCTTGGAGGTCTTTAAGGTATCCCTTGTAATATCCTCCAAGCATTATGCTTTGTCTCATCAACATATAATCATTAAGATAAACTGAGACTAAAACATAAGATTGATTAGCACACTAACACAACGTTAGTCTTAAACCCAAGAACTAACAGAGCTGTGCATTGGCGAGTCTGGATGTTACTGGTGGTGCTATGCCACATATGGTGCCGTACCTCTGTTGATGATGCTATGAGATCACTGATGATGCCTTCATGTTATCGATGATGATAATGGTATGCCTTGGTGTCTATTTATTTTTTCTTAGGCTGGAAGATGATTTATTTACTCTTTTATTAGAACTAAGGGTTCGTAACACTTTACGAACACTTCACTCCAACATCGTAAATCTTTGTGATGAATTGCTATTATAATCAAATCGATTACAACTTGTGAGAATTTGACCAATGTACATATCAAATACATTTAGTTTTCTACTTCATTTATTGTGATAAGTCGATCACATGCGTGAGACTTTAAAAGCCTGATCTTACTTCAGCTGTGACAGATCATACTTTACGATCACGTCATATATATTATAGTGATACTAGTTGTGTACAAAGATCATCCGTTTAAGAATCGTAATTATCTGGTTGGTGTGAGATTAGTTTCTCATCCAAACATACTAAGCCTATCAATAACAGCTACCATGTAATTTGGTCTCGGTGTCTTAACTATGTCGCTAAGATGTCTAGGATACTAATATCTGTCAAATCATATTAACATCTTAATATTGCTAGTTGGTGATACAATGCCATAGTTATTGTGGATCAAACTTATTACCCTGAAATAAGTCTATCCATTCTATTTTGATCGAGAATTTACTATGGTTCCATATCAACTATCTACGATACTAAACTCTCATGCATATCGAATGAGACAAATCCTATCTTGACCGTTACCTCACTTCGCATGCTCTAAACTGTACCCGATAACTATCTAGCAATAACTGAAGTATCATTGATCAGTAAAGATTAAAGTATAGATGTTGCATGTGTAAGTTTCTTCAGCTTATCTCCGGTCTAAAGACTAACCTACACTAGTCTTTTTTTGTAAGCTTCTATTGATAGTAAGAGTATGGTATCATGTAAAAGCTTCTCAATGAGTCGTTCTGTAGACTTATCTCCAACACGCATATGTACACTATCGCATGAAGTCTTCACACCAAATGGCTAGAAGAACCGTCATCGCCATCTTAATTGTAAAGGTAAGTGAACATTGGTCTATCTAGAATATCAATGATATTTCATTGACTAAGAATATTCTGGATTATGCTTAAGTTATTTGATTAATTCTCGTGTTATAATCTCATTACGAGCTTAATATCTATTCTATTAAACACAACTTTGTTCCATGTGGCATGTTTGTCCCATGTGACAATGTCACATCGACACATGTGATGCCACGTGAGATCCACATCACCCTAGATTCCCAATTTCCACCCAAAAATAAACCCAAAATCTCTCCCCCATTGAAGAACCACAATTTCAAATAAACCACAAACACCAGCTTTATCCCATTTTACCCCGACGATACCTACACACCCACCGTTCATACACATTTTCATTTGTGTGTGTGCACCACATACTGTTCGTTTGAGTTTTGGTGTGTGCCGTGTACTATGTGCAGGTGTTATTTATATCCTTTTACAATATAGCAAATTTATCAATGCAATTATATATTGTATGCATCCATTAACATATACAAATAAACAAAATCATAAAGATAAACAATACCAAATATCATGATATTATTTTAAAACAGATGTATCAACAATAATAATTAACTTAAGGGCATTCATTCACCATGGGAAATTTGTCATCCATCACTTGCTATTAGAACTATCCATCGTCGAAGCATCTTGGTGTGGGTATGGGTGTGGACATGTTAGAATGGAGTGTACCTATCCCCAGACGAATGCTTCGATACAGGTGATGTTAAAAATCTTGTTGTTTCTCTCAAGCCAAATAACCAATGCAAGAGCTAAAATACTAATGATACATAAGACACTTGGTCTACCAAGTAACTAAAAAACATGAATTTTTGTAAGGCAAATTATTCTATAAATACAAATTAGTTCTTTAGTTATAATTATTTTGAAATTACCAGTATTATGATGTAGATTGCACCACAAACAAAACCAACTTGGAGTACTGCTGATGGGTGACTTCCGGCCAACAGTGAGGTGGAGGTGACGTATACGACTTTGGGGACATGGACCTACGTCAGCTGATGATTGCGAACTGCGGAGGCTGGAACCCGGGTCGGAGGGGATTGAGTCCGAGCTACCCGTGTGAGACCCGACCTAGCTCTGGGGGGTGCTTTGATCTATTCGAGCCACTTGCTGAGTCGCCTGCCGGGCTATCTCTAGCACAGACAATTGGTAGGGGTGTTGGATTTGGGTTCCAACCCAAATCCAATCCAATGCTTAAGTTAGTAGGGAACTAAAGCAGACTTGGTGAAGCAGGATTGACCTAAAGGGAGATCGTCCGTGGTGCTGTCAAACCGAGTGCAGGAGAAAAAAAATGTTGTGAAGAGTAAAGAGTAAATGTTTTTAGAATACATAGTATTTAGTATCTCCGGAATATGAACACCTTCCTCGTTGTCGTCTTCTCTATTTATAGGTGATGATTTCCTTTGCCAGTACATAACGGCTCCTCATTCATGGCGGCGAGATCTCCTCTGGGAATGGAGATAACGGAAGCCCATTTATTCGGTCATTACTAACCGTTCCCGTGGCTTTAGAGGGGTCCAACGACTGGACGTGCTGGTGCCTTGATTGGGTAATTAACTCTCCACTATTGGTGGACCCATGGGTTACTGGGCCCAGGCCCATCGCCCCAATTGAGCTCTTCCTTCTTAGAAGAATATTTCTCTCCGTTTTGTGAACTGGTCCCATGTATCACCAAGTACCTAATAGCAGGTCTTTACTTAATCTTTGAAATAAGTGTAAATGGATTTACTTAATTGCCTTAGTTAAAGGTGGAACATAATTTGTTTTTAGGAGTACGGATAAAATTTGTCTTAAAGCCCATATCATAGAGTTCAAGGGACGGCCCAGTCTAAATCACGAAAAGTGACTGGCTATATCATTCAGGGCAGTAGCGTTAAATGTCCAGCCTATCTATAAGCCGCAGAGAAAGGGATTGGGCCTGTAAACACCAAACTTTACTTAACACTACACTGAAAGCTCAAACTCAAAAGGCCACACAGTAACGCAATCTAAGAAGCCAATGGATATACGGGCCAATAGTCCCGTATATATATGAGCTTAATTTTGGACAATTCTAATGTATGAGCCGGCCCAATAGTCCCTCTTTTGCGATTGAGATGAACAGAATTTAAAATCTTATATCAACCAAAATGTGTGGTTTTTTTTTCATGTTCTTATTTTCACTCATCACCAGTATTTAAGCACCGAGTTTAATCAAAATGTATTTGTGAATAATAAGACATCAAATATTCTAAACCTCAAGGCTAAGCAACCTAGAGAGTCCAAACTTGCCCACTTCCATGCATGCAAATGTGTTAGGTTGTCTGATCCATTGCACCGAGCACGAGCATGCAGCATGAGGTCCACAATTCCCACGATTCTCTCAGTCGAATATGAACCTTGTGATATTAACCAAATTTTGCATCTCCGTTGAAATCATCGAATCGTCGAGATTGGAATTTTCATACGCTGAATTCAGGCTCTAAGCATGCAAGCCATGTGAATGGGTGAAGTTGAGGCATAAAGATTAATGGAGTCAAAAGGTCTTTAAAAGTTTGGATGGACTTGTGTGTGTGTGTGTGTGGGGGTGGGGCAAAGAATAAAACACTAACATGTGAGGACGGAGAGAGTCAAGGTTGTATAAGGTTATGAGGTTGGAGTGAGAAGAGAAGAGGGCTTACCATTTGCACCTTTCTTTGGGAATCCAAAGACTGTTTCTAAACCCTAGCTTTTGCCCTCGGGATATTTTCATGCCATACGTACTTTGAACGAGCAAGCTGCATATATATGTGATGGTCTTTTGTTCAAACATTCTAAGAAGTGACTGGGTTCGAATTTTCTTTGTTGCTTTTTACGTGGTACTGGTATGTTTGGTTCGGGAATATAGTTTGAAGAATTGACTAGGGATTCTGAGGAATGAATTCCAATTAGTTGAACGCGCAACAAGCTTTTTCTTAATCACAATGCAATTAATGGCATGTCTTTAGTGTTACTTCCTTCTCTCTTCCTCTCTTTTGAACGTGTCTATTAGTCCCAAGGATTATGGGGAGTATGCCATCACTCTGTGTGTCATGCTTGTTTATTTACACACAAACAAACATTTACTTTGACAAGAAGCGAAACATAACAAATAAAACTATGGAAGACAACACTTTCATGTGTTGGAAGCGAGTATATTTATCATGATATATTTATGACAATGGCAAGTTAATAATAAAATGTACCATGTGGACTAGTATGTCATAGTCTCACGATTTCTCAAATTTTACTTGTACGATGCACCGTCAAGCTCAATTATTTTAATTGTAGCCGATGTCCTGATTTGATGATTATAGCACGAAATTGCAGAAGAAATGGATCGATTTCATACCCAGCCATTGCTTTTTTAAAACAGTGAACTTTCCTTTGTGTTTTTGATCTTCTGAGTCTCAAACTCTCCTTCTTGATGGTATATCTTAATAAAAAAATTGTGAGAGATGACTGTGTTGAGTATTGGTGTTTCATACCAATCTTATTTTGATGATGATCACAACATTATGTTGTTTCTAATGACTCTCATGTTTTAGTCTCTCAGTTTTATCTTAAGAATATCTTTCTTGGAGACTAATCACTTGGTGCAAGGATGTACATCAAGTGGAGAAGAGCCAAAGCTTGGACTCAAGGAGTGCCAAAGCTTGGTGATGATGGAGAGCAATCAAGGCATCAAGATTGAAGTCTTAGACTCTAAGGAAAGCATTGTAATCCATGTAATTTACTTTATTTCTTTCTCTCTCTTTTGAGTCTAGGGTTAATGTAATGCCTTATTAGATGGTTTACTCATTCATGCATATACATATAACAATCTTAGTGAGCCTTAGGGTTATCATAGAATCCAACCCAATAGGTTCACTCTGTCCAAAGACTCATTTGGAGTCTCTGGCTTTTCGTCTGTCGCCTGCTGAAGGAAACACAGTCGACTGGGTGATTTCCAGTCGCCTGTAGATCTTTCTATAGTCACCTGACATGTACAGCTCAAGTCAACATTTCTATTGACTCAAACTTGAGCTTTACGCACAGTCGTCTGTCAATCAGTTTACAGTCGCATGTATTATTACAGTCGCCTGGAGATTGGTTATCAGTCGCATGTATAGCGTAAGTGCATTCTCTACATCTCTCTGGTGTTTCTCCATCTTATACAGTAGACAACTGATTAAGGTTTTACAGTCGTCTGACTAATAGACAGTCGACTGTATTATTGACATCAGTCGCTTGTGCGTTTAACTGGATAAAGAGTGCAGCTCTATGTTTCGATCCATCCCCTGCAGTAGTCGCTGCTGAAGGATTGACAAGCGCCTGTCCTGTTTGTCAGTCGACTGTATTGACTTCATCAGTCGACTGTCCTGGCTCAGATTATAGCCGTTGGATATTTTCTAGCCGTTGATCAGTCGACTGTCTTTTGATCATGCATCAGTCGATTGTTCCTGTCGTTTTCGCCCAGTTTCTAGCCGTTGCTGAATTCTTTCTTTGGCTGTTTGCTTGGGTTTTGGGGCTTGATATGGGGTTACTATATATTTGAGTATGCTTCCATCACTTGAGAACTCTTGACAACCCTTGATAACTCTTGAATCTATAGAAAATCTCCAGAGATCTATAAGCAACTCTCAAGCTCACTCATTTCCCTCAATTGAGCATTCATCTATCTTCATGCATTGAAGTCCAGCTCAAGGGAAATCATCCAAGTGCTCTCAAGCATATCACAACACTTGGAGATCCTCTTCCATGCCTTGCATACATTCATGAGTAAGCATCTCAAGGTATAGGTAAGAGTATTTATTTTACTTGGTGTAATTTGTGTCTCTAATTCTCTTTGTGGGAATTAGAACTTTCACTCTTTGTGGGAGGTTGTCTCTTTGTAGGACTTAAGGTATTCTCTTTATGGGAATAACTCTCTTTGTGGGAGTTTAGTGTCCTAGTGTAAGGCTAACCCTAATTCTCTGAGTGAGAGTTAGTGATTCTCTGTGTGGGAGTCTTGATCCTCGTGTAGGATTGGTTGGGTCCTTGTGTAGGGCATACATCCTCTTTGTGGGGGTATTTCCTTTGAGATTTGTATTCACTTCTCTGTGTGGGAATATAGTGAATATTGGTGTGGCTGGATGTAACCAAGTTTGGGGAACCAGGGTAAAACTGTGTGTTTGCGTTTGGATAGATTGTGCCTTTTAATTCCTCTTGCATTTATAATTCCGCATTTGCAAGTTAAATTTTAATTGGACAATTTTATTGCCATTACACTATTCACCCCCCTCTAGTGTGTGTTGTTAGTATTGGAAGGGTAAGGCGATCCTTACAATTGGTATCAGAGCGAGGTTAAAGCATACTGCAACTATGGCATTTAACGCCCGCGTGCCATGAAGAAGGTCACTCAACCGTTCGACCCCCGCTCTTCAACGGAACCAACTACCATAGTTGGAAGATCAGGATGACGGTCTACTTGAAGAGTCACGACCTTTGGGACATTATAGAGTCGCCATTTGAGGAGCCTACTTCACCCGCGGCCTCGAGAACTAAAGCAGAGAAGGATTCGATCAGAGTCAATGCTAGGGCTATGTGTGTACTCCATTGCGTCCTCACTCCAGATGAATTCGATCGTATCTCCATGTGCAAATCAGCCAACAGTATTTGGCATACTTTAGAGATTTCTCATGAATTGCTTCTTCAGCATAAGGAGGAGATTCAACCAACCAAGCCCGAGAAGGAAAGGGGGTTGCACTCTATGTTAAGAAGGAGTCATTCAAGTGGAAAAGAAGTTCCATCAAGAACCTCCGAGTGAAAAAGAAGATGATATTAGTAATGATGATTACATCGAACTTGCCAAGCAATTCAAGAATTTCAAAGTATTCCTCAAGGACACACAATGTATATCTTCATCAAAGTTTGCCTCTCATTCTAACAAGTTGATTTGTTTCAAGTGTGAAGGAAAGGGTCATGTAGCTACCGAATGCCCTTCCAAACCCACCAAAGATACCTATAAGGGTAAAAGGAAGAAATATTAGAAAGCCAAGTCCGAGGTCAAGAACCAAAAGAAGGGACTTATTGGCACTTCTGATGATTCTGATGTGGACACATCAAATGAAGAAGAAGAATGTTGCTTCATGGCTAATGAAGAAGAGTTTTCGTCAAGCTCAAGCGAGGAGGAAAGCGAGGAGGAAGTCGAAGAGGAAAGCGATGAGGAAGCTGATGAGGAAAAGCCATCCTATGAGGAGCTTGAATATCGCCTAAATGTGGCCTCCAATTTGGCAAGTAAGTGCATCGATTCATATGATAAAATGAAAGCTAAACTTGATAATGCTATAAGTAGGGTGCATGATTTAGAATCGTCTAGTGTAAATATTCATGATGAAATACATGCTTATGACACTAGTGAGAGAGACACACTTCTCTCTCAAGTTAAGGAATTGTGCCTTACAAATGAAAAACTTGTTGCTCAAAACCTTAGCTTAGATGCTCACATTCAACTACTTATGTTGAAATGTGAAGAGGAATCCCGTAAGCTCATAAGCTTTGTGTATTCTAGGGATTCACTTCACGATTTGTTGGAAAAATAATATCCGGCAAATCATAGAGGAGGTTTGGGTTATATTCAAAATGTGGTTCCCAAACCCACCTCTAATTCCTCTTATGGTGCAAATATAAGAAATATTGCTAAAGCACCTAAAAAGAATCACCATGCTTTCTTGTACAATAATAACATCAACAAGAACCATGTAGATCACGAGGTAATGAGGAAGAATGTAAAATCTTCATTTTTTGCTAAGAAGCAAAATCCTCAAGTTTCTACACTTAAGCATGCTACATCCCCCCCTCTTGCAAAGGCAAAACCCTTGCCTATGAAATCCTTGAGGTCATGGATTCCCACTATGGTTAGTGTGCAAGAGAGGGATAACTACATCAACTCTCTAGTCAGGGATGTGATCACCTCATGTGATTACATTAGAAAATCAAACTCCTCTTGGGTTTGGTTGCCTAATGTTTAGCTTCCTCACACATATGCATATTGCATGGGTATTGTGCTTGAATGTTTATTTTTTTGGCATACCCATTGTTTGTGTGTTTCATGATTTTGAAAATGTTTTTCAAACTTATTTTTTTCATGAAAATGAGGACCTTGGGGTTCATTGACATGCATGCATTTTTGATCCATGTGTTTGTCAATGGGGGAGTCAATATGTTATATGTTTAAAGTATTTTAAGACATATTTTAACTCTCATTTCGGATGTTATTTGAGATCTTTATTCACATTTGGTTGTTTTTTTATCTCAAACTAAACCTCTTGTCTATTGCCAACTTCTTCATGTTATTTTTGTTTTGGCAATATTCTTTGTGTATCATTGAAGCTTGATTTTTTCCCCATATCTTTGCTTTGATACATGTTTAGGCCTATGGCTCCATTAATTATAGTTGGTAGTAGATCCTAGAAGTCAAAAGTTGACTATTTCTATGATCTAGGGGGAGCATGAGATAGTGAATTGATACCCACTAAATTTTTAAATTTGGTATCATACATATCTTTCTTTTCTTGCATATTGTCACATCTTGGTTAAGATGACAAAGGGGGATATTTTTGATGTCCCCCCTTTTTGACGATGTCAAGGGGGAGAGATATATGCATTATGTAAATATATATGGGGAGATATATTCATATGCATATGGGGAGAGATATATGGGATTAGATAAACCTTGCATGATATTGTATTTTACAATTGGTTTATGTAATCCATGCCTATTATATGTCACCTTGATTTCAGTTGGTATTATGAGTATTTACCTTTGTGTAGCTCATTGTTTATTTGGTGTATATAAGTAGCGGAAGCTCATTAGTATTGTGCTTTAATACTTTATATTTTACATAATGTGTGTCATCATCAAAAAGGGGAGATTGTTGAGTCTTGGTGTTTCATACCAATCTTATTTTAATGATGATCACAACATTATGTTGTTGCTAATGACTCTCATGTTTTAGTCTCTCAGTTTTATCTCAAGAATATCTTTCTTGGAGACTAATCACTTGGTGCAAGGATGGACATCAAGTGGAGAAGAGCCAAAGCTTGGACTCAAGGAGTGCCAAAGCTTGGAGATGATGGAGAGCAATCAAGGCATCAAGATTGAAGTCTTAGACTCTAAGGAAAGTATTGTAATCCATGTAATTTACTTTATTGCTTTCTCTCTCTTTTGAGTCTAGGGTTAATGTAATGCCTTGTTAGATGGTTTACTCATTCATGCATATGCATATAACCATCTTAGTGAGCCTTAGGGTTATTATAGAATCCAACCCAATAGGTTCACTCTGTCCAAAGACTCATTTGGAGTCTCTGGCTTTCCGTCAGTCGCCTGCTGAAGGAAACACAGTCGACTGGGTGATTTTCAGTCGCCTGTAGATCCTTCTACAGTCGTCGGACATGCACAACTCAAGTCAACATTTCTATTGACTCAATCTTGAACTTTACGCACAGTCGTCTGTCGACCAGTTTACAGTCGCATGTATTATTACAGTCGCCTGGAAATTGGTTATCAGTCTCCTATATAGCGTAAGTGCATTCTCTGCATCTCTCTGGTGTTTCTCCATCTTATACAGCAGACGACTGATTAAGGTTTTACAGTCGTCTGACTAATAGACAGTCGACTGTATTATTGACATCAGTCGCCTGTGCGTTTAACTGGAGAAAGAGTGCAGCTCTCTGTTTCGATCCATCCCCTGCAGCAGTCGCATGCTGAAGGATTGATAGACTCCTGTCATGTTTGTCAGTCGACTGTATTGACTTCATCAGTCGACTGTCCTGGCTCAGATTATAGCCGTTGGATATTTTTTTGTCGTTGATCAGTCGACTGTCTCTTGATCATGCATCAGTCGATTGTTCCTGTCGTTTTCGCCCAGTTTCTCGCCGTTGCTGAATTCTTTCTTTGACTGTTTGCTTGGGTTTTGGGGCTTGATATGGGGTTACTATATATTTGAGTATGCTGCCATCACTTGAGAACTCTTGACAACCCTTGATAACTCTTGACTCTATAGAAAACCTCAAGAGATCTATAAGCAACTCTCAAGCTCACTCATTTCCCTCAATTGAACATTCATCTATCTTCATGCATTGAAGTCCAGCTCAAGGGAAATCATCCAAGTGCTCTCAAGCATATCACAACACTTGGAGATCCTCTTCCATGCCTTGCATACATTCATGAGTAAGCATCTCAAGGCATAGGTAAGAGTATTTATTTTACTTGGTGTAATTTGTGTCTCTAATTCTCTTTGTGGGAATTAGAACTTTCTTTCTTTGTGGGAGGTTGTCTCTTTGTGAGACTTAGGATATTCTCTTTGTGGGAATAACTTTCTTTGTGGGAGTAACTCTCTTTGTGTGAGTTTAGTGTCCTAGTGTCGGGCTAACCCTAATTCTTTGAGTGGGAGTTAGTGATTCTCTGTGTGGGAGTCTTGATCCTCATGTAGGATTGGTTGGGTCCTTGTGTAGGGCATAAATCCTCTTTGTGGGGTATCTCCTTGTGAGATTTGTATTCACTTTTCTGTGTGGAAATATAGTGAATATTGGTGTGGCTGGATGTACTCAAGTTTGGGGAACCAGGGTAAAACTGTGTGTTTGCGTTTGGATTGATTGTGCCTTTTAATTTCTCTTGTATTTATAATTTCGCATTTGCAAGTAAAATTTAAATTGGACAATTTTATTTCCATTACACTATTCACCCCCCTCTAGTGTGTGTTGTTAATATTGCAAGGGTAAGGCGATCCTTACAGACTGTAGGGACCAAAATCATTTTATTTTCGTTTGAACTGTTCCATCAACAATTATCAAAACTGCATTTTCAGTTTTATTGAGGGAATTGATTAACTGAATCACAGCCGGTTGGAGCCAAAGGAAAAATAACCAACATTCTCCCCACTTGATCCACATAGACATCATTCCCAACAACAAGAAACAAAATACATGTAGATAGAATGTTAATTAAGCAAAAGTTGTTAGACATCTTAACCTTTAATGGCTTCAATTGCGCTGTAATGTCCGTCATCTGCATGATGTGCTCATGCACACCTCCAAGACCAGTAAGCCTTGTGATGAAAACTTCCCACTGAGGATACTCGCAAGTGCCTTATCAGAGCTCTGAAACTGCTTGTCAATGGCCTTTAATAGTGATCGGATCTTGCCATATTTTTCCACTGAGCCCCTTATACTTGCAGTTATTTTAGTCTTTATGAACATAATGCCAAGTCGGTTAGATCTCTCCCATTTTCCATAAAGATAGTCAATGTCCGCCACACCCAAATGAAGGAGTACACTCTCCCTCCAAATTCTGTAGTTTTCACCATTCAATTTAGAAACTTCATACTTAAAATCAGTAACTGTTACAGACTGTGATGCTGCACAAATTTAACATACATACTCAATTCATTATTTTTGAGACTTAACAAACCAAAATATGTATTATCAATGTAAAAAATAGAAACTATGAATCTAGTGACATAAAACTGGCATATGGGCCAACGTTCTACTTCTATTGTATTCATTTTAACCAAATGATAAAATTATCAAAATTATTTTTCTTTTCTCAATTCATGTGGGCAGATTAAGAAATATAATTTTGATATTTTATTCTAATTCACTATACAAGGTTCAACAAAATTTCATGTGGTATAAATCTTGTTGTAACTCATATAATTAATTACAATTAATGTTCTAAGTGATTTTATTCCTAAATTATGATTTTAAATAATTAAGGATGATGTAGCTATTCCTTAATTAAATAAAATCATATAGTTCACTTAACATTAAATACGTAATTATCATGCATAATAATTATTCAAATATGCATGCGAATTAAGTTCACAAGATCAAATGCAAGCATCACTAAATTTTATTGCATTTAGGGGTGTACAAACAACAAACGGGTTGTGCACATAGTGTATACACATCACTCACTTTAAATGCCATAAATGGGTGTACAAACAGCAAAAGGGTTGTGCACAAAGTGCAGGGTGCATATACACAGCATGGTGTACCGAATAGCTATTAATGCACATATGAACGACAGTGAAGTGTACCAAATAATGTTTTATTGAATTGATTATTGTTGATGTTACCATCCATTTTATTAAGGTGTATTCATGATGTACATATAAACTGAGTGCTATTCGTACAGTTCACAGTTTGAATGACAAATTAGCATTATAAAAAGACCAAAATAACCTTATTGGTTATCTTCAACCTTTAGCCGGGTTTAGACCCGTCAACAATCTAATTTTCAACCCAAACAAAACTAAAGTGATCTCTTAATTCTGATGAACAAAATCAGTGAATTTTACACTGAAATTCTCAGAATAAAAAATCCCAAAGATCTGTAAAGAGATATGGCATTAAAAAACTTCTCCATGAAAATGGAAATCTAACAATACAGCAGGGCTAAACCAGAAATAGAGCACGATAGAGGTAATTGAAGTGGCTCCGATACCAATCGATGGCCTAATTTGATGATTAAATCACGAAATTGCGAAAGAAATGGATTGATTTCATACCTCCAGCCATTACTTTTCAAAACAGTGAACTTTCTTCTCGGGTTTTGATCTTTTGAGTCTCAAATTCTCCTTTTTGACGGTGTATCTTACTGTAAAAAAATGTGAGAGAGGACAACAGGGACCAAAACCCATTTTATTTTCGTTTGAACCGTTCCATCAACAGTTATCAAAACCGTTTTTCAGTTTTATTGAGGGAATTGGTTAACTAGAAACTGGTTGGAGCCAAAGGATAAATAACCAACAGTAGCTTGTTAATCAAAATCTAATAATATTTTTTCTGTTGTAAACTTGGCGGCTATGGAGACCATAGCCCTATATTTATAGTGGTAGGGTTACATAATGGGTGGATACCCACTAACGGGTAGGCCCACCAAAAGCCCGTTTATAACACTTCCCCTTATCCATCCATTGTTGTAAGCCATGGTGAACGCTTCAGGGTTCATGAAGCTTATTTGATCATGGGTCTGGAGATACTTCTGGATATCTAAGTTTAAAAGTACTTGCCTCATTAAAACCTTTGCCAAGGAAAACCCAGTGGGAAAAACCAGTGGCTAAAGGAAAAGAGTACAAGTCTCTATAACTTCCCCTGATCGATGGATAACATCAGTGGTGGATACTTCTGGATCCAGAGTTAATGTGGCTGCCTCGTTAAAACCTTTGACTATGGAAAACCCAGTGGGAAAAACCAACAGTCAAGGAAAAAGAGTACAGCACTACGTTAACTCCCCCTGATAAGTACAAGCTTCAGGCTTGTACATCTCTCAGCTGTCTCATCCCAATTCCTAGTACAAGTTTTCTAAAGGTACTGCGAGGTAAAGCTTTAGTGAATAGGTCAGCCAGGTTGTTGCAGGACTGGATCTGCTGGATGTCGATCTGGTTGTCCACTTGCTGTTCATGAGTCCAGAAGAGCTTGGGGGAAATGTGCTTCGTCCTGTCACCTTTGATGTAGCCACCTCGTAGTTGAGCGATGCAGGCAGCATTGTCTTCGTACATGGTGGTTGGCCCAAGATCTCCCGTCTTCAGGCCGGTGGTCTTGAGGATGTGGTTGATGACTGATCGAAGCTAGAAGCATTCTCTACTAGCTTCGTGGATCGCGATGAGCTCGGAGTGGTTGGATGAGGTCGCTGTGGATGTCTGCTTCACGGATCTCCATGAGATGGCCGTCCCACCGTATGTGAATACGAAACCGGTCTGGGACTTTGCGGTATGCGGGTCGGACCTGTATCCCGCATTTGCGTAACCGACCAGGTCGGTGGATACACCTTTCTTGAAGTATAGTCCCATGTCTACAGACCCTTGGAGGTAGCGCAGAAGTTGTTTCACTCCGTTCCAGTGGCGCTTTGAGGGCGCTGAGCTGTATCTGGCTAGTAGATTTACTGCGAACGCTATATCGGGACGCGTGCAGTTTGCCAGGTATAGGAGTGCTCCAATTGAACTTAAGTAGGGTACTTCAGGACCCAGTGTTTCCTCCCCCTCTTCCAGCGGTCGGAAGGGGTCTGTTTCAACATCCAAAGATCTGACGACCATTGGTGTGCTAAGCGGATGACATTTGTCCATAAGAAAGTTTTTCAGCACTTTCTTTGTATATGTCGATTGGTGCAACAGGATTACTCCGCTTAAATGTTCAATTTGTAGGCCTAGGCAAAACTTCGTTTTGCCGAGGTCTTTCATCTCAAAAGTCTGTGTGAGGCTTTTGGATATCTCATCTATCTCTGCAGGAGATCCGATGATGTTCAAGTCGTCTACGTAGACGGCGATAATTACGAATCCTGTTCCCTTTGCTCGTATGAAGATGCAAGGGCAGACTTCATTTGTTGTGAATCCTTGTTGCACTAGGAATTCACTCAGTCTGTTGTACCACATTCTACCTGACTGTTTTAGACCATACAGTGATCTCTGGAGTTTGACAGAATAGACGTCCCGAGGTCTTTCTGTCATTTTTGTCGGTAGTTTGTATCCATCTGGGATTTTTATATAGATGTCCTTATCTATATTTCCGTATAGGTATGCAGTTACAACATCCATGAGCTGCATATCCAGACCTTCCTTCGTGGATAGGCCGATAATGAAACGGAAAGTGATCGCATCCATGACCGGGGAATAGGTATCGTCATAGTCTATTCCTGGTCGTTGGGAAAAACCTTGTGCAACAAGGCGTGCTTTATAGCGCACGATCTCATTATTCTCGTTTCTTTTTCTCACGAATACCCATTTATATCCCACAGGTTTAACACCTTTTGGTGTTAGGACTACAGGTCCAAAGACTTTGCGCTTCGAGAGTGAGTCCAGCTCTACTCCTATTGCCTCGTTCCACTTTGGCCAATCCTCTCAGTGTTTACATTCTGCTAGAGAGCGTGGATCGGTCGCATCGTCGTATTCAGTGACGTGAGTGGCAATAATGAGCGCGAAGTTATCATCGATGATTGTGCTTTTTCTGTCCAGTACCTCCCCGGTACGTACATAGTTTAATGAAATTTCTCCTATGTTTTCCTCTTCAGGGGTTGTTAGGAGTGGAGAGGTAGCTGGGCTGAGCTCAGCATCCTGTGGTGGTATCGTTATTGTTTCTCCAGGATTTTTCCTCTTTCGAGGATTCTTATCTTTGGAGCCTGGGGGTCGTCCTCTTTTTTGTTGAGGTACGGCCGCTTCTGCTGCAGGTGGATTGCATCCATCTTTGGGTATGTCAATCCTAGCTGGCGTATTTGCAGCAGGGACGTGTGATCTGACAATCTTCTGGTTGTCAGTAAATTTATCCGGTAAAATGTGAACTGTGTTCTGAATTTGAAGGATCTTCAGGATCTCTTCTTCACATTGATTTGTGCGCGGATCAAAATGGGATAAAGTCTTTGTGTCCCATGTAATGGTCTTTGAAGCTTCTGGCTTCTGTGTGTTAATGCCTAGTTTTGGAAAAATGCTTTCATCAAACTCACAATCTGCTAGACGTGCTTTAAAGGCGTCCCCTGTAAGGTGTTCGAGGTATCTAATGATCGATGGTGAGTCGAAGCCAATATAGATACCAAGACGCCGTTGAGGACCCATCTTGGTTCTCTGCGGTGGTGCTATGGGGACATAGACAGCACATCCGAATATCCTCAAGTGAGAGATATCGGGTGGGTTCCCATATGCAAGTTGCATCGGAGAATAAGATTGACTACCTGAAGGTCGTAATCTTATCAGCGATGCAGCGTGCAGTATGGCATGTCCCCATGCACATACCGGCAACTGGCATTGCATTAACAATGGTCTAGCGATCCATTGTAGTCTCTTTATGAGAGATTCGGCTAACCCGTTCTGGGTGTGAACATGAGCTACAGGATGTTCAACTTCTATGCCGGTTGCTTGGCAGTAGTCTAGGAAGACTTGTGAGGTGAATTCCCCAGCATTGTCCAGACGCAATTTCTTGATCTGGTTGTTTGGGAAATGTGCCCGCAATTTTATAATTTGTGCAAGTTGATGGAAATTGAATTCCACCCCCAAGTGATTTTGATGATGAGCACACCAAATGAATGCTTAGTGTACTAACTACACTACACGTTAAGTATGCAGATTTCGTGAAGCTCTACTAATACTCCAAGAAGCACGCATCAATACTCCACGACAAAGACGAACATGGCTAAACTCAAGTGATGAAACAGAACAAGAAGCTCAAAGAGAAGCTTACCTTCACTTCATCAAATTGACTAAACTTCCGAAGACATGTTCAGAGTCTAGTGTGAGTGTGTCGTGTCTTTTAGGGTATTTGTCAAAGCCATATCAAATAGACAACACACACACACAAATGATATCGAAATAATTTTTAACTATCTTCAAAATAGTTTTCAAGAGCTTTTCTAGTCACTTCATAATTCTCGTAGTGAAACTCCACGCACCCTGGAGCTAACTACCCTTTTTGACTAGAACAACAGGAAAAACTCCTCTGGGAGTCGACTACCAAAAGTAGGGAGTCGACTACTTCTTAGGGATGAAAATTTCCTAGATTCCTCTGGGAGTCGACTACCTACAGGATGGAGTCGACTACCTGCTGGAAATTTTCAGACGTTTTGAATTTGAATTTTAAAATCTTTTGAGCAATTCTCTCCGAAATTTTTGGGACAAAAGTCAACCGAAATTTGAAATTCAAATCTCAGTTTTTCCCTATAAATAGAGCTTAATTCTTTTGTGAAAAGAACAACATTGAAAATCAAAATTCGTAAAAGCTCTCGTGAATCAAAGCTCTCTAATTTTTCTCTCTAGCCAGTTTAATTTCAGTTTTGATCTTGCAATATTTTCTCAATTCTTTTTGAAGATCATATTATTATTTTTATTGGCTAAATTGTTTTTCAAAATCCTCTCTATTATTTCTCTCTAATTTTATTTGAAGGATTTTTGAAAAAGCTCTAGATCACAAAGAACTTATCTCGTATCTTTGTGTGATCTAGACTATCATTCTATTAAGCCACTACACAAATTGTCTATCTTTTGATTGGCTATAGAATCGGGTGTATTTACCAATCTCTATCATTTATTGTAGAGTATTGGACAAATCTCTTATTGTGTTGATTGTTGGAACACTAGACAAGTCTAGTTGTTGCCAGTTGGAAAGTCCTCGGTTTGTGAGGCAAGGGTAAACCCTAGACAAGTCTAGGTGTTGTGTTCGGAAATCCTGGTCAAGGCTAGGTCGTTGGAAATCCTAACAAGTGAAGTTAGGTACTTGTATTTGCCAAGGCAGATAGTGGAAATCTCGTACCGGATTGGTCGGGGACTGGACGTACCCGGGTTGCGGGGAACCAGGATAAAATCCTTTTGTTTGCGATTGTTGATATGTGTTTATTTATCTTTACATTTATATCTTCTATCTACAGCAAAGATCAATTTTATCTATATACGCTGAAATTCATATTTATAATCTTATTTGTCCTAACATATTCTCTGGGAGTCGACTACTGCTCATAAGGAGTCGACTACCTGCTGTGAAATTTCGCTGTGCACTTTAAAATTATATTGTTGATTAAGAACCAAGCGTAGATCACTCTACTTGGTTTCTTAGGCAACGTTAGAAGGAATTTATTTGTGTTAATATCGTTGAGCGAAAAAGTTTTAGTATTTGATCAACACTATTCAACCCCCCCTTCTAGTGTTGCTTGCCATCCACAGGATCCAACACAAGTAGCTTTGCAAAGGCTACGTTGCGGGTGGACAAGAGGCACACATACGACCATTTTGAAGATGCGTCGATTAGTACCATGTAGTACCGAAATGGTCCACTTGCGGGGTGAATAAGCCCGCAAATGTCACCATGTATTCTCTCTAGGAAGCTTGGAGACTCAGAGTCCATCTTCAGGGTGGATGGTCTCGTAATCAATTTCCCTTTGTAACAAGGGGGACAAGGATTTGCACCCTTCCGAAGTAGCGTCAGGCTTTTCGGATTAATTCCACGGGATTGGGATATGATGCGACGCATCATATTCCTTCCAGGGTGTCCTAGTCTATCGTGCCAGAGTTTGAATTCTGGTTGATTTTGGCACTTCTGGTGCTCCAATGTGTTTGCTTCCATTGCTCTGATCCTTGTGTGGTAGAGACCCGACGAGAGTCCCTCAAAACGTTCGACGGTGTTTTTAGCACCGTTTTTATGAGACGTTACATCAAGGTATTCACTGTTTCCTTTGCTCACCGTTTCTAGGTGGTATCCGTAAGCGGATATCTTTAAAGCTTAACAGGTTTCTATGCGAGCTAGGGGAGAGAAGGGCATCTTTTATAAGTAGTTTTGTATTGTTGGGGAGCATAAAATGTGCTTCCCCTGATCCTTCAATGATACTTGATGGACCGGAAATTGTATTTATGGTGCCATCGTATTTATTAATGCTTTGAAAAAAGCAGATGTCTTGGAGGATCGTGTGCGTAGAGGCACTGTCCACTAGGCATTTAAAGTCCATCTATTTTAAAAGAAAATGTCGCAGTATAAGGCACAAACACAAAGGAATATACTACGATTAATTAATTTGATGTCTGAAAAGTACTTAAACATGCCAGAGATAAGCAGATAAATTGTTTCTCAAAAGGAAAAAATTACAATGCATATATAAAGTAGATAAATGTCCTCAGTCGAGCAGGTCATCGTTGGAGAAGTCCTCAGCGATGAACCTGATTGGTGCCAGGTTTTCTTGAACCGCCAGGTTTGTCTCAGCTTGCTTCTGGCTTGCTTTGTACAACTCCTGAAGGTGGCGTGGAGTACGACAATTTCTGGACCAGTGTCCAGTCATGCCACACCTGTGGCATTTATCTTCCCAGTCCTTTCTGGGGGCAGAAGTCTGGCTGTCGTCCTTTCTTTTCCACACATTTTTCTTCTTTCCCTCTTGGTTGTTTCTTGGAGGGGGTCCTCGAGCCTGCTTCTTCATGGTCTTACCCTTCTGGGGGTTGCCTTTGAAGTTGCCCCTTTTCTTCTGGAAGGAGCTGTGGTGCGCTTCAGGCGCAGGAGCAGTGCCGGTAGGGCGTGTGTTGTGGGTGGCCAGAAGGAGGTCACGATTCTGCTCTGCCATCAGAAGGCATGAGAGAAGCTCAGAGTATTTTGTGAACTTTCGTTCACGATACTGTTGCATCAGTATGACATCCTTCTCATGGAAGGATGTATACGTCTTCTCTAACATGCGTTCCTCCGTCACCTTTTCACCACAGAACTTCAGGCGTGAGGTGATGCTAAAGAGTGCCGAGTTGTACTCGGCAATAGACTTGAAGTCTTGGAGACGGAGGTTCTCCCATTCATATCGCGCTCGAGGTAGTATAACATCTCTTTGATGTTTATACCTGTCCTCGAGGGCGGTCCACAACTCATACGAGTCTTCCACCGTTAGGTACTCGGCCTTCAGGGTCCGATCGATATGGCGTCTGATATAGATAGTTGCTTTCGCTTTATCTATATCAGAAACCTTATCGCCAAAAGCGATGGCGTGACTCAATCCCTGTGCTCGCAGATGGAATTTTATATCCAACTGCCAGCTTAAGTAATTCTTTCTTGAAGCATCCAAAACGTCGAAATCGACGCTCGCAATTTTGGCCATTTATCACTCTAGCATGTAAAAAGATAGCATTAATTAGATATTTTCACAAAAAAATAAATAATCAAGCACATCAGACATAAATATTTGCTGCGTGGATCGGCTAATCACCATAATTAATTACAGTCCATTACAGTCCCAAAAAGAAAGAAAGTACAACTCGGGAACCCCCGTGGGGCCCCTATTCTTCTGGAATAGTCCTTCATCTTCTTAGGGCGTCCACCGGGCTTGTAATTTTACAAAATTATCCTCACTACATTTTTCTCTCAAAAAAAGGAAAATAATGCATGAAAAATAAAATGGTGATCACTAGCCGATCCAAAACCACAGCAAATATTAATCATTCGTCGCAGGCAGTTATAATGCAGTAGGCATCATCACAGGCATTTTATACATCACAGGTAATTTATTCATCACAGGCAGTTTATAATGGACAATGAAATCTACCGTTTAAAAATTATTGGACCACTAGGCAACGTCATACACCGTTAGGTTAGTTGACTAACGACAGAGCGGTCGCAGGATCTTCTTAATTTTTAAACGTTTAAAGAAAATCATATAATCCAAATATAATAGCGATGAGTAAAAATCACATGTAATTTTGTCCAGATTGTAACGAAAAGAAATCGCAATTAAATCTGAAATTTTTTTTTTGAAAATTCGAAAAATTTTCTGGGTCAGAAACCTTAGTTAGGGTTTTGGGATACGCACGCCGGGCCCGTACCCGCTACTGGCGGGCATGCCCGTCTGCCGCAGCAGGCGGCGGTGGGTAGGGCTGTTGACGAACGAGCTTGAACGAGCTTGAACAGTGTACTTGGTTTTGTTCATAAACAAAATCCATGTTCAAGCTCTGTTCGTTTACTAACCGAGCTCTAAAAACATGTTCAAGCTTGTTTGTTAAGCTTACCGAACGAACGTAAATGAACATAAATGAACGTTAACTGAGCTTACCGAACGAACATTCTGTTCATTAACAAGACTTATCGAGCTTGTTCGTGAACATGTTCGGGAACGTGTTAACGGACACACAATCAATCTTGTTCATGAACAGATTTGCAAACAAACAAACGAACAATGGCAATGGACCAAAAGAGAGCTGGGAGCCTGGGAGTTTAGGAGTGGGAAGCTGGGAAGTTGAAGAGGTGGATGTGTTTAATTCAATTTGAGGAGGTGAGTGTTTAATTTTAATTTTAATTCACTCAAGCACTTGTTCACAAACACTTAATGAGCTTATTCACGAACATCACTTAACGAGATTGTTCACGAACACTTAACGAGCTTGTTCACGAACATCACTTAACGAGCTTGTTCACGAACACTTAGCGAGCTTGTTCACGAACACGTAACGAGCTTGTTCATGAACATAAATGAACGAACATAGTAATGTTCAAGCTCTGTTCGTTTACTAACCGAGCTCTAAAAACCTGTTCAAGCTTGTTCATTAAGCTTCCCGAACGAACGTAAACGAACATGTACCGAGCTTGTTCACGAGTAGTTTGTCGAACGTTCTGTTCGTCAACAGCCCTAGCGGTGGGGGGTGCCGCTGCAGGCGGCGGGGAGGGGGGTGGGCCCAACAGCCCTAGCGGTGGGGGGTGCCGCTGCAGGCGGCGGGGAGGGGGGTGGGCCCGCCGCTGCAGGCGGCGGGGATCGCCCCCGCCTGCGGCGGCGGGGGTTGCCCGCCGCTGCGGGCGGCGGGGAGCACCGCCGCCTGCGGCGGCGGGGGTTGCCCGCCGCTGCGGGCGGCGGGGTTCGCCCCCGCATGCGGCGGCGGGGGTTGCCCGCCGCGGTGGGCGGCGGGGAGCCCCCGCCTGCGGCGGCGGGGAGCCCCCGCCTGCGGCGGCGGGGAGCCCCCGCCTGCGACGGCGGGGAAGACCCCGCCTGCAGCGGCGGGGGATTCCCGCCGCCGCAGCGACGGCGGGAAGGCCCCGCCGCTGTCGGCGACCGGGGGGGGCGTGGGTGAACCCTTTTTAGGGTTTTGGCGATTTTTGGAGAAAAAAATGGGTAAAATCCGATTTTTAGTGGGATAAACCAGTTTTATTCAACCAAAAAGACGTTTTTTTATTGAAAAAGGTTGATTTTTAACAATAAAAACGATATAGTTTTGATCGATTGATCCAAAAAAAATTGAATCACCACATATGCGCATATGCAAAATTTAGATCTAGGGAGAAAGTTACCTCTAGATCCTACCCGCCGGATCTAGCGACGTTCGGTGAAGGAAGCCCGTTCGCGTCGCGTCCGTCCGTCGGCAGGGGTTCGGCTTATCTTCGAGCGTGCTGATAACGTGTTGTAAACTTGGCGGCTATGGAGACCATAGCCCTATATTTATAGTGGTAGGGTTACATAATGGGTGGATACCCACTAACGGGTAGGCCCACCAAAAGCTCGTTTATAACATTTTCCATATTATCAAACCCAAATGAGAACACCCCATGCCTATTTAATGGAAAAGAATAGGTAATGAAAATGATATTTGATGGAAAAGAAGTTTTCCCCCAATTGCAAACTATAAGTGATGGAAACAATTTGTAATGGTAATCATACGCTAGTACTGTTAACGCCAAAATTGGCGATAACTGTATTTGGTCTGACGAGGATGCTTTCGTTGGGTTGATCCTTCGTCGGCTTAGAGGTGGGACCCGTGAACGAGCATCTCTGGGTCAAGGTAAGCTTGGATCGGACTCCACAGATGGATGTTGGCCTAGATTCACAGTATCTTCGTTATCATGCATCATGAGAATATCGTTAGGAGGTCGGGGTTGTGGTCCGACCAATTCCCCTCCGACGCTCAAGTTAGTGGGGATAACTGCCACGATAATTTTAGGCTATTAAGGTGGATTCATGGGATTAACTACTACATGAATATATCCCTTAATTCTCTCATTAGTGGCCAGTTAAGTAAGCCATGATGATGAGGTTGACTCATTCAAACCATGAGTAATGTGTCATGTGGTAGATTTGACTTGGTAAGGGTTTACCTTCGTGGGCGGGACTCGTGGCTATTGGGCTGAGGCATACCATTCTTAGTGGGCCTTGCTCTTCAGGTAGAATTTATCTACTTGCCAGCTGGGTCCATGTATTTAACAAGTACATATCGACGTTTCAGCCACATACAAATCCGTGGCTGAATCCCAGAAATCTGTGGCTGAAGACCTTCATCTACGGACAAAAGAAAATTCTGTGGTCAATAGTGTCGTGGCCAATAGTGTCGTGTTTTCAACTATAGAATTTTCCGTGGCCAATTGTCTGCCACGAACCATCGGCCATGGATTTTCATGGCTAAAATGAGTATTAAAATATGAAAAAAAAGCCATTCAGCCACGGATTTGTCCATGGTTGAAGAGAATCCGTGGCTATTAACACTTTCGGCCATGGATAAATCTGTGGCTGATTCTAATCATCAACCACGGAAATGGCCGTGGCCGAATGTCTCATTCGCCTTTTCCGTTGCTGATGCTTATCAGTCAGCCACAGACAATCCGTGGCTGAAGATAGCATCAGCCATGGCTAATTCTGTGGCCGATAACCATCGACCACAAACAATGTGAACTAGTGGTCCATGGCTGACAAATATTAGCCACTGACTTGGCCATGGCTGATAAGCATCGGCCACGGAAAAAGTGCACCATCCTCCGAAGGCTCTCTTGTCTTGATTAGTTGCTGTTATCTTTATTTGATTGGTTAGATATTTTCTACTATTGACTCTCTCTGTAAGATCATGACGTAGTGATTGTTGGATCGATGTCCGTCAGTTTTTGCCGAACAGAATCGTGTCGTTGACGAAACCCCATTTATACCTTCCGTCGAATATAGAGAGAATAGATGTTGTTTCAGATAGAAGCTGTTTATCAAAGATTTCATCATATACAGTTTCTTCAACTTCAACCATATACATGTTGCTTTAGCTACCACTTCATGCAAAATCTCATCAGTAATGCATAGCTGGACTGATGTGTGCACCTTCTTCTCTTGATATGTGAAATTCAATTCAGTTACTGCCTCTGAAATTTTTCCAATAAATGGCATTTAAAGGGCTTGTCGTTTCAATAAGGCATGCATCTTAATCATCCAAGGGGTTGAAGCAATCTTTGCTGGTGAACATCTTAATTTTGATGTTGTGCAATGCCATCTTGAATGAAACCAATTTATTAAGTAAAAAATAAAAATTAAGTTCAACAACACAAACACACAGATTTGCATGGTTCAGACCAAGTCGTAGTCACTAGGCAATATCAGATAATGTTACTTTTTTGGACAAAGATAATTACAGACAGAAGAGATTCAGTAATCTTTCATACCCTCTCTAAAGAAGATAGAATTCACAGATGAGGAGATTTTTAAAAACACTGCATGCGACTTCCTCAAAACCCATAGACTCTCTTTAAAGAAGACAGACAAGGGCGGAACCAGGATTAGATGACTAGGGGGGCTGGGCAGCGTTACAAGAAGTTATACACACGGTATTCGTAAAGTACATGGATGTGATGGTGTTCAAGTCGCCGAGTTCAAAGCGATGGTATTTTACCATTACATTTAAGTATATTTGATGGTACGAAGTGAACAAAATATATATGAAATTCATTGCTCAGGCCCAATGCAACATATGTGTGAGGGATCAAGTAAGAAAGTCGAAAACAAAAACAAGTTTTAATTGGATGAGTACGAAAATAAGTTACGAACATTCAAACCAAATTACTTTAAATAAGTAGCAAATTTTTCCATTCATTTATTAAACACAAAATCGATCGCATATTAATGAAGATATGAACGAGAAACTAACACCGATTACATCCTTAATTTGAAAAAAAAATAAAATTTTAAAAACATAATCATTGGGATTTACCAAGAACTAATTAATCTTTTAAATTTAAGGGAATGAGAGAAGCGTGTTTAGTAACTTAATATTTTAGGTAGATTAAATTAACCATGACATTTAGGTAGATTAAATTAAACATTTTAGTTGTATATTTTAGACGTTTTTCTTTTCTTAATCAAATGCTGACTCCGCTGTGCTATAATTAAAAACAAGAATAAAAAACTGGCATAGCTTCAAACGAAAATCTAAAATTTTGAGGACAAATTTTAATGTTATTTTATCTAAAAATCTAAAATTTTACTAGAAAATATCCCAAATTTTAATGTTATTTTATCTAAAAATTATCTAAAAGTTTACTAGACAAAATCCCAAATTTTAAAGTTATTTTATCAAAAAATTATCTAAAAGTTTACTAGATAATATCCCAAGTTTTAAAGTTATTTTATCTAAAAATTATCTAAAAGTTTACTTAGACAATAAACCAAGTTTTTGTTATAAACGTGCTTTTGGAGGCCCAACTTGTTATTGGGTATCCACTCATTATGTAACCCTATTGCTATAAATACAAGGCTACGAATTCCGTAGCCACCAAGTTTACAACACGTTATCAGCACGCTCGAGGCTGAGCCGAACCTCTACCGACGGACGAACGCGACGCAAACGGGCTTCCTTCACCGAACGTCGCTAGATCCGGCGGGTAGGATCTAGAGGTAATTCTTTTCCCTAGATCTAAATTCATATGCGCATATGTCTAGATCCAAATACTTGGATCGATTGTTTAATGAAAATCAACGTTTTTATTGTTAAACATCACCTTTTTGCAATAAAAACGCTTTTTTTTGAAGATTAAAAATGGATTTTTCCAATAAAAATCGAATTTTTATCATCTTCTTCCCCAAAAATCCCTAAACCCTAGGGGGTTCATCCTCGCCACGCGGCCAAAAGCCTCCACGCGACCCCCCAACCTCGCGCAACCGCCGCCGCTTGCAGCGGCGGCGACCCCCACCGCTCGCAACGGCGGGAGATCCCTCCGCCTGCAGGCGGCAGGATCCGCCGCCGCCTGCAGCGGTGGGCTCCCCCGCCGTTTTGCAGCGGCGGGATCCGCCGCCGCCTACGGCGGTGGGCTGTCCTGCTGCCTCCGGCGGCGGGCACCCCTGCCGCCTGCGACGGCGGCCCTACCGCCGCCCGCAGCGGCGGAACCCCCCGCGCCGCCGCCAGCAGCGGCAGACGGGCCCCGCCGCCTGCAGCGGCCCCCCGGTGCGCGCGCGTGTCCGGAAACCCTAGCCACCAGAAGCAGCAACTCACGCGACCAAAAACCCTAACTAGGGTTTGACCCCAAATATTTACTATTTTTCAAATTAATTTCAGATTTAATTACGATTTCTTTTTCGTTAAAATCTGGACAAATTACACGCTTCTAATTCATCGTTTTTTATTCGGATTACCTGATTATTGTACGTTTAAAAATTAGGAAGATCCTGCGACCGCTCTGCCGTTAGTAAACTAACCTAACGGTGTATGACGTTGCCTAGTGGTCCAATAATTTTTAAACGAAAAATTTTCATTTTTATTATAAACTACGTGTGATAATTAATTGCTTGTAATGAATAAACTGCCTATGATGATTAAATGCCTGCTGCATTTTTTCTGCCTGCGACGAATGTTTATATTTGCTGTGGTTTTGGATCGTCTAGTTATCACTATTATTTCCCTTACATTGTTTTCTTTTTTTTGAGAGAGAAAAATGTAGTGAGGATATTTTTGTAAAATTACAAGACCGGCGGACGCCTCTGGAAGATGAAGAACCATTCCAGAAGAATAGGGGCCCCACGGGGGTTCCCGAGTTGTACTTTCATTCTTTTTGGGACTGTATGGACTGTAATTAATATGGTGATTAGCCGATCCACGCAGCAAATATCTGTGTCTGAAATGCTTAATTATTTTTTTTGTGAAAATATCTAATTATTGCCTATTTTTAAACATGCTAGAGAGATAAATGGCCAAAATTGCGAGCGTCGATTTCGACGTATTGGATGCTACAGGCAAGAATTATTTAAGCTGGCAGTTGGACATAAAATTCCATCTGCGAGCACAGGGACTGAGCCATGCCATCGTTGTAGGCGATAAGGTTTCTGATATAGATAAAGCGAAAGCAATTATCTATATCAGACGCCAAATCGATCGAACCCTGAAGGCCGAGTACCTCACGGTGGAAGACTCTTATGAGTTATGGACCGCCCTCGAGGATAGGTATAAACATCAAATAGATGTTATACTTCCCTGAGTGCGATATGAATGTGAGAACCTCCGTCTCCAAGACTTTAAGTCTATTGCCGAGTACAACTCGGCACTCTTTAGCATCACCTCACGCCTGAAGTTGTGTGGTGAAAAGGTGACGGAGGAGCGCATGTTAGAGAAGACGTATACATCCTTCCACGAGAAGGATGTTATACTAATGCAACAGTATCGTGAACGAAAGTTCACGAAATACTCAGAACTTCTCTCATGCCTTCTGATGGTAGAGCAGAATAGAGGCCTCCTTCTGGCCACCCATAACTCACGCCCTACCGGCACTGCTCCTGCGCCAGAAGCGCATCACAGTTCCTTCCAGAAGAAGAGGAGCAACTTCAAAGGCAAACCCCAGAAGGGTAAGGCAATGAAGAAGCAGGCTAGAGGACCCCCTCCAAGAACCAACAATAAGGGAAAGAAGAAAAATGTGTGGAAGAGAAAGTACGACTGCCAGACATCTGCCCCCAGAAAGGACTGGGAAGATAAGTGCCACATGTGTGGCATGACTGGACACTGGTCCAGGAATTGTCGGACTCCACGCCACCTACAAGACTCGTACAAAGTGAGCCAGAAGCAAGTTGAGACAAACATGGTGGAACAAGAAGACCTGGCACCAATCAGGCTCATCGCTGAGGACTTCTCAAACGATAACCTGCTCGACTGAGGCATTATCTATTCTCTATGCATTGTAATTTTTGTTTGAAAAACAATTTACTATCTGCTTGTTTTAATTTCTAGCATGTTGCTTGAGCTTTTCGGACATTGAATAATTATTAGTAGTATATCTTCTCTTGTGCCTTATGCTGCGATGTTTTTCTCTTAAAATTAGATGGATTATAAATGCCTAGTTGACATTGCCTCTACGCACATGATCCTCCAAGACATCTGCTTTTTCCAAAGCATTGATAAGTACGATGGAACCGTGAATACAATATCCGTCCATCAGGAATTATTGAAGGATCAGGGGAAGCACATTTTATGCTCCCCAACAAAACACAACTACTGATAAAAGATGCGCTTTTCTCCCCTAGCTTCCATAGAAATCTGTTATGCTTTAAAGATATCCGCTTAAACGGATACCACCTCGAGACGGTGAGTAAACAAAACAGAGAATTCCTGTATGTAACGTCTCATAAAAACGGTGCTAAAACCACCGTCGAGCATTTTAAGGATAAGAGCAATGGAAGAAAACACACTTAAGCACCAGAAGTGTGATAATCAACCAGAATTCCAACTCTGGCACAATCGACTAGGACACCCTGGAAGGAATATGATGCGTCGCATCATATCCCAATCCCGTGGAATTAACTCGAAAAGCCTGAAGCTACTTTGAAAGGGTGCATCTCCTTGTCCCCTTGTCACAAAGGGAAATTGATTACGAGACCATCCCCCCTGAAGGTGGACGCTGAGTCTCCGAGCTTCCTAGAGAGAATACATGGAGACATTTACGGGCATATTCACCCCGCAAGTGGACCATTCCGGTACTACATGGTACTGATTGACGCATCTTCCAAATGGTCGTATGTGTGCCACCTGTCCACCCGCAACGTAGCCTTTGCAAAGCTACTGGCACAAATAATAAAGTTGCGGGCACATTTCCCAGATAACCAGATCAAGAAATTGCGTCTAGACAACGCTGGGAATTCACATCACAAGTCTTCCTAGACTACTGCCAAGCAACCGGCATAGAAGTTGAACATCTTGTAGATCATGTTCACACCCAGACCGGGTTAGCTGAATCTCTTATAAAGAGAATACAATGGATTGCTCGTCCATTGTTGATGCAATGCCAGTTGCCGGTAAATGCATGGGGACATGTCATCTTGCACGCTGCATCGTTAATAAGATTACAACCGTCAGGGAGTCAATCTTAATCTCCGATGCAGCTTGCATATGGGAACTCGCCGGATATCTCTCACATGAGGATATTCGGATGCACTGTCTATGTCCCATAGCACCACCGCATAGGACCAAGATGGGTCCTCAACGGTGACTAGGTATCTACATTGGTTTCAGCTTACCAACGATCATTAGATACCTGGAACCCCTAATGGGGGATGCCTTTAAGGCACGTCTAGTAGATTGTGAGTTTGACGAAAACACTTTTCCCAAACTAAGCATTGACACAAAGAAGACAGAAGCTTCAAAGACCATTTCATGGGACACCAAAACTTTATCCCATTTTGATCCGCGTACAAACCAATGTGAAGACGAGATCCTGAAGATCCTTCAAATACAAAATACAGTTCAAATTTTATCAGACAAATTCACTGACAACCAAAAGATTGTCAGATCACACGTCCCTGCTGCAAATACGCAGCTAGGATTGACATACCCAAAGATAGATGCAATCCACCTGCAGCAGAAGCGGCCGTACCTCAACAAAAGAGAGGACGACCCCCAGGCTCCAAAGATAAAAACCCTCAAAAGGGGAAAAATCCTGGAGCAACAATAACAATACCACCACAGGATGTTGAGCTCAGCCCAGATACCTCTCCCCTCCTAACAACCTCGGAAGAGAAAAATATATGAGAAATATCATTAAACTATGTACGTACTGGGGAGGTACTGGACAGAAAAAGCACAATCATCGATGATAACTTCGCGCTCATTATTGCCACTCACGTCACTGAATACGACGATGAGACCGATCCACGCTCTCTAGCAGAATGTAAATGCAGAGAGGATTGGCCAAAGTGGAACGAGGGAATAGGAGTAAAGCTGGTCTCACTCTCGAAGCGCAAAGTTTTTGGACATGTAGTCCTAACACCAAAAGGTGTTAAACTGTGGGATATAAATGGGTATTCGTGAGAAAAAGAAACGGGAATAATGAGATCGTGCACTACAAAGCGCGCCTTGTTGCACAAGGTTTTTCCCAACGACCAGGAATAGACTATGACGATACCTATTCACTGATCATGGATGCGATCACCTTCCGTTTCATTATTGGCCTATCTACAAAGGAATGCCTGGATGTGCAGCTCATGGACGTTATGACTGCATACCTTTATGGAAATATAGATAAGGATATCTATATGAGAATCCCAGACGGATATAAACTACCAACTAAAATGACAGAAAGACCTCGGGACGTCTATTCTGTCAAACTCCAAAGATCACTGTATGGTCTAAAACAGTCAGGTAGAATGTGGTATAACAGAATCAGTGAATTCCTAGTGCAACAAGGATTCACAAGAAATGAAGTCTGCCCTTGCATCTTTATAAGAGCAAAGGGAACATGATTCGTAATCATAGCCGTCTACATAGATGACCTTAACATCATCGGATCTCCTGAAGAGATAGGTGAGATATCCAAGACTCCCACACAGACTTTTGAGATGAAAGACCTTGGCAAAACGAAGTTTTGCCTAGGCTTACAAATTGAACACTTGAGCGGAGGAATCCTGTTACACCAATCGACATACACAAAGAAGTTGCTGAAAAATTTCCTTATGGACAAATGTCATCCGCTCAACACACAATGGTCGTCAGATCATTGGATGTTAACACAGACACCTTCCGACCGTTGGAAGAGGGGGAGGAAGTACTGGGTCCTGAAGTACCCTACCTAAGTGCGATTGGAGCACTCCTATACCTGGCAAACTGCATGCGTCCCGATATAGCATTCGCAGTTAACCTACTAGTCAGATACAGTTCAGCGCCTCAAAGCGTCACTGGAATGGAGTGAAGCACCTTATGCGCTACCTCTAAGGGTTTGTGGACCTGGGACTATACTTCAAAAAAGGTGTACCCTCCGACCTAGTCGGTTATGCAGATGCAGGATACAGGTCCAACCCACACACCGCAAAGTCCCAGACCGGTTTCTATTCACATACGGTGGGATGGCTATCTTATGGAGATCTGTGAAGCAGACTTCGACAGCGACCTCATCCAACCACTCCGAGCTCATTGCGATCCACGAAGCTACTAGAGAATGCTTCTGGCTTCGATCAGTCATCCACCATATCCTCAAGACCACCGGCCTGAAGACAGGAGATCTTGGACCAACCACCATGTATGAAGACAATGCTGCCTGCATCGCTCAACTACGAGGTGGCTACATCAAAGGTGAAAGGACGAAGCACATTTCTCCCAAGCTCTTCTGGACGCATGAACAGCAAGTAGACAACCAGATCGACATCCAGCAGATCCAGTCTTGCAACAACCTGGCAGATCTATTTACTAAAGCTTTACCTCGTAGTACCTTTAGAAAACTTGTACTAGGAATTGGGATGAGACAGTTGAGAGATTTACAAGCCTGAAGCTTGTATTTTTCAGGGGGAGTTAATGTCGTGTTGTACTCTTTTTCCTTGGCTATTGGTTTTTTCCACTGGGTTTTCCATAGCCAAAGGTTTTAACGAGGCAGCCACATCAACTCTTGATCCAGAAGTATCCACCTCTGATGTTATCCATCGATCATGGGAAGTTACAGAGACTTGTACTCTTTTCCCTTAGCGACTGGTTTTTTACCAGTGGGTTTTTCTTGACAAAGGTTTTAACGAGGCAAGTGCTCTTAAACTTGGGATCCAGAAGTATCCATAAATCCATGATCAAATAAGCTCTATGAATCCTGAAGTGTTCATTACGTCTTACAACAATGGATGGATAAGGAGAAGTGTTATAAACGTGCTTTTGGAGGCCCAACTTGTTATTGGGTACCCACCCATTATGTAACCCTATAGCTATAAATACAAGGCTATGGATTCCGTAGCCACCAAGTTTACAACAGTTTTAATGATATTTTATCTAAATACATTAAAGTTTAATCGACAATCAACCTAAAACCGCTTCTAGGAATCGAAGCCATGACCTCATAGATTGAGAAGGTTGCGGACAGCCAACAGGCCGAAGGTTCATTTGTGTTACTGATGATGATATTTCTATGCTTATCATTATATTGCAGTCTGTTGCCATATACTTATATATGTAAATTTTGAATAATTGGGGGGGGGCAACTCTAACGTGGGTCCGCCCCTGAAGACAGACTCTCTTTAAAGAAGACATAACTCACAGAAGATAGAACTCTGACACCTACCAAAACCATACACGCATACACGATAATAGAAGGAAACATATGACATATGTGGGTCGACTCGGTTGACCGTGATAAAATCTGGGTTGGGTGCGGATTTGACCCGTCAACCCGGATTGACCCAGATGCTACCCATTTTCATTAATAAATATATTTACATTTAATAGAACTAGTGAACCACATGTTGCAGTGATAGTTTTGGACATGTATTTGATTTGGTTGGTGCTCTTTTTTGAGGTGATCACAGGTTCAAATCCTATGTTTGTAATCTTTTTTTTCTTAATTTCAAATGTTAACTTTTATTTTCCTTAAATAAATAAATTTTCTTAGAGAAACATTAAGATCATTAGCACAGTTGGTACACACTAGTTCACTTGCTTGGGTGATCTTTGGTTTGAATCCCGTGGGAGGCAATTATTTGAAGAAAAAAAATTCAAAGAGAAAGCCATGCATGCATGCGGGTCGTGTCTAGGTGACCCGACCACCCATAAACGGGTCACCTGTACCCGGACCTACCTGCCCCGTTTGCCACCCCTAGTCTAAGATAATAAGACACTGATAAGGAATAAATATGTTTTTGTTGGATGAAAATAAACTCAAGAGAGAGAGATCATTTCATTGCTAAGAATGAGTAACCATAGCTAAGAGCCATGGTGCTCTATTTATATTTCTCATAGTGGGGAGGCCAAAAGCCTCTAGTAGACCAAGGGTCCCCATTACTCTAAGTAATGGGGGACCTAATGAATGGGTAATGAAGGAGGGGAGGCCAAAGGCCTCCCTCATTCATAACACTCCCCCTTACACATTCATCACTTCGGTCTCAGCTACTGAGGCAATGGGTGGATACTTCTGGATCCAGAGTAAGTGTGTTTGCCTCGTTAAAACCTTAGCTGTGGAAAACCCAGTGGGAAAACCCAACAGCTTAAGGAAAAAGAGTGCAACCCACAGGTTACTCCCCCTGATCCGTACAAGCTTCAGGCTTGCAGGTCTTTCAACTGTCGCATACCAATGTTCTTTACAAGCTTTACAAAAGTACATTTAGGCAATGCCTTAGTAAAAAGATCAGCTAAGTTGTTGCATGACTGGATCTGTCGAACTTCAATCTGCTTGTCGTTCTTCTGCTCGTGCGTCCAGAAAAACTTGGGAGAAATGTGCTTTGTCCTGTCGCCTTTGATGTAGCCCTTCTGAAGCTGAGCAATGCACGCGGCGTTGTCTTCGAATAGGGCAGTAGGCTCCAGATCACCGGTCTTCAGGCCAGTGGATTGGAGGATGTGTTGGACGACGGAGCGTAGCCAAAAACATTCTCTGCTCGCTTCATGGATCGCGATGAGCTCTGCATGGTTGGAAGATGTAGCAGTAGTGGTTTGTTTTACCGATCTCCAGGAGATAGCAGTTCCTCCGTAGGTAAAGACAAAACCAGTCTGTGATTTTGCCGTATGCGGATCTGAAAGATAGCCTGCATCGGCATAACCAAGTAACTGGGAGGAGGCACCTCTCTGGTAGTAAAGTCCAAGGTCTACGGAACCCTGGAGGTATCGCAGAAGATGCTTTACTCCATTCCAGTGGTGCTTTGTAGGCGCTGCACTGTGTCTGGCTTGGAGATTGACTGCAAACGCTATATCGGGACGCGTGCAGTTAGCCAGATAGAGAAGTGCACCAATGGCACTTAGGTAGGGTACTTCTGGACCCAGTATCTCCTCCCCCTCTTCCAGAGGCCGGAAGGGGTCCTTTTGTACGTCTAATGATCTCACGACCATAGGGGTACATAAAGGATGACATTTATCCATTTGGAACTTATTTAAAAGTTCCTGGTATAATTGGATTGATGTAGAAGGATTCCACCTCGTAGGTGTTCAATCTGCAAGCTAAGGCAATACTTCGTTCTGCCTAGGTCTTTCATTTCAAAAGTGTGCTTTAGCCTTGCAGATATCTCATTAATCTCTGCTGGAGAGCCTATGAGATTTAAGTCATCAACGTAAACTGCTATGATGACGAATCCTTTTCCCGTTCTTTTGATAAAGATGCACGGGCAGACTTCGTTATTAGTGAATCCTTGCTGTGCAAGGAAATCACTTAGTCTGTTATACCACATTTTGCCTGACTGTTTTAGTCCATACAAGGATCTATGTAGTCTAACAGAGAATACGTCCCGAGGTATCTCTTTCATCTCTGTGGGTAAGTTAAACCCATCTGGTAGTTTCATATAGATCTTTTTATCTAAATCGCCATAAAGATATGCAGTCACAATGTCCATGAGCTGCATTTCTAGGCTTGCCAGAGATGATAGGCTTATTAAGAATCTGAATGTATTAGTGTCCATTACCGGGGAGTATGTATCATCGTAATCGATACCCGGTCTTTGGGAAAAACCCTTTGCTACAAGACGCGCCTTGTAGCGGACGATCAGATTTTGTTCATTTCTATTTCTAATGAAAACCCACTTATATCCCACAGGTCTAACACCTACTGGTGTTTGGACTACAGGTCCAAAGACTTTGCGTTTCGAGAGTGAGTCCAGCTCTACTCTTATCGCCTCGTCCCACTTTGGCCAATCATCTCTGCGTTTACAATCCGCTAGAGAAAGTGGTTCGACGCCATCGTCGTATTCAGCGACGTGAACGGCAATAGTGAACGCAAAATCGTCGTCGACGACTTTGCTATGTCGGTCCAGTACCTCCCCAGTACGTACAAATTTTAATGATGTTTCTCCTAATGTTTCCTCTGCGGGGGAAATTAGGAGGGGAGAGGTAGCTGTCCTGAGCTCAGTATCCTGTGGAGGGATAATCTTATTTTCAACAGGAATCTTCCTCTTTCGAGGAACTTTATCTTTTGAACCTGGTGGCCGTCCTCTTTTCAATTGAGGTACAGCCATTTCTGCTGCGGGTGGATTGCATCCATTTATAGGGATGTCAATCCTAGCTGGAGTGTTAGCAGCAGGGACGTGTGAACGGACAATCTTCTGGCTGTCCGTGAATTTATCCGGCAATTGGTGTACTGTATTCTGGATGTGAAGGATCTTCAGGATCTCATCTTCACACAGATTTGTACGCGGATCATAAAAGGACAAAGACTTGTTTTCCCAATTAATGGTCTCCGAAGCTTCAGGCTTCTTGGAATGTTTGCCCAACTTTGGAAAAGTTTTCTCATCGAATTCACAATCAGCAAGACGTGCCTTAAATGCGTCCCCCGTTAGGGGTTCTAGGTATCTAATAATCGAGGGTGAATCAAATCCAATATAGATTCCTAGACGACGTTGATGACCCATTTTGGTCCTCTGAGGTGGTGCTATTGGAACATAGACCGCACAACCAAATATTCTCAAATGAGATATATCTGGAGTTGAGCCGTATGCTAGTTGCATCGGGGATAATGTATTGCCTCCAGAGGGGCGTATCCTGATAAGAGATGCGGCATGCAGAATAGCATGCCTCCAAGCATCCACCGGTAATTGGGATTGCATAAGCAATGGACGTGCAATCCATTGGAGTCTCTTTATAAGAGACTCTGCTAATCCATTCTGGGTGTGAACATGAGCTACTGGATGTTCAACTTCTATACCAGTTGCCTGGCAATAGTCTTCGAAGACTTGAGATGTGAATTCGCCCGCATTATCAAGACGTAGTTTCTTGATATGGTTATCGGGGAAATGAGCACGTAACCTAATTATCTGTGCCAACAGCTTTGGAAAAGCTAGGTTACGGGTGGACAAGAGGCACACATAAGACCATTTTGTGGATGCATCTATTAGTACCATGAAGTACCGAAATGGGCCACTTGCGGGGTGAATAGGCCCGCAAATGTCACCATGTATCCTCTCAAGGAAGCCAGGAGACTCTAAACCCACTTTTAGGGGCGATGGTCTCGTTATTAGTTTCCCCTTGAAACAAGGGGGACAAGGAAATTCACCCTTCTGAAGAATCTTCTGGTTCTTCAAATCATGTCCGCGGGATTCAGATAAGATGCGTCGCATCAGAATGGATCCAGGGTGACCAAGTCTGTTATACCATAGTTGAAATGGTGGCATTGGCTGGCACGTCTGGTGCTCAGTCATATTGGCTTCAACTGGTTGAATGTATGTTTGGTAGAGACCCGACGGGAGTCCCTTAAATATTTCACAGATGGTCTTCTGGCCATCTTTACGAAGAGTGACATACAGGTATTCAACCTTATTTTCGTCTCTAGTTTCTAAGTGATATCCGTTTAAACGGATGTCCTTGAAGCTTATGAGATTTCTATTTGATCTTGGAGAAAATAGTGCATTATTGATTTTTAGTCTTGTGTTATTTGGGAGCAATAATATTGCATCACCAGATCCTTTGATTATTTTGGACAGTCCTGAAATTGTAATGACAGGACCGTCATATTTACTTATGCTATTGAAATAACATTCATCGCGAAGGATAGTGTGCGTCGAGGCACTGTCCACTAGGCACTCATACATCATCTATATAAGCAAAAAAAAACGATAATTTATTGATGGAAATGTAAAATGCATATATTCAAAATAAAAGATCGTCTTTTTTAAGCATACTAGAGATGAAGCTACAATTTATTCTTTGAAAAGCATAGATAAAGATAAGGCTCAATCGAGCAGGTCGTCATTTTCGAAACCCTTGGAAGTGAACTTCATCGGATTTTCCACATTTGCCATGTTTGTTTCAGGCGGAGGCTTCTGGCTCGCCTGATACAGTTCCTGGAAGTGGCGAGGTGTGCGACAGTTTCTGGACCAATGTCCAGTCATGCCACAACGATGACATTTGTCCTCCCATGTCTTCTTTGGATTTGACACTGTATCAGTGTTCTTACGCTTCCAAGTGAAGTTTTTCTTCCCTTTGTTATTCTTGTTTTGGGGAGGAGCATTGGCTGGTTTCATAGGGGCATTTCCATTGTTCTTTCTGCCACTCTTCTTGTTCTTCCACTTCGGGGGGTGAACACTGTGGGCTTCGGGAATAGGAGCTGAGCCTGCCGGGTGCTGGTTATGAGTGGCCAGTAAAAGGTCTCTATTCTGCTCTGCCCTCAGGAGGCAAGAGAGAAGGTCAGAGAACTTCGTGAAATTGCGTTCACGATACTGCTGCATGAGGATAGCATCTTTCTCGTGAAACGAGATAAATGTCTTTTCCAACATGCGGTGCTCCGAGACTTCTTCACCACACAACTTCAGGCGTGAGGTGATGTTGTGAAGTGCTGAGTTGTACTCAGCAACGGACTTGTAGTCCTGAAGTCAGAGGTTCTCCCACTCATAGCTGGCATGCGGGAGTATGACATCAATTTGATGTCTGTAGCGTGCCTCTAACGCTGTCCATAACTCCAGAGGGTCCTCTACCGTCAAGTATTCGGCCTTCAGGGTCCGATCTATGTGTCATCTGATATAGATAATGGCTTTCGCCTTATCCATGTCAGAGACAGTGGTAGAGGTACTGCCAGCTGAAGGGGCCGCTTCTGGGGCTTTACTAGCAGATGCATCGGATGCTGCGGGAGCCGATGATTGGGCCACTGCGGGGGCCAGGATGGAGTGCAGGAGTGCCATGGAGCGCAAGTGGAACTTCAGGTCCACTCGCCAGCTCACGTAATTCTTGCCAGCTGCATCGAGCACCTCGAAATCGACGCTTGCAAATTTAGCCATTTTATCTATGCAATTTAAAGATAAGCATGAATTAAAATAAATTCAACAATCCATGCATAAAGAAATTAATAAGTAAAAATGCGGGGATCGGCCAGATACCCAAAATAATACACAGTCCAAAGTCCGATTACAGTCCAAAGAAAAGAGAATGAAAAATACAACTTTGGAAACCCCGGTGGGTCCCTATTTCTGCATCCGTCTTCTTATGCTGTTGCACCGAGCCTTGGCTATTTATACAATTTCCTCACTTACAAATTCTCTCAAAAAAAAGAAAAAGTGCAGGAAATGTAAATAGGTATGCAATGGCCGATCCCGAAAAACACATTTTTACTTATTTTAAACATCCACGCAGTTTATATGCTACAGGCATAAATTAAACAACCACGCATATATCTCAAGCACAAAAAATATGGAAAAAGTAAACTAGAAAATATAATTATCTCGTAGACCACGTGGAACGTCATACACCGTTAGGTTAGTTAACTAACGGCAGAGCGGCGGTCTCAGGATCACTATGGTGATTATATTTTTTAAAAATTCTAGTAAACCATACATAATAATTTGCAAGAGAGATGTTTAAATAAATAGAGGAACATATAAATGTAATTATTGATTTTACAAAGTTTTTCTCATTAATTTCAATTTGCAAATTTAATTCTTCTTTAAGATTATGAAGAAGCCGAATTTGTGTAGAATTTTGTGGCTTCGGGCCAAAAATTATTTTTAGTATAAGCGATTGTGTCACATTCCGCAGTTCTGCAAAGTTGTTTGCCGCAATTATTATGGCTTCGAGCAAAAAATAAGCTATTAGCCTCGGCTTCGGGCCTCAGGCTCGGCCTCGGCCTCGGGTCTCGGGCTCGGCCTCGGACTCGGGTCTCGGGCTCGGACTCGGGTCTCGGGCTCGTCCTCGGACTCGGGTCTCGGGCTCGGCCTCGGGTCTCGGGCTCGGCCTCGGACTCGGGTCTCGGGCTCGGCCTCGGACTCGGGTCTCGGGCTCGGCCTCGGACTCGGGTCTCGGGCTCGGCCTCGGGTCTCGGGCTCGGCCTCGGGGGGCGGCGTCGGGAAGAACCCCCGCTGCAGGGGGGATCTGCCTCAGGCCGCCCCCCTGCAGCGGGGGGCGGCGGCGCGGAAGGCCCCCCCGCTGCTGGGGGGATCGGCCTCAGGCCGCCCCCCTGCAGCGGGCGGCGGCGGCACGGAAGGCCCCCCCCCCCCCCCGCCACTGCAGGGGGGGTGCACGGTCGGTGTTGTGGGAAGGCCCCCTCCTCCGTCAGGGGGGAGGGGAGGATTTCATTCCGGTTCTTCTTCCCACCGAAGAATTTTAATGGCAAAAGGAAAAAAATTTCATAGAAAAAACTTTGTAATTTGGGAAATTTTTTTTTCTTTTATTAGACTAAAAATTTTTTTTACTTGTATATTAAAACAATGTAAAAATTATTTAGTCTAATTTTATCTACAGGATTATATGGTTTTACCTCTAGATCAATGATCTAGGGAAGAACGCGGCGATGATCCGTAGAAATAAAAATCCAAGCTCCCGAACGCTTTGAGGATGCCACAACGCTCCAACGAACCGCCGCAGCAACGTTAGATTCCTTGCGCGTAGGGATGAATTTAGATGAAGATTTTTGCTCAAGAATGGAGAACACGTGCTGATAACGTGTTGGATGAAAATAAACTCAAGAGAGAGAGAGAGATCATTTCATTGCTAAGAATGAGTAACCATAGCTAAGAGCCATGGTGCTCTATTTATATTTCTCAGAGTGGGGAGGCCAAAAGCCTCTAGTAGACCAAGGGTCCCCATTACTCTAAGTAATGGGGGACCTAATGAATGGGTAATGAAGGAGGGGAGGCCAAAGGCCTCCCTCATTCATAACAGTTTTAAGCCAAAACCTTAACAGCTATAAGGCATATGTCTAAGGATTAGGTTCGGATTTGATTATCAAGCCATCCGATTCTATTGCCACCCATATAAAAGAGGGAAAACAACCACTTCGTTTTTTAATAACACGCAAATCTGCTTATTAAAAACAGAGCATATAGACAAATCAAGTTCAACATAATTCAAGAATCACTCAAAAAAGAGATGCATGTGTAATGCATACCCCATGCCTAGCTGGGTAATTATGTGGTATCTGATCTTGAACAGAGCATAATATCTAACAAAGGTGGTGCCCTAAATTTAGAGAAGGATTTGGTACATCCCTTCTTCTCATCATATTTTAACACCGGACAGATACTGTTACGAGGTGGAACTCGCGTACAATGAATTTGTATTATGGGGAACCAAGGGCACGGTGGTTATATGGAAATGTGGGGTTAGGTAGGATGTTTTGCAAGTGATTAGTGGGATGAAGAGGTTGGATCCGTTGCCGGTGGAGCTCACAGGATCGTATCTCGTCGGACGTAGCCGAGGAAGGTCGGACGGCGGGAGGCTGACGCTGACTTTGGCCAAGGGGCGAGCTCTCCTGCAGCACGAACAACTCGTCAGAAGGGCGGGGTTGGGGTTCAACCCTTAGCCCCTCCGATGCCCAAGTCAGTAAAAGGGCTTAAATGTGGGGCTGGACACGCCGGCCGGACTAACTGTGTGTCTGCCTCGCGTGACGAGCTATAGGTGGGAGAACAAAGATATGGAGGACCTTTGCTCTCGTGTGTGAATGATAGAAGATGAGAGAGTTTTTCTAACCCCTTCTCCGTAAGAGGAGAGGAGGTATTTATACCTGACGGGTGATGACTAGGCGTGCTGAGCTGGCTCGGGTGTCAGCGGAGGCTTCGGACAAGGACATCGGGAACATGAGTTTCTGACCTGCCTCTGTCAGGCGGCGCAACGGCCCAGGGGTGCTTTTGCCGGGGTGTCAGGGCCGAAAGCACTAACCGCCGGTCAGGTCAGCCGCCTGGGGGTGCTTTGTCAGGCGGTCGGGCGACGTATGTGTCAGTCGTGTCCTTATCCTAGGCTGTTTGTCGTTAGCGTCGAACTAAAGGTCTGGCTCGCTTTTGGCGCCGCGGTTCACGGGAATCGGACGGGCCGTTCCGGTCGGGGGTTGTCCGGCCCGGCCGCGCCCGTCAATAGGCTTGGCCTAGCTATCCGAGCGTCCCCTAACGCGCTCCCCCGGTAGGTCGGGCGGCTGCGGTTGTTCGCCTCGGCCGGCTACAGTTGTTCGCCTCGGCCGGCTACAGTTGTTCGCCTCGGCCGTTTCGGGGAGCACTGTAAGGCGCGCCTATCTCCGTGATGCCCCGGGTTTTCGGGGCGGCGGCCCTAATTGTTAAATGGTGAGCTAAAGGGGTATGTTAGCAGATCCGGGCTGGAGTTGGGCTACTACGATCTTTAGGTCGTAACAATTGCCCCCGGCATTCGAGTGCGAAGCGGAAGCCCGGTTCGGCTCGGATGGCGTAACGTTACCGTGATACTACCTTTTACTTGGGATTCGGACCGGGATCTCGGCTCCGGGGGGTGACGCCGGCCCCGCGGGATGTGTCCCGCTATAGCGGGGTCATGAAGTCTCTCCCTGACTCCGAGCTAAGCGGGGCGTTATCCGAAAAAAAAGAAAAAAGGGAAAGTATTATGCACCAATCTTTATCGGAAATCTCGGCGATATTTACAAGACTTAGGAGAAGATGTGTGGGACGGAGTGTGGTCCACATTTGTTGTTCGTTTTGCCGGGAGGAGCAGATCCCTGCGTCAGGGCGGTCTTCCCGTATGTCGATTACTGAATTCCTACCGCCACTGTCCAAGGGTGAGCCGAGGAGCCGACCCACGGTCGCAGGAGGGGATCCTCTCCTTTTCCCGTTCTTTGCTTCCTCACGTTTTGCCTTGCTGTCGCCGTGTTGGGGGGTTGCGCGGCCTCGTCGGGGACCCCGCACACCGAGGAGGAACCCCGGGTGGCTGAGGACGAGGTGGCGGTGGTGGCGCCGCTGGGTGAGCCGTTGAGGGGTTTTCCCCTCCCCGGCACCCTGTGGGGATCGCCGAAGGTGGCGGCGTTAATTAGGGTGTTGCGGCCCGCGGCCGGCTATCTGGGCCCTCCTTTTGATATAGTAACAAGCAGGAGGAAAGCTGGCGGGCGGTGCCTCCCATGTGTAAGGGGAATATCCAGTTGGAGGTGGTGGGGCATTTGGGGCCGTTTTGTGCCCGGAGTGAGGGTATGGGAGTCCCTTGCATTTCTCTTTTTCCCCCTCCTCCCCTGGCCTATGGAGGGGGGGTATTTATAGCGAGGTTCTGCGGAAGGGTTTCTCTTGAGTAATGCGGGGGGTTAGCGTTTCTAAGGGGCTCTGCGGAGTCACGTGCTTTGGGAATCGCTTTTCCCCGGAGGTATCCGGCACTCTGGCCTCTCGGGGATCGTGTTACTGCTGATGGCGCGTCGACCGAGCAGCCTTTCGTTATGTTGAGTCGCATCGCGGCACTGTTCTGACGAGACAGGGCACTGCCTTTTCAGGACTGGGCGCCTACTTCGCGGCCTCTGCCTCGGGACCCGGGTCATGTTGTTTTGGCATCTTGCGGAAGTTACGCAATTACCTATCATGCCCCCAACATTCCCGTGTCCGAGATCGCGAGGTCTGGGGGAAGGGGATGTTGTTGGCTTGTGTTGCTTTTAGGCGGGGTGGGGGGTCGGCGGAGTGGCTAGGGGCGATTCCCGCTATCCTATCGTTATTCAATCTCGGGTCGACCCTGTTACGCGGGGCGGGTTCCAGTGCCTCTCTTTCCCCCTGGAGGGAAAGGTGTCGGGGACTTTTGGTGAGCGGGGGTCGCGCTGCAGGCGTAGATTTCCCGGAGGTCCTATGTCAGTTAGGAGGGGTAGTGCGGTGCTAACCCAGAGTTTGGCAGGGGATAGCTATTCGCTATGGTGTTCTCCGAAAAATCTGAGCGTATAAAGAAGAGCATTTTTATTTAGGTTTGTAAAGGCTGATCTACAGCTTGTACATGAGTTCTTAGTTTATCGCCCGTTGCGGGGTCCGATCCGGCTGGGGGGGAGCCATAGAGCTGTCCTCGCCCGCGGTTTAATGACCTCCGGATCGGGATGTCGCTGTGGGCTGGGTGGGCCCTTCGTAACTTGAATTGAGCTCGGCGTGGAGGAGAATGGCCGCCTTCCGTGCTGAAGTGTTGCAAGGTCTCTTTGGCGATCGTGCCACCTTCCCTCCGTTGCTTCGTCATCTCTTTCCGTGGAAAGGGTTTTCCTCGGTCTGGAAGAGGCGTCGAGGGGGGGAAGCCGCCTTGCTACGGCTTGCCCCTTGGGGAGGTTCCTGAGCATAGGGCCGTCCCCCGCCGCCCCGTGTCGTGCCGCTTCGGTTTGAGAGTGGCGTTCAGCGCGCGGCGGTGTATGGGCGGGCCGACACGCCATGACTCGCCATTTAGGGTCGTCGGGGGTGCAGCCTTTCCGAGGACCTCGCCCGTAGGTCGACGGTGCGGAGGTACTGGCCGGCCAGTGCTGGGGGCTCTCGCCTGCCCAACCGGCTTTGAACGGATGCCATTCTTTCTCCGATCCGTCGTCGTTCGGGGAGGACGGAGGCGTGAAAGGTGGATTTCCCTTGTGTAAGGGGAATACCCTGTTTGTGATCCGTTTGTAAGGGGAATACCATGTTTGCCGTCTTGCCGGGGCGTGCGCCTTGGGGAGGTTCTTGAGCATAAGGCCGTCCCCTGCCGCCCCATGTCTCGCGGCTTCGGTTTGAGGGTGGGGTTCGGCTCCCGGTTGTGCATGGGCGGGCTGACACGCCGTGACTTGCCTTTTGAGCTTGTCAGTGATGCACCCTTTCCGAGGTCCTCGCCCGGTGGTTGACTGCAGAGAGGCGCTGGCCGGCAGGGGCTGGGGGCTCTTGCATGGCCGGCCGGCTTTAAACGGATGCCATTCTTTCTCCGACCCGTCGTTGATTAGGGCGGGCAGGGGCGTGAAAAGTGGATTTCCCTGGTGTAAGGGGAATATACTCTTGGCGATCCGTGAGTAAGGGGAATATCCTATTGGTGGAGGTTTTGATGCTGGATCCGCCGCCTGGGGCGGCGGGAGCCATTGATGGCCGGTGACCTCTCTTTTGTTAAGGCGGGGCATCTCGGCCCTTTTCCCGGTGGGTGGGGGAATAAGGTGGCGGAGTTTCATGTCTCGGTTTTTTTTGTTCCTTTCAGACGGGGGAGTGGCCTCTTTATAGGGAGATCTCATTGACGGTTTCTTCCCTATTTATTGCGCTGAGTTGGCGCTATTAATGGGTTTCTTGAATTCGTGCCCATGGGAAACCGCCTTTGCCAGGTGGCTCTTGCGGGTCTTCTTTTGAAGCGTGTTATTAATTGTGGCGTGTTTCTCGAGCGTCCTTTTGTTTCGTCGAGTCCCATCGGGGCCGCCTACATGGGAACTGGCGTCATTTCGTCCCGGTTTGTGTGCCTGTCTTCTTTTGACTTTTCGAGGGCCATGGGTGCGTGGTCCTCTCCGGTTTGGGTGGCTAGGGTTGGCCTTGCCCCAGAGGTCTGGAGGGGGGGAGCGGGCGCGTAGCCCGGCCCGTGCCCTTCTCTGGTTCGGGTGGCTAGGGTTGGCCTTGCCCCAGAGGTCTGGAGGGGGGGAGCGGGTGCGTAGCCCGGCCCGTGCCCTGCTCTGGTTTGGGTGGCTAGGGTTGGCCCTGCCCCAGAGGTCTGGAGGGGGAAGCGGGCGCGTAGCCCGGCCCGTGCCCTTCTCTGGTTTGGGTGGCTAGGGTTGGCCCTGCCCCAGAGGTCTTGAGGGGGGGAGCGGGTGCGTAGCCCGGCCCGTGCCCTGCTCTGGTTGGGTGGCTAGGGTTGGCCCTGCCCCAGAGGTCTGGAGGGGGGAGCGGGCGCGTAGCCCGGCCCGTGCCCTTCTCTGGTTTGGGTGGCTAGGGTTGGCACTGCCCCAGAGGTCTGGAGGGGGGGAGCGGGCGCGTAGCCAGGCCCGTGCCCTTCTCTGGTTTGGGTGGCTAGGGTTGGCCCTGCCCCAGAGGTCTGGAGGGGGGAGCGGGCGCGTAGCCCGGCCCGTGCCCTTCTCTGGTTTGGGTGGCTAAGGTTGGCCCTGCCCTAGAGGTCTGGAGGGGGGGAGCGGGCGCGTAGCCCGGCCCGTGCCCTTCTCTGGTTTGGGTGGCTAGGGTTGGCCCTGCCCCAGAGGTCTGGAGGGGGGGAGCGGGCGCGTAGCCCGGCCCGTGCCCTTCTCTGGTTTGGGTGGCTAGGGTTGGCCCTGCCCCAGAGGTCTTGAGGGGGGGAGCGGGCGCGTAGCCCGGCCCGTGCCCTGCTCTGGTTTGGGTGGCTAGGGTTGGCCCTGCCCCAGAGGTCTGGAGGGGGGAGCGGGCGCGTAGCCCGGCCCGTGCCCTTCTCTAGTTTGGGTGGCTAGGGTTGGCCCTGCCCCAGAGGTCTTGAGGGGGGAGCGGGTGCGTAGCCCGGCCCGTGCCCTGCTCTGGTTTGGGTGGCTAGGGTTGGCCCTGCCCCAGAGGTCTGGAGGGGGGGAGCGGGCGCGTAGCCCGGCCCGTGCCCTTCTCTGGTTTGGGTGGCTAGGGTTGGCCCTGCCCCAGAGGTCTTGAGGGGGTGAGCGGGTGCGTAGCCCGGCCCGTGCCCTGCTCTGGTTTGGGTGGCTAGGGTTGGCCCTGCCCCAGAGGTCTTGAGGGGGGGAGCGGGTGCGTAGCCCGGCCCGTGCCCTGCTCTGGTTTGGGTGGTTAGGGTTGGCCCTGCCCCAGAGGTCTGGAGGGGGGGAGCGGGCGCGTAGCCCGGCCCGTGCCCTTCTCTGGTTTGGGTGGCTAGGGTTGGCCCTGCCCCAGAGGTCTGGAGGGGGGGAGCGGGCGCGTAGCCCGGCCCGTGCCCTTCTCTGGTTTGGGTGGCTAGGGTTGGCCCTGCCCCAGAGGTCTGGAGGGGGGGAGCGGGCGCGTAGCCCGGCCCGTGCCCTTCTCTGGTTTGGGTGGCTAGTGTTGGCCCTGCCCCAGAGGTCTTGAGGGGGGGAGCGGGTGCGTAGCCCGGCCCGTGCCCTGCTCTGGTTTGGGTGGCTAGGGTTGGCCCTGCCCCAGAGGTCTGGAGGGGGGGAGCGGGCGCGTAGCCCAGCCTGTGCCCTTCTCTGGTTTGGGTGGCTAGGGTTGGCCCTGCCCCAGAGGTCTGGAGGGGGGGAGCGGGTGCGTAGCCCGGCCCGTGCCCTGCTCTGGTTTGGGTGGCTAGGGTTGGCCCTGCCCCAGAGGTCTGGAGGGGGGGAGCGGGCGCGTAGCCCGGTCCATGCCCTTCTCTGGTTTGGGTGGCTAGGGTTGGCCCTGCCCTAGAGGTCTGGAGGGGGGGAGCGGGCGCGTAGCCCGGCCCGTGCCCTTCTCTGGTTTGGGTGGCTAGGGTTGGCCCTGCCCCAGAGGTCTGGAGGGGGGAGCGGGCGCGTAGCCCGGCCCGTGCCCTTCTCTGGTTTGGGTGGCTAGGGTTGGCCCTGCCCCAGAGGTCTGGAGGGGGGGAGCGGGCGCGTAGCCCGGCCCGTGCCCACCTCTGGTTTGGGTGGCTAGGGTTGGCCCTGCCCCAGAGGTCTTGAGGGGGGGAGCGGGTGCGTAGCCCGGCCCGTGCCCTGCTCTGGTTTGGGTGGCTAGGGTTGGCCCTGCCCCAGAGGTCTGGAGGGGGGGAGCGGGCGCGTAGCCCGGCCCGTGCCCTTCTCTGGTTTGGGTGGCTAGGGTTGGCCCTGCCCCAGAGGTTCGGAGTTTTATCGAAACTGCAAAACTTGTGCAGGAATAACCATATTGGGAAGAACGGATGGATATGTACACTGCGTATAAGAAAAGGAAAACTCACAACTATTGGTAGAATTTTAGCAGATGTTTTGCGTTCCAAGGGTGGGCCAGTTCGCTCCCTTCGGGGGTAGCCAGGATGTACGTGGCCGGCCCAACAATGTCGATGACCGTGTAGGGTCCTTCCCACTTAGCGGCTAGCTTTCCCCGCTTTGCAGTCTCGGGGCGGAAGGTGGCATCTCGGAGGACCAAATCGCCGATCCGGAAGGTCCGCGGTTTCACCCGGGAGTCGTAGTGCCGTGCCATCCTCTGGCTGTGCTTGACGAGGCTAGTCAAGGCCCGCTCTCGCACCTCGTCTATCAACTCCAAACTGAGACCGAGTCCTTCTCCGTTGGCTTCTTCGTCGAAGAGCTTTAGCCGGAGTGTCTCCTCGCCGATTTCCACGGGAACGACCGCCTCCGACCCGTATGCTAGCACGAAGGGGCTTTCCCCAGTCGAGGCTTTGTGGGTGGTACGATAAGACCACAGGATCCCCGGCAGCTCGTCGACCCAGGCCCCCAGAGCGGCGTCCACCTTCTTCTTCATCGGGTTCAGGATACATTTATTCGCGGCCTCCGCCATTCCGTTGCACTGCGGGTGGGCGACTGACGCGAATTGGAGTTTGATTCCCCAGCCTGAGCAAAAGTCGCGGAAGCCCTCGCAATCGAACTGCTTTCCGTTATCCGTGACGATGGAGCGGGGAATCCCGAAATGGCATATGATGGATTGCCAGATGAAGCCCTTCATGTCCGTCCATGCGATTCGCGCCAACGGCTCTGCTTCGATCCATTTAGTGAAGTAATCCATGGCGACGACTAGGTATTTCCTTCCCCCGGAGGCTTTTGGGAATGGCCCCAGGATGTCGAGCCCCCACTTGGCGAAGGGGATCGGGCTCAAGATGAGCATTAGGTTGGCCGGGGGTGCAGTCGTCCGCCGACAGAACTTCTGGCATGCCTCGCACTTCTTGACGTATTGTACCGCATCCTGGATCATCGTCGGCCAGTAGTATCCTTGGCGCATTACCTTGTGGGCGATGGTGCGCCCGCCATGATGGTTTCCGCAAAAGCCCTCATGCACCTCACGGATGACTTGCTCAGCTTGCTCCGGGCCCAAACACTTTAGGTAGGGCAGGGCGTCGAAATTGGCTCGGCGGCGGCGGTATAGCACTCCGTCGAGAAGTACGAATGAAAGGGCCCGCCTTTCCACCTGTTTTGCCAGCATCCGTTCCTCGGGTAGCTCGCCCGTCTCCAGGTACTTCATTATGGGGGTCATCCACGACGTCCTCGTGCCCGCGCACATCAGTTCTCCCTCGTCGATGGTTGGTGTCGCCAGGCTTTCCACGTAGATTGCCTTCCCGATCTCGACCGCCGAGGAGGAAGCCAGCTTAGACAGGGCATCCGCGCGGAGGTTGCTGGAGCGGGGTAGGTGTTGGACGTCCGCTTTCTTGAACTTTCGGAGTTCGATCTGGATGCGATTTAGGTATCGCTTCATTGTTTCCTCTCGGGCTTCGAAGCCCCCCAGGATTTGTTGGATGACGAGGCGGGAGTCACTCAGGAGCAACACGTTCGTCGCCTCCACCGCCCTTGCGAGCTTCAACCCGTTCACCGCGGCTTCATATTCCGCGACATTGTTGGTGGCCGGGAAGCTGAAGCGCATGTCGTACTCCAGCGAGCATCCATCCGGGGTTTGAATGACTATTCCTGCTCCTGTCCCAGAGCCTGTCGCGGAGCCGTCGACGTGGATGGTCCATAATTCGCCCGCGGTCGTCGGGGAGGGTGCTGAGGGTTCACCCACCTCGACCCTCCGCGAGGATGTGGGCACCGATGGGAGCTCCGTCCGGTCTCCCGACGGGATCTCCGTTGTGCATTCCACCACGAAGTCGGCCAGCGCTTGGGCCTTGATTGCCGTCCGGGTTTTGTACGTTATGTCGAACTCGCTGAGCTCGACACTCCAATTGAGCATCCTCCCCGACCGCTCCAGCCTTTTCAGGTTCTTTTCGAGGGGCATGTCGGTGTGGACGATTACGGGGTGGGCCTGGAAGTAGGGTCGGAGCTTCCGGGCCGTGGTGACTAGGCAGTAGGCGGCTTTCTCGATAGGGCTGTAACGAGTCTCCGCCTCCCGGAGGATCCGACTGGCATAGTAAACGGGGCGTTGCACTACTCCTTCCTCCTTGATCAGGACGGAGCTAACAGCCCCCTCGGTGGTCGCCAGGTACAATCCCAAGGGTTCGCCCTCCTCCGGCCGCGCGAGGAGCGGTGGGCTCTGTAGTTATGCTCTCAGCTCCGCGAACGCCCGGGCACAGTCGTCATCCCACGGGATCACCTTCCTTTGATCTTTAGCTTCGCCCAAGGCTGTGCGCAAGACCCTAAAGAAAGGGAGCGATTTCTCCGCCGATCTCGACAGGAATCGCCCCAAAGCTGCGATCCGGCCGTTCAGTCGCTGCAAGTCCCGGATCGTCCGGGGCTCCGTCATGTCGATGAGGTCCGCCACCTTGTCGGGGTTCACCTCGATTCCCCTCTTCGTTATCATGAAGCCCAGGAATTTTCCCGATTGCACGCCAAAGATACACTTCGCGGGGTTTAGCCTCAGGTTGTACTGGCGGACCCTCTGGAAGGTTTCCTGTAGGTCTGTGAGGTGGTCGGGAGCCCTTCCGCTCTTCACCAGCATGTCGTCAATGTAGACCTCGAATATTCGGTCAACCATTCGTTGATAGGTCGCCCCGGCGTTCTTCAGTCTGAAGGGCATCTTGGTGTAACAGAAGGTGCCTTTATCAGTGACAAACGAGGTCTTCTCCTCATCTTCCACCGCCATCGGTATCTGGTTGTATCCCGAGAAGGCGTCCATGAAGCTCAACAACTCATAGCCGGACGCCTGGTCCACCAAGTGGTCGATTCTGGGTAGAGGGAAGCTGTCCTTCGGGCACACCTTGTTGAGGTCGGTGAAGTCAACGCACATGCGCCACTTCCCGCTTGGCTTCTTCACCAGAACGACGTTGGCGAGCCAGTCGGGGTAGTCCACCGGCCGAACAAATTTGGCCTCGAGGAGTCGCTCTACTTCTTCCTCGGCCGCCTTCTTCTTTTCGCCCCCTGCACTTCTCTTCTTCTGTCGGACAGGTCGGGCTTCCGGGTCCGCATTCAACCTGTGGGAGATTACTCTCGGGTCCACCCCGGGCATGTCTGCGGGTGACCACGCGAATATGTCCGCGTTTTCTCGGAGCAAGGCCACGAGGGCCGTCTTCAATGCGGACGGGAGTTTTGTCCCGATGGAGAGGTTCTTCCCTCGCCCGAGGTCACAGGGACCTCTTCTACTTCTTCGGCCGGGGTCGGCCGCTGGTCGCAGAAATCCTCCCTCTCGTCTGGGACGAGTGTCGTTAGGGCCCGCCTCGGGCTCCTACACAGGGACGGCGCATGGTTGTGGTCTCCGCGTGTCTCCCGTCCTCCCCGGACCTGTCCCACCCCCCGCGGGGTCCGGAACTTCATCGTCTGATGTCGCAGGCTGGGGAGCGCCTCGATGGCCGTCATATATGGACGCCCTATGATTCCGTTGTACGCCGAGGCGACGTCGACGATGACAAAACGCGCTTCTCTGGTGACGACCATCGGCTCCTCCCCCAGGGTCATGGGCAGGGTGATCATTCCCTCGGTGGGAATCGCATGGCCGGTGAAGCCAGCGACAGGGCCCACACAGGGCTCTAAGTCTGCACGCCCCCACCCCATCCTCTCAACCGTTGCCAGGAACAGGATGTCACAGGAGCTACCAGTGTCAATCAGGAGTCGGCCGACGTCGATCGCCCCAATCCGAGCTTCGATGACGAGGGCGCCATGGCTCTGGCTCCGTGCCTCCAGCCAGTCCTCCTCGGTAAAGGTGATAGGGGGCCGGTGTATCTTTCGTCGCTTCGACCGGAGGCCGGCGCCCGCCATCATCACCTGTCGGTCCTTGGCCTCCAGGGTTGCGGGCGCTCGTCCCGCCGAGGTTGGGCCTCCAGTTATCATCTCAATTCGCATGACCGCCCTCGGGGGGTCCCTCTCTCCTGTCGTCACCCGCCTTCCCGCGACAAAGTTCCCCAGGTGACCCGCCTGGATCAGTCGTTCGATCTCTCTTTTAAGGGAGTAACAATGGTCGGTGTCGTGACCGTGGTCCCGGTGATAACGGCAGTATCTCCGGGGGTCCCTCCTCACCGGGTCCGTCCTCATCTCCCGGGGAGGCTCCGGCAGTAACCCGGCCCTTGTCGCCGCGGCCAGCACCTCCATCATGGGGGCATTGAGTCGCGTGTACTGCGCCGGTGGGGGGTCTTCTTGTCTTGGGATGACTCCGGGGGGCCTCCGCGCCGGGGCAAACTCGCGCGCCGGGCCAAGCCGATCTCGTGGGCGAGGCCCGGGCGGCTCCCGCCGCGGTAGGGCCATCTGATCGCGGCCTCGGCCCCTCTCTTCCTGCCTCGGCTGAGGGTGCGGCCGGGGTCCGTCCTGGGATGGTTTCGCCGGGGGGTATACGACCTTTGCACCAAGGGTCTCTTCGGCCAATGTGTGCCTTTCTGCCATTGCAACCAGCGCTTCGTAGTCGGTCGGCGGGTCCCGGAGCAGGGATTTGTGGAGTCTCCGAGTCCGCAACCCCGCCTTGAAGGCCAGCATTAGCATCTCATCGCCGCATGTCACCACCGCCCGCCTTTCTTCCTGAAAGCGGCCGAGGTATCTTCCCGTTCTCTCCCCTTCTCCTTGGACTATCGTGCAGAGATAGTCCAAAGGCTTCTTCTTCGTCCGCTCGGCCCGGAACTCTTGGCAGAACTTGTGTGACAGCTCGCCAAAGCTCCCGACGGATCTCGCGGGCAAGCCGAAGTACCAGTCCAGCGCGGTGTCCCTCAGGCTTTGGGAGAAATGTCGGCATAGGAACGCCTCGTCCACATCCTGCGCCTCCATCGCCCCTCGGTATTGCTGCACGTGCGTGAGGGGGTCGCCTCTCCCGTTGTATGTGGCCAAGAGAGGGGGTTTGAACCTTTTGGGCCTTGGGGCGGACGTGATCCATCGTGCGAGCGGCGTGGCCTCCTCCGGATAGGTAGGGCGATCCGGGGTCTCCCCTCTCCGCCATTCGGGGGTCCGGCTCCGATCGCGCCACGGCCGACGACGGTCCCCCCGCCCCCGGGGAGTAGCCCGACGGTCGTCTGACGGGGCTCCTTTCCTGGGCCGAGGACTCGACGGGTTGTGGGCTACGGCTCTCCCAGCGCCCGCGCCTCCCGGCTAACTCTCCTCGGGCCTCCATCCGTCCATGATTCTCGCGGAGGAGCCTTTCGCGCTCGGCGGCGAGGAAGCGTAGCTGTCGACAAACGGCTTCCTCGCGCAGGGTATCGGAGGGGTGGTGCTGGTGATGCGGGTCGCCCCCTCCATGCGGGGACCTGTTCAGCAACGGGTCCCGTCCGCCCCCGGGCCGTCGTCCCGTCGCCGTCTCCTCAAAGACCTCTTGGTTATTCCTGTTTTCTCTCCTCAGCTTCTCGCGTTCCGCGACAATGAAGCGGAGTTGGCGGCGGGCAGCCTCCTCTTCCTGGTAGGCCCTCCGGGCGGTCTCGGCCGCCTCGTCCAAACGCCTTTGCGCCGCGGCCGCCTCCCCCAGGCGCCTCCACCGCCGCGCAACTTCCATCTCCTCTTCCAGGAGCCTTTGCTGGGCCGCAATCTCCTCAGCGAGCCCCCTATTCTCCCCCTCCTCCTCGAATTGAGGGTGGAGGTTCCGCCTCACGTTCAGGGGCTCTGAGGGGCCGGGCGGAGGCTCCGTTCCAGCCGTCTGATAGCCTTTCCTGGCCAGGGGGACGGCCTCGAAGCTCTTCAGGACGACGGGGGCCGAAGTATGTTCAGTCTCGGTGCCCATCCCCAGAAGGGGGTCGGACGCCGGGGTGATTTGTAGAGAGAGCGGTTCCTGACCCACGGGATCTTTACCGTGGTCAGGGTTCCGCGAGATCGGCATGGAGTCTAACATGGGTGTGACCCTTCGTTCCCACAGACGGCGCCAATTGTTACGAGGTGGAACTCGCGTACAATGAATTTGTATTATGGGGAACCAAGGGCACGGTGGTTATATGGAAATGTGGGGTTAGGTAGGATGTTTTGCAAGTGATTAGTGGGATGAAGAGGTTGGATCTGTTGCCGGTGGAGCTCACAGGATCGTATCTCGTCGGACATAGCCGAGGAAAGTCGGACGGCGGGAGGCTGACGCTGACTTTGGCCAAGGGGCGAGCTCTCCTGCAGCACGAACAACTCGTCAGAAGGGCGGGGTTGGGGTTCAACCCTTAGCCCCTCCGATGCCCAAGTCAGTAAAAGGGCTTAAATGGGGGGCTGGACACGCCGGCCGGACTAACTGTGTGTCCGCCTCGCGTGACGAGCTATAGGTGGGAGAACAAAGATATGGAGGACCTTTGCTCTCGTGTGTGAATGATAGAAGATGAGAGAGTTTTTCTAACCCCTTCTCCGTAAGAGGAGAGGAGGTATTTATATCTGACGGGTGATGACTAGGCGTGCTGAGCTGGCTCGGGTGTCAGCGGAGGCTTCGGACAAGGACATCGGGAACAGGAGTTTCTGACCTGCCTCTGTCAGGCGGCGCAACGGCCCAGGGGTGCTTTTGCCGGGGTGTCAGGGCCGAAAGCACTAACCGCCGGTCAGGTCAGCCGCCTGGGGGTGCTTTGTCAGGCGGTCGGGCGACGTATGTGTCAGTCGTGTCCTTATCCTAGGCTGTTTGTCGTTAGCGTCGAACTAAAGGTCTGGCTCGCTTTTGGCGCCGCGGTTCGCGGGAATCGGACGGGCCGTTCCGGTCGGGGGTTGTCCGGCCCGGCCGCGCCCGTCAATAGGCTTGGCCTAGCTATCCGAGCGTCCCCTAACGCGCTCCCCCGGTGGGTCGGGCGGCTGCGGTTGTTCGCCTCGGCCGGCTACAGTTGTTCGCCTCGGCCGGCTACAGTTGTTCGCCTCGGCCGTTTCGGGGAGCGCTGTAAGGCGCGCCTATCTCCGTGATGCCCCGGGTTTTCGGGGCGGCGGCCCTAATTGTTAAATGGTGAGCTAAAGGGGTATGTTAGCGGATCCGGGCTGGAGTTGGGCTACTACGATCTTTAGGTCGTAACAGATACCAAATCATGTGAAGATTTTTATTTAATTATTGGTTCCGTTATGGTCATGACCATGAAAGTATATAATCTACATGTTCCAAACGTGAGATATTAATTAAGCTATCTCTACATTAAACTGAGAGGAATGGCACTAATAATAGTGTTTAGCCCTAATTAACCTAGCAGCATGTTTTGCCCCAGGTTCCACGAAGATGGATACGCGTATCGGATACAATATGTTACTGATACATGGATGCACAAAAAATGTATAAAAGCCTAATATGGGTTCTTTTAGAAGAATCGGGTGCGTGTATTCTATGCAAATGTCGAGTACGTATCCAATACGGTTTGTGATAGTTTTTAAAGAGTATGTGGGCTAAATTTATCTTAACTACCAAATTCTTTCACGTTTTTCTTTAAAACAACTTAAACTAAACCACATAAAACTATCATGTTTTTATTCTAAAACTGTTATGAATAGGACCTATTGGACCTATTGGGTATATACCCACATGAGTAACCAATATGATACTATATAAAGGAGGCTAGGGGTTTCCTAGCCTCAACCTTCTCCAAACTTGTTTCTACTTCACAACACGTTATCCGCACGATCACGATCGATGGAAGAAGCGACGGCTCGTGAGAGGAAGACGCCTGGCGGAAGCTCCGTCAAGTTTTTTTTCGCGACGCAAAACTTCGCGAGACGATGCAGAGTTTCTTTTTCGGCATCCCTCATCAAACTTCGCTAGATCTGGCGGACAGATTTAGTGGGTAAGCCTAAACGTTTTTTAGATCTGATAACATATTAAAAGTTCAAACTTTTATGTGATCTAAAATAAAATGGATGATTGTTTATGCATGGATCTAACTTTTTAGATCAAAAACTTAATTGTTTATATGCTAAACTGATTAAAATATTTAATTTTAGCCAATCTATCTGTTATTTGGTAGACTTTATTAGATCATTTTGTGCAAAATCTTGTTCATGATGTCCCATAATTTAAAAATCAAAAACTGATAAACCCATGAACAGCCTTAAGCCGGTAGCTCCTCCACGCCAAAGATCCAACAGATCCGACGTAAAATCCGACAAAAAAAGCATGACGCGCCTCCGGTCGGCGGTGCAAACAGACGCGCCGTGTTCTTGAAGCAGCGCTACATAAACCGTCATGATGCCATAAAAAGAACACATTCATCAAGACTAACCAACTTTGATGAATACATTCCAAAATCTCGTATGAGTAAGGCATTAGTACACATCTTATAGATTGTGTGTTGATGGTAATAAGGATCCTGAAGATCCTTCAATTCCCTATTTGGTTCAAATCATCTACGAGCCTGAAGCTCAAATTGACCATTTAAAAAGTAAATACATATGATTGTTGTGAAGGGAAAAGTAGGGAAATAGGTGTAGAGGGTTAAGAGTCACGTACCCTCATATTTATAGCTTTCAATAGTGGGCTGGATACCCAATGGGCCTCATGGGCATATTCATAACACTTCCCCTTATCCAACCAACATTGAATAAGAGGTGGATTCTTCAGGATCCGAGTTAGGATAACTGCCTTGTTAAATAAAGAACAGTTAATCCATAACTTCCCTTGTTTTAGGGATGTGTCTAGAGGTGGATACTTCAGGATCCAGAGTCAACGAGGTTGCCTCGTCAAAACCTTGACTACGGAAAACCCTGTGAAAAAAACCAGTAGCCAATGGAAAAGAGTACAACTCTGCGGTTGACTCCCCCTCATCTGACCAAGCTTCAGGCTTGCAGATTTCCTATGAATCTATACATCAGTCTCCTATGTATCTATGCGTTCATAGTCCTCTCATCCTGACCCAGTTTACATTTTCTCACTCCCCTCATCCCAATCACATATACAAGTTTCTCAAAGATACTAGTAGGCAGGAATTTGGTAAGCAAATCCGCCAAGTTATTACATGATTGGATCTTCTGTACCTCAATCTGCTTCTGCTTCTGAAGGTCGTGCGTCCAGAAGAACTTGGGGGAGATATGCTTCGTCTTGTCGCCTTTGATGTAGCCGTCCTGTAGCTGGGCTATACATGCTGCATTGTCTTCATGAATTGGAGTAGGTGCAAGAAAGACGGTCATCAGGCCGGTGGAGGTGAGGATGTGCTGGATCACAGAGCGTAGCCAGAAAATATCCTTGCTTGCTTCGTGGATCGCTAGGAGCTTTAGTGAGTGGATGAGACGGTCGTCATGGACTGCTTTACAGATCTCCAAGATATGGCTGTGCCGCCATAAGTAAACATGTATCCTGTCTGAGACTTCTCTGTATGAGGATCGGACCTGTATCCTGCATCAGCATAACCAACTAAACCAGTTGATGCCCCTTTCCTGTAGAATAGACCTAAGTCTATGGACCCATGGAGGTAGCGCAGAAGATGCTTAACTCCGGTCCAGTGCCGCAGTGTAGGTGCAGCACTATATCTGGCTTGTAAGTTGACTGCAAATGCTATGTCAGGACGAGTGCAGTTAGCCAGCTAAAGGAGTGCACCGATAGCACTTAGAAAAGGCACTTCGGGGCCTAGTACTTTCTCCCCCTCTTCCAGCGGCCGGAAGGGGTCTTTATGTACATCCAATGATCTGACGACCATTGGAGTGCTGAGGGGGTGGCACTTATCCATCTGAAACTTTTTCAATAAGTTCGATGTGTAAGTTGACTGATGTAACAGGATCCCATCGTTAAGATGCTCTATTTGAAGACCTAAACAGAATTTTGACTTTTCGAGGTCTTTCATCTCGAAGGTTTCTGTCAAGCTTCTAGAAATCTCTGCGATCTCTTCAGGAAATCCGATGAGGTTCAAGTCGTCCACATAGACGGTTATGATTATAAATCATGTTGCCTTTGCTCTTATCAAGATGCAAGGACAGACTGGGTCGTTTGTGAATCCTTGTTTTGCAAATAAATCACTCAGTCTGTTATACCACATCCTTCCAGATTGTTTTAGACCATATAATGATCTTTGCAGTTTCACTGAGTAGATGTCACGTTCTCTCTCTTTTTGTGCTGCAGGCAAAGAATAACCGTCAGGCAATCTCATATAGATGTCTCGGTCTAGGTTTCCATATAGGTATGCAGTAACCACGTCCATGAGTTGCATATCTAAACCCTCTTGGGCTGTTAAGCCAATGAGGAATCGGAAGGTGATCGCGTCCATGACCGGGGAGTATGTGGCTTCAAAATCCACCCCTGGACGTTGGGTAAAACCATGCGCTACAAGCCTTGCTTTGTAGCGAACGATCTCATTCTGTTCAATTCGTTTTCTAACAAATACCCATTTATAACCCACAGGTTTTACACCTTTTGGTGTCTGGACTATGGGTCCGAAGACCTTGCGTTTGGTGAGTGAATCCAACTCCACCCCTATTGCCGCTTTCCACTTTGGACAATCATCTCTGCTTTGACATTCTGTCAGAGAGCGTGGTTCAATATCATCGTCGCAGTACGCGACGTTAATGGCAATATTACATGCAAATGTGTCATCTATGGTTGTGCTCTTTCTGTCCCAATACTCCCCAGTTCGTACATAGTGTATCGAAACTTCATTTTCTCCCGGTTTTTCCTCTTCATGAGAATTTGGGAGAGATGGGGTAGCAGGGCTTATAGTAGCATCTTGTGGTGGTATTTTTTTATCATTGCCAAGGGTCCTACTCTTTCGAGGGACTTGGTCTTTGGATCCCGGTGGTCGCCTTCTCTTTTTGAGAGGTCCAACCATTTTTGCTGCAGGCAGATTGCATCCATTTTGTGGTATGTTAATCCTAGCTGGAGTGTTAGCAGCAGGGACGTGTGATTTGACAATCTTCTGGTTGTCAGTAAATTTGTCCGGCAAGAGATGGACAGTGTTTTGGATGTGGAGAATCTTCAGGAACTCCTCCTCACACTGGCTTGTGGGCGGATCAAAGTGACATAATGTCTTTGTATCCCAAGTGATACATTCTGAAGCTTCGGGCTTCTTTGTCTGTGAGCCTAGTCTTGGAAACGATGTTTCATGTAATTCACAGTCTTCTAGACGTGCCTTGAAAACGTCTCCCGTAAGGGGTTCTAGGAATCTAATTATGGAGGGGGTGTCAAACCCAACATAAATGCCTAGGCAACGTTGTGGACCCATCTTTGTCCTTTGTGGTGGTGCTATGGGGACGTATACTGCACAATCAAATATTCTCAAGTGTGAGACAATTGGTGGGGCTCCAAGTACTAGTTGCATTGGAGAAGATGACTGACCTCCAGAAGGTCTTAATTTTATTAAAGATGCAGCATGCAAAATTGCATGACCCCACGCATTCACTGGCATCTGGGATTGAAGTAATAATGGACGAGTAATCCATTGCAGTCTCTTAATTAGAGATTCTGCTAACCCATTTTGGGTGTGAACATGTGCTACAGGATGTTCGACTTCAATTCCCTGAGCTTGGCAATAGTCTAGAAAGACTTGTGACGTAAACTCCCCCGCATTATCCAGACGAAGTTTCTTTATCTGACAGTCGGGGAAGTGGGCCCGTAACTTGATTATCTGAGCTAAAAGCTTAGACAGTGCTAGGTTACGGATGGACAGTAGACACACATGTGACCACTTAGTAGATGCGTCTATCAGGACCATAAAGTACCTGAACGAACCACTTAATGGGTGTATTGGCCCACAAATGTCTCCGTGGATTCTTTCCAGAAAGCTTGGAGACTCCACGACCACTTTCATTGGAGAGGGTCTTGTAATCAGTTTACCCTTCTAACGGGGTGGACATGGGAATTTGCCTTTTTGAAGAATCTTCAGGTTCTTCAAGTCTATACCCCTGGAGCTTTTTATGATGCGGTACATCATAACAGATCCAGGGTGTCCCAGTCTGCTGTGCCAGAGTTGGAATTCTGGTGTTTGGGGGCACTGCAGGTGCTCCGCCATGGATGTTTCTGGAGTTTGTATACTTGTTTGGTAGAGTCCCGAGGGGAGTCCCTTGAAACGTTCCACAATGGTTTTTGAACCATTTGTAAGAGACGTAACAAGCAAGTATTCCCTTTTGTCTTCCTCGACCGTCTCTAAGTGATATCCGTTTAAACGGATATCTTTAAAGCTTAGGAGATTTCGGATAGATTTAGGGGAGTATAACGCATTTTTAAGTGTGATTTGTGTGTTACCGGAGAGCAATATGATTGCTTCCCCTGATCCTTCGATTATGTTAGCTGGTCCTGAGATTGTTCTCAGTGGACCAGAATAGCTACTTATTCCCGTGAAGTAGTCTATGTTTTGAAGGATCGAGTGCGTCGATGCACTGTCCACTAGGCAGATTAATTCCATATCTATATAAAGAAAGACATTCAAGCAGTAAATATTATAAAAAGAAAAGATCTACTTTCATAAAAAATGCTCAAAGGAAATGTTTTTACATGGAATAAAAACTGGGTACTATGCAGAAAAGGAAGATACATTGCTAGCATAAAAAATGGTCCATAACTAGAGAGTGTCATCTCCCATGAAATCTTCAGGAGTCCATGAGGTCTCTGGCAAAGCTGCGCTCTCAATCAGGTCTGTCTCAGCTCGAGGCTTGAGGCTTGCCTGGTAGAGGTCCTGGAGGTGTTTCTGGGTGCGGCAGATTCTGGACCAGTGGCCCGTCATTCCGCATTTGGAGCACTTATCCTCCCAGTCTTTCTTGGGAGTGCCACCTTTGTTGGACATCCTCTTTTGCTTCTTTTCCACGAACTTCTGGTTCTGAGGAGGAGCTGGGGGAATGGCCTTCTTCCGCTGCTTTTGTTCTTTCCATTTCTGGAATTTTGCCTTTTTGTCCATCTTCTTCTTCTGGGAAGACTGGAAGTGTGCCTCTGCAGGAGGTGGCAGTAGAGCGGAGCCAGGAGGGCGCAGGTTGTGAGTGGCAACCAACAGGTCTCTGTTCTGTTCAGCCATAAGCCGGCATGAAAGCAGATCAGAGTACTTCGTGAACTTCCTCTCATGGTATTGTTGCATAAGGATCATGTCCTTCTCGCGGAAAGACGTGAACGTCTTTTCCAGCAACATTTTCTCCGTCACCGTTTCACCGCACAACTTCAGGCGTGAGGTGATACGGAAGAGTGCTGAGTTGTATTCCGCTACGGATTTGTAATCCTGTATGCGGAGGTGAGTCCACTCGTACTGCGCACGGGGAAGTATGACATCTCTCTGATGCCTATACCTCTCCTCGAGTGCGTCCCACAGCTCGTAAGGATCCTATACAGTAAGGTACTCGTCTTTCAGGGTCGAGTCTAAATGTTTCCTGATATAAATAATGGCTTTCGCCTTTAGTATATCAGAAATTTCCTATGTATGAGGTGCTTCTTTTGAAGCATTCTTGTCGGCTGAGGCAGTACTTGTTGTTGCCTTCTCAGTCGGTGTGAGACTGAAACCATGAGAGCGTAGATGGAACTTCAGGTCCAACTGCCAACTCATGTAGTTTGACCCATCGGCCTTCAGGACCGAAAAGTCGACATTCGCAAGTCTGGCCATTGAATGATCTAGCAATATAAAAACAGCATGGATCATTAAACTGAGTAAAAATAGACATCCACACATGTATTTTAAGCATTTGTCATAACATGAATTTGTTAAAGGAAATTTAACATGCATGCTTTTTGACGGTTTCATAACGTGAATAATAAAAAGATTAACATTCACGCTGCTTTTTGACAGTTTCATAACGTGAATAATTAACAAAAATTAACATCCACGCATGCTTTTTGACAGTTTCATTGTAACATTAACATCGTATGAAAAATAATTAACATCCACACAATTAATGTATAAGCAATGAAAAAAATAACTTAGGACTATGAGGATCAGCCAACCGACACCGAAAAGAATAAGACAGTCCGAAATTACATCAAAAGTTGCATGAAAGAATAAGTACAACTCGGGAACTTCAGAGAGAAGCCCCTATCATCTTTGTGCATACGCCTTCAGCTCCTTTTTGGTGTTCGCCGGTCTTCTTTTTAAATTTATATCCTCACTTACAAATTTCTCTCAAAAAAAGAAAAAATTGCAGGAAATTAAAAGTGTCGGAAACTTGGCTGATCCCTAAAAACATAGCCTAATCGCACATCCACGCAGATAATGTATGAAAAATATACAACCACGCAGATAATCATATCACAGGCATGTAAAGATTAATTAAATAATCTAAATAGTGTGTGACGTGCTAAAAATTATTTTTTGAAAAACTTTTTACCTTTGATCCATATTTTTAATGTTTTGTTTACCGCTTTTAAACCCTTTTAATAAAGTTTCTATAATTATTTTGGGCTTTTAGGGCCAAAAATAAAAAAGAAAAATTATTTGTGTAAATGGGCTAATTTTCAGGCTTTTGGGACATGAAAACAACCCATTAGGGTTAATTTGGGCCTTCCCTGAAAAATTGGCCCGTTTAGGGTTAGGGTTTCCGAAAAACCCTAGGGGGGCCCACGACGCGCCGCCGCGACGGCTGGCCGTGGCCTGAGGCCGCGGCCTGGCGTTTTCGCCGCCGGCAGCGCTTGTGAAGTGTCGTCGTTTTGCCCTTCGGGCGTGCGGAGTATGGATCAAGGTCGGGGGGTAAAAAATGGATTTTTCAATCATTTAGATCTCAAAAAACTGATTTTTATTGTTTTAGACATGCAGATCTAAATAAAAATGTGATTTTTACCGTGTTTTTAAACTTTTTGATCCTAAAACATGCAGATCTAACGTGAAACGCAAGTTTAGATCTAAAAAGTTTTGATTTTTACCTCTAGATTCGACAAGGGAATCTAGTCGACGGTTGGTGAAGGCTGCCCTTTTTGCTCCCCTTTGAGAAGATTACGATCTTCTTGAATCTGAGCGATTGATGGATCTCCTTCCTTGCGAGTCGACATCTCCTCCAACGAGCGTGATCGTGCTGATAACGTGTTATGAAGGGAAAAGTAGGCAAATAGGTGTAGAGGGTTAAGAGCTCCCTACACTCATATTTATAGCTTTCAATAGTGGGCTGGATACCCAATAGGCCTCATGGGCCTATTCATAACAATGATCTGATTATAATCAGACTAACAATTTAAATATTGTCAAAAATTTCACATCCCTGCTGCTAAAAATCCAGCTAGGATTGACATACCAAATATAATGGATGCAATCCACTATTAGCAGAAGTGGATGTCCTTAAGAGATGAGAGGACATACCACTAGGCTCCAAAGAGAGAAATCTACTCCTGGAGACCGAAAAAGCTATACCACCACAAGAAAGTGAGATCAAATCCAGAACCTTATTGCAACTTGGTTGCTAAGGACCCATTCTGGATCTGTCCATATTCTTTACCCGTCCCAGAACCTTCACTTCTTTAACGCGTCGTGAATTAGACACCTCTGGGAGAAATCAAATGATTATAGTACGTACGGAGTGAGTTTTGGGCAAGAAAGAACACATTTTTTCGACAAATTCTCTCATATTTCATTTTGCCAGTTAAGTATAAAATATCGTTTCCACAAACATAGAGATTTGGTCAAATTATAATAATGTGGGAAAAGGCAATAATAAGGTGAGCTGGACTCACTTATGAAATATGGGGTGTATGGACTTGAAGTCCTGATATCAAAAATGATATCAAATCCTGTGGAATAACTGAGTATTGTAGGAGAATTATAATAAAATCGTTAGCTATAAGCATTTTAATTTGCTATAGCTTTAGAGGTATAAATTGCTCAAACCAGGAAGTAATCAAGTAAGATGAGCTGAACTCACTTACAAGATGAATCTGATGCATCGACTGGTTTATATCAAGGCGTAACCCAACGAATGGCAAAAAGAGGGAATTTTTGGTTGATGTTGCTATTGGATGTGACAACATTACCTATATAAAATTTCTTCAACTGCATGAATAAAAATTTTCTTTACTTTCCTTTTTCCTGGGACATATATTAAAAAATATGATTAAAGGAAAGACAACCGGGACAGAGATCCTTAAAGGACTCATACTAAAAGGTTATTGTTTGCACCTCTTAAAAATAGTATTATTTTTAAGAGAGCAAATTAAAAGAATTGAGATTATTTTAATAACCCAATAATATTATCGGATCTCCTGAAGAGAAAATACCGAAATATCTGTTAAAGCCTATCTATCAAATAAGATATGATATGATATGATATGAAAGTCCTAGCTAGACATAATTTCTTGGCTTACAGAATACAACATCTTTAAGATGTACTATCATCATAAAGATGAACTATCATCCTGAAGATGACATTAATCATTCTGAAGATGAACTACCATCCTGGAGATGAACTATCATCCTGAAGATGACATTAATCATCCTGAAGATGAACTATCATCCTAGAGATGAACTATCATCCTGAAGATGACATTAGTCATCCTGAAGATGAACTATCATCCTGAAGATGACCTTAATCATCCCAAAGATGAACTATTATTAATCATCCCGAAGATGAAAACTTCATACAGTGATGGTTGATGAAGAAACATGAAAATCATTATCCACTAAACACACCTATTTGGTTGTATGGATACACATTAAAAGACCCCTTTCCGTTAGCTGGAAGAGGGGAAGAATATATAAGGTCCAGAAGTACCTTAAGTGTTTTTGAAACACTCTTTTACTTGGCCAACTGCATGCGTCTCTTTTTTAGCGTTAGCAGTATAGCTATTAGCCAGGTACAATGCAACGCCTGCAGCGCACCACTGGACCAGAGATATGTAGCTTCTGCGCTACCTCCAAGGGTCGAGGAAAAATCCTCCATGTTAAATGTATTTGCATATGCAGGTTATCGATCATCGCGATGAATAGCATAAAAGAGACGTCCACCTCCTGAAGATCTACACAGAATCCTCCCAAGTCTACATCCTCCTACCATCCCGAGAATCTCATCACCCAAGAATCAGTTCAAGAACATACAAAGCCTGGTCCTGAAGTACCTCGCAGACAATGACGATGAGACGTGGAGCTGTCTACCAAGTTCGCAGCGCTCCTTTAGTTTTCAGCTACTGCCTTATATGAGTGAAACTTGTATAGATGAGTGATGTTTGTACTTTACATTTGCTTTCGAAATGTTGTAGATGAGATGGATGTATATACGCATAGGAGATTAATGTATAGATATATAGGATATCTGCAAGCCTGAAGCTTGATCAGATAAATGGGAGTCAACTGTAGAGTTGTACTCTTTTTCCTTGGCTAGTGGTTTTTCCCACAGGGTTTTCCATAGTCAAGGTTTTAACGAGGCAACCATATTGACTCTGGATCCAGAAGTATCCATCTCTCGACACATCTCCAAATCAGGGGAAGTTATGGAGTGTTGTACTCTTTTCCCTTTGCTATTGGTTTTTGCCTACATGATTTTCCATAGCTAAAGGTTTTTAACGAAGCAGCCATCCCTAACTTGGATCTAGAAGTATAGACCCTTTAAGATACTCATTAGTACTAATGAATCATCAGTATTCATTAGTCGAGCATACCACATTGGTTGGATAAGTGGAAGTGTTATGAATAGGACCCATTGGGCCTATTGGGTATTCACCCACATGAGTAACCAATATGCATACTATATAAAGGAGGCTAGGGGTTTCCTAGCCTCAACCTTCTCCAAACCTGTTTCTACTTCACAACAAAAACTACCATCCGTCGCCCATCACTTTTTTCTATGCTAAAATTGCCTTCTTGGAATACCTATTAGTTGGCATGTGCTTTGCACGTGCTTTCTTTCTTGTTCTTTTTGTTTTCCTACAAAATCATGGGTTGATAGATCTGAAGCTTTGGGGAAGAGGCTCATGGTGGCTGGGTGTGTTGCGAAAAGGAGGTTTTTGTTGTGTATTGGATTCCCCAATACATGTTTTTGTTACAACAATTATGGCCTACAATTATGACTCGCCTTCTGGAGGCCGTATTCTTCATCAATGATGTCAGTTACTCCAATAAATGCCTCCCCATCAATGTCAACAATAATGCAACATTATTAGCACAAATGTTACTATGCAACGGCCTGCCAATAAGAATTCCTTGAGGCAATGAGAAAGGGCTAAGATCCTACACCCATGTATCCCAATACTCAATATCTACTCCACCTACTTCATATTTCCTCCATAGCTTTGCTAGAGAACTAGCGGACGACCTCCCCACAGATTGGACATAATTCCACCGAGCCTCTTCGAGTCAACCACTGACTTAAGCATCGGAGGGGATTAGGTCAGACCCCAGATCCGACCTCCTGACGAGCTTCATGTGTTGCAGAAAGATGGGAGATAGCTCGGACTCGACTTCCACAGCTCGGATCAAGGTCCAGTCACATTGGGTTCTACTTACCAAACCACCAGTCAACGGCGCACCCAAGCTACCACTACCAGAGGTCTCAATAACATACACACTCACTTTTGATGTGTGGATTTATTCCGAAACAATTTTGATGATGAGTAAATATTGTTATTTGGTCTAATGAATTTCTTAAGGGTGATAGGTAATTTAGACCAAGTATAATTTGCTCAATCTTGGAGGACAACAAAGCTATATCACATTTCAAGCTTAGCATGATGGTGCGACTCCGAGGCATCGAGAGTAGTTGAAGAATTCTAAGGCAAGAAGATGGAGCTCAAAGTTACAACAAATCAAGCCCATGAAGACAAACTGTGTAATATGTTGTATTATTTTATTCTTGCATTAGAATTAATGTTAATGTCTTGACGACGTTGTTGGGATCTGTGGCTACACAATACACTAAACAAGGGCGTAAATAGTGTAAAGGCAAGCAAATCGTATAATTAAAAAGTTTCTAGTAATTAAACATAATACGCATCATAAATAAAAACGATAAGCTCAACAACACCACCACAAAAACTACACCAATGCAAACGCAAACATAAGATGTGTATCCTGGTTCGGATCCCTACACCGGGACTCCTACTCTAGACCCACCCTCAAAAAACCGGAACGGTGGCTTCCACCAGTTCTCCCTAAACCAGGATACACAAAGATCACTCTTCACGAGTACAATCCCTAAACTGAGATAATCCGTAAACTGGGATATGGAGATAAACTCTCCAAGTGGAGTAAACCCTCCATAACGTACTCATAACCCGAGAACTAGGTTTTGTAACAAAAGAAACGAAAATACAATCTTACATATGCCTTGAATAGATCTTACCAAAGTGTATGTGAAGGCATGGAAGATTGAAACCACCATGTGCTTGATGAAGATGAGCTTGGATGCACTTGAAAAACTTCTCCAATAACTAGGGCTAACCACCACTAGATCATGCTATGAAATTATGGAGAAGAAAGAGGGAAAAGAAAAATCTCTTCAGTGAAAACCCTCAAGATTGGCACTCACAAAATGTTCTTAATGTGCTGGAGTGGTGCCAAAACAGCCTCCCAATCTAGCTTAAATAAGCTCACGAAACTGCACGAGAGAGAAGAAAACAGCTCCTCAAAATTTACACCCAACAGTTATAAACATGCAAATTTGAGAGCGACTAGACGTCTAGAGAAGGGTTCCCAGGCGCCTGAAAAAATGCTCAGGTTCATGTGAATACAACACCAGACATCTGGTAAAAATGAGACAGATGCAAAAATTGATGAAGTCCAATCTCCAAGAAACATACGTATGAAGAACACTTACCAGACGTCTGTATAACTTTGCAAACGCCTGGAAAGCCTTCTTAAGACGGCTGCAATTAAGGGTCCAAAAAGATAGAGAGCACAAAAATATAGGCTCAACTGATTAGGCACATATAGATCATGTACCAGGCGTTTGGACCAATGTTCAGACGCCTGGTCATAGACCATTAGGAAACTGACTCATGGCTATGTCAAGCTTATCCATAAGTTGACACGTCAGGCATCTGGTGACCCTTCACCAAGTGCTTGTCTAGCTCTAAAAGGCACACCCAAGTGTGTTTTGAGAATGGACTAAAAGGGATGGGTTCAACATGAAATCTAAGGAACTCTATGATGAAAATGATGCATGTGTGTGTGTGTGTGTGTGTGTGTATTCAAGGCTACAAATATTCTAAGAAATAAAGAGCAAAAATACCTGAAGAGAAAATGTAAAAATACATTGAAGTCCAATAATATTCATGAATTCATTTGCTTCAAAGCCTTGAACCTTCATCCCCTTCATCACATCACCTATTGTTTTGTCTCCACGGTCGCTCTTTAGGGTGTACGCCCGGGCGCGATCAGGTGTTCCCTTAGCCGGTCAACTGCCTAAAGTTGTAATCTTTCATAGCGCTCTATCTGTTTGTTGTTGATTATCTTCATCTCTGATCATTCGACGGTCCTAGTATTCTGCTGACGCACAACAGTTGTCACCTTTGGACCATCGTTATCATCTTATCCACCATTAAATTGTTTCCATCACTATCATCCCATCATTGCCACTATCACCATCGCAACCATCGCTGCACTTTCATCATCGTTATCGTCAGACCACTATCAGCACGAATACCCATTACCGCCATTAGAATGCCCACTACTACCATTAGACTAATGCCGCTATAGTTGTCCTAAGATCAGCAGTTCCATTATCGCCAAATCGAATTATCATAATCGTTCTGCTTTACCCCCATCAGACCACTACTATCAACATTGCAACCATTGACGGTATCAGACCATATCGATGTTGTTTGACCCTTGTTACTACCATGTCGTTGCTGATTAGTCACCATTGCCATCATGTTCATTGATATGACACCATCGTCATCATCTTTAGGCTTACTTTTGTCACCATTGCTGCCCTTAGACAACAACCATTGTTGCCAGATAACCATCATTGCCCCCGCTGTCTCAACCACCATTGAATCACAGACGTCACTTCTATCACCGTAAAACCATCAACATCATGGAACTCACATATTCATATGAATTTCTGCCCTTAGACAGCAACCAATGTTGCCAGATAACCATCATTGCCCCCGCTGTCTCAACCACCATTGAATCACAGACGTCACTTCAATCACCGTAAAACCATCAACATCATGGAATTCACATATTCATAGGAATTTCTGCCTTTAGACAGCAACCATTATTGCCAGATAACCATCATTGCCACCACTGTCTCAACCACCATTGAATCACAGCCGTCACTTCTATCACCGTAAAACCATCAACATAATGGAATTCACATATTCAAAGGAATGCTTTAGATGCACAAAACGTGAAGATATTGTATTTCTAGAAATATCCAAAGTATCAAAAACAAGGTATTTGTTATGAATCAACTACTGGGGGAGGAACCCCCAGCCCTTTATTTATAGGCATGGTAGGAGAGTACAAAGATAGAATACATTGATATGGGCGTATCTCAAAGATACCCGCAATCCTAACCGACTCCGGTTATTTCCATTCACAACACTCCCCTTTATCCAGCCATAGGTGTGGACTCTGCTCAAGAGTACTTCGGGATTCTGAGCGTAATAAGAGTCTCACATGGGGTGGATACTTCGGGATCCTGAGTTGGTGAGGTTTGCCTCGTTAAAACCTTTAGCTATGTAAAACCTAGTGGGAGAAACCATAGTTAAGGGAAAAGAGTACAAACGCTCTTTAACTCCCCCTGATCTGTGCAAGTGACTCTGCTCATGAATACTTCTGGATTCTGAGCGTCACAGAGGGGTGGATACTTCAGGATCCAGAGTTGATGTGATTTGCCTCGTTAAAACCTTTGGCTATGGAAAACCCAGTGGGAAAAACCATAGCTAAGGGAAAAGAGTACAAATTCCCTTAACTCCCCCTGATCTGTAAAAGCTCTTAGGCTTTCAGATCTCTTAGGCTTATCTCATCACTCCTATTTACAACATTCCGAAAATATACACAGATTACAAAGTTATTGCAATTAAGTAGCTGCTGAATCCAGAAACTCTGGAGAGGTGTGCTAAGTATCGTCGCCTCTGATGATGTCTTCAGACTATGTGGTTAGCTCCACAATACCAGCTTCTATCCCAATCGTCATTGGGATGTGATGTACCAGCAGGCGCCCTCAAGTACACCATTGGTGTGGTGAGGATCTCGGAATGATAGGAAGATGTCGCCTTCATAAATTGCTTTGCAGATCTGCAGGGGATGGCCATCCCACTGTGGGTACCCGTTCTGTGATTTCTCAGCATAGGGACTGGACCTAAAACCTGCATTTGCATGAACATTGGAGGATGATACTTCATTTTGTAAGCCCGAATCTTTTGACCCTTGGAGGAAGCGCAGAAGGCTTAACTCCGGTCTAATGGCCATTTTTAGGTGCCAACTATCTCTGGCTAATGAGTTTACTGCAATTGCTGTATCGGGACGCATGCAGTTAGCCAAGAGTGCCTGATTGTACTTAGGTAAGGGACTTTGGGACCAGTTATATCCTCCCCCTCTTCCAGCGATCGGAAGGGTTCTTTTTTGTACATCCATTGAGTATACCACCGTAGGTGTACTTTGGATGACAATGGTCCTTTTAATTTCTCCAACGCACTTCTGGGCGTTTATAACAGGATTCTATAAGCCATGACTTTATATTTGCCTAGGTCTTTTTATTTCATGTTTAAAAGTTAGGCTTGTACATTTATTTCGGTTTTCTCTTCAGGAGATCCGATGAGATGTTAGTTGTCTACAACTAAGATCTCTAATCCTGTTCTTTGCACAGATGCAAAGACAACCTTCAGCAGGAATCATTGACTTGTCAAGTGATTCTCTTGGTTGTACATTTATTTATTATACTTATTGTTTTTCTTGAATAGACGTCCCGAAGTCTATTCAGGCATTTTAAGGAAATGTGGAAATTATCTTTACAAGATATCCACGAAGGTATGCCGTCACAACATCCAATAACAGCATATCCAAAATTTTCCTTCGCCAAATCGTAAGGTATTCGCTTTTGATAACTTAGGGAGACTGATGCATCATTTATGAGACATGCTCATTTGAATTTGTTCGATCCCTAGTTTCAGCGAAATTTTCCTTGGGCTATAGGTTGTACCGTATAGCATACGATTTTGTATTTATTTGTCTTATGGTTGCAATACTTTGTTTTATCCACAGGTTTGACACCTTTTGGTGTCTGGACTTCAGGTCCGAACATTTCACGTTTCATAAGTGAGTCCAGCTCATCTTTTATTGCCACGTTCCACGTTTGGCCAATCTCTACGTTTGCCTTCTAGCAACAGAGTGTGGAACGATAATTTATAAACATCATCGCCATTGCGATGTATATGGCAATATGATACGTGAATACATTGTCGACAATTTATGTTCTATCTGTCCAACACCTCCCCAGTACGTACAACATTTACTTAATTTCACTTTTTCCCGGTAATTCCTCTGCAGTGGATTTCGGGAAGGGTGATGGTGTGGACATGAGCTCATTGTCATGTGGTAGTATTGTCTTAAGGTCTCCAGGAGTTTAATGTCCTAGGAGCCTGGTGGTCTGCCTCTTTTCTGTTGAGGATCAGCCACTTCTGCTGCTGGTGGATTACATCCATTCTCGGGGATGTCAATCCTAGCTGGAGTTTTTGCAGCAGGGATGTGTGATCTGACAATCTTCTGGTTGTCAATAAATGATTCCGGTAATTGGTAAACAGTGTTCTGTATGTGGAGGATCTTCGGGATCTCATCTATACATTGTATTGTTACCGGATCATGGTGGGTCAAACTTTTTGTATCCCACGTTATAATTTTCTTCGCGCCAGATTTTCTATTATCTGGGCCTATTTTTGGGAAACTCGTCTCATCGAAATCACAGTCTTCAAGATGTGCCTTAAATGCGTCCCCCGTTTGGGGTTCTAGGTATCTTATAAGTGAGGGTGAGTCAAACCCTGCATGGATACCAAGGCAACGTTGAGTACCGTTTTGGTCCTCTTTGGTGGTGCAATGGGGATTTAAGACTGCGCGACCGAAGATTCTCAGATGAGAAATGTTCGGTGGCATTCCATATGCAAGTTGCATTGGAGACTCTGACCTCCAGAGGGTCTTATTTTCATTTACGATGCAGCATGCAGAGTTTGCATGTCCCCATGCATTCATAGGCAATCGGGATTTAATGGACGTTCAGTCCATTGGAGTCTACTTTTCAGTGACTCTGCCGACCCATTTTGGGTATGAACATGCGGCACTTGTATGTTCATTTTCAATTCCCGTTGATTGGCAGTACTCTTGAAAAGACTGTGAGGTATATTTCCCAACATTAACCAGACTTATTTACAACATTTTATTGTCTGGGAAATGTGCCCGTAACATTTTTATTTTTGTGCCAATAGCTTTGGAAAAGCTAAGTTGCGGGTCTGTAGTAGACACACGTACGAATATTCTGAGGATGCATTTATCAGTACAGTGAAGTACTGAAATAGCCCACTAGGGGTGGTGGATTTTATCCACATCTATATCCTTGTATTCTTTTTTTAGGAAGCGTGGAGATTCTTTTTCAACTTATCGTGGAGATGGCCTTGCAATTAGTTTTCCCTTATAGTAAGGGATGCGGGGGATTTTTTCCCTTCTGAAGAATCTTCTGGTTCTTCAAGTCATACCCATAGGATAAGATGCGATGCATCATCACAAATCCAGGGTGGCCAAGTCCATCATGCCGGAGTAAAAACTCGGCTGATGTCGGGAACTTCAGGTGCTCCATTTAATTCTGCTTCCTTTCTCCGAATCTTCGTATGGTGGAGGCCTATAAGGCTCTCAAAACGTTCAAGTGTGGATTTTACTCCTTTTTCTTGAGACGTTGCATACGGTAATTTTTTTTCATTTACATTTGCTGTTTCCAAGTGGAATCCATTGAAACGGATGTCCTTGAAACTTAGAAAGTTTCTTTTGGAATTCGGAGGGATTAGTGCATCCTTTATTTTTGTGTCGTTTGGGGGCAACAGTGTTGCATTCCCTGGATCTTCAATATAGCCCTGATATTGGGCTTTGTATTGAAAGAGATCGTACGTGTTTATTGTCTACTAATTATTTATGAAAGCAGTTTCAAAAGATGAAACATAAAGGCACATGCATATTCAGATAGACATATGCATTTATTGTCTACTAAAAATTTTCAATCAAGACAGATTGCGTAATACAAAAGCTCTCATAACGTGAGATGTTCTAAACAATTTGCTAAGATAAAAGTAAAGGCTAGTCAAGCATGTCATTATTTTCGAAGTCGTCAGCTGAAAAACTTAACTGGAGCATCAGATGTCATCAGGTTTGTTTCAGCTTTATTTTTCTTGTTCTCTTTATACAAATCCTGGAGATGATGCGGAGTTCGGCACACTCTGGACCAGTGGCCTTTCATGCCACAATTTTGGCACTGGTCTTCCCATTCCCTCTTGGGTGGGGGTATATCATTTCTATTTTTGTTATTTCTGTGCCACGTGAACTTCCGCTTACTTTCATTATTTCGCTGCTGTTGTTCATGGCCCTTGGCTTTTTTTTTGTTGACCCCCCTTCTGTGGTCTTTCTTTTCTTTTATTATCCTTCTTCTTTTTGAAGGAAGATGAATGGTGAGCTTCTGGTAGAGGGGTAGTGTCGGGAGGGCGTATATTGTGAGTGGCAAGGAGAAGCTCTCTGTTTTGCTCGGTCATGAGTAAACATGACAGCAGCTCAGAATACTTGGTGAACTTGCGTTCACGGTATTGCTGCATGAGTATCGCATCTTTTTCATGGAAGGACGTATACGTCTATTCCAGCGTGCGATCTTCTGAGACTTTTTCACCACACAACTTCAGGCGTGAGGTGATGCTAAAAAGTGCTGAGTTGTACTCAGCAATGGACTTAAAGTCCTGTAGTCTCAGGTTCTCCCACTCATATCGTGCCCTTGGGAGTATAACATCTTTCTGATGTTTATACATGTCCTCAAGGGCAGTCCATAGCTCAAGTGGATCTTCGACCGTAAAGTATACAGCCTTTAAGGTCTTGTCCACATGGCGGCGAATATAGATGATGGCTTGCGCCTTCTCTATATCGCTAACATTTTCTTTTTCAGTCACAGCAGCGATGAGGGACTTTGCCCGCAGGTGAAACTTTACATCTAGCTACCAGCTTAGATAGTTTCTACCTAATGCTTCCAGTACTTCGAAATTAACGCTTGCAATATTAGCCATTTATCTAGCAGAGCACAAACATGCATGAATTAATAATTAATCAGAGAAAACATTTTCATGTGGAGGAAATATTTAACGAAAAGCTAAATGTGTGGATCGGCCAGTCCCACAAGAAAGAGTCCAAAAAAGTCCACAGTCCAAATTATACAAATTTGCAGCTTAACGAAAATGAAAATACAACTTTGGAAACCCCGTGGGTCCCATATGATATCTCCATCTTCAAGCGTGGCCTCCGTCTCCATGGAAGTTGGTCTTCTTTCTTTGACATTTACATAAATTCCTCACTACAATTTCTCTTAAAAATAAAAGAAAAGTGCGGGAAATGAACTGTGGGACTAAACGACCGATCCAAAACCACATTTAGCAATTCATGCAGAAATATTGTGCTCATCAACATTTTCATCACATGCATCAAATATTCGCAGAGATGGATAAATAATTTAATCACTTAATAATTATTGGACCACTGGGCAACGTCATACACCGTTAGGTTAGGTTACTAACGGCAGAGCGGTCGCAAGATATTCCTAATTATTAAGTTTTAAATACAATGCACAACCACACATATAATATCCAACAGAATATACTAAAGATGCAAAGCATGTAAATATGATTTTTGCAGAAAAAATCATTACAATGCAAAGGTTGTAATTTGAATGGGTTTAATCAATTAAATTGATTAAGAGCCCAAAATTAACATTTTCTTTGTCAGAGGAAAAAGTTTCCCTCATCATCCCAAAAGCCCCCCAAAAATCCCCAAAACGTCCTTGTCTGCCTGATATTTGTCCCGTAATTTACCGTGATTTTTCACGAATATTTTGTCTTTGAATCCCCTTTTTAAATTAATTTTTAGGCTAATAAGTTGCCTTTTGAGGCGAGTTTATAGCCCTTTGCCTCCCCCAAATTTTTTTTTTTCAGATAAACCAGCCTGCGGGCCTGAAGCCCGCAGTCGACCTATGGGCTTCAGGCCCATAGGCCCTTTTTTGGAAATCTGTGGGCCTGAAGCCCACAGATCTGCAGTGGGCTTCAGGCCCACAGATCTGTTTTTTTTTGTTGAAAATCTGTGGGCCTGAAGCCCACAGATCTGCTGTGGGCTTCAGGCCCACAGATCTCTCTCTCTCTCTCTCTTTTTTTGTGAGTTAGGGTTTTGCAGAGGGGGGCACCGCCGCCGCCCCCCTGCACGGGAGGCGCGACGGGGGCCGTCGCCCCCGCTGCGGGGGGGAGCGGCGGGGGCCGCACCCCCCGCAGAGGGGGGGCGCGGCCAGGGGGCCGCCGCCCCCCGCTGCGGGGGGGGGGGGGGGGGAGCGGCGGGGGCCGCACCCCCCGCAGAGGGGGGCGCGGCCAGGGCCCCCCGCAGAGGGGGAAGCGGTCAGGGGGCCGCCGCCCCCCTCTGCGGGGGGGACGGCGGGCGCGGGGGCCGCCGCCCCCCTCTGCGGGGGGGAGCGGCGGGGGCCGCCCCCTGCAGAGGGGGGGCGGCCTCGGCGGCGGCCGCCCCCCTGCAGGGGAGGGCGGCGGCAGGGGCCGCCGCCGCCCCCCCTGCAGGGGGTGCGGCGGCTGCTGCCCCCCCTATGGGGGGGGCCGGCGGCGAGGCCGCCGGCGGGGTTGATTTAGGGTTTGATTTTTAAAAAAAATCCAAAAACCCTAAAAAATTGATTTTTGGGATGAAAAGTCCGTCGTTTTCAAGGCGACGATGAATCCCCATGACGATCTTGCGAGATCTAGGGGAGGAGCAATCATACGTATGATTAAAAATATTGTTTTTAGAGTTTTAACTCTATATCCGTCCTCCGGATATAGCGACGTTTGCTCGAAGCCCTACGCGGATGACGCCGCTCGATTGAGGAAGCCTTGCACCGCGCTCGTGGATCTCCGGCCTTCGCCTTCGCAACGAAAGGAAAAAAAAATTTTGGAAAAAAGAAAATTTAGAGGCTCGTGCTGATAACGTGTTATGATTCAACTACTGGGGGAGGAACCCCCCGCCCTTTATTTATAGGCATGGTAGGAGAGTACAAAGATAGAAGACATTGATATGGGCGTATCTCAAAGATACCCGCAATCCTAACCGACTCCGGTTATTTCCATTCACAATAGTATTGCAGTATTTTATGAAATTTGATGCCAATAAATTATCTTTTTTGAAAACCACGTCTCAAAAAGAAATGTTGAGGTTTCCATACTAACCATACCCCATATGTTAAAAAAATCTGACACCGCTAACGGGTGTCTTGGTGTCCGGCCACATCGAACAAATTCGGAAAAAGAAAGGATAAAGAGGCATTAACCACAAGAGCGATATTTTCAAAAATTCATCAAGGGCCCATTTCGTAAACTTTAAGGACGGTTCTTTAACATTACATTCCCCTTTGTAAAACTTCGATATGTTAGAAGAGTTTTTGTCCTTTCCAAACTAAACCACAGTATACAGTCCTTGCTACTGTGCAAGCTTTGTCCTCTCGGAGAAGATATTGGATACTTGCTAAATGCACCGCAAGATATTGTGTATCTGGAAACCATATAGAATTAATATGTAGTTTGAACTTTTAAATCATGGGAATAACATTAATCAAGCCGACAAGAGACGTTGTGTCAAGCATCGATTGCATTCAATTTCGAAAGAGAAATTCGCAATGCATTTGCAACTAGATACGTATATGTCATCTCCCTGCATGCGCACGAGTGTGTACATAATAAAGGTAAGGTTGTGCCATATGCATCCCGGATGTATACACTATTCTTTGTCAAAAATAAAAAAATTTGCAGAGTAAAAGTGAGAAAACAAGTGATGTGACGGATTTTTCATTTTTGACCAAAAAAAAAGGTACATACATCACCTCTTCAAAAGTATACATAGCACAGCCCTAAAGGTGAGGGAACTAAAGCAAAATTACACGTGTCACTCCGACACATTTTGTGTGTGTTCCCATCCGACGTGGAGACACGACTCTATGGGCCCCAGAAAGGCCTGAGGGTGTTGATGGGACCCAGCCTACTATTAGATCCCGGCTTGCTGGCCCAAAGGGAGGTAGACGTGTGTAATGGCTTTTGAGTTGTGAGATGAAAAATCAAAAAAGCATGAAGATATTGGGTCTCCTAGCTTAGTGTTATTCTGAGGTGTAATGTCTGTTGTCATTTCTCACGGGGCCGAGTAGCATGAATGTCTCCTAGCTAGTGTTATTTTGAGGTGTAATGTTTGTTGTCTTATCTCTCGGATTCGAAACACGCCATGAGCTTTTCTTGCACGTTAAAAAGGAATCATGCATGCTCGTTGCTTGGCTTCTACAGCAGTACTAATATCAATGTCAATTAAATAGTTGTGCATTTCACAATTGATGTGTCAATTATACAGTCGCCACCCCCCCCCCCCCCCCCCCCCCCCCCCCCCGAGCCATTACCGAGCCATTACCGAGCCGGGCTGGGGCGCCCTCCCCGGCCCGGCCCGGGCTGGGCAGAAATTGCCCAACGGGCAAATTTCTATTTAAAAAAATTTTATTTTTTTATTTTAACATTCATCACTCTATAAAAAACCCCCTTTATTTCTACACTCACAAAACCTCTACACTCCAATTCTCTAAGCTCTAATTCTCTAAACTCCAATTCTCTACCGGGTGTTCTACAACGCTCGTACTCTCGCTACTTCCGTCTACCGTCTCTACAATCGACAATCTCGCTACTACCGTCTACCGTCTTGCTACTCCAATTCTCTACGTCCGGTCTCTCGCTAATACCGTACGTGCAAACTTTCCTCGACGGTCTCTAGCTACTACCTGGCTCTATAAGCTCCGGTCATACTCAAACAGGTTCCTGTAGTATAAATTTTAGTTTAGCATAATGGCAGGACCGTCTCGATCTAGGAATATCAATATGCACTTTAATTTAGATGATAATAATACTGCCGATTATGAATTTTATGCTGATTTACTACGTAATAGAGATGGGAACCCAACATCACCGGTCTATGGCTGTCATATAGCAGATATTGAAACACAAGAACCTGACAACTATGTGGCTAGTAATAATCATAGCCCCGTCATACCACCAACTGCACAATCACCTTTCTCCATGCTACTCACACGTACACAAGTTCACCGGCACAAACATCATCACCTGCTTCACACATGCCTGCACCGACTACACAAACCCAAAAGAAAGGACCAAAGTCTGGTGTTTGGGAACACTATTCACGTGAAATGGTAAAAGATAGTAATGGCATCGAACAAATTCGTGCCTTTTGTAAGATATGTAGAACTAGTTTTGCTGCCGCACATACTACCGACACTTCACATCTGCTAAGACACGTGAAATCGCATGTTAAAAAAGATGCTAGACAATCAACATTAAATTTATCTTCATTATCTTCCTCTCTTACTCCTTTCTCATATTCTGTTGAAAATATGAGAAAAGAGATGGCTAGATTTGTGTTAAGCAAAGAACTACCTCTAAATTAAGCTGAAAGCCCAGAATTTGAGCGACTACAGCAAAATGCATTTAACCCTGCATTTAGAAAAGTGTCTAGGAACACTCTTAGAAAAGATTGTATGGCTTCTTTTTACGAAGGAAAGGCAAATATGCATCAGCTTTTTATTAATTTAGAATCTAGGATTTCATTAACTTCTGATATATGGACTACAAAATGGGGTGCATCATACATATGTCTTACGGCCCATTATGTAGATCACGATTACATAATTCAGAAAAGAATTATTGGTTTTAAGGTGTTAGAACATGCACACAAGGGTGTGGTTATTGGTAGGATTTTGCAATCTATATGTCGTGATTATGATATTGAGAAAAAAATTTGCACAATTACTTTTGATAATGCTTCGAATAATACTTTAGCCATTAATTTTTTGCAATGTCAATTTAACCCAGATCTAAATGGGTTAATTTTTTATCAATGTTGTGCATGCCATGTGTTAAACTTAGTAGTTCAGGATGGTCTTAAACTTGCTTCTATTTATCTAGAAAAAGCTAGAAACCTTATGCTATTAATTACAACTAATTCACAAAAAAGAGGGAATATATGCAGTTCTGTCGTAGTAACCAACTGCCTTATAGAGCATTTAAATTTAGTGTCCCCCATAGGTAGAATTCAACGTATCTAATGATACGTTGTATGAGACAGAATAGGACCTATCTTAGTGAGTTTGTAAGTGCATACCTTGCGAATGATATTGATTATGAAATTAGTGATTATGAGTGGCTAATTATAGATGAACTTTATGATTTTTTTGAAATTTTCTACATGACAACAAACAAGTTTTCTGGTGTTTACTACTCCACTTCAGTTCTAGGCTTAGACCAATTAGCGGTGATCTCTGAAGTTATACAAAAACATAGAGATAATGACACCATTAGGACTCCAGATCTTAGAGCAATGATAGAACAGATGGAGAGTAAACTCCGTACATATTGGAATCATGTTCCTTTGCTATACTCTTTAGCGAAGGTTTTTTATCCCCGTTTTAAGGAGGATGTAGTAATTGACTTCTTAGATACCTATTACGAAAACTTGAACCTTTAAGATGAAGCAGAACAACACAAAGCTAGTTTTAAGAGTAGCTTAAGATCACTTTTTGCTGTATATGAGACAGATATGGTAGTTCTGCTCACACATCTATTGTTCAAGCATCTTCTAGTGCTCCAAGCAGAGTCCGCCTGCTTATGGGAAAGAAGAAGCAAAGAACATCGGACACAGATAGTTCTTCTAGTGAACTGTCTAGGTATTTGTCAAGTTCTTGTCCATTTACTGAAGAAGACTTGAATAATGAGAGTTTTGATGTTCTGTCATGGTGGAAACAATATAAGAATAGTTATCCAATTCTTTCCATGATAGCTCGTGATTTGTTAGCTGTACTCATATCCATTATTGCTTCGGAGTCTGCTTTTAGTGCAGGTAGTCATGTTCTTGGCAACAAGAGGTCACGGCTAAAGCCAGATAAAGTAGAAGCGGCGGTTTGTGCGAAGGATTGGTTCAAGGCTGAATCGAGAACCCAACATCAGACCGACCTTTCTAAAGACTCTGAAAAAGAAGAGACTTCATATATTTACTTGTATTAGCATTTTATAACATGTATTAGATACCCTTTTGGTCAATGTATGAGGGGCAAGGCTGGCCAACGTATGTCCACCCCTCAAAAAGAATTTCAATTAATAAAATTTAAAGGTTCAACCCGGGACCTTCGAGAATTTCGGGATTAAACTTTTTGTGATATATTAATTTTTTCCTTGTATTGTTACTAATATTGTTCATATAATTGATTATTAGTAACATTAACATATAAAATTAAATATATATTGTTAACTTAGCCAAAAAAATTTATTAGGTAATTAAAACTTTAATTTGAATTATTTATATTTTTAAAGATTTTTGTACATGTTTAAACTTTTTTCATGTTTTTTTAATGTTTGATTTTTTAGAGTTGTTTTATGTTTTTTTAGAATTTTTACATGTTTAAATATATATTTTAGATTTTTAGATGTTAGATTATAGATTTTTTAGTTTTTTTATTTTAGATTTTTTATTTTTAAGGTTTTAAAAAAAATTAATTTTTTTAACTTAAAATCCGGGCCGGGTCCGGGCCGACGGGCCGGCCTTGGCCGAGCTTTGGCCCACCTGGGCCGGCCCGGCCCGACCCGGCCCAGGTCTATTTTGAGCCCGGGCCGGGCCTTTGAGCCCGGGCCGGCCCGGACGGGCCATTTTGACACCCTGATATTCTAACAAGTGTGGCAGTTTGCTAAGTACACTGCATGTTGTTGATTAATTCATAAACAAGGGGTACTTAGTTGATGAATTGGCTTAAATCTGCTGCTGCATCGGTATTGTGATCAATATCCAATGTACGTTACCTTGAAAAAATGACGTAGACTTGCATAGTTGCATGGTCGCTGACACCGATGTTGCAGGCGTGCATGATAGCTAGACAAAGGTATTTGGGTCAAATACGGGGGTGTCATAATAGCTTTTTAAGTATGGAATGCACTTCGAAGATGATTAGTTGGTCAAGGGTTAACAAGTTCAGAGATCGCCATCCATTAACCTAAAGTTTTTCCTTCGATTGGCAAAGAAAATGTGCGCACTTACCCAACCCGATCACTTTTTTTCTCCCTTGTGAAACGAAACAAATTTCAGTCAATGCAAACTCCAACTCATTACAGACTCACGTAATAATCCAAAAGATACGACACATATTTTAACAGTACGTGTTGCAGTGGCGCATCAATTTTGTCCAACTTCCCTTCACAATCATTATTAAACAAATGTCTCGCAACAGGAAGCCTTTGATTAAACATGTATTGATGCCGAATTAATTATTAGTTGTGACTAATCAATCTCGTTATCCCACATATTATAAGCAATACATTCATCTTTTTCCCTCCCCTTCTGCCTAACAGCGCAAAGAGAAAAGGTGATCAAGGAAAGAGATCGCTTTCGGGGTGTAAACACGTATTTTGTTTGTTTGTAGAGAATACGACTCAACATCGTTATGATTGATTGATTGCATGCTAATTAGATACACATTTATTTTATTCATTTTTTATTTTTTTAATAAATTAGGCGTGCAGTTGAAGTGGCCTGACGAAGGACCTACCTCGGCTTCAACGCCCGACTGACAACAACAGCCACGTGCGGGCCCGCACGCTGGGGTTTGAATCTTTGTGCGGGTGCACGTGGTTGTTGGGCCAGGACGGTACACGTGTCGACAGGTGGCGAGACCACACGTGTTCTCCGGATCGCCGACGTTTGGGTCGAAGGAGAAAGGAGATGGGCGGCCGGGCCCACCAAGCGCTTCCGTTTCGGGGGGGCGTTGTCGACCAATGGCTGGGATTATGGGTGTGGGGCCCGCATTCCGAGCAACAGATTTGCTAACTCGACTGTGTTGTTTTGGACTTGCACCGCTTTAGGGTCTGTTTCTTTGTGTGATTGTGGGTTGGGATTTACTGTTGTGAATAATAAATTCAGGTTGGAATCTTGAGGAGAGAGAAGTAGAGTTTTGTGTTTCTTTTGGAGTTTTTGAGTTTGGAAAGTGGGTTTGGGATTTGTTTGTGGGTCCCACACTAAAGTAGTGTGTTTCTTTGGGTTAAAGTGGGATTGGGATTGTTGGATGAGTGTGAGAAATATCAATAAAGTAATATATTTAAATATAAAAATTAAATGAAAAAAACACAAACAAAGCCACTGAAATCAAAAGGCATCTCGTGATTGGAGGATAAAATGTGGGTCCCAAAAATTTCAGCTGCTCCTGTGTAATCCCCGGAAAATTCGGGGATTTTGGCCGTTCCATTTTTGCCTCCACGTATGCGCGAATTGCGGGTCCCACCACACAAAAGCAAATCAACGAAATGGAACACACGCGAGAAAAGGGAGGAGAAAACTCGGTGAATAGTGCTAGAATTGACAACAAACAGTGCAAAAAAAGCACTTTCCTATAGCAAAACAACCGTAAGAAACATGCCCTTACTTTACTTAAGAGAATTGCTTTGTACATCGAGGTTTGTCCGTGGAGAGGAAGGAACAAATGACCCACTAATATAATCCTCAAATATAACCCCTTTCCTTGGCCGCACGATCGACGTAGATCAACGGCACGAATTACCCAGTGGTTAAGAGAGATGAAGGAGAGAAATCGCGAGCAATTCAATTTCTCGCGCAGAAAGTCTTCAGCACTTAATTAATTAATCCGCTTAGTTTATCCACTCTTCTCCTCACTTTAAAAATGATTTTCGGCCAAACGAGTGGACATCTAAACATAAAAATTAGTTTTTCCGTCCCCCATCGTCCTCCCGATCAGAACGCACAGTGTGAAGCCTCGGTTCCGGTGAGATTTCGGTAACTGAAACCTTGGGTTTCAGTGCCCGGGCAGACCGAAACCTCGGTTTTAGTGAGGTTTCGGTGACTGAAACCCAGGGTTTCAGTCACCGAAACCTCACCAAAACCGAGGCTTCACACTGCGCGTTCTGAACGGGAGGACGACGGGGGACGGAAAAACTAATTTTTATGTTAAAATGTACACTCGTTTGGCCGGAAATCATTTTAAAGTGGGGAGACAGGTGGATAAACTAAGCGAATTAATTAAGTAACAGCTGAAACTTTTTTGAGCGAGAAATTGAATTTCTCGCGAGAGAAATTCAATTTCTCGTGCATGAGTTGGAGGGGACGATCCGGACCGCTGATCCGCATGATGGAGGGCCACGGGAGGGGGTTATTTTGGGGGTTATATTTGGTGGTCATAAGATCCTACCTCATCAGTGTATATAAGCTTTTTTGGCAAAAGATGTTAAAATCAAGTCACATTACCTTTCATTCCACACTTCATTTTTGACAAGTTGTCATTATATACTCATTGCCTTATTCAATTGAGTCGTTAACGGGAGGGAGTTGACTTACAAGCTAATATGGTAAAATCCATTTTTATTTTATTTAAGGGAAACCCCGAGAGATGCTACAATGTCTATTATACAATTGATTCGAATGAGCTCTTCGACTAAGGCAAAGGGTGAGAGGTGAATAGACGGATGTGATTGAATCTTGATGAATCAATGGTTAAGGATAAACGTTTATAAAAATTTTGGGCCAAAATTTTTGGGAGAAGACCCTAAAATTTTCGAAGTGTTGTGAAGAGTTAAGGGCTAGGAAATGCCTTGCCTCATATATATATATATACAGTCTTCTTATTAGATACACAGTGGGTGCATACCCAATAGGCCCATTGAGCCGTATTCATAACACTTCCCCTTATTCAACCATCGTTGTATACTCAACATATGAATACTGCAGGATCCATAGTGCTTATGAGTATCATAATGGGTGAATACTTCTAGATCCTAAGTTAGGGATAACTGCCTCGTTAAAACCTTTAGCTATAGAAAATACAGTGGGAAAAACCAATAGCCAAGAAAAAAGAGTACAGTTCTCCATAACTTCCCCTGATTTATAGACGTATTTATGGGTGGATACTTCAGGATCCAGAGTTAATGAGGTTGCCTCGTTAAAACCTTTTGTTACGACCTAAAGATCGTAGGAGCCCGACTCCCGCCCGGATCCGCTAACATACCCCATTAACTCACCATTTCACAAAAGGGCCGCCGCCTCGAAAATCCGGGGCATCATGGAGACAGGCGCGCCTTGCAGCGCTCCCCGAACCGGCCGAGGCGAACAACCGCAGCCGCCCGACCCACCGGGGTAGCGCGCTTGAGGATGCTTGGGTAGCTAGGCCAGGCCTATTGACGGGCGCGGACGTATCCTTCTGTACAGGCAGGCCATACCCCATGATCGATCGGGGGGCGCGGCCGGGCCGGACAACCCCCGATCGGAACGGCCCGCCCGATTCCCGCGAACCGCGGTGCCCAGAGTGACACAACCCGACCTTTAGTTCGTCGCTAACGACAAGCAGCCTAGGATAAGGACACGACTGACACATACGTCACCCGACCGCCTGACAAAGCACCCCCAGGCGGCCGACCCGTCCGACGGTTAGTGCTTTCGGCCCTGACATCCCGACAAAAGCACCCCTTGGCCGTTACGCCGCCTGACAGAAGCAGGTCAGGAACTCCTGTTCCCGATGTCCTTGTCCGAAGCTTCCGCTAACACCCGAGCCAGCTCAGCACGCCTAGTCATCACCCGTCAGGTATAAATACCCCCTCTCCTCTTACGGAGAGGGGGTTGGAGAATTCTCTCTCGTTTTTCCATTATTCACACACGAGTGCAAGGGTCTTCCATATCTTTGCTCTCACACCTATAGCTCGTCACGCACGGCGGACACACAGATAGTCCGACCGGCGTGTCCAGCCCCCCATTTTAAGCCCTATTACTGACTTAGGCATCGGAGGGGCTAAGGGTTGAACCCCAACCCTGCCCTTCTGACGAGTTGTTCGTGCTGCAGGAGAGCTCGCCCATTGACCAAAGTCAGCGTCAGCCCCCTGCCGTCCAACCCTCCTCAGCTGCGTCCGGCGAGATACAATCCCGTGAGCACCACCGGCAACGGATCCAACCTCTTCACCCCACTAATCACTTGTAAAACAGCCTACCTAAACCTTCTTCTCCATATAACCATCGTGCCCTTGGTTCCCCATAATACAAATTCATTGTACGCGAGTTCCACCTCGTAACAATTGGCGCCGTCTGTGGGAACGAAGGGTCACACCCATGTTAGACTCCATGCCGATCCCGCGGAACCCTGACCACGGCAAAGATCCCGTGGGTCAGGAACCGCTCTCTCTGCTAATCACCCCGGCGTCCGACCCCCTTCTGGGGATGGGCACCGAAACTGAACACACTTCCGTCCCCGCCGTCCTGAAGAGCTTCGAGGCCGTCACTCAGGCTAGGGGAGGCTATCAGACGGCGGGAACGGAGCCTCCGCCCGGCCCCTCAGAGCCCCAGAACGTGAGGCGGAACCTCCACCCTCAGTTCGAGGAGGAGGGGGAGAACAGGGGGCTCGCTGAGGAGATCGCGGCCCAGCAAAGGCTCCTGGAAGAGGAGATGGAAGTCGCACGGCGGTGGAGGCGCCTGGGGGAGGCGGCCGCCGCGCAAAGGCGTTTGGACGAAGCCGCCGAGACCGCCCGAAGGGCCTACCAGGACGAAGAGGCCGCACGCCGCCAACTCCGCCTCATCGTCGCAGAGCGCGAGAGGCTAAGGAGAGAAAACAGGAGCGACCGAGAAATCCTTGACGAGACGGCGACGGGCCGGTGGCTCGGGGACGGGCGGGACCCGTTGCTGAACAGGTCCCCCCCGGAGGAGGCAGCCCGCATCGCCTGCACCACCCCTCCGATTCCCTGCGTGAGGAAGCCGTTTGTCGACAACTACGCTTCCTCACCGCTGAGCGCGAAAGACTCCTTCGGGAGAATCAAGAACGGATGGAGGCCCGAGGAGAGCTGGCCGGGAGGCGCTGGCGCTGGGAGAACCGTAGCCCGCCACCCGTCGAGTCTTCGACCCGGGGAAGGAGCCCCGCCAGACGACAGTTAGGCTACTCCCCGGGGACGGAGGACCGTCGACGGCCGAGGCGCGACCGAAGCCAGACCCCCGAATGGCGGAGAGGGGATGCGCCGGGTCGCCCAACCTACCCGGAGGAGGCCACGCCACTTGCACGGTGGATCACGTCTGCCCCAAGGCCCATAAGGTTCAAGCCCCCTCACTTGGCCACATACAACGGGAGAGGCGACCCCCTCACGCACGTGCAGCAATACCGGGGGGCGATGGAGGCGCAGGACGTGGATGAGACGTTCCTATGCCGACATTTCTCCCAAAGCCTGAGGGACACCGCGTTGGACTGGTACTTTGGCTTGCCCGCGAGATCCGTCGGGAGCTTTGGCGAACTATCCCATAAGTTCTGCCAAGAGTTCAGGGCCGGGCGGACGAAAAAGAAGCCCCTAGACTATCTCAGTACGATAGTCCAAGGGGAGGGAGAGACAACAGGTAGATACCTCCGCCGCTTTCAGGAGGAGAGACGGACGGTGGTGACATGCGGCGATGAGGTGCTTATGCACGCCTTCAAAACGGGGTTGCGGACTCGGAGCCTCCACAAATCCCTGCTCCGGGATCCGCCAACCGACTATGAGGCATTGGTTGCAATGGCGGAGAGACACGCGTTGGCCGAGGAGACTCTCGGCGCCAAGGCCTTATTCCCCCCGGCGAAACCCCCCAAGGCGAACCCCGGTCACACCCACGGCCGAGGCAGGAAGAGGGACACCGTGGTCGCGACCAGCTGGCCCGACCAAGGAGGGAACCGCTCGGGCCTCGCCCGCAAGATCGACCTGGCCCGGCGCGCGAGTTCGCTCCGGCCCAAGGGCTCCCTCGAGTCGTCCCGAGACAAGAAGGCCCCCTATGGGCACATTACACGTAACTCAATGCCTCCCTGATCGAGGTGATGGCCGCGGCTACACGGGCCGGACTGCTGTCGAAGCCGCCCCGAGAAATGAAGTCGGACCCAGCCCGGAGAGATTTTAAGAAATACTGCCGATACCACCGGGACCATGGCCACGACACCGACAACTGCTTCACCCTCAAAAGGGAAATCGAGCGGCTGATCCAGGCGGGCCACCTGGGGGACTTCGTCGGAGGCCGGAGACCGGACCGAGAAGATGGGAACCACCGAAGGGCGCGGAGGGCAGACCCTCCGGCAAACGACGAGCGGGAAGATCTTCACCCCCCAAAACCCGTCATGCGCATAAACACGATATGCGGTGGGCCATCTTCAGGAGGGGCATCGTCGTCAAGCAAAAAGGCGTATGCAAGACAAGTGATGACGGCGGGTCTTGGAGGGGACCAGAGAGGGAGAAGGATGGCCTACCCTCCCATCACTTTCAGCAACGAGGATCTAGAGGGGATCGAGCAGCCCCACGACGACGCCATCGTCATCGAGGCCCAGATTGGGACGGCCATCGTCAGCCGCCTCCTGATCGACACAGGGAGCTCTTGCGACATCCTGTTCCTGTCCACACTCGAGAAGATGGGGTTAAGGCCGACGGACCTGAGACCCTATACTGGACCCCTCGTCGGTTTCACCGGTCACTCGACCCCCATCATGGGAGTGATCACCTTGCCGATAACCCTCGGAGAAGAGCCACAGGTCGTCACTCGAATGACGCTGTTCGTTGTGGTCGACATTATGTCGACATACAACGGGATCATAGGACGACCTTACATATCGGCCATTGGAGCGCTCCCCAGCCTTCTCCATCGGATGGTCAAATTCCAAACCCCCCGAGGGGTGGGGATCGTACGGGGAAGCCAGAAGCTGTCTAGGAGCTGCTACGTAGGGTCGACCAAGCACAAGGGACCAGAGGTGAACCTGAAGATCGATTCCCCCAGGCAGAGTTATGACCCCTGCCAGCCAGAGTTAGCTCCAGCCGATGCCACTGCCGAGGGAAACAGGATCGACCACGCCCCCCCTGAGAAGGAAGGGCTAATCACTCCAAGGGGCGCGGTGCGCCGGTCGTGGCATAGCCGGGAACTGTAAGTCCTGAACGAAATACCTTGTTCCCTTCTTTTTATCTTCGAATTTCACCTTTTCTGCATGACAATTTCAGTTCCGCCCTCTCAAAGACTCCGGGGCAGGACCAATCCTCGCCACCCAAACCGGAGAGGGGCACGGGCCGAGCTGCGCACTCGCTCCCCCCCAGGAAGACCTCCGGGGCAAGTTCACTGAGCTTGGCCACCCAAACCGGAGCGCCATATGCAGGGTAGGCGACGGCCCAATACCCGTCCGACTATAGAGGCTGCGGGGAGGCGACGGCCCAATACCCGCCCTCTCAAAGACTCCGGGGCAGGACCAATCCTCGCCACCCAAACCGGAGAGGGGCACGGGCCGAGCTGCGCACTCGCTCCCCCCAGGAAGACCTCCGGGGCAAGTTCACTGAGATTGGCCACCCAAACCGGAGCGCCATATGCGGGGTAGGCGACGGCCCAATACCCGTCCGACTATAGAGGCTGCGGGGAGGCGACGGCCCAATACCCGCCCTCTCAAAGACTCCGGGGCAGGACCAATCCTCGCCACCCAAACCGGAGAGGGGCACGGGCCGAGCTGCGCACTCGCTCCCCCCCAGGAAGACCTCCGGGGCAAGTTCACTGAGCTTGGCCACCCAAATCGGAGCGCCATATACGGGGTAGGCAACGGCCCAATACCCGTCCGACTATAGAGGCTGCGGGGAGGCGACGGCCCAATACCCGCCCTCTCAAAGACTCCCGGGCAGGACCAATCCTCGCCACCCAAACCGGAGAGGGGCACGGGCCGAGCTGCGCACTCGTTCCCCCCCAGGAAGACATCCGGGGCAAGTTCACTGAGCTTGGCCACCCAAACCGGAGCGCCATATGCAGGGTAGGCGACGGCCCAATACCCGTCCGACTATAGAGGCTGCGGGGAGGCGACGGCCCAATACCCGCCCTCTCAAAGACTCCGGGGCAGGACCAATCCTCGCCACCCAAACCGGAGAGGGGCACGGGCCGAGCTGCGCACTCGCTCCCCCCAGGAAGACCTCCGGGGCAAGTTCACTGAGCTTGGCCACCCAAACCGGAGCGCCATATGCGGGGTAGGCGACGGCCCAATACCCGTCCGACTATAGAGGCTGCGGGGAGGCGACGGCCCAATACCCGCCCTCTCAAAGACTCCGGGGCAGGACCAATCCTCGCCACCCAAACCGGAGAGGGGCACGGGCCGAGCTGCGCACTCGCTCCCCCCAGGAAGACCTCCGGGGCAAGTTCACTGAGCTTGGCCACCCAAACCGGAGCGCCATATGCGGGGTAGGCGACGGCCCAATACCCGTCCGACTATAGAGGCTGCGGGGAGGCGACGGCCCAATACCCTTCCTCTCAAAGACTCCGGGGCAGGACCAATCCTCGCCACCCATACCGAAGAGGGGCACGGGCCGAGCTGCGCACTCGCTCCCCCCCAGAAGACCTCCGGGGCAAGTTCACTGACCTTGGCCACCCAAACCGGAGCGCCTTAGGCGGGATACCCGACGGACCAATACCCTCCCTCCCACGAAAGGGCCTATCACCCCTCTCCTCAAACCTCGGGAAACTACTCAAGGTCCACGAATCAAGGCAACCCCTACGCAGAGCCATCCCTGAGGAGTAACGCCTGACCCCCATAAAGCCGACGCCCGAAATGACTTGTCCAACCCAAAAGGACACTCGGGACGAACGCCACTGACAAGTGCCATGCATGCCTGAGGGGTCACATCACCCGTCACCCATCGGGAACGCCCCCCCTAAGAACGAAATTCCAAGACGGCCCCGACTCTCAATGAAGAGTAAATGAGGGCAGAAATTCACCATTATAAATTCTCCCTGAGGGGGGGAAGGAAGGCGAGAGGAAGGATGTGCAGAAAGACTAGTCGTTTTGCCACCCTTTCTCCCTCAAAATGCGCGGAAAATGCGAGCTTCACCGACCGCCAAAATAAACGATCCCACAACAGGATATTCCCCTTACACGACGGTTGCCCAGCCTGCTGCTCCCCTCCTTCCTTTAGACAACTTAAGGCAGGGGAACTGGAGCTCCACTGGCATACCATGCCTCCCCACGGACGCCCCGCGTACGCAGGCGCGGCTGGTAGACAACCCGATGGATGGGACATACCTGCCAAATCACCTCACCGGACACCCCGGCAGCCGCCCGCGTCGCCCCAACCGAGGGGAACTTGTCCCCGAGCGCCGGCGTGCCCCAACAGGCTCCTCCGCTTACACCAGTAGCACCCCCCTTCCACTCATCGGCCTTCCCCGGACCGTTTATGCCAGGATGCCGCACAGGGGGGCTGCGGCCCGCGTCCCTTCGCGCCTACCACGCGGAGACTCCAGTCGAGGGGAGCAACGGGGCCCCGTGGGATAGAACAACCACCAAGGACTCCCTCTCCCCCCAATTCTGGGAACGAGGGCCAAAGCCACTGCCTCGCTCCGACACGACCGTCCTCCCCTACGCCGAGGGGGAGCCCCCTGAATCCACTCCACGCCCCTTGTCAGGGGCACGACACCAGAGAAAGGCGGATCAACTGCGATGAGAACATCAACCTACCTAGAGCGACACACGGTTATGCCTACGGGCCGATACAATGTTACGCCTACGGGCCGATTCAATGTTACGCCTACGGGGCGCCCCTTTTTTATTAAACTATCAATAATAGCCGATGAAAAGACCGAAGACTAATCCCGGTTGGCCACTAGTTATAGCTCGGGTACACCTAGACCCGAGCAACCCACGAAAAGGGAGGCTACCTCGCTGTAAAACCTCTCGGGCGCACTACGCGAAATAAAGGGACTCAACACGATTCCCCCTACGCCAGGATAGAAACGGCCGCACCACGACGTAAATCTAAGAAGGGAATTTATGCACACACACGGGCGGAAAATCCCAAAAAACACAAATGCGGGGACGAGCCCGGTGAGTCTTTACTTTCTTTCGTTTTTAAACTACAAAAAGGGGGGGAGTCTACACAAAACTACTTGGCGCTTCCGCCAATCACGACGCCCTCTCCCTCCATGGAATCTCCCACCGCCCCGCCGTCCTCTGGCTCGTCACCCTCCCCTCCATCTCCATCCCCTCCTAGTCGTCGCTGCATGCGGCGAGCCCGTCGAGGTCGATCTCTACCGAAGGGACCAGGCCCGCCACCTTCTCCTTCATCCGAGCCAAGCAGGCTTCCCATCCCTCCGCGTGGCCCTTCTCTATGCCCTCGGACATCGACTTTGCGAGGGCGGGGACGACGGTTCTCTCCTGGTACGTCCGAAATTCCTCGACCCTACGGGCCAGCTCCTCCTCGGCGGCCTTGGCACGCCCCGCTAGGTCCTCCGCACGGGACTCCTCCCTTCTAAGGGCCTCCTCTAGCTCCTTCGCTCTCCCTCCAGCCTCGGCCGCCCGCTGCTCATGATCGGACACGACCATCTTCAGGCGCTCTACCTCGGCCTCATATCGGCCGCCCCGCTCCCTCTCCTTCTCCAGGTCCTCGCCAGCGCTCTTACGAACGGCAGCGAGCTCGGCGACCATTCTAGCCACGGCGCCCTCGGCCTTATGTATGGCCGGCACGTGCCGCATCATCCCGAGCATCAAGTTGAGGATCTGCGTAAAGAAACGCCGAAAAGTAAACCCATTTAGGGCGTTCGATAAAACCCGCTGAAAAACGTCGCCCATCTTACAGAACATACCTGGACGCCGTGCATCACCGCGGTCCCGCACAGACCCTCAGGCTCCACCGCTTCCAGCGCCACCCTATCGCGGGGCAGGAAAATGTTCTCCGCCAGCCTCGCCGCCACACCTCCGTCCTCAAACACAGACTCATCACTCGCCACTTTGTACGGCCCCCGATGAAGCGCGGCGTCGGGATAGCCCTCGACATCGGTCCTCTTGGCCTTAAACTTAGCCAATGCGGCCTCACAGCGGGGGTCGGTTGGCGCCCTCTCGAGACCGAACATGGGACAACCATAAGGCCAAGGGTCCCATCCTCCGGACCCGGTCGGGCCACTCGACGCTTTGGCCCTATGCGACTGACCGCTAGCTTCCGCCCCCTCCCCCCTGTATGTGCCATGGGGCTAGGCGGTCTCGTTCGGGGCAGTTCCGCCCCTCCCCCTGCCGACCATTCGTCCCCGCCCTCTAAGTCGATGATGGGATTCGCTACCCCCTCCCCGTTTCCGCCGTCCGTCGGACCGGTTTCCCCCGGCGCGTCAGGCTCGGACGACTTCGTCGGCCTCTTCCTCCTCTTCGTGGACGCTGGAACCCCAGTCGAGCTCCCCGCCCCTCCTTTCGCTCGTGACCTCTTGGGGCCACCTCTTGTCGACGGTCGCCCCGCCTGCTCCGAGGCCCGCCGCATCATTTCCTCGAGGGACAGACTCATTGTGCCACCTGCCAAAGAGAGAAAGTTTAGCGTAAGCACATCAGAAGCATAAACACCAAAATCTCTCGTACCTTCGGGCCAGATGTACGCCGTTATCATCTCAGCCCGAGCGAGCATCCGATAATCTCGTCCCTCCGCTGGTATGGCCATCAAAATCTGGGCCACCACTTTCTCCTCATCCCCCAATTTCACCCCCTCTCTTGCCTTGGGATTCAGCTCCGCCCAATCAGACCTTATCAGCACATCCTCCGGCACCTCCACAAACACATACTGCTAGCGCCAAAACTTAATTTTCCCAGGCAAACCCCTAATGAGCGGATGCGTCCTCTTCGCGGAAAGATAGTAGCATGACCCCAACCTCTTGACCAAGGAGAAATGGCGAAATAAGGACAGGGATGGGCTAACCTGGTTGCTTACACACAGCACTAGGAACCCCACAATGGCACTGATGGCATTGGGCATCAGGCGATACAGGGGCAGTTCCAGGAAGTTCAACACTTCCAGCACGAACGGATGGGGGGGAAAGCGCAAACCTTGCTCAAACGAAGATACATATACTCCCACCTCCCGGTCGCCCGCAAAACACACCCTTTCTTGCGGCTCCGGTTCACGAACCGAATACGGCGGCCTGACGTACATAGTGAAGATCTCCGCGACGGATTTCTTCAGCACCGACTTCACGCCGGTAATCTCGTTGGGGACCCTTCCTGTTTCCGCGGCGGAGCTTCCTTCCCCAACTACCACCGAACCCTGACCCCGAGACGGAGACATCGAAGAAGACATTTCTAAAACGGGCGTCTTACCTAACGGGTGCCGACGACTCTGGCGCTTGCGCTACTCCGCTGATCGCTCCCACGAGGTCGACTCTGGCAAGGTCACTGAGTTCTCCTACAAGCCCTAGCTGCTTGTCAAAAAATTTTCGCCCGACAATCAGCTTTACTCCCCTCCCCTCCTTACGATCTCTTTAAAGCGACTGCACAAAGCATCACGACCGTCGACCCCAAGACACGCGTCACCAATCCGGGCCCTGTCCACCACCCACGTGTTCTGACGCTTCGCGTACTGTCAAAACCGTCAATTCCGCCACGCGTCAACACCTCAGTGGTCGGGCCGCCTCGATTCCCGCCCGCCGTCGAATCGCCAGGCTGACGTCTAGTCATGCGACCGCCAAAAATTCCCGCCCAAATCCCGACGAAATGATTACCCCGATTCGAAATCACTCCATGCGCCGCTCGATCCAGGGTTGAGTCCGGGCTCCGTCAGGGCGGCCACCGCAAGGAGGCGGCGCTCGCTCCATGGTTGAGTCCGGCCTCCGTCAGGGCGGCCACCCAAGGCGGCGGCGCTCGCTCCATGGTTGAGTCCAGGCTCCATCAAGGCGGCCACCGCAAGGCGGCGACGCTCGCTCCATGGTTGAGTCCGGCCTCCGTCAGGGCGGCCACCCAAGTCAGCGGCGCTCACTCCATGGTTGAGTCCGGCCTCCGTCAGGGCGGCCACCCAAGGCGGCGGCGCTCACTCCATGGTTGAATCCGGCCTCCGTCAGGGCAGCCACCAAGGAGGCGGCGCTCGACCCATGATTGAGTCCGGCCTCCGTCAGGGCGGCCACCACAAGGAGGTGGCGCTCGGTCCAAGATCAAGTCCGGTCACAACAAGGAGGCGGGGCTCGACCCCAGATTGAGACCGACCCCCGACAGGGCGGCCACACATGAAGGCGGAACTCGATCCATGATTGAGTCCGAGCTCCGGCAGTACGGCCAAAACACGAACGTCTCCCTCGCACAAATAAGGGTCCGATCAACGTCGGTTCGGCCGGAACAGGAACCCGCCCCACAACTTATCGGATTCTCGGTTCCAACCCTTGGCAAACTTCTGTATGAACCAAGCACATCCGACCCGCCACGGCACCTCTGGGCCCCGTACTGGGCATCGGAGCATCACGACCACCGGAGAACACGACTCCTCTCAACTCCCCTCTCCCGAAGAACTTCGACAGAGCGAAGTTGGTGGCATTTACGTCCCTCACAGAGCGGACATTCTACGAGCAAGCCAAGTAGGAATACAGTTCGACACAAGACAATAACAATGTATTTACCCAAAAACCACACCATACATTGAACTTTCCACACGCTACAACAACACATCGTTTATAACCCTCTCACAAGAAGATACGACCCTCCCCAAACCCATGATTCTAGCGGCGCCGCCTCTCAACCGACCGATCTCGCATATCCTTAGCCACTTGCCGAATCGCAGCCTCCTTAGCTTCTTGCAGCATCGGCACAACATGCTCGTCATGATAGCGACGGATAGCGGCTTCGATCTGTTTGCCCTCAGCGTCCCGTTTTTCCTCCAATCGCCGCACCGCTAGACCCTTCTCCCTCTTCTCGGTCTTTAGGGCGACCTCCAGGTCCTCTATCTGCCGCCTCTGTAACCCGATCACTGCTTCCTTGCTTACCACTTCCGAGGTATGCCTCACCCGGATATCATCCCTCTCTCGCATTACTTCGTGGAGCTGCTTCTCGACCATTGCTTTGGACGAATCGAAATACGCGGCCCGCCCCTTCTCCACCCCGTAGGCTGCCCTAACCCTCTCCAGCTCCGCCTCCGTGTCCTTCAACTTCGCCTTGACCTCGCCAAGGTTCGCCTTCGCCACGTCCAGTGACGCCCTGGTGACGGCCGCGGAGGTACGGCCCCGCAGGGCTAACACGTTGGCGATCATCTACATAAACCTCGAATCAGCGAAACACGAACAAATAAAGTCTGCGGGCGGGGAAAGAAAGCCGGCGTACCTGCACGACGTGCCATATGGCCAAGCCGCCCAACCGTTCCGCCCCCACACGAGTCAAAGACTCACGATCACGTGGTAACACGCAATACTCGGCGAGGCGCTCCGCCACTCCCGCGTCCTCGAATACCGACTCGTTGCCGCCGACTCGGAAAGGAAACTTATGGAGCCGATCATCGGGGTATGCCTCGACCTCTTCTCGGGTCCTCTTAAAACGAATAAGGGCGCTCTCGCAAACTGGACTCGACGACACCCCCATTTCCCACGAAGGGATCCCGTATGGCCACCTTTGAACCGCGAGCGCTCGGCGAGGCGCGGCCGTCGCTGGTACCCGCGGAGGGACGGAGGGTCCGGCCCCACGCACGGGCGCGTCATCATGAAGATCCTCGGCGGGCCCACTGGCAGATATACCTTGCCCGGCTGCCCCCCGTCCCAGGTGCGACCTCTCCCCACGGGGGGCCCCGCCCCCACGTTCCCGGGATCCCGTCTCGTTAGCCACCCCCTTGCCTTTCCCGCGGGGATCAGAATCCTCCGAGATCGGGGCCCCGGCCGAACCTGACACCTCCTCCGGCTCCCTCATCGTGTCTTCGCCTGCAAAAGGAAAAGAGAGACAATCAGGGCGAGCCTAGCCCAGAGTTTACAAAACTTCAAAGATACCTAGGGTCCAAAAGTCCTGGGCGAGCCGACTGCTCAACGTTAGACTCGCCCAATGACGGCACGCCTTGGGCAGCTCCCTCAAAATCTGAGCTTTGGCAATATCCTCCCCGGTCAGCTCCACCCCTTCATTTACAAAGGGATTCCGCGTCCCCCAATTCGACATCAGCGCCACGTCACTTGGCACCGTCACGAAGACGAACTCCCTCATCCAATCGCCGACATCGTCAGGCACCTCGAGGATGAGTTCTCGCCCTCTCCTAGCGCAAACGCGATGATACATCCCCCACTTCCGAACCACGAAGAAATGCTGGAACAACGCCAAGGAGGGACTCAAGGAGCAAGCAAGGCACAAGACGACAAATCCCACTAGCAAGCCCCAAGAACGGGGCGCTAAGGCAAATATCGGCAGCTCCAGGAAATTCAACAAGTGAAACAAATACGGGTGGATCGGAAAGCGGAGCCCCAACTCAAAGGACCAGACATAGACCCCGACCTCATTATCCCCCGGTGAACTCACCGCCTCCTCCGACCCGGGAACCCGCACCTCATAGGGTTGTCGCACAAACCGCACGCGAATCTCCCTGATGTTGATCCTATCCAACCTACGTCGGGGGGACTCAATGTCTCTCGGTACAACGGATCGCCATGACCGTCTTTCCCCGGGCCACCGCACCCCCGGCTGTGATGCCCCCTCGCCCGCCAACTCCTCCTCCCCCACCCGGCTACTTCCTCCAATCTCGAATCGAGAAGCCATTGATCGGAAAGGAAGGAAAGTAATCGTTGTTACCTGTTGATCCCTTGAACCCGGAAGGCGATCGGAAGAAGATGGCCGGCGACGGAAGTGACAGATTAGCCAGCAAGCTCCAAACAGAAATATCAAGCGCCGGAGGAGAATCGGAGAAAGACAAAAACTCCCGCCGACCGCCTCCCTGGACCCATTTAGCGGTAAAGGTGGCCCCAGGGCCATCTCGGCCGTCAAACTTTCGCCACGCGGCGCCCATCGAGACGCCCCCGACGCCTCGACTGGCGTAAGGGTCACCTCATCCACGTGTCGCAAACTCAATCGCGAGGACGCTTCGATTTCCTCTGCCCCCTTTCAAATCATAATAATGACCACTAAGGCGGGAGTTCCGAAGCCGCCGCCATCACTACCCGGTGGGTCCCAAGGCCCATATCGATGGTCCGGAGTGTTGGATATGGTTCGCCCTCCGAGCTGAGCCGGGCTGCCGCCTCAGACTCGAAAGCCGGGGGCAATTGTTACGACCTAAAGATCGTAGGAGCCCGACTCCCGCCCGGATCCGCTAACATACGCCATTAACTCACCATTTCACAAAAGGGCCGCCGCCCCGAAAATCCGGGGCATCATGGAGACAGGCGCGCCTTGCAGCGCTCCCCGAACCGGCCGAGGCGAACAACCGTAGCCGCCCGACCCACCGGGGTAGCGCGCTTGAGGACGCTTGGGTAGCTAGGCCAGGCCTATTGACGGGCGCGGACGTATCCTTCCGTACCGGCAGGCCATACCCCATGATCGATCGGGGGGCGCGGCCGGGCCGGACAACCCCCGATCGGAACGGCCCGCCCGATTCCTGCGAACCACGGCGCCCAGAGTGACACAGCCCGACCTTTAGTTCGTCGCTAACGACAAGCAGCCTAGGATAAGGACACGACTGACACATACGTCACCCGACCGCCTGACAAAGCACCCCCAGGCGGCCGACCCGTCCGACGGTTAGTGCTTTCGGCCCTGACATCCCGACAAAAGCACCCCTTGGCCGTTGCGCCGCCTGACAGAAGCAGGTCAGGAACTCCTGTTCCCGATGTCCTTGTCCGAAGCTTCCGCTGACACCCGAGCCAGCTCAGCACGCCTAGTCATCACCCGTCAGGTATACCCCCTCTCCTCTTACGGAGAGGGGGTTGGAGAATTCTCTCTCGTTTTTCCATTATTCACACACGAGTGCAAGGGTCTTCCATATCTTTGCTCTCCCACTTATAGCTCGTCACGCGCGGTGGACACACAGATAGTCCGACCGGCGTGTCCAGCCCCCCATTTTAAGCCCTATTACTGACTTAGGCATCGGAGGGGCTAAGGGTTGAACCCTAACCCTGCCCTTCTGACGAGTTGTTCGTGCTGCAGGAGAGCTCGCCCATTGACCAAAGTCAGCGTCAGCCCCCTGACATCCAACCCTCCTCAGCTGCGTCCGGCGAGATACAATCCCGTGAGCACCACCGGCAACGGATCCAACCTCTTCACCCCACTAATCACTTGTAAAACAGCCTACCTAAACCTTCTTCTCCATATAACCATCGTGCCCTTGGTTCCCCATAATACAAATTCATTGTACGCGAGTTCCACCTCGTAACACCTTTAAATATGAAAAACCCAGTAAGAAAAACCAATAGTCAAGGAAAAAGAGTACAATACTAGATTTGACTCCCCCTGATCAGTACAAGCTTCTGGCTTACAGATCTCCTAGGCATCTATACATCAATCTCATCTTACAACATTTCGAGAATAAAAACAATACAAAGCATCGCTCATCTAGACAAGTATCACTCATATATGACAGTTACTGAATCTAAGAGAGCTCTTCTGAAGAGAGGTGGTTTGCAGACTTGGTAAATAGCTCCGCGTCTATAGTCGCTGACCCAGTCATCACTGTGTCTACGAGATACTTCAGTGCATAGCTATACATACTCTTGATTTGCTTCTTGAATCATGAGCTTATCCGAATGGTAGGATTGATGTTGCCTTAGTAGCTGATCACTCCGTATTTTACACCTTTTTCCCGCATGTTTGCATGCCATTTAGATCGCTCAAATCATGTTTTTCACGATTTATCGACAATATTGCGATACTTTTCACGATTTGTTGTTTTTGTCGTATTTCAGGAGATTTGGAGCGATTTGGAGTGATTCTGAGATACACCCGCTCCGGAGTGTCACCGACGACTTCCCTGAGGGGTATTTTGCTATTGGAGAGGAGCGGAAGAAGAAAGAACGTCGTAGGAGCGACGAGGAGGCAAGAACATTCAGATTGGGCATTTTTAGCATCTCACTCGGCCGAGTGAAGGAGTCACTCGGCCGAGCATCGAGACACCGCTCGGCCGGCCAGATCGGGCACGCTCCAAGTAATGTATCAGCGTGCACTCGGCCGAGCATCAGAAGCCCACTCGGCCGAGTAACGTACAATGTCCGCCCGAGTGGCACTCAGACGACGGCCATCAAAAACTCCCAAGTTACTGTCTTTCGCCAGTCTGAGATCAGAAGCCCCACTCGGCCGAGTGGTAATTGCCGTCCGCCCGAGTGAACAAAGCCCATCGGCCGAGTGACGACAACTCACTCGGCCGAGTGACTCCCGAAGTGAAGACCCCCAAGACCCCGGACTTACTGTAAATTCTCAGGGTCTCTCACTCGGCCGAGCGACTTTTGTCACTCGGTCGAGTAAGCCGAGCGCCTGTAGCGGAAAACACGATTTTGAAGAGGCGCAGGGGCATTTTGGTCACGGATTTTTGGGCAGTTTTGGGGGGTATTTAACCCCAGATTCTAACCTAGTTTAGAGAGCTTTTCTATTGCTTTTGGCAGCCTTTTTAGAGTAGACTTTTTAGAGTTTAATTCTTGAGATTGGAGGGGAGAGAAAAAGTGTTATTTTGTTGGATTCTTGGAAAGCTACATTGGTGTGTCTCCCTCTTCACTAAAAACTCTATTTTTATTGCTATTTTGAATATTGCCATGAATTTCATTGTTGTTTCTATTGATTATTCTTCCATTAGCAATATGATTTGTGAGTAGTTTTAACGTCTTGGGGCGTGGGGATGAACCCTACGAGCCCAATTTCCGATTTGTGATGATTTGGTAGAACTATTGCTAGGATTGATTAGGGTTAGTTTGGGATTGATATAATACGGATAGCTAGGTGTTCATATCGGTTGGGATTTGCAAGAGATTGGATCCCAATTCGATAGGAAACACTAGAAATCCGAATTGGGTCGAAATTGAGTTTCCGTAGTATCGATTTGCAAGAGATTGGGCCGATACTAGGATTCTCGGTTGCGATTCTATACCGATACCCGTTTGCAAGAGATTGGACGGGTAGGAACTATCCCAACCTAGGTCGTAGCCCGAGTTTGCACGAGAGTGGGCTCGAGATGCGATTGAACGATGACGTTGATCCTAATGCTAGCTTGCCTAGGCTAGGGTTTGCAAGAGATTGGACCCGAGCCTAGGTTTGCTATAGACTGGCAACAGCGCGAGAGCGTGAGCTAGGTTTTACATTCAGTTGCAACTAGTTCACCTGACATTCTACCCTAGCAATTGTGAAACCGATGAATCACAATGACGAGATACGGTGAGTAGCGGGGATTCCCTATTCCCTAGGCGTCTTTATTTGATTTTATATCTCTTTGCATTGTTTGACGATTGTGACAACATCGCCGAAAGGCAATTTCCTACTTTTCTGTCCCTATAGCCAGGTTGTTCAGAGAAGGCACTATCATACGTCCTCCCTGTGTTCGATACCCGCTCGCTGCTACACCGTGCGCTTGCGGTAAAACTACATGGTCGCTCTTTAGGGTGTACGCCCGGGCGCGATCAAGTTTTTGGCACCGTTGTCGGGGAGGCGATTGTGTTTGATCCTACCACCCTAGCTATTTCTTTCCTTTTGTTTTATTTCTTCATTTTTTATCTAACCCTTCCATTGTGCTAATCATTTCTTTGAAACTTTGTTTTCCCGTGCATGTACACGAGATCCACAACGGACCCCGTAGATATATTGTTTGATCCTGAGATCGAGCGTACATTGCGGAGAATCAGAGCGGAAAGGAGACCCGATACGGAAGGGAGGTTTATGAACGTTCGGGAGATGCCTGAAGAGTTAGCGGAAAGAATGGCGAGGATTATTTCCATTCGAGATATGCTCCGGCCTAAGACTTCCTCTACGACCTCGTCTATAGCAATGCCGGAGTTGGCGGCCGACAAGAATTTTGAGCTGAAGACCGGACTTGTGGTTCTGATGCAGCAGGATCCATTTCATGGGAACGCCCATGAAAATCCTCACTACCACATCCAGCTATTTCTATCGAAGTGCGCCACCTTTCAGATGACGGGGGTCTCCATCGATGCCGTCAGACTGCGCCTTTTCCCCTTCACACTAAAGGACAAAGCTCTTTATTGGTTGAGGACGCAAGCTGAAGGATTCTTCACCACATGGGATGAGTTGGCGAGCGCGTTTATTGACAAGTTCTATCCGCCCTTCAAGACGGTGAAGATTAGGAGTGCTCTCATGTCCTTCAAGCAAGGACCTCAAGAGACACTCTACGAGGCATGTGAGCGCTTCAAAGACCTGCAACATCAGTGCCTCCACCATAGCATTGAAGATTGGGAGCTAGTCCATAGCTTCTACAATGGTCTCCAACCGGGGACCAAGCAGATTATTGATGCCGCGGCAAATGGGGCCATCCTATCGAAGACTCCCGACGAAGCTACGGCCTTAATTGAGGAGATGGCCTCGAACAATCAACAATGGGGCGACGAGCGAGGACACTCTTCGTCCTCCTTGAAGCCATCTAGCATTTATGAGGCCAAGGCCGTGGCGGAGCTGACCAACAAGTTCGACTCTCTCCACAAGGTGGTGGAGAGACTGGAGAAGTATATCACGGAGCCCCAAGGAGCCCCTTCCACATCCACACCAACAAGTCAAATGAGCGATTGGCAAGACCAATCCCAGGCTACGTATTTGGGAGGAGAACACGGAGAGGGTCTTTGGAGAAATTCCAATACATCGCGGGGAACCAAGGATATTGGGCCAATTCGGCCGCTAGAAACCATCCCGGTTTCTCCTATGCAAACAATGATGGAGCATTGAACCCCCCGCAACAACTACCTCACCAAGCTCGACCACCACCTCAACAACAACAACATTATCCACCGAGGGGGCCTCCGCAACAAAACTACCCACCGAGGCAACAAGTGGGACCATATAGGCCGCCCGGATACAATCAAGGGTGGAGAAATCCTAACCCTCCACAAGCTCAACAACGTTCCGATTTTGAAGCTAGAGTGGAGAAGTTTATGGTCGAGCAGAAGAAGACTAATGCTTCCTTGAAGGTGGGCCAAGATTCCCTTGCAACCGTTGTAGGCCAAATCTTGGAGCAACTTACGTTGCTCAATCGAAATAGTCAACAGTTACCGGCTCAACCCGAGCAAAATCCACGGGGCACCACCGGACATATCAACGCCGTGGTTGCAGTTACTACGAGAGGCGGGAAGGATACCACCCCCGTCATGATTCCAACCAAGGAGCCCGTGGTGGAGAGAGTAGAGCCAAGTGAGCCGGTCATTGAAGTTGAGAGAGAGAAAGAGCCGCAAGGGGAAGAAAAGTCAAGAGCGGAGCGGCTGATTGAAGAGAGGCGTTTTATGCCACCGATCCCATTCCCTCAGAGGCTTGCTAGAGCAAAGATGGAGAAGCGACTAGCCAAGTTTCTCGAATATTTGAGAGTGGTAAGCCTCAATATCCCTTTCCTCGACGCTATCGTGGAGATCCCGACATACGCCAAGTTCTTAAAGGATTTGATTACGGGAAGAAAGAGGAAGGAGAAAATAATGCTTGCTGAGGAGGGGACTTGGTTCACCAAGAGAGAGAGGGAGCCCGCCAAATTCAAAGACCTGGGGAGTTTCCGAATTCCTTGCACCTTAGGCGGCGTCCCTCTACAAAAGGCGTTAGTAGACTTAGAGGCTAGTGTTAGCCTCATACCTCTCTCTATGTTCCGAAGACTAAACACCGGCACAGAATTGAAGCCTACCGACATGCGGATACAACTAGCAGATGGTCGGATCACAAGACCGGTAGGGATCGCAGAGGACATCCCGTTACAAGTCCCGGGAGGCATATGTTTGCCATGCGACTTTGTGATCATGGATGTCAAGGAGGAGGAAGATACGTCGCTAATACTTGGACGCCCGTTCCTCGCCACCGCCGGTGTCATTGTCGACGTACGTGAAGGGACTCTAACATTGAACGTCGGCAACATCGAGGTGGAGCTTCATATACCCAAGGCAATGAAACACATGCCTTATCATGAGGAGCTGGACTAAATGGACCTCCTTGACGAGGTCATTGAGGAGGCGATCCCCCATTCCATCGGCGCACTATTCAAGGATGATTTTGAGGAAGGGCCGGACTTGGGCCAAGAAGAAAAGATGAATGACTCCCCCGATATCTCCATGGAAGTTGATGAAGGCGACGCTGATGTCGCAAGAATACGAGAGCTCTGCAAGCTCTCAAAATTGAAGTCTCCAAGGAAAGCTCCACGGATACGGAAATCGGTGTCACCGGTGAAGCCGAGGCCCGGAGCAAGCACTAGCTTGGGGGAGCCACCCCCCAACACTACCCGAGACGAAGGAGCACTGAGGAAGAACACACCGCCACAACATCCAAATCCAAGCGTTCTTCCCGATAAATTCGACGGGTGCATCTCATATGCACCCAATATCCCGCAATGAATTGAAAATCCAAGGGGGTCGAGCTCAAGACCTTAAACGAGCGCTTGTCGGGAGGAAACCCGACGGTTATCGCTTTATTTTTACTTTGTTCTTTATTTTTGTTTTAGAAATTTTAGCGTTTTGAGTCGTTTGCCTGAAAAATTCGTGATAACGGGTCCTATTTTTCTTTGACATGAGAGGAGAAAGGGATATATATCATTAGGAGGATGAACAAGGCGACAAAGAGCGCTCCAGGAATGCGCTCGATGCTTAGGAGAAGGAAGAAATCATCTGGAGAAAGAAAGACAGAGATTAGAGCACAAACGGAGCCAAACAGCAGAAAACAGGAGCCACTCGGCCGAGTAGGATATCCACTCGGCCGAGTACATAAGTTCGTCCGCCCGAGCGGCGCACAAACGAGGGAAGTCTGCTGTACCCAACTCTCTGTTTTTTTTCTTGATTTCAGTATAATTGCCACTCGGCCGAGTATATATCTTCACTCGGCCGAGTGAAACTGATACGCTCCTAGGGCGAGAACTGCCGAGTAGCTTGTGCCACTCGGTCGAGTGGACTTTCTCCACTCGGCCGAGGGTGGCAAAGCCACTCGGCCGAGTCGTATGCGGGGAGGAATTTTCAAAAATATTTCCGTTACGATCACTCGGCCGAGCGACATAGTCACTTGGCCGAGTCGTAACTTTGCCTTTATAAGAGACGCGGGCTCGGCGCGGAATTCGAAGCGTTACAATTCCTCATCGCCCGAGCCCACGCCCCTTTCTCTCCCGAGCGCTGCGACCGTCGAACCCACTCGCCCGAACCGCCTTGCCCGCCGCCGTGCTCGGCCGACCACCGCCGGTCGACGCCGCCGCCCCTCCGACCGAGTCGTCGACGACTCCCTCGCCGCCGGCCGAGCTCCGATATGCCCAATTTTACCCATTTTCTCCTATTTCTTGTATTTTTCGACGATCCATGTGCTAATCGAACCCCTACACCAAATTAACTTCATTATCTATCCATTATACCCCTAACCCCCCATACATTTTGAATATTACTCGCTGATATCTTCGTTTGATGTGCAGGCTATATTGGGGAGCTTAGGGGAGCCTAGGGGAGTTTCCGGGGAGTGTTTTTGGCTTCGTGGAGGCAGCGTCTTCGCACGCATCCACTATTTTGCTCTCGCGGCGTGTTACGGTATATTCGTTCCACTCATTTTCGCACGCCGCATTTATTTCGCTTTTTGGTGAGCACCCGGGGCCCACATGCCGCCCCGGACATGGCCACGCACCAGGAGAGCTTCCACCAAGCGGAAGCAGCCGGATGAGCCCGGCCCCTCCCACGAGATGGAGGACTCTCCTCCGCCTACACCACCTCACCCCGCACAGTCACAGCCTGCAGACCCCGTTCACCCCGCACAGCCACAGCCTGCAGTCCCCGTCCACCCCGCACATCCACTCCCTGCCGACCCACTGCCACCACCGGCTCCACTTGTCGGGCCGCTGGGGATTACGTTTTGAGACGACGCACATCGCGTCGTTTTTGAGCGCATTTCCCAGCGCTCGATTGTACCCTCCAGGTTTGCACACCTTGCAGACCTAGGACGCCTGGGGGTACTTGAGGGGATGCTCACGTTGTATGACAACGTGGGTTGGCGAGATTTTTTCCAAGTGTCGGCGGACACCTTTGTCCGTCTGACACTTGAGGTACTGAGTTCTATAGCCCGGACTGACGAGGGATGCTCGTTTAGATTTATGGACCGAGAGTGCCAGGTCACTCTCGGTATGATGAGAGCATTCTTCTCGTGGCCCGATATCCCCGGGGCCGACCGTGGTTATGCCCCCACTCACATCCCTCCCCCGTCCTTCGATTCCCACGCTTTCTGGGCCCGGATCACGGGTTTACCAGCTGCCTTTGACCCTAGTAGGGCCAAGACCTCGGCCATCGTCCACCCCTGCCTCCGCATAGCTCAGCGCCTTATGGCGACTACTTTTTTGGCGAGGTATGAGCCTGGGACGATGTCCACGCCGGAGCTTTATATGCTCTATGCGATGACGTGCCCCAGAGTTCTAGCTAGGGGGAGTGACGAGTTGGTCCTCGCCGTCGTGATTGATATCACGAGCTAGTTTTTGGACCGCATCATCGTATCGGTGGGCGCTCGCTCACCGATATGTTGCGGCGGTCTGATCACCCTGCTCGTCCTGATGACCGGTGAGGACCTACCGGCTGATTTGCGTCGTTCTCCGGGCCCTACTTCACTGTCTATAGACGTCATGGCCCAGATGAAGATGCTTCATCCGCACGGCCAGCGGCACTGGGTTTGGTTGCACGGTCCGTACGGTGCTGACTACATGATCCTTCCGAGCCCCGCTCAGACACACTTAGGACCAGCACACGATGACTGGCTCCCGACGATGGATCTCCTGATCCCCGCCGCCTACGTGCTTGAGGCCGAGGGAGCTGAGCCTGCACCACCTGCACACCCTGCGCCGCCAGCTGACCCCGTGGCCCCTCAGCCTGTCCCTGAGATTTCTGCTGCTCCCGACACCACTGTCCACACTTCTGACGGTGTCGGGAGTACACTTGTTGAGACCACCTCCACTACCACCACGCCCACCACCACTCCCACCATAGCTGGCCCTCTGTCCGTTGAGCCCCTTTGCTCCGCACTACCCGAGCGCCCACCTACTTTTGTTGAGAGCGGCGAGCCTTCCTTTGCTTCTGTCGTGGAGACCATGACCAATATGATCTCCGCTGGGATTTCACCTTTTGGACCCCACACTTCCTCCCTAGCGGTTGACCCCTCTGTCTCCACCGTAGCCGTCCTGTCTGAGAGCGTCGTGACGTCTGTCCCCACGTCTGTGTCACTGACCTCTCTTACCGCCTCGTCGCCATTTTTGTCTTCCACTCCCACTGCTGCTGCTTCCACCTCACACCAGCCTGCGTCCCAGCCTCGCACTGAGGCTGGGCACCCTCTAGTGAGCACAGCACCCGTACGACCCTTGCCTGCTGTCCCGATCACCTACACCGCCCGTGTTAGACAGCCCCGACCAGCTCAGCCTAGACCTGTCCGTCCCTCCGCTCCACCACCCCCTGACGCCGTAGTTCAAAGCGTTCGTGCTCTTGAGGGGGCGTTGAGTGGACTCCGGGGCGATTTTAGGGCCCTGTCTTCCACCGTCACTGCCATGCAACACCGCCTCGAGCTACTTCCCAGCATTCACTATTGCCTCACTCAGATTCTCGAGCGGCTTCCTCGCGTACCGACCCTACCCACACCCACCCAGCAGGTACCCACCCCCACTCCTACACACACCCAGCCTGCATCCACACCCATACCCACACCCACCCCGCAGGCTAGTTCACCCACACCCACACCCACCCAGCTGACCGTTCCCCAGCCACCACCACCTCCTCCTCCGCCTCAGGACGGAGATGGCACAGCCCCACCAGCTTAGGCACACCCTTGATGCCACTGATCTTTTTGCCGTCTTACTGCCCGTCTCTGCTTGGTCCTGATGATTTTTGCCCACCCCCCTCCCCTCACTGTTTTTGGGTCCACATTTTGATCATATCTATCTTTATCATTTTTGGGAGAGAGGGAGAGACTTTTTGGTGTGACACTCTTATATCTGATTCACTCCTATATCTGCATGCATCATGTCCGCATCATATTTTTATTTTGTTATTTTTATTTCTTTTTCATCATGCATGCATACTCACCTACCCCTCACATTACACGTCTCTCGGTGTGCCACACTTCGCACATTGAGGACACTGTGCACTTTAGCTTGGGCGAGTGAGTTCTCACGCTTTTCGATTTACCACCTTTATTTTTAGTTTTTTTTTCACGCCATTTTCGCATTTGCACTCATTTTCATCACTTTTCTTCTTTTTTTTACCATGCATCACGTTTTTCTTATTTTCTTCGTGTGTCGCATTGTAAATAGTTTTGTTTTCCATTTTTTATCTTTATTTCTTTCATCTCATGCTAGAGATGATTTTTCTGTGATGATGATGACGTGGATTTAGCTTTCTCTATATGCATGCTATATTTGTCATGTCTTAGCTTTTATTTCTGATATCATATGCTATGATCTGCCTTGCATTTAGAGATAGTAACCCACACTTTTTCCGTATGAAAATGGATGAAATTCTATTATTAGCTGAGTCTGAATATTCATATGTATGCTATCGTAGAAAACACACCAAGATTCACGCATTGAATGCTTATATCTGGAGTACCGTTTTCTTTTCCTATATCACTTCTATTTGCATGATTTGTACACTTCACTTCAGGATGATTGAATGATGTTAGCTATGATAAATCTGGATTAGTTTGCTTTTTTGTGATCGAAACCGAGTAGATTAAATTACCCTGCTGAAGTTGTCATGCAAGTCCTATAGAGTGAACTGAGAGATACATTTATTTCTTTCTCCACATATCTTGAACATTAATTCTCTATTTTTAAAATCATTGGTGAATCCTTTTAAAAACATTTATTTGGCATTTCCCCCGTTATTAAATTCATAGCTCCAAATTTCCCAAAGCCAAAAAGAAAAAAAGAAAAATTCTTGTATATCCTTCTCTCTCTTTTGATTTGGGATCATTTGTGTATATATGCTATAAAAAAAGAGAAAAGAAAGAAAAGAAAAGAAAAAGATTTGAGAAAAAGAAAAGAAAAGAGAAAAGAATCTCAATAAACGATCCCATCTCATATACTCTCTCTTTCTTCCCTCTTTTTGTTTTTATTTTTTATTTTCTTTTGCATTTGGAGCTTCAAAAGAAATGGGGAATGTAAATATAGTTTTGTATACGCCACCACGCTTATAGATAAGCTTGGGGGAGAGAATCCAATGATGTGTGAGAGAGTGACTACTTGACGGTGCATGACAACCTAGGCTAAGTAATATTCTATACTCAGTGAGATTGTTTTAGCTTCACGAAATCCAGAAGTCTACGCCTAGCACTCATTTCATGAAATCCACGCTTTTCTATTCTTTCTATTCTATTGCGTGATAGTCTTATACTCCTCATAGAAAGCATTCAATTGAAAAGTGTGTGATCTACGATATTGTATACCGCTTTAGATGATTCAGACAATGTTAATCTTAGAATTATTCCATTTTTCATGCTATATCAATATTCTTGGGGTTTCTATCTCTATTTGCACTATTATACTATGATATCGAAATAAAAATCTTTGACGTGTGTTTTACATTCGATGCATGCTATATGAGTAAGCAAAACCCACGTCCTGAGAAAAATGATCTAGCAGCTTCCCTCTTCGTTTTCTTCTTTCTTCTTCGTTTTTCATTTTCCGTTTTTTCCATCGTTTTCATTTTCTGAATCCACCGGGTTCGCCTTTTACTTATCTTCCTCGAGGACGAGTAAGAAGTAAGCTTGGGGGATTTTGATCACTCCGTATTTTACACCTTTTTCCCGCATGTTTGCATGCCATTTAGATCGCTCAAATCATGTTTTTCACGATTTATCGACAATATTGCGATACTTTTCACGATTTGTTGTTTTTATCGTATTTCAGGAGATTTGGAGCGATTTGGAGTGATTCCGAGATACACCCACTCCGGAGTGTCACCGACGACTTCCCTGAGGGGTATTTTGCTATTGGAGAGGAGCGGAAGAAGAAAGAACGTCGTAGGAGCGACGAGGAGGCAAGAACATTCAGATTGGGCATTTTTAGCATCTCACTCGGCCGAGTGAAGGAGTCACTCGGCTGAGCATCGAGACATCGCTCGGCCGGCCAGATCGGGCACGCTCCAAGTAATGTATCAGCGTGCACTCGGCCGAGCATCAGAAGCCCACTCGGCCGAGTAACGTACAATGTCCGCCCGAGTGGCACTCAGACGACGGCCATCAAAAACTCCCAAGTTACTGTCTTTCGCCAGTCTGAGATCAGAAGCCCCACTCGGTCTAGTGGTAATTGTCGTCCGCCCGAGTGAACAAAGCCCATCGGCCGAGTGACGACAACTCACTCGGCCGAGTTACTCCCGAAGTGAAGACCCCCAAGACCCCGGACTTACTGTAAATTCTCAGGGTCTCTCACTCGGCCGAGCGACTTTTGTCACTCGGCCGAGTAAGCCGAGCGCCTGTAGCGGAAAACACGATTTTGAAGAGGCGCAGTGGCATTTTGGTCACGGATTTTTGGGCAGTTTTGGGGGGTATTTAACCCCAGATTCTAACCTAGTTTAGAGAGCTTTTCTATTGCTTTTGGCAGCCTTTTTAGATTAGACTTTTTAGAGTTTAATTCTTGAGATTGGAGGGGAGAGAAAAAGTGTTATTTTGTTGGATTCTTGGAAAGCTACATTGGTTTGTCTCCCTCTTCACTAAAAACTCTATTTTTATTGCTATTTTGAATATTGCCATGAATTTCATTGTTGTTTCTATTGATTATTCTTCCATTAGCAATATGATTTGTGAGTAGTTTTAACGTCTTGGTGCGTGGGGATGAACCCTACGAGCCCAATTTCCGATTTGTGATGATTTGGTAGAACTATTGCTAGGATTGATTAGGGTTAGTTTGGGATTGATATAATACGGATAGCTAGGTGTTCATATCGGTTGGGATTTGCAAGAGATTGGATCCCAATTCGATAGGAAACCCTAGAAATCCGAATTGGGTCGAAATTGAGTTTCCGTAGTATCGGTTTGCAAGAGATTAGGCAGATACTACGATTCTCGGTTGTGATTCTATACCGATACCCGTTTGCAAGAGATTGGACGGGTAGGAACTATCCCAACCTAGGTCGTAGCCCGAGTTTGCACGAGAATGGGCTCGGGATGCGATTGAACGATGACGTTGATCCTAATGCTAGCTTACCTAGGCTAGGGTTTGCAAGAGATTGGACCTGAGCCTAGGTTTGCTATAGACCGGCAACAGCGCGAGAGCGTGAGCTAGGTTTTACATTCAGTTGCAACTAGTTCACCTGACATTCTACCCTAGCAATTGTGAAACCGATGAATCACAATGATGAGATACAGTGAGTAGCGGGGATTCCCTATTCCCTAGGCGTCTTTATTTGATTTTATATCTCTTTGCATTGTTTGACGATTGTGACAACATCACCGAAAGGCAATTTCCTACTTTTCTGTCCCTATAGCCAGGTTGTTCGGAGAAGGCACTATCCTACGTCCTCCCTGTGTTCGATACCCGCTCGCCGCTACACCGTGCGCTTGCGGTAAAACTACACGGTCGCTCTTTAGGGTGTACACCCGGGCACGATTAGTAGCATGCTTTGCAGATCTCCATGAGTTGGTCGTTGATATGTGGTAGTCATCACGATGATCTATAACCTACATCTACAAATACATTTAACATGGAGGATGATCCTTGACCTTTAGAGATAGCGCAGAAGCTACATATCTTCGGTCCAGTGGTGCGCTACAGGTGCTGCACTATATCTGATTAACAGATTTACTGTCAACGCTCTCTAGAGACGCGTGCAATTGGCCAGATAAAGGAGTGTACCAAAAACACTTAAGTAAGGCACTTCAGGACCTAGGATATCTTTTCCTCTTCCAGCAAACAAACGGGGTCTTAATGTGCATTCATACAACCAGTATGTGTATTTAGTGGATTGCAATTGTACATGTTTCTTCATCAACTTCGGGTGTATGAAGTTTAATGTCACATGTTTTTCATCTTTGGGATGATAAGTCATCTTCTGGATGATGTTTTCATATTCTGGATGATTATTCATCTTCTGGATGACCATTCATCTTCTAGATGATGGTTTCATCTACTGGATGATAATTTCATCTTCTGAATGATGTTTTCATCTTTTGCATGATAATTCATCTTCTGGATGATGGTTTCATCTTCTGGATAATAATTTCATCTTCTGGATGATAATTCATCTTCCGAATGAGCATTTATCTTCTGGATGATTATTCATCTTTTGGATGGTAATTCTGTTAGCCAAGATTTTTGCCTAGGTCTTACATATCATATTTGATAGTTAGGCTTAAACAGTTGTTTCGATTTTCTCTTCAGGAGATCCGATGAGATTTGAGTTATTTGCAAATATAATCTCAAATCATTTTCTTTGCTCTTTTTAAAGATGCAAAAGCAACCTTTATTAAAGACAACCTTTTGATAAGAACTTTCTTGGTTTGTATTTTATATATTCATAGAATAGACATCTCAAAATCTATTCAGGCAAGGAAAGAAATCAGGAATAAATCCAAAAGGTTATGTTGTCATAACATCCATAGCAGCAAAAACCAAATTTTCCTTTACCCATCGCAAGAATTTTGCAAACACAATCAGGGACCTGATGCATTAGTTTTATGTATTTTGTAAGTGAGTCTAGCTCATCTTACTTGATTACTTCCTAGTTTAGGGGAATAAGCCTTTAAGCTATATCATATTGGTTATAGCATACGATTTTATTTATTTATATTTGTGTTTATACAATACTCATTTAGCGCACAGGTTTGATATCTTTTGATATCATGACTTCAGGTCCAAACACTTCACATTTCATAAATGAGTCCAACTCAACTTATTATTGCATCGTTCCACATTATTGGCCAACCTCTACATTTGCTTCAGGAAACGGAGTGTGGAACGATATTTATAATTATCATTTAAATGTCAAAATGAAACGTGAGTAATTTAAAACGTCAATTAAACCCTAATCTAGATGGGTTAATTTTTCATCAACCTTGTGCATGTCATGTTTTAAATTTAGGAGAGCAGGATGGACTGAAAATTGCTTCTATTTATCTTGAAAAGGCAAGAAACCTTATGTTATTAATTACAACTAATTCACAAAAAAAGAAATACAGACAGTTTTGTCGTAGTAACCAGCTGCCATATAGAGCATTTAAATTTAGTTTTCCACATAGATGGACTTCAACGTATCTAATGATGCGTTGCATGAAATTGAATAGAACCCAACTTAGGGAGTATGCAAGTACACATCTTACAAATAATAATGATTATGACATTAGTGATTATGAGTGGCTAATTATAGATGAACTTTATGATTATTATTTTTGAAATTTTCTACTTGTCAACAAACAAATTTTTTGGAGTTAACTACCCTACATCAGTTCTAGGCTTAGACCTATTAGTGTTGATTCTGATGTTATACAAAAATATAGAGATACTGAGACCTTTAGTACTCCTGACCTTAGAGCAATAATTGAACAAATAGAGAGTAAACTCCGTAAGTATTGGAATCAAGTGCCTTTGCTATACTCTTTAGCTAAATTTTTTGATCCCGTGTTAAGGAGGAATACGTACTTGACTTATTAGATACATATTATGAAAACATGAACATAGATGTAGAAGAACACAAATCTAGTTTTAAGAGTAGCTTAAGATCCCTTTTTGCTGTATATGAGACACGATTTGGTAGTTCTGCACGTACACATCTGCTGTTCAAGCATCTTCTTCTGCTCCAAGCAGGCTCCGCCTGCTTATGGGGAAGAAGAAGTAAAGAACAGTTGTCACAGATAGTTCTTCTATTGAACTGTCTAGGTATTTGTCAAATTCTAGTCCTTTTACTGAAGAAGACTTGAACAGTGAGAATTTTGATGTTCTGTCATGGTAGAAACAATATAAAATTGGTTATCCAATTCTTTCCATCATGGCTCGTGATTTGTTAGCTGTACACATATCTAATGTTGCTTTGGAGTCTGCTTTTAGTGCAAGTAATCGTGTTCTTAGCAATAAGAGGTCACGACTGAAGCCAGATATAGTCGAAGCGGCGTTTTGTGCGAAGGATTGGTTCAAGGCTTAAGCGAGGACCCAACATCAAACTGACCTTTCTGAAGACTCTGAAGAAGAACAACAACAACAAGAAGAAGAGACTTGATGCTAGACTTCTTTACTTGTATCAGCATTTTGTTACATGTATTAGATTGCTTTTTTGGCCAATGGATGAGGGGATAAGGCTAGCCAATGTATGTCTCCACTCAAAAAAAATTCAATTAATAAAATTTAAACGTTCAACCCGGGACCTTCGAGAATTTCGGGATTAAAATTTTTTCTTATATTTTCATTTTATATGTAACTTATATTTTTCTAACACATAACATGTTACATTTACTATATAAATTTATAAGTAACAAATTTATTTATAAGATAATTATTTTTTATAAGTTACACTATTTATTTTCTAAGTTACTAATATTTTTCCAACACGTGACATTTTACATGTAATATATAATTTTTTGTAACTTACTTATACTTTTACAACATTTAAATTTAATATTTGAATTTTTTTAGATTTTTCCAGATTTTTTTCAGATTTTTTCGGAATATTTTAAATAAGTTCTTTTTAAAAAAAATTAGGCGGGCTGGGCTGGTTAGGGGCCCCTCCCTGCCCAGGTTTGAAATGAGCCCGCGACGGGCCGCCCCGGTTGGACCGTTTTGACACCATGACATCTAACACATGAGTGCATGAATTCAAAGAAAATCAAAGAAGCATTAAAAGGATTGGTGAGCTAAACAAGGCCAATATATATATTATGACAGCAAGGTAAAGGAGCTTGAAGCATGGAAAATACATCAAGTGTCTTCTTTGTAATATGTTATATTTGATGTAATTTTATTTTCCTTGTCTTAGAATGTTAAGGCCCCGCTAGAAGCTCACACGCACTTAGGAACACATATAAAATGTTTTAAAAATGTTTTAAAATGTTATGAAAATGTTTTCCTAATTTTTTAGGGCAAATACCTATGTTTTTATAAAGGAGTCGACTACCCTTTGAGTATGAGTCGATTACTTTCTATTGGGAATGATTTGTCCTTAAAAGTAGTCGACTACAGTTGTTTTGCCAGTCGACTACAGTTGTTTGGGAAGTCACCATTTATATTGTAGTCGACTACTGGACTATTCATAGCCCAGAACATTTGAATTTTCTCCCCCTTTTTGCCCGTTGGAAGGGCATTTCGGTCAGTTTTTTGGGCCTGAATGTTCCTCTATATATGGAGATTTGTTGTTGAGTTTATTCAACACATTACTGATCAAATCTTTAAGAGAAAAAGAGTTTCTAAAGTCTATAACTTTTACGCGACAAAACCCTCTCCCCTTGGCCAAGTCATTCAAAAGTTGTAATCACCTTTTGGCCATTCATCTTGATCTTCTAAGAGCTTCACTTATATCTATTGGAGATCAAAGAATATTGTTCATATAGCAACACTCTACCCTAAGCTTCAAGCAAGGCTATATGTATTTGTTACGTCTTCAAAAGCATTGTAAGCATTTGTTACGTCGAGCTCTCCAACCTCGAACGATCGACGCAACGGTCGCCCGAAGCTCGGTCCAAGGTCGCATCATCTCCAACTACCATTGTTCAACCCTGGTTCCTCCAACCTAGGGTCCTACTCCAACTACTGACGAGGCTCCGACCCAGCATCTCGAGTCTGCGTCAGATTGACAACTGTCACAGATAATTTTGGCCTTAATTGTTTGGCGCCGTCTGTGGGAAACCACGAGTCGACATCCCGATCGACGAACTACTCGCCCATGTCGATCCTCCCATCCACATCCTCTGAGGTTGCCACGAGACCTCCCAACGTCGGACTTATCAGCATGATAATGGGAGGTCTCCCGCACCCGAAGTTATCAACCTCTCTCCAAAGCTCCTACGTTGGGAGGTTGAGGACAGTATCCGTGGGGCAAAAGCACCCCAGAGATTCTACACCACATATCTCCTTCTCGGATGAAGATCTGAAAGGTGTATAACTACCGCACGATGATGCCATCATCATCACGGTCAACATCAAAGAGATTATCATGAAAAGGCTGCTTGTCGACACCGGAAGCTCGTGCGACATACTCTTCTTCACTACGTTGGAGAGGATGAAAATGTCATACATGGAGTTGACGCCTTGTACGGGACCCCTAGTGAGATTCACCGGACATTCCACCTCGATAGCAGGCACCGTCACCCTACCGGTAACCCTCGATCGCTGCTGAACGCCATAGAAGCGGTGGTATCAACCTTTTATCAGATGACCAAGTTCCAGACCCCCGAGGGAGTCGAAAAAGCAAAAGGGAATCAGAAATAGGCGCGGGCGTGTTACACGCTATCCACCACCCTGAGGAGGATCGAGCAGGCAGATCCAGTCGACCCACCGATCGAAGATCGACGGCCTGTCGCTGTCGAAGAACAGAGAACATCCGAGTCTTCGGAGAGGAGGGAAAAACCGTCTCTATTGGGTCGTTGCCCACTCACGACCTAAAGGAACGGTTAATCTCCCTCCTAAGAGAGCATGCTGACATCTTCGCCTGGACCCCAAAGGATATGCCTGGCATCGACTCCAAGGTGGCATCCCACGAGATGGAGGTTGACCCGACCTCCAGACCCATGAAGCAAAAGAAGAGAAATATGGGAGGCGAAAAGATGAAAGCTGCGATCGAAAAAGTGGATCGACTTCTAGAAGCTAGTTTCAGTCGAAGAGTCAAGTACCCTGAATGGATCTCAAACATCGTGATGGTCAAGAAGGCAAACGACAAATGGTGAATGTGCATTGAATTCACTGACCTCAACAAAGTGTGCCTGAAGGATAGCTACCACTGCCACAAATCGACCATCTGGTCGACAGTGCTTTAGGCTACGAGCTTCTCAGCTTCATGGACACCTTCTCCGGATATTACCAGATTCAGATGGCACCAGTGAATGAGGAGAAAACTTCTTTCATCATTGATCGAGGTATTTCCTGTGACACCAAAATGCCATTTGGTTTGAAAAATGCAGGGGCCACATACCAACGCGTGATGAACGACGTCTTCAAGGCTCAAATAGGATGAAACCTAGAAGTTTACATCGACGACATGTTGGTCAAGTCAAAGATACCAAATGATCACGTCGCGGACCTCCGAGAGATATTTGCACAGATCCGGCGATACAACCTTCGACTAAACCCTACCAAATGTACCTTTGGGGTTCGGTCGGGGAAGTTCCTTGGTTTCATACTGACGAATCGAGGGATTGAGGCTAACCCTGACAAGATCGATGCCATCATCACGATGAAGGAGCCCTCGAATTTTAGAGAGCTCTAGAGGCTGAACAGAAGGATAGCAGCCTTGGGTCGGTTCTTGTCTAAATCAGCTGAGAGGTCATTGCCTTTCTTCAAGGTATTGAGAAAGTCGATAGCCTCTGCATCAAACGGCAGAAAAGTCATCGAATGGGATACAGACTGCAAAAATGCTTCCTCCAAATTGAAGGAGTACCTTCGCACCCCACAGCTCCTACCCAAGCCAGATAAAGATGATCAGCTCATCATCTACCTGGCCGCCATCGAGCAGGCCGTAAGTTCGGTGCTAAATAAAGAAGACGCATGGGTACAACGGCCCATCTACTATGTTAGTTAGGTTCTCCGAGGTGTAGAGGTCAA